>JAHRHZ010000031.1:22390540-22410349 GCA_024137785.1 Ginglymostoma cirratum
AGAGCCTGTTACAGCGATCCCAGAGCCTGTTACAGCGATCCCAGAGCGTGTTACAGAGAACCCAGAGCCTGTTACAGTGACCCAGAGCCTGTTATAGTGACTCAGAGCCTGTTACAGAGACCCCGAGCCTGGTACAGAGTACACGGAGCCTGAAGAAGAGACAAAGGTGAACTCTATTGCAATAAAATGTTGCATTATGTTCAGCATTTCAAGATGGCGCTGCAACATGGCAACACTTTGTGTATAATATGCGAAAAAACACTTTTCACTGCATTTTTATTTACTTGTGACAATAAATCTAAATCTAAAAGTCTCTTTTGCTGAATGCTGAAAGAAATCACACCCAAGAGACCAAGAGGCAGGTTTTGCCAGGAGTGCTGTACATGGGATGGTTATCAGGTGGCAGTTGGAGGGTACTATGTTTGTTGGCACCTGTTGCCAAGCAGCTGTAGCTACTGAATGCCATGGTTGCACAGACGCTGTTGAAATTTCCTTCTGATGTTGGCTCATGCCTCCGCTGTGTGAACATCGGTGTTTAGGGGCTTCATGTCACACTTGCCAAGCATCCTTGAAGTGAAGGTCTGAGCATCCAACTGTTCCTCTCGCTTCTTCTACCTCCCCACACCTATAATAGAGCCATACAGCATGGAAACAGACCCTTCGCTCTGACCAGTCCACACTTACTATAATCCCAAACTAAACTAGTCCCAAATGCCTGTCCTTGGCCCATATCCCTCCAAACCTTTCCAAATGTCATCTTTAAATGTTGTAACTGTATCTGCATCTACCACTTCCTCTGGAAGTGCATTCCACACATGAACCGCACCATGTTAAAAAAATTGCCCCTTTTTTTTAAAATCCATCGCCTCTCACCTTAGATGTATGCCCCCTGGTCTTGAAATGTCCCACCCTAGGGAAAAGACACCTGCCCTTCACCTTATCTATCCCCCCCCATGATTTTATAAACCTCTTTAAAGTCAACCCTCAACGTCCTATACTCCAGTAAAAAAAAGTCCCAGCCTATCCAGCCCCTCCTTATAACTCAAACCCTCCATTTCCACCAAAAAACTAGTAAATCTTTTCTGAGCCCTCTCCAGCTTAATAACATCTTTCCTATAACAGGGAGACCAGACCTGCACACTGCACTCCAAAAGAGGCCTCACCAACATCCTGTACAACCTCAACATGACATCCAAACTCCTACAGTCCATGAAAATGCGTCTGTCCTCCAATCTCTGAGTGTAGTTATCTTTCAACTGTGAAGCACGGACGACTTGCAGTTAGAAAGCAAAGAGGTTTCATTGTCCATAGCTGTGGCACATTCACAAAAGGACAAAATCTTGAATTTGATCATCTTTTCAAAGACAAGTCTCCCAAGTGAAGTGTTAGTGTAAGCATGTTCAGTGTTTGTATAGTTAACATCTGTGTAATGTGATTCATGTCTGTTTAATTGGCATGGGCAACAGCAACATTACAGCGAGTGCACTCAGTGCTCATCTGGTTAATATCTGTGAAAAAATGTACACACGAATATCGATCGGGCTGTGAAACGTCTGCATATAACCTTCAGAATTTGTGTTGCAGGCCAGCCCGAGGAGATTTTCCCCAGAATTGCACTGTCCTGTCACTCCAGATCCACACATATACCACTCATGCCACATTTTCTAAATGATCTTTTACTTGGTGGAGACCTGAAGCCAAGAACTGGGATTCTGTGATACCACTTTCAGGAGCAGCCTCGATGCAATACAGAGTGCTTTAAAGGAGGTGTTGGGAAGAATTCAAGACTTTTGAATATCTGCCTTCAAAGTGAACAAAACTTAATACACAACACTGTCAAGTCTTGACAGTTCAGGTAAATTCGATTTTGTTTTATTTTGAATAAAAAGTATATTTGCATTATTTTTAATCGTTGTGTTGATGAAGATAATTAGCACCATTTGATCAGAGATGGACTGGAGTGTGGTGTGGATTTCAGAAATATTGGTATATCGGAAATAGGGTCGTGTAGTGGCACAAATGGCTGTATCTATTGATTACAAATACTTCTCAGCTCTCACTGCCGATGGTAAGCCATAAATCAATGTGTATAGTCCAAACAAGATCAAGATTAAAAACTGAGCGAATACAATGCAAGCATTTCAACCTTCAGCGAATGATTTGATGCTCATGCACAAATATGTAGATTTAGATCAACTAAGGTGTAAATAAAAGGTTTCTCATTTAAAGGTTTCAATGGAATATATTAATCTGCTGTAGCAATCTTGTTAATCAACCTGTCACTCAAATATTTCTGGATGTGGAAGAGTTTGTGGTAAAAGGATGTAGTTGCTGTATCTGGACTTTATGGGAAAGGTCGGCATCATCAAGGTATGATGGTCTTGTGATACAGTGAATGTGTATGAAGTCAAAAATGAAAAATAAAAAAAAAGTTACTGCAGAGAGAAATGCTGGGATGCAGCAGATCACCATTGTGCAAATTTACAAATTATTACCTAGCGCAGCATGTAGAGTACAAATTATTGCCTAGTGCAGCAAATAAATATCATATATCATAGTCTAATGCAACAGATAACTGTAGCATTTCATAGCCTTGTGCACAGGTAACTGTCGTATCTTGTAACCCAGTGCAACAGATACAGTACATTATAGCCTGGTGCAGCAGCTAACTATAGTCTCTCATGGCCTTGTACAACAGATAATTGTTGTAAATAGTAGCCTAATGCAGCAGATAATTACAGTGCATCATGGGCTAATAAAGCAGATGACTATGTTCCATTGTAACCTACTGAAGCAGATAACTATTGTGCAGCAGTAGATCTCTATTTTACATTGTAGCCTAGTCTAACAGATAACTATAGTACACTATTGCGTTGTGCAGTAGGTATCTATAGTGCATTGTAGCCCAGAGCAGTTGATAGAGTCATACAGCACGGAAGCAGACCCTTCAGTCCAACTCTTCCATGCTAAGTTTCTCATTTAAACTAGCCCCATTTGCCTGGGTTTGGCCTATATCCCTCTAAACCTTTCCTATTCATGTACCTGTACAAATTTCTTTTAAATGTTGTAACTGTATCTGCATCTATCACTTCCTCTGGCAGTTCATTCCACACATGAACCACCCTCTTGTGTGAAAATGTTGCTCCTCAGGTCCCTTTTAAATCTTTGTGCTCTCACTTTAAAAATATTCCCTCTAGTTTTGAATGCCCCCCCTTCCTAGGAAAAAGCTATCCACCTTATCTGTGCCTCTCATGATTTTGAAAATCTCTACCTCTGAAGTTCTGGAGAATGAAGTCCCAGCCTATACAGCCTTTCTTTATAACTCAAAACCTCCACTCCCAGCAACAAGGATGCAGGATCAGGAGTCATGGGCCAAAGGCAGGTATGGAGCTCGGTCACAGATCAGTCATGAACCCGCTGATTGTTGGAACAGGATCGAGTGGTTGAATGGCCCACTCCTGCCCTTTGCTTCCATGCCCATGCCTGACCTGCATCATTCCCATCTGATACCAGCACAATTACCACCATTAATAACCTGCAGCACTGAGTCTCCCCGCACGCCTGTCGACTGTAAGCCTC
Source organism: Ginglymostoma cirratum (assembly GCA_024137785.1). Lineage (NCBI taxonomy): Eukaryota > Metazoa > Chordata > Chondrichthyes > Orectolobiformes > Ginglymostomatidae > Ginglymostoma > Ginglymostoma cirratum. The sequence continues at coordinate 22,394,120 of JAHRHZ010000031.1, forward strand.
AACCACATGTCCCCAACTGAGGAGCAATGCCTGGCACTCTGCATTCTATCCTTGTAAATCTTTTCTGAACTCTCTGCAATTTAATAATGTCCTTCCCACAGCAGGTCAACCAGAACTATACATAGTACTCCAAAAGCGGCTCCAGCAATGTCATGTACAACTGTAACATGATGTCCCAACTCCTACACTCAATGGTCTGAAAAAGCACGCTAAACGCCTTCTTAACCAGCCTGTTGAGAGTTCCAAATATCCACCACCCTTTGAATGTAGATGTGCTTCCTAACGTCTCTCCTGAGCCATCTGAGCCTAATTGTCAGACTATATGCCCTAGTTCTAAAATCCCAACCAGTAGGATTAGTTTACCCTTATCCACCCTGTCTTTTCTTAATGTCTCAAAGACTTCGATCAGATCACTCCTTCGCCTTCTAAATGCTAGAGGAAACAGGACTAATTTGTATAGTCTCTCCTCATAATTTAGACCCCATGAAGATCAGGTATCATTCTTATAAACCTACACTGTACTCCCTCCCAAGGCCAACATATCCTTCCTATGGTATGGTGCCCAGATTTGCTCACAGTACTCCAAATGGCATTTAACCAGGGATTTTTAACTTCTGTAACCTTGTACCCCAGCCAGCATTCCATGAGCCGTCTTAGTTATTTTCTGCATGTGTTTATGGCATTTTAAAGATCTAAGCACCTGAACACCCAAGCCTCTTTGGACAGTCACTGTATTCAACTTCATACCATTTCGAAAGGAGCCTCCTCTATGCCTTTTTCAGACCAAAATGGATAACTGCCCACTCGCTTTACACTGAACTGCATCTGCCACAGTTTTGCCCAATCACTTAGTCTAATCAAAATCCCTTTGTAATTTTTTACTATCATCTACACTGTCGACAATGCTGCCTAACTTTGTGTCCATGATGTAGACATGCCGCTGTCGGACTTGGGTGGACTAGGTCTGTGTGATTTCTAACTTTGTGTTATCAGCAAATTTGGATACATGACATTCTATGCTATTATCCAAGTTGTTAATAAATAATGGGAATAATTGAGGCCGTAACAAAGACTATTGTATGACACTACTGGCCACATCCTGCCAATATGAGTACCTTTGAGAGATAATATGCTCTACCAGGTTGACACCTAATTTTTGTTAAGTATGCTTGGTGCTGCTCCGGGCATGTTCTCTTAATCGATTAATCGAACAAGGGTTGATACCCCAGTTTGATGGGAATGAATGGCAGTGTGGAGGATATACTGGGCCATGAGCTTACATATCATGGTTGAATACAATACTGCTCCTGATGGTGATCCACAGCACCTCATAGGTGCTCAGTTTCAAGTGGCTAGGTGTATTTGAAATCCTTCCCATTTAAGACGTGAATCAAAAGTTAACAGAAAAGGGCATGAAAGTGGAAGTGAGGAGTGTCAGATCAGCCACAATCCTACTGAATGGTGCAGCACTTTCAAGGGTCTGAACAGCCTTCTCCTGTTTCTATTTCTTACCATTTAACACAGTAGTAGTGTCTCAGAACATGTTGGAGGGTATTCCCAGTCAAAGACAGGACTTCCTCCCCACAAGGACTGCATAATGGTCATTCCTATCAGTAGTATAATGGACAGATGCATCTGTGACAAGTCAAAGATGAGGTCAAGTATGGTTTTCCCTCTTTTGGTTTCCGCACCATCTGTCACAGACCCAATCTAGCAGTTACGTCTCATAGGACTTGACTACCTTACAACTTAGTACGTTGTAGCCTAGTGCATCAGATAACTGCAGTGCATTGGAACCTAAATCTGCAGTACACTGTAGCTGAATATGATAGTTAGCTACGTGCCCCAGGGCCGAATACAACAGATAATTATAATGCAAGTTAATGCCTGGCCGAGCAGATCAGTGTAGTTCATGGTAGCCTATTGCCATGGTAGCCTCAAATAGCATTGTAGCTGAGTGGAGTGGATAACAATTGTACATCATAGCCTGGTGCAGCAGATTACCTTGGTATATAGTAGCCTATTGTAGCCGATTTCTAAGTGTTGCCGAATTGAGCAGCATTGAGCAGCAACGAACATTAGCTGAGGATTCAAGCTCTTTATGAAAAGGAGTAAGGCTGTAGGTTAATTTTACATCATCACCAGAAAAATCAAGTGTTGTGCAAATGATCAATATTTATCTCTTACATTTGGAAGAAATTGGTTGTTTATGAATCCCTGCTGTACACTCACCAAAATACTCATATACTGGTGATATTGAGTAACTCCTGAACATTTGAAATCACTGTTGCAATAATGTATACACTTCACACTTTCTAATGGAAATATTTTGTGACACTTTTGCGTATTCTCTGACAGCTTACAGTGGTTGAGGAAACAGTCTTTAATAAGTCTACATGCGTGTCAGTCTAGGGATTTATTTAAACACTTGAAGTCTAATGAGAAGACAATTTTATCTCTTAGTTACTGTTAATTAAGCCATGCAACACTGATTCACCCATTGGTATAGTTTATGTTTCGAACGTAATGTTTGGAAGAGAATATTTTCACAATATTGAGTATATGTTGTCGATGCACACTGTTGTAAATGACTGTGAAATTGTTTGCTGGTGTAATTTCTCGTTAAGGTGGCTAAACTTGCCTTTTGTGTTCATCCTCGTGTTGCCAGTAATCGGCATTCTGATAGGAATACCAGTTCCATGTCATAGATCCATGTTGTAAATCATGTCAGAGAGTTGCTATATCATCCTCAACCCACCAAGCACTCAAAGTACTTTTGAAAAATAAAACCAGCTCTCATTTGCTTGCATTTCCAACAAAATCTATTTGGGTGGTTTCCAACGTTATTTTCAGAAAGATTAGAAGGCTAAATTGTATAACTTTAAAGGAATGTTTCTCTCAACACAAGACCTTGCAAAGGTTTGTGTGTGAGAAATACATGCGTAATAATTATATATTTGATGCAGTTTTCGTTTTGTTAAACCTCAGACGGTATGTTAAACTGAAAGAGAGAGTCAGTGTCAAAGATTCTTTCCTCCCCATTCTTACAATCCACACCACAGCATTCGATTGAATCTTAGACCTTTGCACACACTCCTCCATCCCAACGGCAGTAAAAAGGATACAAGTTGTGGAGTAGGACTCAGTGAAACTTAAGTGGAGTCACTTGCTAAACAGAATGGCAAGAGAAATTTATTGAGAATGGGAATTTACTGTTAAATGCAAAAGTGGATCAGAGTCCACATTATAATCGACCTGAAACTTAAACGGGTTTACTAATCAGAAACAAAACAGTGGTAGTGAAACATCAGTCTGCCACAGTGAGAGTAAGACTTAGGTACATGGGGAAAGTCGTATGAAATAATTTAAATCAAAGGGCGACAGTCAATAAGTAAACCTATCAATAACCAGCTAAAGTGAACGTGTAGAGGAACCGACTTTGAAGAGATCAGGATGACTTCGAGTTTGAAGTGTACATAAGTAATAAATAATAATTGATTTTAAGGAGCGCTTCAAAGGAGACAGATAATTAAGCAGAGAGGTTTGGAAAAGCAATTCTCGAACTTGGGCTTTGGCAAAAAAAAATGAGAATAAAGGGAATACTACCCTGAAAACACATATGTGTGTATATAGAAAGAGCTGAGATCCATTACCTGCAGTTGGTATGTCATTTGATAATTTCAGGATGCTGTGTGTGACCTAGGTGACTGCTAACATAAGCGCAGAGTTCTGTTGATCTTAAGGAGTGGGTGACCATCACACAAATACATGGTGCTGAACACTGGACTGGATTACAATGCCTGAGAGGGGATCATTTGAGAGCAAATCCATAGCACGATGGAGAGAAAGACAGCTTGAGGAAGGTACAGAAAAGAGCAGTTTGGAGGAGGTAACTTTTCTGCAACCTTTGCTGGATTTGCATGGCATTTGCTTACTCAGTGCAGGGACGTTTTGACGGGAGAAAGAGAGCAGCCAGATTCATGGTCCATATTGAAATCAATGAAATAGCAAATGTAATGGCTGAGGTCAGAAAGACAGAGAAGGGGCAGCTGTAACTCTCAGGAATGAGTGAGTTAGGAGTTGGAAGGTGTAGAAATCATTGAATTTTTATAGTGGGAGCATAACACTGTTCCATGGCACCTATGTCTGGTTTTACAGAGACCTGTTTAAACACTGGCAGGGAATTTATTATCTGTAGTATAGCTAGTTACGTTAAGTTGTTGCAAGCAGGGCACTTATTGGTAAAATGAAAATATATTGATGAAACTTATTTATATTTAGACATTTGGCAATACTGCACTGGAGTATTGCTGAAGCAAGTTACATTTTGTCAAAGTTTTTCTTCTTGCATTCCTCAGGACAGTTCACAACAATACCAATTCAAGGGGTAAAGCCCTTTCTCCATGGCATTACCTTCACCTATCAGTGTCCACTTACCAACCAATCAGCACTTTCCTCTCATGTGGTATCAATGTTGTTTTCCCCCTTTTAATGGTATTATTTTAAACTGCCCTGATCAATGCAAAATGGAAAAAACTTTGGTATAATTTGTCCCTTGTCAGCATTACTATTCTTACATTGTTTTTACTAACTCCAAGACAAACTATATAGGGATGCATGTAGTGGGACCTGGGAGATCGATAGTGGAAATGAGTGCTGAGTTTAAGTGGTGCTTCAACTGGGTATTTAAACTTATCACTGCTCCATCTGAATAAAATCTCACTTATCGCAGCTGTTTTCCAAGTTTCCTCTGGCAGACTTTGGTTGGAAAGTGTTCTTGTCGATACAGCTATTTTCAATGGTAAGTTGTTTGAAGTGGACAAGGTCAGGATGAGGGGTGCTTTGGATGTGTACGGCAAAATCTCAGGAGTCCATCAGGGTTCGGAGTAATTCTGCCGTGGTTGGCTGACCAAAGTACAAAGGGGAGGTTTTTATATATGGAGTTAAATGTGATTTAATGCCCATCAATGAAAAATATCAAAGAAGAGGATGAAAATGGTGCACTCACTGTCAGACCAGCTTCTCAGAGACAGAGGGAGGACATGGTGAAAATCATTATCTTTTGATATATCAAGTAGTTAAGCATGCGACTGGGGTTAATTTAGTTGACTAAACAGCAGGAATATTTAGGGCTCTTGTGATGCAGTGGTAATATCCCTACCTCTGGACCAGGAGGCCTGTGCTCAGTCATAACATCCCTGGGCAAGTTGATTAGAAAATATTTTCTCAAAGACTGAATTTCCGCAACTTTTTAGGCTAGAAAACTCCAAAAGCTCACAGCACTCTGAGTTAAAAAGAACAAAAGAAAATAAATAGGGAACATGTGGAACCAGTGTGTGGAAGGAGCTGTAGACTCAGTTTTTAATAAACTCAAACCACATTGAAAATGTTTTGGTTTCTGTCTCATCAGATGGCTTGGATCCAAGTTGACAACTCTGTAAATAAAGGAAACTTAGCAATACAGCGTATTACTAAACAGCAAATATACATACCCTGAATGAATGACAATTTCCTCAATGTAAAGCGAGTGATGGCCTTGTATTTTCACCAGATCATCAATCCAGAGACCCAGGTCCAGGGGCCCGGCTTCAAATCCCACCATAGCAGGTGGCGGAATTTGAATTCAATAAAAAGTCTAGAATTAAGTCTCTAATGATGACCTTGGAGCTGTTGTCAATTGTTTTAAGAACACATCTGGCTCACTAATGTCCTTTAGGGAAGGAAACTGCCATCTTTATTGGATCTGGCCTACATGTGACTCCAGACCCACAGCAATTTGGTTGACACTTAACTGTCCTCTGGGCCATTAGGGATGGGCAATAAATGCTACAAAAAATGATGCCCGTTTGTAGTGTATTCTGTGTAGCTTTACTGGAGGTGGAAGCAGTTGCTGACATCATGGCAGGGAAATACTTTGGACTGATGTTGCCTGCATTTGGGAGCCTCTGAGGGCTTTGTAGAGACTATTGCCCCGACCCTGTGCAGTGGCAGAGTGGGCCACTGGGAGATGAGGGTTAGCTGAGGGGAAGTGGCTGATGACCAAGCAGTGGGTTTTCCCAATGCCATGTTCATGTCTTTCACTCTCTCCATGACAGACATCCTCACTACTCCCTGGGCCACCAACCCACAAGTCATCACTTTGACTTCCTCCATCTCCTCTACAGTTGTGGAAAAGGGTGTGTGACATTTCTTTCAGTATTTCACTCAGTTGCTAACGATCCTGAACCTTTCATCTTGACAACGATAGTGCTCAGGGATCAGCATCATTATGCAGCTGAACGGAGGTTGGATAGGATTGTGTGGCCTGAACTGAATCCTCCACAGGGTGTTTTTTTTTTTATCAATGACGGTATCCCTGGCTGATTGCCCTGAGAGTAGTTTAAGAGTCAACCACATTGCTGTGGGTCTGGAGTCACATGTAGTCCTGACTGGGTAAGGATGGCAGTCTCCTTCTCTAAAGGACATTAGTGAACCGCGATGGGTTTTTCCAACTATCGACAATGGATTCCTGGTCATCATTACACTCTTAATTTCAGATTTTTATTTAAATTGAGTTCAAATTCCACCATCTGCCATGGCAGGATTTGAACTCAGGTCTCCAGAACATTATCTGGGGTGCGGGATTAATAGTGTTATCGACAATACCACTAGGCCTCCACCTCCCCGGCTATCCCTGTCAACAAGCTATCCCTGTTATCAGTGTCTGCCCAAGCTGAATAGGAATCACCAGGCCAAAGCCCAGCTATGACCAAACTGTTAAACAGACTCTGGCCTCAAATAATGTAACCTGCACTGTAACCTGTATGCCTTATGTCTTTCTGATCTGTACATCCTTTGCTTGCTGGGATTTGCCTGTACTGCTCGTAAACAAAGATTTTCACTATATTTTGGTATGTGTGGCAATAAGATCAATCGATCAATCAAACTGAGAGTCTAGCTGGACTCACCAAATTGACAGTACTGACCCTGGTATGCAGCTCGGTACGCTGTGGCCGTGCATTTTGTGAAGGAATGAAGTACACTGAGGAATTGAACCTCACGGATGCACCTTGTGGACACCCTGTCCCTGTAACGTTGCTAGAGGCGTGAAGAGAAAAGACAGGGATAGTGACAAAAACAAAATCATCACCACACTCAGAATTCTCATCATTCAGTCTTTGAGGGAATGGAGTTGACATACGTGTATCAGAAATGGTGTTAATTATGTCGCCACCTTCTTGCCTCTGTGTCTCTGACTGTGAGAGACAAGAGTGTGTTACGTATCCCCAGCAGCCCTCTCAGCACCAGTGAGTTAGATTGCTATCACTAACCACCTCCATTTGCATTTTTATGCTCTCCTTTGGGGTGAGTGTCATTATGACGGCGCTGCATCTTTCATATTTCTTGGGGGATTTAACTTTTGAAGGATTGCCGAGAAATGGATTTATGGCACCACTCCCTCAGAACTGCAGCACACCCTCAGATCCTGCAGCACTCCCTCAGATCCTGCAGCATTCCATCAGATACTGCAATACGCCCTCAGATACTGCAACATTCCCTCACATACTGCAGCACACCCTCACATACTACAGCACCTACTCAGTACTGCACTGAAGTGTTGGCCTTGCTTCTGTGCTCAAGTCTCTGCAATGGACTTGAACACGTAGCTTTCGGACTCTGGGTAATGACATACCCACTGAACCACAATGGTATCCTACAGACATTATTAACGCATCCTTCGGTTAAGATGTAGCGGAAGGGAGAGAGTAACAGCATGTACAGTCTGTTGTTGGACAGCAATATTGAATCATAGAATCCCTACAGAGCGGAAACAGGCCATTCGGCCCAACAAGTCCACACTGCCCCCCCGAAGAGCATCCCACCTAGACCCATTATCTTACCCCTGATTTCCCCATGTCTAACCCACCCAACCTAAACATATCTGGGCACTATGGGCAATTTAGCATGGCCAATCCACCCAGCCTGCACATCTTTGGACTGTGGGAGGAAACCAGAGCACCCAGAGGAAACCCACGCAGACACTGGGAGAATGTGCAAACTCCACACAGACAGTTGCCCGAGGGTGGAATTGAACCCAGGTCCTTGGCGCCGTGAAGCAGCAGTGCTAACCACTGAGCCACTTTGGTGCCCGAATACATATGTTTTTCAGACTGTGACTGTCGGATTATTGTAACAAGTTTAGTTCATTCTAAACTGCATCTCCAGAGACCATTCTCTCAAAAATAGAGAACAGGGATTGATGCTACTGTCAATATTACACTGGAGCCTTGTTTGATTGGGTCTGCTGTATTCCAACTTACAAGTAACCTTTCCCCCTTCCAATCCTTACAGCACCACTAGCCTGCACCTACATTCCTGTGCACACAAAAAAAAAATCATGCATCTTGAGAAAAAGCCAGAAAGGATAATTGTACAAACTGTCAGCCTGTGCATTATACCCAACTATTTCTTCACTGTCCACCAGCTCAACGAAAAACTCTCATTTTATTAAGTTGACGCATGTAATAAAAACATTGGATTACAAGGACAATTTATTGTCTCTGCATCAATAGGGATCTGATTTGTTGGGCCTCCATGGAGCTGATGTAACCACAGCTGCTTTCGTACTTGGCCTTTTCACCCACATGTAAGCCATAGTGAAGAGTATATACAAAGGGAGAGCTATGGTAAAAGAGGAAGCTGCCAGGAATTTTTATATTTGCTCATGGGATGTGCTCAAAGCTAGTTAAAACAGCATTTATTGCCCATCCCTAAATGCCTAGAGGGCAGTTAAGAATCAACCACCTTGCTGTAGGCCTGGAGTCATGTGTAGGCCAATTTCCTTCCCTAAGGGGCGTTAGGGAATCCGATGGGATTTTTATGTCAAGCAATAGTGGTGTCGTGGTTGCCATGAGACTAGCTTTTAATTCCAGACTTTAATGAATTCATTCTCTCCAGAGTGGGATTCAAACCTGTGTCATGTTGGATCAGAAAAATAAAGAGAGTGGGACTAAAAAATCTGACAATTCTTCAAGTGGAAATATCACCAGGTCCAGAGGGGATCATCCTGCGTTGCTGTAGGAAATAGGTTTAGGAATTGTGGAGATGTTGCTCATAATCTTCCAAAGGACTAGTGGATTAAACTCTGGCTCATCAAAGGAGAGAACTTTCCGAAAGAACTTTCCGAAAGTGCTTGATAAAGTGTCACATTATTGGGCATGGAGCAAAATCCCGGTTTGTATGGGATAAAAGGGGCAGCGTGAATTATAAAAATGGCTCATGGATAGAAAGCAAGGAGTTTGGTTAATGGACGTTTTCACAGACTGGAGGGGTTATGCTCTGAATTCACAAGGGTTCAGTTCAAGGATCGCTGCGGTTTTGAGTAGACAGCAATGATTGGGACTTGGGGATAATGCGCACCTTTTTAAAACTTACAGACAATTTGAGAATGACAGGCCAGGCAGTAGGCAGTTGGGATGCAGCAGAAATGATAACCTTGGAGAAGGCCTGACCGCTAAATGAGACCGCTAAATTAAGGGTAAATGGGGCTCATCTTAACTTGATTGATGGTCTGTGTTTCCATGAAGTTTGTGACTCGGGATTCTATTCTGCACTCGGGGGAGATGGCTATTCTCATTTCTGTTGGTACAGTGTCTCCCGTAATGGTGTCCCCTTGCTGATGAGTGAATGCTGTCTGACTCTAAGAGTGCAAACTCTTCCATTTTGCATTATTGTACATAATCCTGTACCCTGTCACAGGAGTGTGATGGAATACTCCCCACTTGCCTGGATGAGTGCAGCCCCAACAACACTCAAGAAGCTTGACACCATCCAGGACAAAGCAGCCCGCTTGATTGGTACTAAATCCACAAGCATCCACTCCTTCCACCACCAATGGTCTGTAACAGCAGTGTGTACTATCTACAAGATGCACTGCAGAAATTCACCAAAGATCCTCAGACAGCACCTTCCAAACCCACGACCACTTCCATCTAGAAGGACAAGAGCAGCAGACATATGGGAACACCACCACCTCCAAGTTCCCCTCCAAGCTTCTCACCATCCTGACTTGGAAAAATATCTCTTGTTCTTCACTGTTGCTGGGTCAAAATCCTGGAATTCCCTCCCTAATGGCTTTGTGGGTCAACCCACAGCAGGGGGACTGCAACAGTTTGAGAAGGCAGCTCACTTCCACCTTCATATGGGACAACGAGGGATGAGCTGACTCAGCCAGCGACGCTCACATCCCAGAAATGAATAGAAAAAAATTCATCAGCCATACAGATTTTTCCATTCTTTCTTTATGCTCTGAAATGCATGACTGCCAATATCACTGTTATATGACATACATCACCTTTTCATTATCACATCCGTCCATGTCACATTGCAATGGAGTTTATTTGATAAGGAAACCCCAATGATTGGTGGGCAGTTTGGGATGTGAAGTTTCTGAAAGTTCTTGATAAAGTGTGACATTGTTGGGCACGTAGCATCATCCAGGTTTGTATGTGATAAAAGGGGCAGCGTGACTTACAAAAATGACTCACGATAGAAAGCAAGGAGTTTGGTTAATGTGCATTCTCACAGACTGGAGGGGGTTATGCTCTGAACTCCCAAGGGTTCTGTTCGAGGATCACTGTGGTTTGGAGTAGACAGTAATGCCTGGGACTTGGGGATAATAGGTGCCTTTTTAAAATTTGCAGACAACACAAAACTGGTATAACTGTTCACATAGATAGGCTGGGGAATGGGCAGACTCAAGACAGAAAGATGTCAGTGAGATGAACACATTTTGGAGGGAGGAATGAGGAGACAAAATCCACAGAAAAGTCTATAAATGTAAGAAAAGTGCAGCAAGTTAGAGGGTCGTAAGTCTTTGAAGGTAGGAAGATAAGTTAACACAGCAGTTAATGAAACATGCAACATGCTGGGCTTTATGAATACCAAGAATACGAACACCAGGAATTATTAACCTTCGTAAAACACTGGCTGTAATCCTCAGCTGTAATCCTGAGCACCACACTATAAGGAAAGATATGAACTGTTGGGGCAGTGTATGGAAGAAATTCACTAGAATGAATTCAGGGATGAAGAACCACAGTTATATGAATAGTCTCTTGGGTGCTCTCCTCAGAGAAGAGAAAGTCAGGAGGAGATTTTATGGAGGCATGTGCAATCATAAATGATTTAGAATAGAGGAAGAGGAACCAAAGGGTGAAGGATTGATGATCTGATGTGGGGGTAGATTTTAAGGCGATTGACAAAGAACCAAGAGGTGACAAGACGTAAAACACTTCTACAAAACAGGTGGTTAGGATTTAGGATGCAGTTTCAAAACATTCTTTTTGAGGGCCAAAGGGAATCCAGAATGGCCTTAAAATGTCCATTGTATAGATTTCCAGGCTTCCATTCAGAAGAAGTTGTATATGGGCTATTACCTTCTAGTGACTTCATCCATCTTTGCCAAAAGGGCCAGTGTTTGATTCAGTCCATATGGGTGAGACCATGTTTTGAACACTGTGTGAATTATGGTTCCTTTATTTAAGGAAGGCAGTAAACACATTGGAGGCAGTTCAGAGGAGGTTTATTAGATTGACACCTGGAATGAGTGGGTTATGTAGGGAGGATAGGTCAGAGACACTGAATTTGTTTTCACTGGAGTTAGAAGAATGAGGGGTGACCAAGTGATTGGTCTTAACAAGGTGCATACAGAAAGCATGTTTCCCTTTGTGGGTGAGTCCAAACCTAGGCATGTTTTAAAATCAGGGATTCTTAGGGTTCTTAAAATTAGGGTTCCTGAAGAGCAAGAGGATCAAAGGTTATGGGGAATCGGCAGGAGAAATTGGGTTGAGAAACCTTTAACTGTGGCTTTTAAAGGGCATGCTGACAAATACATGAATAGGATGGGAATAGAGGGATACGGTCCCCAGAAGGGTAGGAGGTTTTGGTTGTGACGGGCAGCATTTCGATGCAGGCTTGGAGGGCCGAAGGACCTTTTCCTGTGCTGTAATTTTCTTTGTTCTTGTTCTAAACATATCAGCCATGATCAATTGATGGAGAAAACTCGATGGGCCAAATAGCCTGATTCTACTCTTACATCTTATGGTCTTATGGCATCACCCTTTTAAGGCAGAGACGAAAAGAATTTTTCTACCCCCCACCCCATCCGAGGGTTGTGTGACTTTGGAACTGTTTGCTTCAGAAGGAAGTGGATGCAGGAACATTAAATATGTTTAAGGCAGAAGTGCATAGGTTCCTGTCAGACAGGGGGTTTGAAGGGTTTTGTGCAATAGACAGGAATTTGGGATTCGAGAGACAAACAGAGCAGCTGTGATGTTGTTGAGAGGCAGAGCAGACTAGAAGGGCAGAATGGCCTACATTCTTGCCTTTGTATGTTGGTTAAAACGTGAAGGAATGTGAAGGTTTTCTGAGGAAGGGTCTAGGCCCGAAACGTCAAGCTTTCCTGCTCCTATGATGCTGCTTGGCCTGCTGTGTTCATCCAGCCCCACACCTTGTTATCTCGGATTCTCCAGCATCTGCAGTTCCTATTATCTCTGATCAAGGATTGAAGCCCAGCGGTTCTAGCCTACAAACAGGATGAATCGTACATAAAGGATTCGCTAGTGATCCTCCTTCAGGCTGGCAATGAACATGAAACAGATATTATTCGCCATTCCATTAATAAGACCCAACTCTATACACTTAGTGCTGCGGGACGTCATTCAGCTGGTGCATTTCCCACAAAACACAACATCTGGGGGTAAATCCTGAATCCGTGAGATTTTTTTTAATGTTTGATTTATGATCGTCACGTACTTAGGTGCAGCATAATGTTTTGTTTTGCATGCAGTTCAGGCATCATCCCTCAGAAATTCTAGATTCTAATCTGCAAAATAACGGGGACTCAGCAGAAAGGCATGGAAAACAAATGAAGTGGATCCAGGTACGGGTCATTGAAGTGTATAATCGATTTTGAACACAGCTGAAATTCAACAACTGGCGAAGATATAATACAGAAAAGAGAACTTTAAACGCCTGAAAGTCCGACAAGATATAAATTGGGTTGAATGAAGAACTGGAGCTGATTGTAGCTGACACTGGGATTTGATCTCACTTTGATTGTTAGAGATTGTAATTAGGGAAGGCACTTACATCAATGTAACATTTGCTGATGATAAGACCAAGTCAAGTTGCATGCAAACCAGCACGAGTGGCTCCAATAACAATGAAAAGAACAATTGACAAAAGGTTGAATTTAGTAAATAGTCTATTTGAATTCTACTTCGTTCCTGTTACTACTTTGAAAGTGTTTTATTCGTGTACCTCTTTCAAACCAGATTAGTTCATCTGGAGCTTTTAGAGAGGCAAAAAGTAAACTTTGATGTGAATCTATTAAAACTTTCCATGAAAAGAATTCAAATTTACTGCTATTGTGACAAGCACTGCACTTTATGAGATAGTTACGTTTTACACTGTCTCCTTTAACTTAAGGCAAAACTGAGCAGTTTTGACAGGGGAATGTGGCCTCCTATGAAACCTGCCCAGAGACAAACCATATGTACTTCTTATTGCAACGATTAAATCGAAAGCTGCGTTTTTTAATTCCCTCATGCGATGTGGGCATCACTGACTGGGCCAGCATTTCTTGCCTGTCCCTAGTTGCCCCTTGAGAAGGTGGGGGTGACCTGCCTTCTTGAACCGCTGCAGTCCACTTGCTGTGGGTTGACCCACAATGCCCTTAGGGAGGGAATTCCAGTATTTTGACCCAGTGACAGTAAAGGATATATATAAAGGCGATATATTTCCAAGTCAAGATGGTGATTGGCTTTGAGGGGCAATTATGGGTGGTGGTGTGGGCCATGTATCTGCTGCCCTTGTCCTTCTAGATGGAAGTGGTCATGGGCTTGGAAAGTGCTGTCTGAGGATCTTTGGCAAATTTCTGCGGTGAAAATAAGGTGCGAGTTTTAAGAACAAGGCACAAAGGAGGAGGAAGCCAGCTATATTGAGTACAGGCTCTCCAAATCTGAACAAAGACAGAAGTTGCTGGAAAAGCTCAGCAGGACTGGCAGCATCTGTGAAGAAAAAAATCAGAATTAATGTTTCACGTCCGGTGACCCTTCCTCGGAACTGTCTTCGCAAAAGAAAAGTTCTGAGGAAGGATCACCGGACCCGAAATGTTAACTCTGATTTTTTTCCTCACAGATGCTACCACACCTGCTGAGCTTTTTCAGCAACTTCTGTTTTTGTTCCTGGTTTACGGCAGTTCTTTCGGTTTTTGTTTTGTTCTCCAACTTTGAGTCAGTTAGTCAGTTAGTTAGTCTGAGAGATTGGGAGAAGAAGTCTCACAGCAGGTGCTGTGAAACCAGGCAGAAGAAAAGCCTCTGTTTTTGGATTAACCACAGTGCAGCTGGCTGGAGAGAATGGAATCCATGAAGCTTAGGGAGTGTCAAAGACTAAAGAGCAGCTGGAGAGTGCTTCACTGTTGGAAATCCACTTGATTATCCTCAGGCAATTTGCCTCTTGAGCAAAGGGGCAACATTTAAAAGAACTTTAGAAAATTCATGCTGAATGGTTTGCAGAGAAACTTTATTAAAGCCAGGAGGAGCTTGTCATTTTTTTATTCACAAGGCTACATTTCTGCTGACAGTGCCTTGTAACGTTGGCGATGGTTTTTCAATTCTTCTAAGAAAAAAGAAATAACCATTCTGCGATTTACTATATTAGTTGCGTATAATGTTTATTTGATGTTGATTTTCATTTTTTTTTTGTTACTGTAGAAGTCTTAAAAACTGAAATCCTGTACGTAATCCTTTGTGTTAGTCACTGGCATATATATACTTCTTGTGTAGCGGTCATTGGACCCTACAGGGACCATGACAGCGATGAGGTTCAGAGAAAGGCAGAGGTAAAAGGCTAGGCACCTGCCCTTTTATTCCCCTCCCTCCTCACCGTCTTAGGCCCCAAACACAGCTTTGAGGTGAAACAGTGACACGTGTGAACGCCTTCCTGTTAGGTATGCTGTATTCTCTGCTCACAACGCGGTTGCTATAAGTCAGCAAGCCATTGATTTGAAGATGATGTCTACTTGAGGTCATGGGGTTCTGCCCATGTGAATGGACAGACTGATACTGAACCCACTTTGAATTCATGAGAAAGGTTATCCCAGGAGATAGTGGAATCCTTGCGTCTTGTCAGGCCAAGCCTGGATATTATCTAGATCTTGTTGCATTTGAACATGGGCTGCTTCAGTACCTGAGGAGTTGCAAATGGTGGGAACATATGCAATCATCGGCGAACATCCTCACTTCTGACCTCATGATGGAGGGAAAGTCATGATGAAGCAACTGAAGATGGTTGGGCCTAGGACACTCCCCTGAAGAACTCCTGCAGAGATGTCCTGGAGCTGAGATGGCTGACCTTCATCAACAACAACCATCTTCCTATCTACCAGATATGGCTCCAACCAACAGAGAGTTTGCCCCGATATCCATTGATTCCAGTTTTTGCCAGGATAACATGGTGGATCAATGGTTAGCGCTGCTGCCTCACAGTGCCAGCGATTTGGGTTCATGTCCAGCCTTAAGCATAGTCTGTGTGGAGTTTGTTCCCTCTGGGTGCTCCGGTTTCCTCCCACAGTCCAAAGATGTGCAGGTTAGGTGGATTAGCCATGCTAAATTGTCCATAGTATCCAGGGATGTGCAGTTTTGGGGACTAGCCTTGGGAAATGCAGAGTTATGGTGATAGGGTTGGGGACATGATGGGCCAATTGGCCTTTTTTTCATGCTAAAGGGATTCTATGATTCTTGATGCCACACTTGGTCAAATGTGGCTTTGATCTCAAGGGCTGTCACTTGAACCTCACCTCTGGATGCAGCTCTGGCAGAACCCAAACTGGGTGTCACTAAGCAGGTTATCACCGAGCAGATGCTGCTTGATAGCACTGTTGATAATACTTTCCATCAACAATTAACAGTAGGACGGCCCTGAGTAGTGTTGGAGAACAGATAGACCTAGGGGTTCAGGCACATAATTCTTTGAAGTCTGTGTCACATATGGACAGGGTGGTTAAGAAGGCATTTAGCACGCTTGCCCTCATTGCTCTGACCTTTGAGTATAGGAGTTAGGAAGCCATGTTGAGGTTGGAGAGCAAAACAAAAACCAAAAGAACTGCCGTAAACCAGGAACAAAAACAGAAGTTGCTGAAAAAGCTCAGCAGGTCTGGCAGCATCTGTGAAGAAAAAAATCAGAGTT
>JAHRHZ010000031.1:22415349-22440580 GCA_024137785.1 Ginglymostoma cirratum
TCTTCAGAAAATTTCTGAAGAATTTCTGAATTTTCTGAAGAAGGGTCTAGGCCCGAAACGTCAGCTTTCCTGCTCCTCTGATGCTGCTTGGCCTGCTGTGTTCATCCAGCTCTACACCTTGTTATCTTAGAACAAGGGGAAACCGCTTATGCTGTTGTGAGGGATGGGAAGGGGCAAGAGCAGAAGCTCGGGTGATAGGTCAGATGAGGTTGAGGGCCCTGCCAATCACAGTGGGCTGGAAGCCTATGTCAGCAGCACTGTTTTGGAATGTGGCATCATTCGAACAGCTATAATGTAGGCTAAGGAACTGGGAGAATGGGATGAGGTCCTTGCAGGACGTGGAGTATGACGAGCTGTAGGGAAGGTAGCTTTGGGAGTCTGTGGCTTTGTAGTGGGTGGCAGCCGACAGTTTATTCCCAGAAATGTAGATGGAAAGGGCAAGGAAAGGAACAGAAATGTCAGAGATGGACCAGATGGAAGGCAGACTGGGAAACTGGAGGCAAAATGAACAAAGTTTTCAGGGTCCAGGTGGGAGCAGGAATTGGCGCGGAAGCAGTCATCAACGTATTGAGAAAAGAGTTGTGGGAGGTGGTGCGCAGTGTAACAGTGGAACAAGATATGTAACATATCCCACAAAGATGCAGGCATTACTGGGACCCATGCGGGTGCCCACAGTCAACCCTTTGACTTGGCAGAAGGGAGAATTAAAGGAGAAATTGTTCAATGAGAGAGTAAGTCTGGCCAAGCAGAGGAGAGTAGTAGTGGATGTGGGATTGTTTAGGCCTCTGGTCGAGGAAGCAGGCGAGACCACTCAAACCATCCTGGCTGGAGGGATTGGACATCCATGGTGAAGAGGAGGCAGTTAGGGCCCAGGGAGATGGTGAGAAAAGAGATCAAGTCTGAGACTGGTGTAGTTGGGAAAAGAAGCAATCAAACAGGCAGGGCAGGCAGTGACAAAGCAGAGAAAGAGGTAGGACTGATAAATTAAACAGCATTTATTTCAAATCAAGAGGCCTAACAGGTAAGACAGATGAACTCAAGGCATGTTTGGGAACATGGGACTGGGGCATCATAACAATTACATAGGTGTGGCTCAGGGATGGACAGGGCTGGCAGCTTAATGTTCCAGGGTATGGATGCTATAGGAAGGATAGAAAGAGGAGCAAAAGAGTGGCGTTTTTGATTGGGGATTACATTATGGCTGTACTTAGGAAGGATGTTCCTAGGAATATGCCCAGGGAAGTCATTGGGTGGAATTGAGAAATAAGAAAGGGTTGATCACCTTATTAGGATTGTACTGTAGATCCCCAAATAGAAATTGAGAAGCAAATGTGTAAGGAGATCTCAGTTTTCTGTAAGAATGATAGGGTGGTAACGGTAGGGGATTTTAACTTTCTAAACAAAAACTGGGACTGCCATGGCATTAAGGGCTTGGATGGAGAGGAATTTGTTAAGTGCATACAAGAAAATTTTCTGATTCAGTATTTGGCTGCACCTACGAGAGAAGGTGCAAAACTTGACCTACGCTTGGGAAATAATGCAGGGCAGGTGACTGAGGTGTCAGTGGGGGAGCACTTTGGGGCCAATGACCATAATTCTATTAGTCTTAAAACAGTGATAGAAAAGGATAGACCAGATCTAAAAGTTAAATTTCTAAATTGGAGGAAGGCTACTTTTGATGGTATTAGGTAAGAACATTCAAAAGTCAATTGAGGTTGATGTTCGCAGGTAAAGGGATGGCTGGAAAATGGGAAGCCTTCAAAAATGAGACAAAGAGAGTCCAGAGACAGTATGTTCCTGTTAGGGTGAAGGGCAAGGCTGTTAGCTGTAGGGAATGCTGGGTGACGAGAGAAATTGGGGTTTTAGTCAAGAAAAAGAAGGAAGCATATGCTAGGTGGAGACAGCAGAGACCGAGTGAACCTTTAGAAGAGTATAAAAGCAATAGGACTATACTTAAAAGGGAAATCAGAAGAGCAAAAAAGGGACATGAGATAGCTTTGTCAAATGGGGTTTAAGAAGAATCCAAAGAGATTCTACAAATGCATTAAGGACAAAAGTGTAACGAGGGAGAGAATAGGCCCTGTAAAAATCAGCAAGCTCACCATTGTGTGGAACTGCAGGAGATGGGGGAGATACTAAACAAATATTTTGCATCAGTGTTTACTGTGAAGAAGGATGTGGAAGCTAGAAAACTTGGGGAAATAAATAGCAACATCTTGAAAAATGTCCATATTACAGAGGAAGATGTGCTATACATCTTAATACGCATAAAGGTGGATAAATCCCTGGGATCTGATCAGGTGTACCCTAGAACTCTGTGGGACACTAGGGAAGTGATTACTGGGCCCCTTGCTGAGAGATTTGTATCATTGATGGCCACAGGTGAGGTGCCAAAAGACTGGAGCTTGGCTAATGTGGTGCCACTATTTCATAAACATGGTAAGGAAAAGCCAGGGAACTGTAGACCAGAGATCCTGACATCAGTGGTGGACAAGTTGTTGGAGGAAATCCTGAGGGACAGGATTTACATGTATTTGGAAAGGCAAGGACTGATTAGTGATAGTCAGCATGGCTTTGTGTGTGGGAAATTCTGTCTCACTGACTTGATTGAGTTTTTTGAAGAAGTAACAAAGAGGTTTCATGAAGACAGAGCAGTAGAAACGATCTATATGGACTTCAGTAAGACCTTCCAACTAGGTTCTGCATGGTAGACTGGTTAGAGAGGTTAAATCACACAGAATACAGGGAGAACTGGCTTGAATGTATGACAGGGTGTTGGTGAAGGGTTACTTTTTAGACCAGAGGCCTGTGACCAGCAGTGTGCCATAAGGGTCGGTGCTGGGTCCATTTATATAAATGTTGTGAATGTGAACATAGAACGTTGGTTAGTAAGTTTGCAGATGACACCAAACTAGGTGGTGTAGTGGATAATGAAGAAGGTTATCTCAGAGTACAACAGGGCTTTGAACAGATGGGCCAATGGCCAAGGAGTGGCAGATGGAACTTAATTTAGATAAATGTGACATGCTGCATTTTGGAAAGGCACATCAGGGCAGGACTTCTACACTTAATGATAAGGTCCTGGGTAGTGCTGCTCAACAAAGAAACATTGGAGTGCATAGTTCCTCGAAAGTGGAATCGCAGGAAGACAGGATAGAGAAGGGGATGTTTATAAGCTCGCTGTTATTGGTCAGTGCATTGAGTATAGGAGTTGGGAGGTCATGTTGCGGCTGTATAGAACATTGGTTAGGCCACTTTTGGAATACCACATGCAATTCTGGCCTCCATGCCACAGGAAAGATGTTGTTAAACTTGAAAGGGTTCTGAAAATATTTGCAAGAATGTTGTGGGAATGGAGAGTTTGAGCTATAGGGAGAGACTGAATAGG
Source organism: Ginglymostoma cirratum (assembly GCA_024137785.1). Taxonomy (NCBI): domain Eukaryota; kingdom Metazoa; phylum Chordata; class Chondrichthyes; order Orectolobiformes; family Ginglymostomatidae; genus Ginglymostoma; species Ginglymostoma cirratum. The sequence goes on from JAHRHZ010000031.1 coordinate 22,418,738, forward strand.
CTGAGGGGTGACCTTATAGAGGTTTATAAAATCATGAGGGGCATGAATAGGGTAAATAGACAAGGACTTTTCCCTGGTGTGGGGGAGTCCAAAACTAGAGGGCATAGGTTTAAGGTACGAGAGGAAAGATTTAAAAGGGACCCGAAGGGCAATGTTTTCACACAGAGGGTAGTGTGTGTATAGAATGAGCTGCCAGAGGAAGTGGTGGAGGCTGGTACAATTACAACATTTAAAAGGCATCTGGATGGGTGTATGAATAGGGAGGGTTCAGACTGACATGGGCCAAATGCTGGCAAATGGGACTAGATTAATTTAGGATATCTGGTCAGCATGGATGAGTTGGACCAAAGGGTCTGCTTCCATGCTGTAAATCTCTATAACTATGACTCTGTGACTTTACTAATGTTCGAGAGAAGACTGATGGGGTGGTAATTGGCTGGTTTGGATTTGTCCTGCTTTTTGTGTCCAGGACATCCCTGGGCAATTTTCCACATTGTTGGGTAGATGCCAGTGTTATAACTGCACTGGAACAGCTTGACTAGGGGAGCAGCAAGTTCTGGAGCTTACATCTTAATCACAATTGCTGAAAAGTTGCCAGGGCCCATAGCATTTGCAGTACCACTGTCTCTTGAGATTTCTTGGTCTCACTTGGAGTAAATTGAATTGGCTGAAGATGCATCTGTGATGCTGGGGAAAGCCAAGATTAATCATCCACTTGGCACTTCTGCCTGAAGATTGCTGTGAAAGCTTCAGCCTTAAATTTTGCACTGGGCTCTTCCATCATTGAGGATGGAGATATTTGTGGAGCCTCCTCCTCCAGTGAGTTGTTTAATTGTCCACCACCATTCACGACCAAATGTGACAGAACTGCAGCGATTAGATCTGATCCGTTGGTTGTGGGATTGCTTGGCTCTGTCTATCACTTGCTGCTTTTGCTGTTTGGAGGCTTCACCAAATTGATACCTCATCAATTAGAATCCCTACAGTGTGGAAACAGGCCCTTCAGCCCAACAAGTCCACACCAAACCTCAGAGCATCCCACCCAGACCCACCCCCCCCCCAACAACCCACCTAACCTACACCTTCCTGAACACTACGGGCAATTTAGCATGGCCAATTCACCTAACCTGCACATCTTTGGACTGTGGGAGGAAACCCACGCAGACACGGGGAGAATGTGCAAACTCCACACAGACAGACGCCCGAGGGTGGAATCGAACCCGGGTCCCTGGTGCTGTGAGGCAGCAGTGCTAACCACTGAGCCACCGTGCCACCCCATCTTCAGGTTTGCCTGGTGCTGTTCTTGGCATACCTTCCTGTACTCTCCATTGAACCAAGGTTAATTCCCTGGCTTGATGTGGGGGATATGCCGGGCCATGAGGTTACAGATTGTGCTGGAGTACAATTCTGCTGCTGTTGATGGCCCACAGCACCTCATGGATGCCCAGTCCTGACTGTATACCACTGTGCCACCACCTCTGCTGGGTCTGTCCTGCTGGTGGTTCAGGACATATCCAGGGATGGTGATGGTGGTGTCTGAGACATTGTCTGTGATTCTAAAAGTATAATTATGACCGGCTGTTGCTTGACCAGATATTAGTGAGGAGGACTCTTCAGGGTCAACAGGGTTGTCTCTGCCATTTCATTTCCGGTGCCTAGGTTAGCACCAAGTGCTCCACCTGGCTTCATTTCTTTATTCAGTTATTTTAGCTGTTGGTACGACTGAGTGGTTCGTTAGGCCATTTCAGAGAGCAGTTAGGAGCTATCTGGGTCTGGAGTCACATGTAGGCTCCATTAGCTTCCTTTCCTAAAGGGCGTTAGTGAACCTGAAGGGTTTTCCCCCAATAATCATAAATGGTCTTCAGTGGAATTTTAATCATAGATTTTTAGTAAATTCAAATTCCGCCATCTGTCGCTATGTGCTTTGAGCCCAGGATCCAGAACATTAAATAGGCCTCTGAATCCCTAGGCCAGCAACCATACATTCAGCCAGCATCAAATATCAGTAGGTCCTCTTTCCTGAAACTGTTCTCATTCGTTTTTCTCTGCCCCCCTTCTCTAATGCCATCATGTCCTTCCTAACACATTGCAGCCCCAGGATTGGACACGATGTGCAGATTGGGGCCTGTGCTCTTATTTTACGCTGTTTTGTTATGACTTCATTGCTTTAATACCCTAGAACCTAATTGATAATATCCTCGATGCTTCATAATTTATTTAACTGCTCTCTCAAGCTGCCCAACCACCTTCAATGACCTACGCACGGACATACCAAGGTCCCTCTGCTTTCGGATAGTACCCTGCTTCTTATATACTGCCTCCCCTTGTTCCTCTGACCTAAATGAATCAATTCTCACCTCTCTGCATTAAATTTAGCTGCTTCCTGTCAGTCCTCTTCTCCAGCCTGCATCAGTGTACTCAAAGTCTATTGCAGTCCTCCTCACAGTCCACAATGCTTCCAGGTTTTGTGTCCTCCACAAACTTTGAAATTGTACCTTGAACGCCATTGATATAAATCAGGAAAAGCAGTGGGTCTAACTCCAAGCCCTGGAGAACCCCACAGTATATTTTTCTCCAACTTAAAATCAGCTGCTCACCATTTGTCTTTGCTTTCTGTCCCCCAGCCAACTTTGTACGCACACTGCTACAGTACGTTTTATTTCGGGGTTTCAGATTTGAAGATGAGCGTGTTGTGTGGTACGTTAGCAAATGGCCTCTACATGTGTTTTGTATCAGTTCATCTGCCCACTTTGTTTCCTAATGTTTTGTGTCGAGTGACCCTTCTTTAGAAGGGAGTGGGAAAATAAGTTCTTCGTTATACTTCTACAGAAGCAGAGGAGGAGCGAGAAATGGTATAGGGGCCTAGTGCAGAAGACAAAGGGGTTGTTAACAGTCATAATGCTGTAGTTTTGTTTCTCTCTCTCCACAGATGCTGCCCAGACCTGCTGAGTTTCTCCAGCATTCTGTGTTTGTTCCAGACCTCCAGCTTCCACAGTATTTTAGCTTTATTTCAGTGTTTAATTCACTGCCACTTCTCTTCTAGCCCACCTTGAAAACATGCTGCTCTTTCCTCCAATGGGATTTTTGTTTAACCTTTCGGCTTGTTCACCATCATTGCTTTCTGTTTCTCTCCTACATGGAATCCCTACAGTGTGGAAGCAGACCATTCATGCTCCCCTCCGAAGAGCATCCCACCCAGACCCACCCAATCCCTGCATTTCCCAAGGCTAACCCAATTGGCCTGCACATCCCTGAACACTATGGGTAATTTAGCATGGCCAATCCACCTAGCCTGCACAGCTTCGGACTGTGGGAGGAAACCGGAGCACCCGGAGGAAACCCACGCAGACACGGGGAGAATGTGCAAACTCAACACAGACAGTCGCCCGAGGCTGGAATTGGACAAAGAACAAAGAACAAAGAAAATTACAGCATAGGAACAGGTCCTTCTATCCTCCAAGCCTGACCAATCCAGATCCTCTATCTAAACCTGTCGCCTATTTTCCAACGATCTGTATCCCTCTGCTCCCTGCCCATTCATGTATCTGTCTGGATACATCTTAAATGACGCTATCGTGCCCGCCTCTACCACCTCTGCTGGCAACGCATTCCAGGCCACCACCACCCTCTACGTAAGGAACTTTCCATGCATATCTCCCTTAAACATTTCCCCTCTCACCTTGAAATTGTGACCCCTAGTAACTGAGTCCCCCACTCTGGGAAAAAGCTTCTTGCTATTCACCCTGTCTGTACCTCTCATGATTTTGTAGGCCTCAATCAGGTCCCACCTCAACCTCCGTCTTTCTCATATAAATAATCCTAATCTACTCAACCTCTCTTCATAGCTAGCACCCTCCATACCAGGCAACATCCTGGTGAACCTGCTCTGCACCCTCTCCAAAGCATCCACGTTCTTTTGGTAATGTGGCGACCAGAACTGTATGCAGTATTCCAAATCTGGTTGAACCAAAGCCCTATACAACTGTAGCATGACCTGCCAACTCTTGTACTCAATACCCCATCTGATTAATGAAAGCATGCCGTATGCCTTCTTGACCACCCTATCGACCTGCTTTGCTACCTTCAGGGTACAATGGACCCGAACACCCATCTCTGTGTATCAATTTTCCCCAGGGCTTTTCCACATACCGTATAGTTCACTCTTGAATTGGATCTTCCAAAATGCATCACCTCGCATTTGCCTGGATTGAACACCATCTGCCATTTCTCAGCCCAACTCTCCAATCTGTCTATATTCTGCTGCATTCTCCGACAGTCCCCTTCACTATCTGCTACTCCACCAATCTCAGTGTCATCTGAAAACTTGCTAATCAGACCATCTATAACTTCCTCCAGATCATTTATGTATATCACAAACAACAGTGGTCCCAACACGGATCCCTGTGGAATACCACTGGTCACAGTCCTCCATTTTGAGAAACTCCCACGACAACTCTCTGTCTCCTGTTGCCCAGCCAGTTCTCTATCCATCTAGTTAGTACACCCTGGACGCCATGCGACTTCACTTTCTCCATCAGCCTACCATGGGGAACTTTATCAAACGCCTTACTGAAGTCCATGTATATGACGTCCACAGCCCTTCCCTCATCTATCAACTTTGTCACTTCCTCAAAGAATTCTATCAAGTTGGTAAGACATGACCTTCCCTGCACAAAACCATGCTGCCTATCACTAATAAGCTCATTTTCTTCCAAATGTAGATCCTATCCCTCAGTATCTTCTCCAACAGCTTCCCCACCACTGACGTCAGGCTCACCGGTCTATAATTACCTGGATTATCCTTGCTACCCTTCTTAAACAAGGGGACAACATTAGCAATTCTCCAGTACTCCGGGACCTCACGCGTGCTCAAGAATGCTGGAACGATATCTGTTAAGTCTCCAGCTATTTCCTCTCTCGCGTCCCTCAGAAACCTGGGATGGATTCCATCTGGACCTGGGGACTTGTCCACCCTAATGCCTATTAGAATACCCAACACTTCCCCCTTCCTTATGCTGACTTGACCTAGAGTAATCAAACATTTATCCCTAACCTCAACATCCGTCATGTCCCTCTCATCAGTGAATACCGACGCAAAGTACTCATTAAGAATCTCCCTCATTTTCTCTGACTCCTTGCATAATTTCCCTCCTTTGTCCTTGAGTGGGCCATCTCTTTCTCTAGTTCCCCTCTTGATCCAGTTACCCTCTTGATCCTGATGTATGAATACAAGGCTTTGGGATTTTCCTTAACCCTGTTTGCTAAAGATATTTCATGACCCCTTTTAGCCCTCTTAATTGAGCCCAGGTCCCTGGCGCTGTGAGGCATCAGTGCTAACCACTGAGCCACAGTGCTACCCATGACACTCATAAGGGGAGAAAACTACAACCATAAAAGATAGGCCAATCAATGTGTCACCTTTTGAGTTCAGCCCCTCTTCAGCCCTAGTCGGTATTGCTGATGTGACAGTCTCCCTCAGTGCGGGCTAGCCTTTTTTCCAAACACTGGAAGTGTTTAGCAACAAGCCAGTCTGCATAATGACTGAGACTTCTCATGAGACGATCAATGTTGAGAGGTGTCACCCCAACACGGTCGCAAACACCTTCATTATAGAGGAGCCAAGTAATGGAAGATGTTTGGAATCACTGAAGCTTGGAGGAAGAAGTCTGCCCTGCTAGGTTCATACCTCATGTATAGATCGTTAGACTCAGGTTTGTGAACACAGCATTTCCTGTTTTGGGCTAACAGGATTGCGGCCATGAATGTAATTCCAGCAGGTTGAGGTATTAATGAGTGTTCAACATGCTAATAAATGCATCCCGACTGAGCTGGTCCACCTGAAAAGGTTTGAATCATAGACTCATAGAGTTGTACAGCATGGAAACAGACCCTTCAGTCCAACTCATCCTTGCCAACCAGATATCCTGAATTAATCTAGTCCCATTTGCCAGTATTTGGTCCATATCCCTCTAAACCCTTCCTATTCATGTCCCCATCCAGATGCCTTTTAAATGTTGTAATTGTACCAGCCTCCACCACTTCCTCTGGCAGCTCGTTCCATACACATACCATTCTTTGCATGAAAAAGCTGCCCCTTAGGTCCCTTTTAAATCTTTCCCCTCTCACCTTCAACCCATGCCTTCTAGTTTTGGACTCCCCCAACCTGGGCAAAGACCTTAACTATTTACCCTATTCATGCCCCTCATGGTTTTATAAACTTCTAGAAGGACATCCCTCAGTCTCTGATGCTCCAGGGAAAATAGCCCCAGTCTATTCAGCCTCTCCCTGCAGCTCAAAGCCTCCAACCCTGGCAACATCCTTGTAAATCTTTTTTGAACCCTTTCCAGTTTCGCAACACACTTCGGAGCACTTACAAAACAAACGTTTCATCTGCCATTGGGAGTTTTTGCCTCCTGAGCGGTTAGATTTCTTTATGCGCTGTTATTAAAACTCTGGGAGGACCCAGTCAAATCCTACCCATTAACTCTGCTTATCTGCTCCTAGATGCTGCTTGACCTGCTAAATATTTCCAAAACTTCCTGTTGTGAACAAAATGCCTGATTTATATCACTGTATCATTATCCAATAATTCACGTTTTCTGGTCAAAGTCTAAATCAGGGCACTATTGAAGAAGTAGTGAAGTGTAATGTTTATAGTTCACTGACCAGGCATGGTCTGAAATTTAGCGTGGCATTAAGACAAGTGACAAGATTCTATGCATTTTGGGAGCCAAAAACATCTGCAGTGATGACCAAGCATATTGACAGAAACCTCATTTTTCATCTAGCTCCTTTGCCCTAATCCAATTACTGGAGCAAATTGCAAAGGCCAGTCCTGTGCACTTTCCAGAATATTCTGACATTTCTGTTGGGGCCTTAGCTTTTGCTGCTCATTACCTTAATGTATGTGTGTAGAATGTGACTTAATGCATGTCAGCACATCAGAGTGGACCAGTTGGAGGCTGCTGCTCAGACGGATGCTTTTGTTATTTTCCAGCTTAAGTAAATGCTGTAACATGACGTAATCACTGCGGTTGGGTCTGAAAAATTCTAATTGCTTTCAGATCTTCGAAATAATGTGGCAAATAAATGTAGCCATTTAGTGTGATCATGTAAAGCATGAAAGAAATAATTTCAGCAGAAAATACTGATGTGTGGAAGCTTTGTGATAATACCATTAACAATGGAATTGGGATTATACTCAGATTTCTGCCAGTCTATGCATTAATAGTACATCAATAAGGTTATTTGAATACCAGAATAGTTTCATCACTGGAATTATTAAGTACCGAAAACACAGTTTAAGCTATCCTACAATTAAGCTACAATTCTGTTGCGTTGTTTATTTTTAACTTACTTTTAAATTACTTTGACTATTCAAGCTTAATTATTTGAACATTTTATTTAAGTTCAAAGTCCTTATTCCTCTGTTTCTACCTCCCCGCTCTGTCAATCCGCTTGGATTTATGAGCAACTACTCGCTATCTTACAAGGGATAAAGGTTTACTGGAGAAAAATCACATTTGCCTCAAAATGTTAACTGTGTTTTTTTCCCTCCTTTTCACAGACACTTCCCAGCACTGTCAAGTATTTTCTCCAATTTCCATTCTTATTTCAGATTTCCAACATCTACATTATTTTGCTCTAATGAAGAATGTCTGTTGGTTTGAAACCCACTTTCAGGGTTTTTTTTTAATCCTCAGCTGATCGACAATCTATTCTGAGCTGTCCTTGAGGCTTTGCCATTTACATTCTTTGAGATGGAAATTAAATGTTAGGCAGCAATTGACGCCGATGATTAAGCTCCGCTGGCCAGCCGCTGAAACAGCAATGGTGAATGGAAGCGAGCAATTAAACAAAAAACAGCACGCATTGCAACACCCTCGGCCCAACCATCTTCAGCTGCTTCACCAATGACCTTCCCTCCATCACAAGGTCAGAAGTGGAGATGTTCACCGATGATTGCACTATGTTCAGCACCATTTGTGACTCCTCAGATACTGAAGCAATCTGTGTTCAAATGCAACAAGATCTGAACAATATCCAGGCTTGGGCTGGCAAGTGGCCAGTAATGTTCATGTCACAAATACCTGACAAAGATGATCTTCACCAAGAGAGACTCTAACCACCGCCCCTTGACCTTCATTGGCATCGCAGCTGATGAAACCCCCAATATCGACATCCTGGGATTGTCATTGATCAGAAACTCCATTCAACCAGCCGTGTGACTGCAAGAGCGGGTCAGAGGCCAGGAATTCTGCAGCGAGTAACTCACCTCCTGACTCCCCAAAGCCTGTCCACCATCTACAAGGCCCAAGTCAGGAGTGTGATGGAATACTCCCCACTTGCCTGGATGAGTGCAGCCCCAACAACACTCAAGAAGCTTGACACCATCCAGGACAAAGGTGCCCACTTGATTAACACACAATCCACCACATTCAACGTCCACTCCCTCCACTCAAACAACGCTCAGTCACAGCAGTGTGTACTACATACAAGATGCATTGCAGTTACTCCCAAAGGTTCCTTAAACAGCGGCTTCCAAAACCGTGACTGCTGCCACCTAGAAGAATAAGGGCAGCAGATGCTTGAGAACACCACACTCTGCAAGTTCCCCTCCGAGCCATTCACCATCCTGACTTGGAAATATATCACTGTTTTTCAGTGCCACTGGGTCAAAATCCTGGAATTCCCTTAGTCACAGCATTACGGGTGCCCTGCACCCATAGGACTGCAGTGGTTCAAGAAGGCAGCTCAGCACACTTTGTCATGGGCAGTTAGGGATAGACAGTAAATGTGGGCCTCACTGGTGATGCCCATACCCCACAAACAAATTTAAAGAAGCAGTATCCAGCCATCCATTGTTAAATCAGGTCTCTATCATGCTTCTAGAGTAAACATTCTGCACACATAAACAATGTAAGTGATTTATTGAGCTCACGGTCAATATAATTAGGTTTGATGTGTAAACTGTTTCCCAGCATTGTATCCCCCCCCCTTCCTTGTCTCCCTATATTTTGGCTCTGGATTTATTTTTGCCTGCAAGCTTGTTGGCTTCAGTGGGCTTAGGAGAAAATCCTAGGGAGTCTGATGGTGGGGTGGAGGGCAGACAGTGACAGAGAGGTTGGGTTAGTGAGTCTGCAGACCTGATCCTCTGGTCATCACAAGCGTGGTGCAGGCTTGAGGGATCTTCTCCTGCCCGAGAGTTGCTGGGTTTGATGTTTGAACCGGTGCGCTTTTGGCCAGCCCGATCGAGCTTAAATCAGTGAAGTGTTCAGTCACCATGCTGCAGGTTATATGGTGCTGGGAAAGTACTACATTATCACATCATCCAATCACACTTACTGCCCCGAGGAACAGAGCATTGGAATTGTACAGGCTTACAAAGATCAAAATCAACTCATCACACTCACATTGTCATTTATAACCATAATCAGGAACCTGTGGAAGTCTTTTTATCTTCCTCCTGCCTAGAACTTATTGAATTAGGAATCTGTTACATCCTCTCTGATTGCCCGAACAAAGCCTATGCATTGTTTTATGTTTCACACAGTGCACCAAGGGGTCTGAACTACAGACCTCATCAGCCTCTGGGCATGAATATAATGTCTGTTGCTTGTCTACTTTAATGTTTTACCACTTACATGAGGTTAAATATCATGACATTTCCCTCATTGTTATTTCAGGACATCCAATGTGCATAATGTACTGCATTGCTAGTAGGAGTACATGCAGACCAGGTATCCCCATAGGCATACAGTTCTCTGGTTTAATTTCTACGAAAGCACACGCACAATCTTACCTCTTGCTTCTGGTATTTCAATTTCCCTGCATCAAACCTCTTTGCACAAACCTTGAGCTCAGGTTGTGATGGTTTAGATGAGCTTTAATATTTTGGGGATTGTGTTATTCCAAATGTGAGGAAATCAGAGAGGAATGTGTGTAATTCAATGTCAAATTCAAATCCCAATATTGTTAAGATTTTTAACTTCCACCTTTCCCTATTCTGACCTAATGTTATTAGTGACACATTATTTTTGCCTCCTGCGTTCCATGCCTACTGAACACTTTCCACTAATCTTTCAGTGATGTTAAGTGAGGGACGAATGTTGACCAGGATCCTGGGGAGAACGCTCTTGTTTTCATTTGGAATAATGCCATTTCATTCCTCTCTGAAAGGGTAGCACGGTGGCTCAGTGGTTAGCACTGCTGCCTCACAATGCCAGGGTACCAGGTTTGATCCCATCTTAGGGTGACTGTCTGTGTGGAGTTTGCACATTCTCCCTGTGTCTGCATGGCTCTGGTTTCCTCCCACAGCCCAAAGATGTGTAGGATTGGCTGTGCGACATTGTCTGTGGTATACAGGCTAGGTGGATTAGCCATGAGAAATGCAGGGTTACAGGAATGGGATAAGGGGCATGGATCTAATTGGGACACTTGGTGTGGACTCAATGGGCTGAATGGCCTGCTTCCATACTGTAGGGACTCAATGAAAGAGATGATAGCATGTCTGTCTCAAGCCTCATCAAAAGGAGTCATCTCTGACAGAACAGCACTCCCTCAAGGTTCAGCAACCCACAAGCTTCTCAATCAAACATGAGAGGTTCACCAGCAAATGATGGCCAATGAATTTCACAGCTACCACATCTCTGCAAGCATTGCCCACCCAGGTTTGTTTTACTTTGTTCCCAGACTGACATAGACAGTTTTTAATAAGGAAGTGAATCAAGGATTATGGGGATACGGCAGGGAAGTAGAGTTATGGATTATCGGATCAGGCATGGTCTCATTGAATGCCAAAGCAGATGTGAATGGCTTACATAGGCCCATAAGATAAAGGAGCACAATGGGCTGGGTTTAACGGTACATTGTTGACCCCAAAGCTGACAACCTCATGCCTACCAATGCCCAATCTGCCCATAAGGCGATGGTATCCAATCTACATCAAGACCCCAATCCTCCATCTTCTCTTTTATTAAATGATAGAATCCCTACTGCGTGAAAGCAGGCCATTTGGTCCATCAAGTGCACACTGCCGCAGACCATCCAACTTAGATCCACGCCCCTTATCCCAGTCCTGTAAACCTGCGTTTCCCATGGCTAAACCACATAGCCTGCACACTCCTGCACACTATGGGCAATTTAGCACGGCCCATCCACCTAACCTGCATGTCTATGGGCTGTGGGAGGAAATCGGAGCACCTGGAGAAGATCCACACAGGAATTACAGTATTGTTTATTACAAATTTCTTTGGAATGAACCAATCCCTTCAATTGTAAAAAATTATTTATAAAATTTGATTTATATTCAATCCATATCTGCCTTGGCCTGATTTCTACCCCATCCTTCTGTATCAGCTCTGATTTACAATGTCCCAGACCCCAATTAATCAGAGGTGGAGGTTGGAATGAGGAGCATGGGGTGGGGATTGGGAGTGTAGGAGGGGGAGTGGGGAATGGGAGTGTAGGAGGATGGAGTGGAGAATGGGAATGAGGAGGTGGAGTGGGGAATAGGAATGAGGAATGGGAGGGTAAAGGGGGTGTGCAGAGCCTAGGAGTGGAGGGAAGGAGAGTGAGGAAGATGATTGGGAGAGGGGCTGAATGATGGCGAGTCAGCTGATGGGAATCAGAAAGAGGACAGTTTGGAATCTGAGAGTGGAATCAAATGCTTTCTGCAAGGGCTTGCTGTGAGCTCCCCTTGTCCCACATGCAATACTGAAAGAGAAAAAGACATTTTACAACATCTTAAAATTGGGACCGCACAGAAGGAGGCTATTCAGCCCTATCATGCCTGCGCTGGCGCTCTGAGCATTTGGATTTGGTGCCAGTCTCCTGAATTTTCACCAAAAGCCCTGTACACTGTCACTTTTTATTAATTATCCAATGCCGTCTTAAATACTTTACTGGAACCTGTCTCCACCACAGACTGTGTATTCCAGACCCTAACTACTGTGTAAAATCATTTTCTTTCACCTCATATTTGCTTCTTTTGGAACATAATATCAAACTATGCCGTCCAGCTCTTGATTTTTTCAGAAGTGGGAACAGTGTCTCCCTATTCACACTCTCCAGACCCCTCATGATTTTGAAACCTTCTCTCAAATCTCCCCTCATGCTTCTCTCTAAGGTGAGCAGTCCAAACTTCTCCAGTCTTTCCCTGTAACTGAAAGATCTAATTTCTGGAACCAATCTTTTAAATGGCTTCTCACTCTCTCCTGAGTATTCAACTCCTTCCTGAAGTGCAGCATTCAAAACTGTATATAATATTCCAGCTGAAGTCTAACTATTGTCTTGGACATGTTCATCATAACATCTCTGCTCTTGTACTCTATACCCCTATTAATAAAGTCTACGATACTAAATGCTTTATTAACAGTTTCTCTACCTGTTCTTTCACCTTTAATGATTTGTATGCATATGCACCCGGGTCTCTCTGCTCCTGTACAGCCTTTAGGAATGTAAATCTTATTTCATAAAGTCTCTTCATGTTCTTTGTAGCAAAATGTATCAGCTTTCACCCTTCTTTGCACTGAACTTAATCTGCCATCTATGTACCCATTCCTCCAACATGTCAATTATTGATGTTCTGTGTCTTCTCCATAGTTTTCAAGATTTGTGTTCCCTTCAGCCTTTGGGATTCTACACCAAGATTTACTTCATTAATATAACTCAAGAAACACAAGGGACTTATATCTAACCCTGTGGAACTCCACTGCAAACATTTTTCCAGCCTGAGAAATGCCCATTAGCCATTACTTTCTACTTCCTATCACTCAGCCAATTTTGTAAACACGTTACTACTATCCCTGTTAATCCACATCCTACAACCTTCTTCCTCCTGTTATGTGGCACTGTATTGCTTTTCTTCCAGAAGACCATGGACACCACTCTCATCAACCTCTTCAAAACCTGTTACCTCTTCAAAAAACTCCAGCAAGTTGGTTGGAAGCAATTTTCCTTCAGCAAATTCATCAATCCTCTTCCAAATTAGCTAACATTTTTTGATGTGCCTATTAATTCTGTGCTGAATAATCATTTCTAAAAGTTAAACTGACTGGCTCGTAATTGGTGAGTCAAACCTTTTGAACAAGGGCATAATGTTTGCAATTTTCTAGCCCTGTATCCATGGAAGAGTGAAAGATCAATGCCTCTTCAGTTTTCATGTTCACATCCCTCAATATTCTTGGAGGCATCTCATCTGGCCCTGAATTCTTATTGCCTTTAATTACTGACAGCTTATCCAATACCTCCTCCTTATCAACTTTAAACCCTTCTAGTGACTGACTTTCTTCCTCTGTCACCATGGTCTAAGTAATATCTGCTTCACAGAGGCAGATACAAAGTATTCATTTAATTCCTTAGCCACACGTCTTGGCCCATGTGTAAATATTTGCAGTGGAATTCCCCAGGGGTCAGTATAAGACCGTTGTGTTTCTTGAGTCATATTAATGATTTAAATCTTGGCAAGTAGTGGATAATCTCAAAGGTTCCCTCTTTTATTATTGACGTGCTAATAAATACCTTTGGGATTTCCCTCTGTGTTAGCTGCCAGTTTTCTTTCGTAATCCCCTTTGCTTCTCTTATTTGTTTTCTCACTTCTTTCTGCATCGTCTGTACCTTGTGAGCTGGCAGCTGTTGTCTCAGCATCACCAAGACCTCGCTTTCATTCAATCTCCCTCTCAAATCTTTGAACTTTGAAGCTGTGCTGTGGATGGTGTCATTAGGTCTTGACACCGGGGTATTTAATTCAGGCCCCATTGTCCTTTAGCAGGATCTTTGGTCCAAACCCGGTTCTGTACTTGAAAATTCAATGTGTTGGAAATGCGTTGGGTTTGGGGATCTGTTGCCAGATTTTAATATTTTAACCTTCCACTGAAACTGCCCCTTCTAACAGGAGTGGTGTTGCTTGATTGGGTAAAATTGAGGCATTAATCTATAATACATATTCAGACTTGGTACGGTAGACATTTAGGACATTTCTATCTTGCAAAGAGGCAATAATTAAAACATGAAAATTGGAGATGGTGATGGACTGTGATCACTGCAATAACTTGAATGTTACGGTGCATTGGATTGCCAATCCCGACGAAGATCCCTGAATGTGGCAGGACAGGTTAATGGGTGGTTAGGAAGGCTTTATCAGATGCTTGTCTTTATCAGTTGAGGTGTAAACTCTTGGAGCTGTACAGAAATTAGGTTAGACCACAGCTGGGGTATTGTGTGCAGCTCTGGTCCCCGCGCTACAGGAAGGATGTGATTGTACTAGAGGGGATGCAGAGGGGATTCACCAGGACGCTGCCTGGGATGGACTAGTTCAGCTATAAAAAGAGGCTGGATAAGTTCAAGTTGTTTTCTCTGGAGCAGAGAAAGTTAAGGGGGGATATGGTTAGAGGCGTATAAGATTATGAGGGGTATGAACAGGGTGGATATGAAGCAGCTGTTCCCCTCAGTTGAAGGGTCAAAAACAAGGGGATGTAATTTTAAAATGAAAGGCAGGAGATTGAGAGGCAATTTGAGGAAAATGTTTATCACCAGGGGTTGGTGGTGTTCTGGAATGCACTGCCTGGGACATAGTAGAGGAAGTATGCCTCGTAACCTTCAAAAAGTATACAACATTGAAGGCTGAGTGCTGGAAAATGGCATTAGTGTGGATAGGTCAGCACAAACTCAATGGACTGAAAGGCCTCTTCTGTGCTGTATGACTCTATGTCTGTATGAAATCAGCAACTGGTTTGTAAATTTACAACTCCTGGGTTCACAGTCTTCATTGCAGTGCCAAGGGATCTCCCCACCGAGTTCATGGATAAAAATATGAGGAGAGATATGGAACAGGATATGGGCTCACTAATAAACCCACCATCCTCTAAAGTTAAACCATCCAGCTAGTGCATCAAGTGTATTTGAGAAGCACATAGATTTTGATGAGAATCTTTTGACAGCATTTATAGAGACTTTAGGAAGTTGAACCTCACACCAGTAAGGGGCATCTTAAAACAATGAAATCAGAGAGACAACAGTCATGATTCAGAAGGATCTTACAAAGAGGATCAAGTGTGATGGTGATCCGTGACAGTGAAATGATGACAGCAGTTCCCACACTGAAAAGGTATTCGTTTTACCACAACACTCTGCTCAGAATAGACACATGGTGCAACCATATATTTTTGGTTAGATGCATAAATAGTGGAACCTGGAACAACCTACTGTTAAATGATGGCAGTATTACACTACAAAACACATGCTGTGGTCAATGAACTCCCAGTCTCGAACTGTCGGGAATAATCTGAGCTCTTGAAGATGCCAGGGTCCATTTTCCTTTTTGTTACTCTTGAGATTGGGTTACTATGGGGACAGGTATCGTTATTTCAAGATCTGTTGTCTTGACACTTGGACACCTGGGACGCAATTTTTGGAGAAAATATGGGGTGGATTGAACTTTTGGAGCACAGACTGTAGAGTAGGAAGTGAGCAGGAGTGGGAACTGGAGTAACAGGAGTAGGAATAATGGAGGGAGCTGAGATAACAGGAGTTAGAGGGGATTCCAGAAGCGGCAGGAGGAACAGATATTGTGGCACGCCCTGAATTGGGTTTAAAAATTTCTGCGTTGATTACCGAATTGGGAAATGATACAATCTTTCATGAAATTCTGACTTGGTTGTTTTGGTCTGAGGACGCTAACCAACATGTCCAAAGATGTTATTACACACCTCTGGAGCAGGTGGGATTTGAATCCAGGCCTCCTGGTCCAGAGGTAGGGACACTACCATTGCACCATAAGAGCCCATCAAGGAAGCTGCATACAAATTCAAATGTGTGTATGAGTTCTCAAACTATACCTTCTGCTATCCTCTTAAATCCTTAATAAATGACCCTGTATATTTTTGCGTTAGATGATCCAATATGCACACCTGGTGCCTTGATGCTTACCCACTAAGCAGTACAAAGAGAAGAAAGCTAAGCACGACAGATGGAGGAGTGGGACCAGCATGAGGAGCAGCAGCAAACAGAGCTGCATCTCAGTGGAGACAATACAGAAACAGCCTCATTTGCTGGAAGCCTTGTCATTCCAACAGATTGTAAAGGCTCAGGAGAACAGATTGTCAATTCTCTACAGAGCAGTGCATAACCTCTCTGTGCCTGCTGTCAGAGTTACGTTACCTCCAACAACGAAGTCAAACAGTCTCAACTAGCACACAAACATTTGCTTCTTTCAATGCTCCTGCAGCCCGTAATGTTGCCATCAATTAGTTCCAGGCCGCAGGACCTGCAACATCAATCGTTCCACTGTTAAGGTCACAGATTTGGGTGCTAATAGTTTCTTCATTTTCTCCATAGACAGAAGAGGCTCCACAGGGCCCTAGGATTAGCCAAGCTGGCCAACATCTCCCAGGGCAGGGAATGAAAAATTCTCACGGGCACATTAATGGCAAGCCAGTAAATGTTGCCGAGAAATAGTTGCTCTGGAGAAGATGATAGTGAGCTGTCTTCTTGAACAGCTACGGTCCTTGGGGTGTAGGGATGTGCACAGAACTCTTAGGAAGCACATGTTAGGATTTTGACACAGTGACGCTGAAGGAACGGCAATATATTTCGAGGTCAGGGAGTTGAGTGGTTTGGGGGATGGTGGTTCCCATATATCTGCTGTCCTTGTCCTTCCAGATGGCTCAGGCCAAAATGTTTGGAAGGTGTCGTTGAAGCAGCTTTAGGTCACTGCAGTGCATCTTGTGGATCATACACACAGCTGCCATTGTACATCGTGGTGAGTGGAGTAAATGATGAAGGCAGTACATTGGGAGCTGATCAAGTGGAATGTTTGAACCTGAATTGTGTCAAGTTTCCAGAGTGTTGTTGGAACTGCACTTATTCAGGCGAATGGGGAATATTGCATCACACTCCGGCCTTCCATCTTGTAGGTAGCAAATAAGATTTTGGAAGCTGCAAGTGAATGCCTCGACAGAATTCCCAAACTCTGAACTTCTTTTGAGCCAGATTGTTCATGTAGCGAGTAGAGTTCAGTTTCTGGCTAATGGTAATTCCCGGGATGTCGATGCTGCCGGTGTCAGTGATTCAGGTTGCTTCAGTATCAGCCATGAATGGTGATGGAGCATTGTACAACCATTGGCGAACATTAATGCTTCTATCCTAATGATGGAGGGAAGGTCATTGATGAAGCAGCTGAATATGGTTGGGCCGAGGACACTGCCCTGAGGAACTCCTGCAGAGATGTCCTGGAGCTGAGATGATTGACGTCCCACAACCACGACCATCTTCCTATGTATCAGATGTGACTCCAACCACCGGAGAGTTTGCCTCCGATAGCCATTGATTCCAGTTTTGTTCGGGCTCCTTAATGCCCACTCGGTCGAATGCAGCCTTGATATCAAGGGCTGTCACTCTCACCTCTGGAATTCAGCTCTTTTTTCCATGTTTGAACCAAGGCTGTAATGAGATCAGGAGCTGAGTGGCCCTGGCGGAACCCAAACTGGGCGTCACTGAGCAGGTTATTTCTGAGCAGGTGCTGCTTGATAGCACTGCTGATAGCATTCCCTTCCCCATCAGCTGCCTTCAATATTTATTCCCTTTCCTGCCGGCATACAAAAGCAGCTGTACATACAATCTACAAGATGCACAACAGTGCTCTAAGGCTACTTCAACAGCACCTTCCAAACACGTCCATCGCTTTACTGATGATCCAGAGTAGACTAATGGGGTGGTAACTGGCCAGGTCGGATTTGCCTTCTTTTTACGTAGAGGACGTACCTGGGCAATCTTCCAAGCTCTCAGGTAGATGCCAGTGATGTAGCTGTACTGGAACAGCCTGGCTAGCAACATACCTAATTCTGGAACATACATCTTCAGTACTTATGCTAGAGTATTGTCAGCGCCCATAGTCTTTATATATCAAGTGTCTCCGACCATTTCTTGATAACACGCAGAATGAATGGAATTGGCTAAAGACTGACTACTGAGATGCAGGGAACCACTACAGCAGGACAAGATGGAATATCCACTGGGTATATCAGTGGGCACTCACTGGGCAAGAACTGCAGTTGCTGGAGTCAGAGTCGGAATTGCAGATGAATGCAACCTCTTGTCTTTTGAATTTCTGGGCATTATGAATGATGAGGATCTTGGTAGAACCTCTCCTTCCAATTCATTGCCTAATTGTCCTTCACCATCCATGACTAGATGGAACAGGATTGTAGAGTTTTGGTTTGACCATTTATTGGAGGACCCAGGGAGGCTTATTAATTGCACCCCCCTCACCTTCACATAAGTTTGACTTTCAGAATTAATTTTCCAGTCGGTTTTAAAACCAATTAAGTGGAACACCACAGAATCATGGAGATGGGCAATAAAAACCGTGAGTTAGCTCTGCAGTAAAGGGTATGATTCCTGTGTTTCATGGAGGACTAACAATATCGTCCATCAGCTTATTTTCTGTTATGAGCTACAGAAGGAGTGTAAGGCAATGGCGTCTAATGGGTTGCAAAGGGCATAGCTAAACACCACACTGTGAAGACAAACCTTCTGCAATGGAGGCAATTAGCTGGACATTAGGGACCATGAGGAGGCTAGAATTGGTCTTTGATGGCAGTGTTAAACGAGAAGGGAGTTATGCTTAGATCAGACCACATCCGGAATACTGCATTCTATTTTGGACACTGCATCTCAGGAAGGAGATATCAAGCTTGGAAACTCTGTAGATTTGCTAGAATGATGCTGGAGCTTAAACGATTAAATTCTGAAGCTTAGATGATTAAGTTCTGAAGGCCTGACAGATCTCCCCAAGAGTTGAGAGAGTGATCTGAGGCTTTTCAAATGGGAAAAGAATCTGATGGGATATTGACTGTTTCTTCTGAGAGTGCATTCACAAAACTGGCACCATTTTAAAATTAGAGCAAAACCACTGATGAGCGAAAGTAGGAGACACTCCCATACCAAGGGTGGCGAAAGTCTCGATCACTCCCTTCTAAAAGGCTGTGGGTACTGTGTTCATGAACTGAGATTGATAGATTTGAGTTAGTTAACTCATAGAGGGAGAAGATGCATAACTTACACTGAGGTCCAGATCAACAACAATCTAATCGATTGCAGAAATCAGGCCTGAAAAGTTAAATGTGGTCCTAGTTTGTGGTCCTAGTGTTCCTTTACCCCATGCCTTTCAAAACTTCACTCTTATTATATCCTTTCTTCAAATATTTTGCGCAATCACAGACTTCCATCGCAAATTCCCTCAACTTAAAACGCTGTGCGAATTAAAACTGCAGTTTTTGTCCAGTGTTAATTCCTTTCGGTAGCACATTCTCAATGCACCCTGGCATTTGTAGTTATTTTCTTCCCATTCTCTAAATTTCTTGCTACGCTCCCAACAATTTCTCAATGTGAGTAACAGTAGCAAGAACTCTCACTTCCAATTTCAGTCATCATATGGATCCATCATCTCTGTTTTAAGAAGAGCTAGTTTGGCACCAGAATATTCATTAGTAACTGTTAATTCCTTTGGTAGATTGAGCAGCTGAGGTCTGAAGGCATGCTCTCGTATTCGAAGACTTAGGTCTTGTTTAGGTCTATGTTTCAATCAAGTCTGTTTCATGGCAGAATATATTTAACCTTTATTGAGGTCTCCCTAAATCTGTGCAATAGAAAGAATTGAATTGACTTGCTTTATGCTGTCAAATTATTCTTTTCTCTACACATGTCAGTTCATGGACCCCCATTTCTGATGACCTTTTGGGATTAACCTTGTTTTTTTTTGGAAAAGTTCCACCAACTCCAAGGTGAAACCAGGGAATATTCTGAAAATTGGACTTCTTCGAAGGACGTTAGTTCCAAAAATGTCTGTGCGACCCAAGCTTGCTAAGGGGATGAGAGTTAAAAAGTAAAGGGCAAAATGATAGCTACTTTGATGGTCAAGTTGCAGCTAATATCAGATTTGGCAAAGAAGCAGCAAGTGAAACAGGACAGCATGGTGGCTCAGTGGTTAGCGCCACTGCTTCCCAGCACAAGGGTCCTAGATTCGATCCCAACCTTGAGCGACTGTCTGTGTGGAGTTTGCACATTCTCCCTGTGTCTGTGTGTGTTCCTGCTGGGTGCTATGGTTTCCTCCCACAATCCAAAGATGTACAGGTTGGGTGGATCGACCATGGGAGATGTGGGTCTGGATGGGAAGCTGTTTAGAGGGTTGACGTGGACTTGATGGGCCAAATGACCTGCTACTACACTGTAGGGATTCTGTGATGGAAGAGTACAGTACTGAGGGTGAGAATAATAGTTGGAAAGGCCAGCAATTGGAGACCAAAGAGTGTGGATTGGACAAGACCATCAGTGCTAGTGTTTAAGTTTTACCAGAGTCAAGCAATCTACTTAAGGGGGATGAGAAAGGGAGTGTCTGAGGATTTTGTGCCATCGGGATTATTGTGAGCCCAGTTCTGCACGAGTGCAGTATTGGACATTGACATTATCTGGGAATTTCGGATGGAATACATCTATCGGTGAAAGGGCTGATTCATCATGTGGGAAACAAAGAGATGCAATGGAAAGGAGGCCAAGTTGGGAAGACTGTGAGACTGGACATTTAGATGGGAAGTGATTGTGATGATGTGACAATTGCACAGACTATTTCAGGTGAACTTTACTTTTTGATGTGAAGTATCATTTGCCTGTTATTTAATATTTGAAATATGTTGATTTACATAAGAACACAAGAACTAGGAGCAGGAGTAGGCCTTTCAGCCCCTTGAGTCTGCTGTGCCATTTAATACAATCATGGCCAAACTCATCTCAGCCTCAACTCCACTTTCTTGCCCGCATTCCATAACACTTCAACCTATTACTAATTCAAAATCTGTCTCCTCCCTAAATTTACTCAACATCCCAGCACCGACCAAATTTTGGGGTCATGAATTCCACATACTCCTCATATCTGTTTTAAATCTGCCTTCTCTTATCCTCTCATTCTAAGTTGCCCCTGATGACAAAACTTCCTCTCTCTACGTCTACTTTGCCAATTTCCTATCTTATATACCTTAATTAGATCTCCTCTCATTTTTCTAAACTCCGGAGAGAATAGGCCTAAGCCGCTCAATTTCTCTTCATAGCTCAAACCCCTCATCTCTGGAATCAATCCAGTTTGATCGTTCCAGTAAAAGTTTTGCAAAGTGAAATCACGCCCACCAAGAGATAGTAAGAACTGCAGATGTTGGAGACAGAGATAACACAGTGTGGAGCTGGAGGAACACCGCAGGCCAGGCAGCGTCAGAGGAGCAGGAAAGTTGACGTTTTGGGTTGGGACCCTGCTTCTGAATTAGATAGCGATGCCTCACGTCCTTTGAGTTTCTTTCTGTTTGCAAGGTGGGAATTTCTTTCATTTAAAAATGTATTGATCTCACAGGCAATCACAGGACATGAGAAAAGCTGCATGGTGTTTCTTTAAACATTTTCTTTCAAGTTAAGGGATCTCTAAGATTGACTCAATGAAAGAAGCTTACCTCATATTCCTATAGACATATTTATCTACGGACTTTTACACTCACTCCAAAGCAGGCTGGGTGAAATGAAAGTCAGTTATTTGAGTTAATTGGCTCAATTTCTTTCCTCTCTATTGTTGATTTTATGCCAAATAAAATGATTCACTGTAAAACTGGCACATCTGACGTTTTGATTTTGCATTCATTAAAAATTGTGAAAAACAAAGGACGTTTGAATCCTGGGTTAGAGATAAAAGGTACTGCAGATGCTGGAGAATCCGAGATAACAAGGTCTGGGGCTGGATGAACACAGCAGGCCAAGCAGCATCATAGGAGCAGGAAAACTTGACGTTTCGGGCCTAGACCCTTCATT
>JAHRHZ010000031.1:22445580-22458686 GCA_024137785.1 Ginglymostoma cirratum
AGTGTAGGTAGGGGGGTAGGGAGGAGATAGGTCAGTCCAGGGAGGACAGACAGGTCAAGGGGGCGGGATGATGTTAGTAGATAGGAGATGGGGGTGGGGCTTGAGGTGAGAGGAAAAACAGGTTAGGGAGGTGGAGATGAGCTGGGCTGGTTTTGGGATGCGGTTGGGGGAGGGGAGATTTTGAAGCTTGTGAAATCCACATTGATACCATTGGGCTGCAGGGTTCCCAGGCTGAATATGATTTGCTGTTCCGGCAGCCTTCGGGTGGCATCACTGTGGCATTGCAGGAGGCCCAGGATGGACATGTCATCTGAGGAATGGGAGGGGGAGTTGAAATGATTCGCGATTGGGAGGTGCAGTTGTTTGTTGCAAACTGAGCGCAGGTGTTCTGCAAAGCGGTCCCCAAGCCTCCACGTGGTTTCCCCGATGTAGAGGAAGTCACAATGGGTACAGCGGATGCAGTATACCACATTGGCAGATGTGCAGGTGAACATCTGCCTGATGTGGAAAGTCTTCTTGGGGCCTGGGATTGGGGTGAGGGAGGAGGTGTGGGGGCAGGTGTAGCACTTCCTGCGGTTACAAGGAAAAGTGCCGGGTGTGGTTCCTGGACCTCTCTGTCTCCATATCGGGCAACCACCTAGAAACAGATGTCCATTTCAAGCCCACTGACTCCCACAGCTACCTGAATACACCTCCTCCCACCCACCCTCCTGCAAAAATGCCATCCCCTATTCCCAATTCCTTCGCCTCCGCCGCATCTGCTCCCAGGATGAGACATTCCACTCCCGTACATCTCAAATGTCCTCATTCTTCAAGGACCGCAACTTCCCCCCCACAGTGGTCGAGAACGCCCTCGACCGTGTCTCCCGCATTTCCTGGAACACATCCCTCACGCCCCGTCCCCGCAATAATAATCAAAAAAGAATCCCCCTCGTCCTCACGTACCACCCCACCAACCTCCGGATCCAACGCATCATCCTCCGACACTTCCACCATCTGCAATCAGACCCCACCACCAAAGACATTTTTCCCTCCCCACCCTTGTCTGCCTTCCAGAGGGACCACTCCCTCCGCGACTCCCTTGTCCGCTCCACACTCCCCTCCAGCCCCACCACACCCGGCACTTTTCCTTGTAACCGCAGGAAGTGCTACACCTGCCCCCACACCTCCTCCCTCACCCCAATCCCAGGCCCCAAGAAGACTTTCCACATCAGGCAGATGTTCACCTGCACATCTGCCAATGTGGTATACTGCATCCGCTGTACCCGTTGTGGCTTCCTCTACGTCGGGGAAACCAAGTGTAGGCTTGGGGACTGCTTTGCAGAACACCTGCGCTCAGTTCGCAACAAACAACTGCACCTCCCAGTCACGAACCATTTCAACTCCCCCTCCCATTCCTCAGATGACATGTCCATCCTGGGCCTCCTGTAATGCCACAATGCCACAACCTATCCTCTCCTCTATCCATCTTCTATCTGCCTCCCCCTCTCTCCCTATTTATTTCAGAACCCTCTTCCCCTCCCCCATTTCTGATGAAGGGTTTAGGCCCGAAACGTCAAGTTTTCCTGCTCCTATGTTGCTGCTTGACCTGCTGCGTTCATCCAGCCCCATGCTTGATGTTTCCTTTGTTAGTTTTGAATTAACCCTCGCCTGAGTTTTCCCGCCTCATAAGGCCATAAGATCACCTAACACACGCCTCCCACCACCCCACCACTCCCTCCGCTGCTTCCTAAGGTTAAATTCTCATCGACTGCTCTAATTAATTGA
The DNA here is from genome assembly GCA_024137785.1 of Ginglymostoma cirratum. Taxonomy (NCBI): domain Eukaryota; kingdom Metazoa; phylum Chordata; class Chondrichthyes; order Orectolobiformes; family Ginglymostomatidae; genus Ginglymostoma; species Ginglymostoma cirratum. The sequence goes on from JAHRHZ010000031.1 coordinate 22,447,348, forward strand.
TTTGTGGGACACTGCCCCTTCCCAGTTCATGCAGAGCCTGTCCAAAACAAGACACCTCTTTCCTCATTCCTGGCATCTGTCGCGGAAGTGAAACGTTCCCTCCAACACTTCGATGTCCTCATTTGTTTATCCCTGTGCCAATTACCATGTGCTTCAGGAAACACTTCCAAGATTATTACTTTTCTCAATTTGGACTAATGATTTAAACCCTCTCAGAGGAGCACATGAAACCGTCTCAGAAGTTGGCCCATGCCCATTGGTTGCTACAGGGGCCATGATAACAGGATCTTCCCTGTTCCATTTCTAAGTTTAACTGCAAGGCAGTGCCCATGCTTCACTGCTTGGCACTTGGCTCAGATCTGAGTTTCCCACTTTGCCCAGCATGACATGGACTACTCCAAATAACAATCTCGTGCCATTTTATTCAAACACTGCAGGAATGACCAGGGCACAATTTCTGGACTGATTTCTGAGAACAGCACTGACTAAGCATGGTCCAGGCCCTGGTACAAAAACACCAAAGCCCCAATGATGATGTCTCCACAGAATCCTCCAGATCAATTTGTCCACAGCTCCCTCTACCCCAGACTGATTACCTGCAATCCCTGGATTGGACTAGACCTACAACACTGACCATGGCACAGTACCTGAACAGGGAAGACAATGATTTCTGACCAGCAGGACATTGTGGTGGATTGAACATGTCTGACATGGCTGTACTGTAAGTGATCAGGTCCCTTTACCGATCGTAGTGTCAGCCCCAAACTGACCAGAGTCCTCCTTGACTCCATGAAAGGCTGGTCCCCTTTGGCTTTCAGACATGGCCATTTCACTGAAGCACAAGTGAGGAGTGTTTGCTGTGAAAGCTGCTGGCATAGGCTGTTGGTGTAACATTAAGACAGCGCAGTGCTATACAGTAACATGGCCGCCCCCTGGTCTGCGCAGTGCTGCCAAGAATTACAAACTGACTGGCTTCTGACCTGTGCTGAGAGCTAATGTAAACCAGAGATGCTGTGAACCTTACAGCAAACACGAAATGATTACATGCTCAGAAAACAAGTTAAGAGGTTAAAGATGTGTGGTGTCTCCTTGTGTGACAAGCAACTGAGCAGATGCATGCAAGGCTGTAGTGCCCCTGAGCTACATGGTGAGGGCTGAAGAGGGGAATGGGTTATCCTGGAAGTAGCCACAATCCCTATCAAGTGAGCATTGGGTGTAATAGGACAGTGTCTTATTTTTCATTCGTTCATGGGATGACGGCAGCACTGGCTAGGCCAACATTTATTGCTGTTAAGTGTCGACCACTTTGTAGTGGGTCTGGAGTCACATGTAGGCAAGACCAGATAAGGATGACAGATTACCCCCCCTAAAGGGCATTAGTGAACCAGATGGATTTTTCCAACAATCATTAGACTCTTATTTCCAGATTTTTATCGAATTCGAATTCCACCATCTGCCGTGGCAGGATTTGAACTCGGGTCCCCAGAACATTATCTGGGTCTCTGGATTAACACTCCAGCGATAATACAACCAGGCCATCCGCTCTCCATTTTAGTGCTGTATGGAGGGACCAGGGAATGGTGGTGATGGTGGAGTTGAATGATCATCAAGAGAATCAAATGGTGAGTCGCTGTCACCCGTAGCTCCCTTCTTTGGACTGATCCTCATCTTGTAAAAAACCTGAATAGCACCTCTTCCCTCACTCACTGAATTCTCGAGTTTGATGTTCTGTCCAGTAATAATCCTTCAAGCTGGTCTACCTGTTACTCACTCCTGCCAGTGTCTTATGCTAGCTGGTATTCTAAAGACCTTGGTCAGGCCTCGCTGACTAAGGCACCAGTTTGAATCAGCCACTTGACTAACTACCATTAGCATGTCATTTTTCTTACAGACTAAGGCTGAAAGAAACCACTAGTTAATGTTAGAGTCGAGTTAAATACAAAATATAACATGTGGCGCAGTGGCTCAGTGGTTAGCACTGCTGCCTCTCAGCACCAGGGACCCGGCTTCGATTCTAACCTCGGGTGACTGTCTGTGTGGGTTTCTTCTGGGTGCTCTGGTTTCCTCCCACAGTGCAAGGATGTGTAGGTTAGGTGGACTGATCATGCTTAAATTTCCCATAGTGTCCAGGGATATATAGGTTAGGTGGATTAGCCATGAGAAAATGCTGGGTTACAGAGAAAGGGTGGGATTTTGGTAGGATGCCCTTTGGTGGGTTTGATGTGAAGTTATGGGCCAAATGGTCTGCTTCCATATTGCAAGGTATGTGGCTACAATTTCAGGAAGAGATCAATCCTTAAAACACTTAGAAATTTTCCGGTCATCAGAGTTCAATGCTCTGACTTACCTGGTTGAGTTGACTTCGGTGCTACTTATGGAGGACTTTGTATGCAACATCCAAAAAAAGCTTGAGTTAAGCAAAGCCAGCAGTTGGAGCTTACAGCCTGACACACTTAAACGTTTTCACAGGATTTAATTCTTCACCTTGATCAAAATTCATGCACTTCTCTCGGTTAAGTTTGGTCCCTGTTTGTAAGCAGCCCAGCCAGACAGTAGCACTGTTAGGTTCAGTGATGACATAGGGGCTAGGGAGGTTCAACTGGAGTAACAATACTAGCCTAGACTAGATGGGCCGAAGTGTTTGTTTCATTACAGCTTCAATTTTTAAAGGAGCCTTCTTAGCTTCAGGATGCCTATTATAACTTCATATCAACAAAGTATTTTTGGAGAACATTTCTGTTAGAATCTAGGAGCCAGTTATGTACAGTAAGATCCCACAAGCAATGAAGTTTATTTGTGTGATCCAGTTACCCGGTACTGTAGGGAAAGCTCCCTTGCTCTGCTTTGAAATAGACCCATGGAAAGTTTAATTCCAAGTAACGGTTTATGGTGGAAAGCTTTATTGGTAGTGTACCACTCTCTCACTACTGCACTGTGGCATCAGTCTGAATAGACAGCAAAAAACTCCTTTGATGTCAATATTGATAGACAAAAGAGAAGAAGAAAGAGAGAAATAAAGCAAGAAAGGGATCTAGAAAGGAAGACAGACTTACGTTGATTTACCACCTTTCATGACCCTGTGACAGCCCAGTATGTGCCCAGCAGATGAAAAGTTTTTGAAGTGTGGTAGTGCAAAGTCGGAACTACACTTCATTCTCTGTGTTTCTAGGGATTGGGCCTCAGTCATGGCTGAGTAGAAATGTTGACGAGTTGTCTGTTGTTTAAGCACAGCGGCCGTTAAGGTATTTGGTTGAAGCTGGGCTGCCTCAGAAGTCAACAACTGTCCAAAAAATTTCACTGCGATATTTGCCAATTCATCTCTGACCTACAATGGCCGAACACCCCGACAAACAGCATCTCAGGGAAATTTCTCATCTGATCACAGGGTTTAGAAAAAAGAGAAGCAATTTCAGTTCCAGAGACAAAAATCCTTTTTTGAAACGCAATTGCTGAGAGTATCATTTCAGTAGGTGTGGACAGAATTCCCTACAGAACTAGGCAGTGTTCCAGAAACAGCACAGTATGGATGCTGGAAATCTGAAAGAATAACAATTAAAATGCCAGGAACATTCAACAGGTGAGACAGATGTAGAACATAGAACATTACAGCACAGCACAGGCCCTTTGGCCCTCGATGTTGCACCGACCTGTGAAACCAATCTGAAGCCCATCTAACCTACACTATTCCATTATCATCCATATGTTTATCCAACGACCATTTAAGTGCCCTTAAAGTTGGCGAGTCTACTACTGTTGCAGGCAGGGTATTCCACGCCCTTACTACTCTCTGAGTAAAGAACCTACCTCTGACATCTATCCTATATCTATCACCCCTCAATTTAAAGCTATGTCCCCTCATGCTAGCCATCACCATTCGAGGAAAAAGGCTCTCGCTGTCCACCCTGTCTAATCCTCTGATCATCTTGTATGTCTCTATTAAGTCACCTCTTAACCACCTTCTCTCTAACGAAAACAGCCTCAAGTCCCTCAGCCTTTCCTCATGAGGCCTTCCCTCCATACCAGGCAACATCCTGGTAAATCTCCTCTGCACCCTTTCCAATGCTTCCACATCCTTCCTATAATGGGGCGACCAGAACTGTACGCAATACTCCAAGTGCGGCCGCAGCAGAGTTTTGTACAGCTGCAACATGACCTCATGGCTCCGATACTTAATCCGAACTCAACAAAACAAAGATAAGCACGTCTGGCTTGGGGAAGGTTGGTGATGGTGTCTGCAAGAACCAATTCACTCTCAGGCTGTTCACTACAATATTCTAAGAAAACTGGGTGCCTCCCATTTACCTCAAATATTTAGTTCTAACAGCTTCAGGTCAGACTTCCTAAGCATACCAGAGCAGACACCCTAAGGATACACGGTAGGCTATTTAGGACTGAGCTGAGGAGAAAGGTTTACATCCAGAGAATGGGTAAGCCTGTGGAATTCTCTGCCACAGAAAGCGGCTGAGGCCAGAACATTGAATATTTTCAAGGAGTTGCAGTTCTTAGGGTTAAAGGGATCGAAAGGTATGGGGAGAAAGCAGGAACAGGATACTGTGTTGGACGATCGACCCTGATCATACTGAATGGCGCAGCAGGATGGGAGGGCTAAATGGCCTACTGCTGGCTCTATATTCTGTGTATCCATCAGAAAGCTGAAAGCCAGTGATAGTCGATGAACGTCTGGCTCTAGAAAGATATTCCTCTGCACAGCACAAGAGTGGCATGTCTCCATATAAGGGCCTTAGACAGATCACAAGGATACTGGCCGTCTATGAGGGCTATCACATTGAACAATAAGATTGCACACTATTGTAAAAAAATGCATAGCTAGTAACGAGCAATGGTTTCGTGGCCATTGCCTGAACCCATCGATCAGAAGGCTGTGTTGTCAAATCACAAAGGGTAAACTCAAACACATGTCTCAGATCAGTGTTTCAGTGCAGTGGCATGTGGGACTGCTGCATGGTTTCTACTTGATCATTCAAATAGGATGATTTTCATTTTGCTACCTGTTATGTATGTGGTTGGGGACATGGTGCCCCTTTAAGAGACCTGGTCAGGTGACCCAAAGCCATGAGCTAAAGGGGCAGTGTATGAGCGACTGTGGGGCTGAGTGAACATACAATAAAGTATTAGAGATAGTAGGAACTGCCGATGCTGGAGAATCTGAGATAACAAGGTGTGGAGCTGGATGAACACAGCAGGCCAAGCAGCATCAGAGGAGCAGGAAAGCTGACGTTCCGAGTCTAGACCCTTCTTCAGAAATGGGGGAGGGGAAGAGGGTTCTGAAATAAATAGGGAGAGAGGGGGAGGTGGATAGAAGACGGATAAAGGAGCAGATATGAGGAGAGGAGATGGACAGGTCAAGGAGGCAGGGTTGGAGCCAGTAAAGGTGAGTGTAGGTGGTGAGTTAGGGAGGGGATAGGTTGGTCCAGGGAGGGCGGACAGGTCAAGGAGGCGGGATGAGGCTAGTAGGTAGGAGATGGGGGTGGGGCTTGAGGTGGGAGGAGGGGATAGGTGGGAGGAAGGACAGATTAGGGAGGCGGGGACGAACTGGGCTGGTTTTGGGATGTGGTAGGGGCAGGGGAGATTTTGAAGCTTGTGACGTCCACATTGATACCATTGGGCTGCAGGGTTCCAAAGCGGAATATGAGGTGCTGTTTCTGCAACCTTCAGGTGGCATCGTTATGGCACTGCAGGAGGCCCAGGATGGACATGTCGTTCAAGGAGTGGGAGGGGGGAGTTGAAATGGTTCCCAACTGGGAGGTGCAGTTGTTTGGTACGAACCGAGCGTAGGTGTTCCACAAAGTGGTCCCCAAGCCTCCACTTGGTTTCCCTGATGTAGAGGAGGCCACATCAGGAACAGCGATACAATATACCTCATTAGCAGATGTGCAGGTGAACATCCTAGTGCAGCAAGTACTCAAAGAGGAGAATGGTATTTTAGTCTTTGTTGGTGGGGAGTTGGAAAAACAGTGAAGTCTTGATACAATTGTACAGGGGCCTAGAGAGGTCACATGTGGTGTTCTGTTACAGTTTTGGTTCCCTGTATTTAAGGTCAGATATACTGGCATCGGAGGCAGTTCGAAAGAGATTCACTAAGCCGAACTCTACGATGAAGGCGTTGACTTATCAAGAATGTCTAAAGAGGTTAGGCATTTATTCATTAGAGTTTAAAGGATTGAAGGGCAAGATTCTAAGGGGGCTTGACAGGATTGATGTTGCGAAGATGTTTCCATTAGTGAGGGAAGCTCTGACTAGGGATACAATTACAGAATGAGTGAATACTCATTTAAAACTGAGGTGCAAAGGAATTTCTTCTTCAAGAGGGTAGTGAATGACTCGATCCCAAATTTGTGGAGGATCGATCACTGAAAGTATTTAAGAAAAGAGGTAGACTTTGAAACATCAGGGAATTGAGAGCTATACTACAAGGAGTTGAGATTTGGGCAGATCAGCCATGATCTCGTTGAATCGTACTACATGTTTGAAGAACTGCATGGCTTATTCCTATTTCTTACTACGCAGGATAGAAAGAAGTCTTAAATAGCTCGATAAGCAACAAACAAGAATAGGAGATACAGCAGTAGGAACATATCAACACTCAATGAAGGTTAAAGAGTTTGGATCAGAGATGGAAACAGAGAAGGAATGTTTCTCCAGAGAGAAGTAAATCAATCAGTATTTGAAACTGGAATGAATGCCAGTAGGTGCCACAAAAAGAAATAGAAAATCTTATTTCTACATATCAAAGGCAATGAACAATCATTCATTTGGATAAACCGCTGTTGAAACAGAATAAAGCAGAAAAAATTGCTTTCCAACAGACCTCGATGAAAACCATCAAAGTCAAGAAAGGGGAAGTCTAAAATATTGCTATAGCTTCTCCGAATCGCACAAGTACATGATCAAGGGGAGCCGCAAAGCCACCTGCTAAATTAAATCTGTGAATCAGCTCCGGGATGTGTCAGCACATTGGCTCAGTGCTTGGCACCTCAGCCTCACAGTGCCAGCGTCCCCAGTTCGATTCCAGGTCCGGGTTCGATTCCATCCTTAGGCGACTGTCTGTATGGAGTTTGCACGTTCTCTTTGTGTCTGCATGGGTTTCCTCCGGGTGCTTTGGTTTCCTCCCACAGTCTAAAGATGTGCAGGTTAGGTGGATTGGCCATGGGAAATGTCGGGTTACAGAGATAGGGTAGGGAACTGGGTCTGGCTGTGGGTGGGATGTTCTTCAGAGGGTTGATGTGGATGTGATGGGCTGAATGATTTCTCTCTATGCTGCAGGGATTCTAGAGACGAGGGTGACAATGGGTTAGTATTCACAGATTACTACAAAAATGAACGGATGTAAAGTCATAATCAAGACAAAGACTTGGGAAGAGATGTTGCAGAAGAGGATCGAAAAGGGTTAGAATGCACGTGACATCACCTACACTGCGATGTCAGAGCTCACATTGTCACCAAGTCTTTGATGGAGACAGCTATGTCCCATGTAGAGGTGTGGAGCTGGATGAACACAACAGGTCAAGCAGCATCATACGAGCAGGAAAGCTTGACGTTTCAGGCCTACACCCTTCATCAGAAATGGGGGAGGGGAAGAAGGTTCTGAAATAAATAGGGAGAGAGGGGGAGGCGGATAGAAGATGGATAGAGGAGAGGATAGGTTGTGGCATTGTGGCATTACAGGAGGCCCAGGATGGACATGTCATCTGAGGAATGGGAGGGGGAGTTGAAATGGTTCGCGACTGGGAGGTGCAGTTGTTTATTGCGAACTGAGCGCAGATGTTCTGCAAAGCAGTCCCCAAGCCTCAGCTTGGTTTCCCTGATGTAGAGGAGGCCACAACGGGTACAGTGGATGCAGTATACCACATTGGCAGATGTGAAGGTGAACATCTGCTTGATGTGGAAAGTCTTCTTGGGGCCTGGGATTGGGGTGAGGGAGGAGGTGTGGGGGCAGGTGTAGCACTTCCTGCGGTTGCAGGGAAAAGTGCCGGGTGTGGTGGGGCTGGAGGGGAGTGTGGAGTGGACAAGGGAGTCACGGAGGGAGTGGTCCCTCCGGAAAGCAGACAAGGGTGGGGAGGGAAAAATGTCTTTGGTGGTGGGGTCGGACTGCAGATGGCGGAAGTGTCGGAGAATGATGCGTTGGATCCAGAGGTTGGTGGGGTGGTACATGAGGACGAGGGGTATTCTTTTTTGGTTGTTATTGTGGGGATGGGGCGTGAGGGATGTGTTACAGGAAATGCGGGAGACTCGGTCGAGGGCGTTCTTGACCACTGCCGGGGGGAAGTTGCAGTCCTTGAAGAATGAGGACATCTGAGATGTACGGGAGTGGAATGCCTCATCCTGGGAGCAGATGCGGCGGAGGCGAAGGAATTGGGAATAGGGGATGACATTTTTGCAGGAAGGTGGGTGGGAGGAGGTGTATTCCAGGTAGCTGTGGGAGTCAGTGGGCTTGAAATGGACATCGGTTTCTAGGTGGTTACCCGAGATGGAGACAGAGAGGTCCAGGAAGGAGAGAGAGGTGTTAGAGATGGTCCAGGATGGTCCACTGACACCCTCATGCACTCAGCCGAACTCGTCCTCACCCTCATCAACTTCTCTATCAATTCCTCCCACTTCCTACAGACAAAGGGGGTGGCCATGGGTACCCTCATGGGCCCAAGCTACGCCTGCCTCTTTGTAGGTTACGTGGAACAATCCCTCTTCCGTACCTACACTGGCCCTAAGCCCCACCTCTTCCTCCGTTACATTAATGACTGCAATGGCACCGCCTTGTGCTCCCATGAGGAGCTCAAACAGTTCATCCACTTCACCAACACCTTCCACCCCTACCTGAAGTTCACCTGGACCATCTCTAACACTTCTCTCTCCTTCCTGGACCTCCCTGTCTCCATCTCGGGTAACCACCTAGAAACCGATGTCCATTTCAAGCCCACTGACTCCCACAGCTACCTGGAATACACCTCCTCCCACCCACCTTCCTGCAAAAATGCCATCCCCTATTCCCAATTCCTTCGCCTCCGCCGCATCTGCTCCCAGGATGAGGCATTCCACTCCCATACATCTCAGATGTCCTCATTCTTCAAGGACCGCAACTTCTCCCCCCCGCAGTGGTCGAGAACGCCCTCGACCGTGTCTCCTGCATTTCCTGCAACTCGTCCCTCATACCCCGTCCCCGCAATAATAACCAAAAAAGAATGCCCCTCGTCCTCACATACCACCCTACGAACCTTCGGATTCAACGCATCATCCTCCGACACTTCCGCCATCTGCAATCCGACCCCACCACCAAAGACATTTTTCCCTCCCCACCCTTGTCTGCTTTCCGGAGGGACCACTCCCTCCGTGACTCCCTCGTCCACTCCACACTCCCCTCCAGCCCCACCACACCCGGCACTTTTCCCTGCAACCGCAGGAAGTGCTACACCTGCCCCCACACCTCCTCCCTCACCCCCATCCCAGGGCCCAAGAAGACTTTCCACATCAAGCAGATGTTCACCTTCACATCTGCCAATGTGGTATACTGCATCCGCTGTACCCGTTGTGGCCTCCTCTACATCGGGGAAACCAAGCGGAGGCTTGGGGACCGCTTTGCAGAACACCTGCGCTCAGTACGCAACAAACAACTGCACCTCCCAGTCGCGAACCATTTCAACTCCCCCTCCCATTCCTCAGACGACATGTCCATCCTGGGCCTCCTGCAATGCCACAGTGATGCCACCCGCAGGCTGCAGGAACAGCAAGTCATATTCAGCCTGGTAACCCTGCAGCCCAATGGTATCAATGTGGATTTCACAAGCTTCAAAATCTCCCCTCCCCCAACCGCATCCCAAAACCAGCCCAGCTCATCTCCACCTCCCTCACCTGTTCTTCCTCTCACCTATCCCCTCCTCCCACCTCAAGCCCCACCCCCATCTCCTATCTACTCACCTCATCCCGCCCCCTTGACCTGTCCGTCCTCCCTGGACTGACCTATCTCCTCCCTACCTCCCCACCTACACTCACCTTTACTGGCTCCATCCCCGCCTCTTTGACTTGTCTGCCTCCTCTCCACCTATCCTCTCCTCTATCCATCTTCTATCCACCTCCCCCTCTCTCCCTATTTATTTCAGAACCCTCTTCCCTGCCCCCATTTCTGATGAATGGTCCAGGCCCGAAACGTCAAGCTTTCCTGCTCCTATGATGCTGCTCGGCCTGCTGTGTTCATCCAGCTCCACACCCTGTTATCTCGGATTCTCCAGCATCTGCAGTACCTTTTATCTATGTCCCATGTAGCTTGTGTACGTAGCTAACAGTTTGGAAATAATGTGGTGGCTGTTTAAAATGCAGGAGCCACAGCATCTTTACTAGTTAGATCAGTTTAATTATTATGAGGTTCAAAAGTTTACAACAATTGCAACCTCTTAAATCAGTCTCTGACACCTCTGTGTTGAATTCAGGCAGATTTCACAACATTCCCATGAACAGGGGTTAAGCACCTTCATTGTTGTTATCCGTAAAATGTGGAAAGGTTCCTCTTATAGATCGTAAAAAATAAACTTCTTTCTTCAAATCACAGACTGCGACAGTGTTGTGATCTCTTCTCTAACTTTGACTGGAAATGCACCTTTCCCTGTTGAAATGCCATCACACTCTTTGACACTTGGCAGTGGCTACAATGGCTGACCTTTAATGGCGGGAGTAATTAGCACCGTGCTCAAAAGAACACTTTGGCTGTCTCCAAAGAAAGAAATGGCAGGCGACTTGTTTTCTCAAAAGGAAGGCTGTGAATGTTTTACTGCGTGGCTGATCCCTCCGACACTGCTAATAATTTGTATCCTGCTGTCTGTATCTGGCTGTGTCAGTGGCCTGTCAACATTACTATTGCTCACATGCCACCAGCGAGACTGGCGAGAGGAGAAAATGCCAGCCGAGATAGGAACAAAAGTATTGACAGAGACAGTGTAAGATGGCAACGGGGCTGATTGGCAGCAGCAAGCTACACTGGAAAGATCTGTGGCTTGCTTCTAATGTGTAGCCAGTTTATACCATGAGAGGTCATTCCTACATATGTCCAATCAATTTGCATTTATCTTTTGTAGAATTTAATATAACTCCTTTCACTCCAGAGAGCAGCAGATTGCTGTGAGCTGCCTCCTCTAAATTTTCACTTGGATCAATGAGCTCCTTTTACTGACTTTTTGAATTCACACACGGATGCATTCTTATCTCCTGTTGGGAAAGTAACATTTTCCGATCAGTGATGCTATGAATCCCTGACGTTTCGGGCCTAGACCCTTCATCAGAAATGGGGGAGGGGAAGAGGGTTCTGAAATAAATAGGGAGAGAGGGGGCTCCCT
>JAHRHZ010000031.1:22463686-22489923 GCA_024137785.1 Ginglymostoma cirratum
CATTTACTCTCTGTCTTTGAAGCTTCTTTCTAAACTACTCTTTGCTCATTCATTACCAATTTTTGGTCCTGCTTCACTAGATTTAGAAACGCTCTCTGCTATCTGTTTCACTCTCCTTTCTGGTCACATTTGAAGCCTCTTCCATTCATCAAATAAGACCTTCAATTTTCCTTTTTAACCATAGATGGCCCCTTTGAATTTTTATTTTCAATGAATCCCTACAGTGTGGAAGCAGGCCATTCGACTCATCAAGTATAAACCAACACCCCCAACGAGCATCCCACCCAGGCCCACCCCATACCCTTTCCCTGTGGCCCTGCATTTCCCATGGCTAATCCATCCAGTCTGCACATCCCTGGACTCTACAGGCAATTTCCCGTGGCCAATCCACCTAGCCTGCACATCTTTGGCCTGTGGGAGGAAACCGGTTCACCCGGAGGAAACCCACGCAGACACGGGGAGAATGTGCAAACTCCATCCAGACAGTCACTTGTGAATGGAATCAAACCCATGGTGCTGGAGAAACTCAACAGGTCCATAGCATTTGTGGGGAGAAAGCAAAGTGAACATTTTGGTTCCAGTAACCTTTCTTCAGGATGAGACAGGATATAGCCAGGGCAAAATGAAAAAAAATGGACTGACATTGAAAGCTGGAAGAGACCAAACGATGATCTTTGAGGAGGTAATGTTTCAACCAGAGGCTATATGTTCAATAGTGAAAGCCAGGGCTCCTTGGAATGATGAGGGCAGTTGAGAAAATGAATGAAAGATGAAACAGAAAGTGTTTGACGCACTTCAGGCGAACTCTTCCAGGTTAGGTATGATGAGTTGGGAAGAGAAGCAAGGAGAAAACCTGACTCACAAATGGAGAATATTTGAAGAGATGTGTGCTTCCTTCGGGTGCTCCGGTTTCCTCCCTCAGTCCAAAGATATGCAGATTAGATGGATTGACCCTGGGAAATTGCCCATAGTGTCCAGACATGTGTAGGCTAGGTGGGTTAGCCATGGGAAATACAGGGTTACAGAGATAGGGTCGGGGAGTGGGTCTGGGTGGGATGCTCTTCATAGGGTTGGTATAGACTTGATGGGCTAAATAGCCTTCTTCCATACTGTAGGGATTCTATGATTCTAGAGTGGGAATGAATGTCAAAGAGACCCTAAAAATCTTCCACCAGAATAGAAATTATAATCGGGTAGCAAGGGGTGAGCTGGGTTCCGTTTAAAATGAAGGGTCTGACATACACTTTGAGGGAAGAGCATGTAATGAGTAAAAACCAAAAGAACTGCACATGCTGTAAATCAGGAACAAAAACAGAAGTTGCTGGAAAAGCTCAGCAGGTCTGGCAGCATCTGTGAAGAAAAAAGCAGAGTTAAAGTTTCGGGTCCGGTGACCCTTCTTCAGAACTCTGAGCTTATCCAGCAAATTTGTTTTTGTTTTTTGAGCATGTAATGAGTACTTTGCGGTAATGTTCACTAAAGGAGAGAATGTTTTCAAAATCCTGGCAGAAACCTTTACTGGTCAGTGCACTGAGTATAGGAATTGGGAGGTCATGTTGCAGCTATACAAGGCATTGGTTAGGCCACTTATTGCAGGAGTAATGCATGCATTTCCCGTCTCCCTGCTGTAGGAAAGATGTTGTTCGACTTGAAAGGGTGCAGAAAATATTTACAAGAATATTGAGGGGTTGGAGTGTTTGAGCTATAGGGAGAGACTGAATAGGCTGGGGCTATTTTCCCTGGTGTGTCGGAGGCTGAGGGGTGAACTTATAGAGGGGCACAGATAGGGTGAAGAGTAAAGGTGTTTTTCTCAGGGTAGGGGAGTCCAAAACTAGAGGGCATGGGTGAAAGCAGGAAGATTTGAAAGGGACCTAAGGGGCAACTTTTTCACGCAAAGGGTGGTATGTGTATGGAACAATCTGCCAGAGGAAGTGGTGGAGGCTGGTACAATTACAACATTTAAAAGGCATCTGGATGGGGACATGAATAGGAAGGGTTTAGAGGGATATGGATCAAATGTTGGCAAATGGGACTGGATTAATTTAGGATATCTGGTTGGCAAGGATGAAGTGGACTGAAGGGTCTGTTTCCGTGCTGTATAACTCTACGACTCTATAAACAGAGACTATAGAACTAATGAAGGGGTTGAAAATGATTGAGTAGGCACTACTGGAACATTTGGCTATGATTAGAGCTGACATGTTGTCTGGTCTGGATACTTTACATCTCAGTTTGCTAAAGGAAGTGGGGATGGTGATAACTGGAGAGCTCACCATAGTCTCCCAATCTTCAATAGAAATAAGGAGCTACCAAAGGATTGGCAAATGTGACATCAGTTAGGAGTTAAAGGACAGTATTAATAACTCCAGGCCAGTTATTTTAACATCAGTGGTGGCTAAAGTTTTAGAGACAATAATCAGGGTTTGGAGAGGTTTGAGTTCCTTAAAAGGAGTGTCAGTTGAAGGCAGCTGGTGCTTGACTAATCTAATTGAATTTCCATTGAAAGGAATGTGGTGGACGTTGTCTCTTTGGATTTTAAGAAAGCGTTTGACAAGTCACCACATAAAAGGCTTGTTAACAAAATTAAGACTCATGGAAGAGGACAGTCAGTTCCAGCTTGGATGTAAAAAACTGTCTTAAGACAAGAAAACACAACATCGTGGGAAATGGCTGTTTTTCAGACTGGGACAGTGGGCCCTCTGGGATCAGTGCTGGGACCATACATTTTTGCTGCATATAAATGACTCGGAATCTGAGTAAACTTGCACAACTTGCCATTGATACCAAATTTGGAAACATGGTAAAACACTAAGAATGATCCAAATCAACAGGATATTGCTCGGCCAGCAGTTTGGGCAAACAAGTGGCTGTTACAGAGGGATGGGAGAGACAACACAGACTCAATGACGCATTTCTAAAGGGTATGCAGGAACAGTTGGAGCTGAGGTTAGAAGTGCATTGATCAAGAAGGGGTCAGACCACAATGAGAGAGTACTTAGAAAGGCATGTGCACTCCTGGGCTTCAAAAACTGAGGCATTGACCAATCGATGCAAAACATTCTTAGAGAGAACTTGATAGGGTAGGTAGGGAAAGGTCCTTTCTGGGACGGTCTAGGACCAGAGGACATAATCCCAGAAGATAGTGAATCTGGGAAATTCTTTACCTCAAGAGGGCTGCGGGGGCTGGGTCATTGAGTCTATTCAAGGCTGAGGGAGACAGCTTTTTAATGAGGAAGGGAATCAGAGATTATGGGGAAAAGGTCAGGAGAGTGGAGTTGAGGATTATCAGATCATCCATGATCTCATTGAATGGCAGAGCAGACTCAATGGGCTGGATAGTCTACTTCTGCTCCTATATCATATGATCAAAGGCAGGGAAGAGATACGGAACCTTTATAAATCTCTGGTTAGGCCCCATCTAGAATATCACACCTACACACACAGTTTAGCAAGGATGTAAGGATCTTTGAGAGACTGCAGAGGAGATTTATCAGTGATCCTGTTCCAGCTGGAAGTGAGAAGTTGTTCAAATATATTTGCAAGTCATAGTCATACAGCACGGAAACAGACCCGTCGGTCCATACCGACTGTGTTCCCAAGCTAAACTAGTCCCACCTGCCTGCATTTGGCACACAGCCCTCCAAACATTTCCTATTTGTGAACTCAACCAGATGTCTTTTAAACATTGCAACTGTATCTGCATCCACCAATTCCTCTGGCACTTCATTCCACACATGAACCTCTCTGTGTAAAAATAAAGTTGCCCCTCATGTCCTTTTTAAAGCTTTCTCCTTGCGCCTTAAAATAGGCCCCCTAGTTTTGAACTCCCCCACCCTAGGGAAAAGACCCTTGGCCATTCACTTATCTATACCCCTCATGGTTTTATAAACTTCTATAAAGCTAGCCTACCTACGCCCCTCTCTCTCAAATGGCTGTTAGATTTATGGGGTTTGAGGAATGGTGTAGGGCCATTTAAGGGCCTCATCCTGCCTCTGCTGGTATTCAACAGGCATGGGCCTTCACTTAGAGCTACACTGTGCCCAGTTGAGGGAGTCTGTACCAGGAATGGGCTTCTACAGGAAGCAACACCCTGCTCTTGCTTTTCCAACCCCCTAGCTCCTCCCAGCCATCAAACTCCTCCCCATGACCCAGACTGACTTCTGCCTGGGGAGCATTGGTCGCTCCCTGCTGTGGGACCAAGTGTAATGCTGACAGTGGCCATCACTGGTGTACCTGGGGGCTGAATGAAGTGGAAGGCCTCACTTTGATCAGTAGATCTCTGACCATTGAGTTGGGGAAGAAGTGACGTGGAATTCTCCAACCAGTGGGCAGGACCCTCATCATCCTCATTACCTTCCGGCCATAGTTCAAGCTGATTATGAACGAGAGCCCTGTGTCTGTCTAAACTTCACTCAGTACATCCACGTCTTCTGATCCACAATCACCTGTTGTCCCTGGCCACCTCCGGAACTAAGCCAAAATCTAAACGACTTTCTGCTGGATTCAAGTGTCTAAACAGTTCCCTGCCTCCCTGTTGTCCCACAGAGTCTGAATCTTGGACTCAAGCTCCATAACAGTTGATATTCCTTGAGATGAAGGCACTTGTTACAGACAGAGATGGGGATTCTCTGCACTCGCAGTCTACTGTTGGTGTCACTCTCTTCCATCCCTTGGCTCTGTACCTCACCCTACTCTTACTTCTTCACTCTCTACCTATCTGCTTTCAGTATTAGCTTCTCCCATCTCTCCATGACATTCTCTTCACCTATAGTCAAGGTAATCAACTGTCTCTCCATTTGTCTGTAACTTAATGGTCCGTTTAAGAGTTGATGGCACCCAGTTTTGTAATGCAGAAGGCAATGCCTCCAACCATTAGACATTAATGATATCAGTAACAGACCTGTCCTCTCTTTGCATTCCTAAGGCGGGAGAAGTATCTGCAGAATTTCATTATATTTCATTTCATACGAGGTGATAGCTTTCATTAGGAAGAAACGTTCTCCAAGGTCACTTTGCTTTCGGCCCTCGCTCTTTTGCTAGTATATTGTAACGGTTGTAGTCAGTGCAGTGGTGAGAAATGACCAGGTTTTTAATTTTAATATGTTTCAAAGACGAGGAACGAGTTGAAAAATAACTGTTAGCAATTGGATCCCGTTTGCGATCGGGACAAAGAAAGAACTGGGTTTCTTCTAAATGTAGTGAGTTGTTGTGATCTGGGGCACAGGGTGAGAAAGTGCAGGCAGGTCCAACTGGCAAGTATGTTCGCAAAGGGCCGAAGGATTTTCTGTTCTGCTCCTAGGATCCTATAATTTGGGGATGGTGGTTGTCTTTGATTTGAACACAGTTGTGATAGGCCTGGAGCAGCTGCTGCTTCTTATAGGGATACCTATGCACAATGAACCAACAGGAGTCCCATGGTGGGATTCAAACATGTATGGTGTTATTTAATTAACAACATGGGCCTCACTCTCCCGCCTGCGGACTGTTGAGCCCCATTATCCTTTGCTGGATCCCAAGCCACTTGTCAGTGATGATGGAGAGTGGGTTTATGGCCTGACGTGGGGTCAGACAGCAGCAAGGGCAGGGGCCAGCTCCCAGTGATGCCACCTTCACCCCTCCTCAAACCCCGTGCTCCCACCTCCCCCCCACCCCCAACAACCACTATCCTTTCCAATACTTCACCCCTTGATTAAGTGCCTTTGAGTGAGAGAACTCACCGCCGGGAGTACTCGAGCAACTCCGTTAGCTCATGTAGCAATGATTTCCATTCACTCACCATGTACTGGTAAAAGTAATTACCCCTCAACCCCCTTGTGATCCCTGTACCTTTACATCCCTTATTTACCTCTCTACTGTAGGCAATGGATCATTCTTTTCTACTTTATTGAGGGCACTGATAATTTTATACACTTCAACTAACTCTTCCAACAATTAGACATTGTTCTCAACAACATTGTTCTCTCCTACTTCTGCCGCAGATTAGGCCCCACACTGCAGACACACTTTGGGCTCTGACCTTGGATAATGCACAAGGGCAAGTGTTAAAATACTAGCTTCAACTCTGCTGAAGGGGACTAGTGGGACTGAATACCAACTTGGGTTCAAGCGTTAGCGTGCTGTGAATGTCTGGGTTGAAGAATTGTCCCTTAGTCAGCCGTGTGTTGCAGGTAAAGGAAGGTCTTCTCTCACTCTGAGCACTGCGAATAAATTTTACAAAGGAATCATGTCAAAGGAACTTCAATCAGCCTACAAAAGCGAGAACATCAAATATCAGAAATTGCTGGAAAAGCTGAGCAGTCTGGCAACAACTGTGAGGAGAAATCAGAGTCTGCTCCGCAATTTTCCAGCAATTTCTGTTTTTGTTTCTGATTTACAGCATCCGCAGTTCTTTCGGTTTTTAGTATGAAATATCATCTGCTTGACTGCCAATGTCAAGTCATACCAGTAATCTCCATTGCAATATCCTTAACATTCAACATCTGCACCTTGCGATCAATTCAGAGACTGATCTCTAAACTTGTATTTTTGACGTTTTTTTGGCTTACATCTTGCTTCTAATTTCTGTGTATGAGCGCTACTATTTCTTCTCATGTTTAGTCATTAATAAGGTCACACTTTTGACTAATTCAAGAAGTCCTGGTGAAACTGGCTCCTTTAAAAACATAACTTTACTTGTGTCTGGGGGAAATGTATCCACCAGAGAAAGGATCCTTTTTTAAATGAACCTTGTTGCAATCAACTGAGAGGGTGTGTGAATAAAAGAATAGGAATCAGTTCATTCCCCCTCACCTGGAAATTTAACCATCTGACTTACTGTCTTGGTCTGGTCATAACCTTGTTGCACAAAACATGTATTGCTTTTCAACTTGATGTAGCTAAGTTTATAGCGTCCTAGGGTCATACACCATAGAATCAGACCCTTTGGTCCAACCTGTCCACGCCGACTAAGTTTCCCAAACTAAACTAGTCCCACTTGCCTGCTTTTGGCCCATATCCCTCTAAACCTTTCCTATTCTTGTACCTATCCAAACACTGTAACTGTACCTGCATGCACCACTTCTTCTGGCAGTTCATCTCACACACGAACCACTCTCTGTGTGAAAAAGTTGCCCCTCGGGTCCTTTTTAAATCTTTCTCCTCTCACCTTCAAATTTTTTTTTTTACATTTTAAACTCCCCAACCCGAGGGAAAAGACCTTTGCTGTTCACTTTATCTCTGCCCCTCATGATTTTATAAACGTCTATGAGATCACCCCTCGACCTCCTACACTCCAGTGAGAAAGGTCCCAACCTGGTCAGCTTCTCCTTATAAATCAAACTCTGCAGTCCCAGCAACATCCTTGTAAATCATTAGGTGATCAGAATTGAAAACAGTACTCCGAAAGTGGCCTGACAGGATTTTGAATTTTACGTCTTCAGTGAAGAGGTACAAATATTTTTTGAAGATTTTACTGGCACCCTCCAGCCTTGACAAACCCAATGTTCACTGCTCCCGCAGAATGTGGTGTTTAGAATTGGTCGCAAAACTCCAAGTGGGGCCTGAATTACGTTTTATAAAGTTTATATTAACTTGTTTTGGACCTTTTTTTCCCTTCTGTTTAAAATCTGAGGTTCCATCTGCTTTGTTAACCTCTCTGGCTACCTTCATAGATTTGTGTAGAAAATCTCTCTCTCATTTCGCACCCAATTGAGAATTATGTCTCCTCATTGTTCCAAAATGTAGCTCCCTATGTGTCCACCCATTCCACCAGCCAGCCTACATCCTCCCGAAGTCTGTTACTATCTTTCTCAAAGTTGATACACGTCCAGTGTTGATGTTGTGTCTTGAGCTCCCAACCCCATGTCACTGATAAATTTCAAAAGCGGTGGGCCAATAACTAAGAGATAGTAAGAACTGCTGATGCTGGAGTCAGAGATAACACAGTGTGGAGCTGGAGGAACACAGCAGGCCAGGCAGCATCAGAGGAGCAGGAAAGTTGATGTTTTGGGTCAGGACCCTTCTTCAGTAATGAAGCCTAGGGAAACATCTCTGTAAACCTGTATAATATCAGGAAACACAGAAGCCATTTCATACAAAATAAGTCTCATAACCAGCAATACAATAATATCTGGATGACCTGAATTTCATAAAGTCGCCTAGGGATAAACCTTAGCCAAGACGCTGAAGAGAATTCCCTTGTTACTCTTAGAAGTAACGCAGAAATCCCTGGAGTGGGGCTTGAACACACAGCATCTGGCCTAGAGGGACATCTCCTGGTGTACTGACCAACACTCCCTCAACATTCGACCAGCCAACACCATCAAAAATGAAGGCTATTCTCCTGAAAGTTGGTGGGAGTGTTGTAAGATTGCAGTCTTATTTATCTAAATAACAATTGTGGCACACCAAAAGCAATAAGCCTTTTTGTTCTGATCAATTTGTAGCCAGCTAGGCAATCCTTCGCTGTCTAATACAGAGGACACTGATGACTGCCTGACTATCAAAGGATTTTGGCTGCTCCAGGCAAAACAAGGAATTCTTTCTGAGTGTCCCAGTAATGTGTCACATTGATGAAGTATATAGAACCACTGACTGGTCTATTCAATATCTATATGTAACAATCTAACTATACAATGCCAGTTTGTGGTGTGGGATTTGTAGTGCAAAATACACTGAATGCCAGCCTTGTTGCTGAGCTTAACTCAGTTGGCTGACTGGCTGGTTTGTAATACAGAGAGGATGCCAGTGTTGTGGGTTCAGTCCCATACCAGCTGAGGGTACCACGAAGACCCTACCTTCTCAATCTTTCCCCTTTCTTTGGACATGGTGACCCATAGGTTTAACCTGAGGGTCATCACTTTCTGTATTGAGGAAGCAGACTTTGATGACATTCACTAACGCACATAAACTGACAACGTAAAGTTGTGGAGTCACGCAGCACAGAAACAGACCGTTCAGTGCACCTCTCACATGCCAACCAGGCTTCTCAAACTAAATTAGTCCCACTCGCTTGTGTTTGAGCCATGACATCTGCCTGGAAGTAGTCAACTACACCAGCAGCTTAACTCAGTGACCTTGATCCCAACCAGACTGGACCTTCCACGGTTAGATATCTTTTCCAAAGTGGGGGAGTCTAGGAACAGAAGGTATAATCTCAGAGTAAGCAATTGGCAAATTAGGACAGAAAAAATGAGGAGGAATTTCTTTCCTCAAAGGGTGTTGATTCTGTGGAATTCTTTATCAGAAGGTCATTAAATATATTCAAAGCTGAGTCTTGTATAGAGTCATACAGCACAGAAACAGACGCTTCGGTCCAAAACAGTCCAACTGAACGTAATCCCAAACTAAACTAGTCCTGCCTGCCTGAGCTTGGCCCATATCCTTCCAAACATTTCTTATTCATGTACTTATCCAAATGCATTTTAAACATTGTAGCTGTACCCGCATCCACCACTTCCCCTGGAAATTCATTCCACACATGAGCCACTCTCTGTCTAAAACTTGTTCACCCTCATGACTTTTTTAAATCTCTCTCTTCTCATCTTAAAAAAGAGCCGCCTAGTCTTGAAATCCCCCACACTAAGGAAAAGACACCCGCCATTCACCTTAACTATACCTCTCATGATTTTATACAAACCTCAACCTCCAGTGGAAAAAGTCTCAATCTATCCAGCTTCTCCTTATAACTCAAAACCCGGCAACATCCTGGTAAATCTCTTCCGAACCCTCTCCGTTTTAATAATATCCTTCCTATAACAGGGAGACCAGAACTGGACACAGTATTCCAGAAGAGGTCTCACCAATGTTCTGTACAACCTCAACATGTTGTCCCAGCTTCTGTACTCAAAGGACTGAGCAATGAAGGCAAAGCATGCCAAAGGGCTTTTTAACCACCCTGTCTATATGTGACACAAACTTCAAAGAATTATGTACCTGAACCCCTTGGTCTCTCTGTTCTACAGCAATACCCAAGGCCCTACTTTTAATTGTATCAGTCCTGCCCTTGTTTGTTTTACCAAAATGCAATACCTTGCACTTATCCAAATTAAACTCGACCTGCCACTTCTCAGCTCATTAACCTAATTGATCAAGATCACTTTGTAATTTTTAATTAGATTTTTAATCAGTAAGGGGGGAGGGTTATGGGGAAAAGGCATGAAGATGGAGTTGAGGATTATCAGGTCAGCCACAATCTCATTGAATATTGGAGCAGACTCAATGGGCTGAATGGCCTACTTCTACTCCTATATCTTATGGTCACTCCCTCACTGCTGTGCCTCCACACCAAAAGCGCACTTTGTCAGTGCAGTTCCCTGTGAGAGCCATACATCCCTGGGGTGCAATGCAAAGCTTCAGCACAAACTACAGATTTCATCCTTGGATTAACCAGCTGTCTTAATGATGGCTACTGTGGGAGTGTCAATGAGCCCTGCCCTTAATCTGTCCTGTCCTGTCGTGCCCATACTGGCTTTAATTGAGCCTCCATACCAGCTAAAAAAAAATCAGAATCTTGATCAGTTTTCCATTGGAGCTGGGCTAGAGATTTGGAAACATTTATAACTCCTGGTTTCTTGATACTGTGGAAAACAAATCCAACCAGGATCAGTGTCCCTCACTTTGTTACCTCCCACACAGCCTGCAGAGACCTTTCTTTCTTAGTTCTTTGCTTACTAAGTGTTTAGTGAGTTCACTTTTAAAATTTGTGCTGAATTGACTTCAATAGAAGCTAACCTCACGGTTAGACGTTCAAGATTTTAATAACCTTTGATATAAGAATGCACTTCTACCACCCCTAGATTTGCTGAGCCCCTCCATTATTAATTCCCAACCAGTAGAAATGTTCCTGCTGGCTTTACCCTCTTAAAGCTCATCATAAAATTGAACATTTTTTGAGCTGTCTCTCCTCAAGTGAGATTGTTAAGATTGTTATGTTTCTCAGGAAATTGCAACTTCCCACCCACCCTTTCATCTTGGTGACTCTACACCGTCACGGATCCAGGAGACAGATGTATGGTTGGTAATGAGGAAACCAAAACATTTTCTCTCATAAATGTTCTTGCTTTTAAACTTTCAAAACTTTGGAATTCTTCCTCGTGATTTTGTTTTTCAAAAACCAAAAGAACTATGGATGCTGTAAATCAGGAACGAAAACAAAAGTTGCTGGAAAAGCTCAGCAGGTCTGGCAGCATCTGTGAAGAAAAAAATCAGAGTTAACGTTTCGGGTCCGGTGACCCTTCCTCAGAATTTTTTTCCCCTGCTTTCCTGCTTTCCAAATAGACTACATTGAGTGGCTCCCCCTTGTCAACTCTACTAGTTACATCTTCATAGAATTCCAACAGATATGTCAAGAATAATTTCCACTTCATAAATCCATGCTGACTCTGTCTGATCCTGCCACTGCTTTCTAAATGGTCTGCTATAAAATCCTTGACAATGGATTCGAGAATTTTCCCTACTACCGATGTTAGGCTCACCGGTCTATAATTCCCTGTTTTCCCTCGACCTCCCTTTTTGAACATTGGAGTGACATTAGCCACCCTACTATCTGCAGGGACTGTTACAGAGTCTATAGAATCCTGGAAGATAACCACCAATGCATCCATTATTTCTCGAGTTACTTCCTTAAGTACTCTGGGATGTAAATTATCAGGCCCTGGGGATTTATCGGTCTTCAATTCCAAGAATTTTCCCAGCACCATTTCTCTACCATTATTGATCTCCCTCAGCTCCTCCCTCTCATTAAATCTTGCCTCCTCCAACAGTTCTGGTGTCTGATTGTACTGGTGTATTTGGTATGAGAAACATTCGTAAAGGTTGAGACATGTATAGTCCTGCAATCAGAATTATGTCTTTTGTGAAGACAGAACCAAAGTATGTATTCAGTTCCTCACCAATTTTTTGTTCCCTGTTATACATTCCCCCATTTCTGTCAGTAGGGGACCTACATTTGTCTTTACCAATCTATTTCTCTTCACATACCTATAGAAACACTTACTATCAGTCTTAATGTTCCCTGAAAGCTTTCTTTCATACTCTATTTCCCTTCTTAATCAATTCCTTGGTCCTTCTTTGCTAAATTCTAAACTGCTCCCAATTCTCAGTCATATTATTTTCCTTGGCCAATCTGTATGCTTCTTCCTTTGATCGGATCCTATCTCTTATTTCCTTTGTAAGCCATGGATTGGCCCTCTGGCCCATTTTGCTTTTGCCACAGACAGGAATAAACAGTTGTTGCAGTTCCCCCGTGTGTTCCTTGAATGTTTGCCATTGCCTATCCACTGTCATCCCTTTAAGTAACTCTTCCCAATTTATCAAGGCCAACTCACACCCCATTTCTTCATAGTTTCCTTTATTGAGGTTCAGCACCCTAGTCTCCGTATCAATAACCTCACTCTCTATCTTGATGAAAAAATTCAATCATGTTATGGTCGCTCTTCCCCAAAGGGTCTCGCACAGCTAGAAGCTCTGCAATCTGGGTAAATGAACCTCATTAATTAAAGGCAAGACTCTAATTCACAGGTAACGGTGGTGACGCACTTTACAAGATAGACACTGTGTAGGCATTTGAGTATTGTGACAGAAACCAAGTCTCTCACTCCGCCAAGTTTCCTATCCTTGCAGTTTTTTTATTCCTAACGTTGTTGACAAATGTTTGGTGGCCGTGTGGACGGGTATGTTTTTGTTTTGATAATGCACCATTTCAGTTGGAATCCTTCTCGCTGGGTGAATGTAACACTGCAGCTGGTTAACTGAAGAATGAAGGCAGTTGAAAATGGAAAAAAAAAATCAATACAACCCGAGAACCAAGCCAAAAACTTATCTTAAATCATTCGGTTCCGACCTGTCCAAGTTGAAGGATAATCAAAAGGGAATGCAGCTTGGATTATTTAAAATATCTCATGAGGGAATCTGAGCTTTATTGTCCTGGTGGTTCAGCAGCTTGAGAGAAGGATGGATATCCTTCTGTTGTATTTGGTATGAGAAACATTCAGAAAGATTGAGACATACATAGTCCTGTAATCAGAATTATTGGCTAATATTAACATGAAACTTGCGTAGAGAGACTATGGATGCAATTTTCCACTTCCTCACGTGGTGAGAATAATAGAAACTGTGGTGACTTAGAGCTACAGAGTTTTAATGTCATACAGAATGGAATCAGACCCGTCGTTCCAACTCATTTGTGCTGACTAGATATCCTAAACTGATCTTGTTCCATTTGACAGCATTTGGTCCATATTGCTCTAAACCCTTCCTATTCATGTACTCATCCAGATGCCTTTTAAATGTTGCAATTGTACCAGCCTCCACCACTTCCTCTGGCAGCTCATTCCATACATGCACCACCCTCTGCATGAAAAGGTTGCCCCTTAGGTCCCTTTTAAATCTTTTGCCTCTCACCAATGCCCTGAATGGGCAAGAGTCCAACATGTCAGATTCTGATTGTCAAGATGAACATTCACAATTAAGATCTGCCTTCCAAAGAGGTGCCCCATCAGATGGCAAGAAGATGGGTGGCATCATGGCTCAGTGATTAGCATTGCTGCCTCACAGCACCAGGGGCCCGGGTTCAATTCCACCCTCGGGCGACTGTCTGTGTGGAGCTTGCACATTCTCCCCATGTCTGCGTGGGTTTCCTCTGGGTGCTCTGGTTTCCTCCCACAATCCAAAGATGTGCGGGCTAGGTGGGTTGGCCATGTTAAATTGCGCACAGTGTTCAGGCATGTGTAGATTAGGTGGGGTATAGGCTGATAGATCTGTGTAGGATGCTCTGAGGGTCGGTGTGGACTTGTTGGGTCGAAGGGCCTGTCTCCACACTGTAAAGATTCTAAGAACTAAGATGGCGATGTGGAAAAGTGGGGAATGGGCATATATAGTTGGGTGAGGGTGAGGGTGAGGGTGAGGGTGAGGTCCAGTCATTCAGGGAGTACCACCACTGAAAACTCCAGGGGTGGGGTCATTTCTTGCTCAGCAATTGTCCATGGTCAATCAGGCGAAGGTGGTGGGATGGTCAAATACAAACCCAGAGATTAGGCCTGTATCATTCCTTAAAGTTCAGGCTTTGTTGGTCAGGTTGGGATTTATCAGTCAGGGGAATGGGCTCTAACCAGACAAGACGGTTGCTGGGAAACAAGGGATATCTCTCTCCATGCCTGCTGAGGAAAACTCGAAGAAACCCTTGGGTTGACACTGAGGAGAGACACATTTGCTGCACTTGTTCAGTCTGGACCATTGTCAAACCGACCATAGATATAATGAAGCGTGGGTGGTGTCATGCTGCTTACCCCAGACAGTGCACCCTGTCCATAGGTATGTGCCCTCCTCTACCTCAGATACCAAGGTGGGGACTGAGAAGGGACGAGAGGGCCCTGTGAGGCAGAGGATGAGGATTCTAAGCTAGGCCAGATGACTGTCAAAGAGAGGGAAACAGGGAAATGGTCACAGAGCCCAAAAGGACTGAGATATTCTCACAGCCATCAGCTTCCAGGAAGACTGAGCGAGGTGGAAACCTTTTCTGTTCTTGTCTTTGTTGTGCATTTGGCTGTCAGCTCTCTCCTTGCTGTGTGCCACATTCCTCACAGCTTGACTTGTTTCATTCTTTGATTTATCAGTGCTGTAAATGTGGGCTTTGACTTTCAGCAGATATCCTCATCTCTGCCAAAGCTAAAGTACCCTGTGCAACCCTTACCCATGGCCAGGGATAAAGCCGCAGTGACCCAGTCAGCACTGTACTGCAGTCCTGGATGTCTGTTCCAAAAAGGTCCTTGTGCTAAAGACATTGGAGACAAATCAAAAGACTGGTGAATATGACCGAGTAGTGCCACATCCTGAGACTGCTCCCGGAGGTACTTTACAGCTTCACTGTCTCTGTAAAGCTACAGGATACATTGAAGCTTCAGCATACCATTGCAATGCCTCTGCATCCTCACTAACAATGAGACCACTGCTATGAACCAGCTCTACACTCACTGCACATTGACATGTGATTGGACCATGACCCACCTCCTAGCCTTAAATGTTGAGAGGTGGCCTTGACAGACCCAGACACGGGGCACATCTTTCCTTCCTGGGGCCTGGAAACACAGGACGGAGTCCACCATTGCTCCCATGCACAGAGACATCTGACACTATTCTGGTTCCCCCTCTAACCTGTGTGATTACACCTACGATGCTCCAGTCGTTCACTATGGAGAATGTTTCGGAAATACCACTATAACAGCCAGTGGATCAGAGCGAGTGAACGTGGATAATGATTGAACACCCATGCCACAATGAAAGTTTCAGCCTGAAAGGTTGACTTCCTTGCTCCTCTGACGCTGTCTGACCTGCTGCCCTTGTCTAGCCCCATCGTTCTTGACCCTACCAGGGAAATGCCTTTGGAAGACTTCTATCTCCTCTCCCTGCCATGACATGTGACTGCAGCTGGAGGGACCCTGCACACTGGTCTGCTCTGGTGACTGTACAGGCTATGGAGCTTGCCCATTGAGACTCTGCATCCCGAGAGCCATCGCCTAGACCGAGGGTACGGCACAGGCTTGGGTGCACTTTTCCCAGCCTGAACCCACTGGAAACCACGGGCTCACTGGCAGATGGAGGGGGTGTGGAGTGCCCTCTAGAATGCCCTTGGAAGAAGCTGTGAAAGTCCCTGTCTGTGCCTGCTCCTCTCTTGGCGCCCACTAGCACTACCCTGTCTCATTGGCACCCAGAGTGAGTGTGAGCTCCCTTGTTCCCCTCCTAGTTTGCTGTCAACACTGAGCACCCACGGCTAGAGCAATAGCGATGATGAATGAGAATTGAGGGTGCTGCCCCTTGCACTGGGCCTGGTGCAGGAACCTGCGGGAGAGAGAGCAGATGTGTTGCTGACGATGAATAATACCTCAAGCAGAGCGATGTGTTACTGTCGGTGCTGAATGGAGAAGAGCACAACACAATGCTGCTGGCCCACTGGTGTCTCCCCATCACCGTAGGAGTGCCCCTGCTTTACTCCCACTAGTTTGGTGGCCAGGGTCATGCACTGAAACGCAGAGAAGGATTGAGTGTGAATGGGTGCAGTGGCAGTCTGAGAGCAGGTGGTGAGGCATCCCCAAACAGTGAGAAGGAAGCACAGTACCCAGGAAGGGTTAGCACGGACGTGTCTCTGAGCCTTTGAGAGGTGTGTTTGTGTGTGTGGGTGTATCTGTGTGTGTTTGTGTGTGTGTGTGTGTCTGTGTCTGTGTCTGGGTGGGTGTGTGTGTGTGTGTGTGAGAGAGAGAGTGTATGTGTGTGTGAGTGTGTGTGTGTGTGAGTTTGTGTGTGTATGAGTATGTGTGTGTGAGTGAGTGTGTGTGTCTGTGTATGTGTGTGTATATGTGTGAGTGAGCATGTATGTGTATGTGTGTGTGTCTGTGTGTGTGTGTGTCTATGTCTGGATGTGTGTGTGTGTGTCTGTGTATGTGTGTGTATGTGAATATGTGTGTGTGTAAGTGTATGTGTGTAACTGTGTGTGTGTTCTGTGTGTGCGTGTGTGTGTGTGTGTTCTGTGTGTGTCTGTATATGTATGAGTGAGCATGTATGTGTGTGTGTGTGTATGTGTGTCTGTGTCTCTGTGTGTATGCGTGTGTGTATGAACCTATACACAAGAAAGCATTAATGTTTGTAAAAATGTACATGACTGTGTGTGAATGTGTATGTGAGAATGTTAATGTTTGTGTACGTGTGCGTCTGTACGCGTGAGCGTGTAGGTTGATGTTTGTTTATGTGTGTGTGCGAGAGGGAGTCTGAGTGCAAATCCGTCTTGTCTCTGTTTGTGTGTCTGGGTCTGTATATGAGTGTTTAAGACAGAGAGAGGGTTATTGAAGTACCAACTCTCACTACTCTCCTTCTGCAAGAGACTTTTATTTATGAAACATTGAAAGTTGAAGCCATCATTTATGCATATCAGGTGCAGCATGTTCAAGGAAATGTAATTGTAGAAGATATTTCCAATTTGAAATGAGAATCATTTTGATATAATGAAAGGTCCAGAAAATACAGCGTAAGGTACTGGAGAGAGCAAATTAGATAAACACTTAAAAACAGATCACCATAAATTACCAGGATAGACTTTGATGTTGTTAGTATGACATGTTAAGGCATGAATGTACAGCGTATTTGGAACTGATGTGACTTCAATGCGATAGTGAAATGTTTTCATGCAGCAGTTTGGGGGGGGAGGTGGGGGGTTTGGAGGAGTGAGGGTGCAGCCGCAGCGATACGCTGTTGAGCAATGGGAGATCTTCAGGTTTTTGAAAGGAAGTCAGGAGTGGCATAAAATTGGAAATTATTCCGCTTCTGCTGGAACTTTCTTGATCTTTCGTGCAAAATACATCAACATGAAATCATTGCGATCTCAGGGAAGTCTTGATCAAAGAGCAAGTGACAGCTTTGAGGCTCATATTCCCAGGAAAGCTTTAAGCAGCCGGCGGAATGAAGTGATTTTTTTTCTGGTGTCGATCCCCTTCGAACAGAAAGACATCATTTATAAGTTGAGTTTAAACACCATGGTCGCTGCTGACAGCTAGTTTGCTGATTATTAAATTAAGTGACAAGAGGAACAATCTTGGCTGTGTGTCTGTGAAAAAAACTGAAAATAGTGAGCATTCAGTTCGAGACCAAGAAAGTTGTGTAATGACTGTGTCGTTTTATTTTCCTGTATTTTTAATTGTGGACTGAAATGGGAAAATGAATTGTTTTAAAACTCAAGGATTTTTGTTTTTTTTTGAGCACGTGTCCTGGCACTCCCTATAAGCATTGTTTACGTTGATGCTTGGAAGAAAAGGTGCAATTGGATTGGGAGGCAAAGGTGTGTACACATGGAGGTTTAGAAAGTAACAAATAGCTGATTTATTTGTGGACTAGTGACCAGTTAGCAATGACAAACACCTTCTGCATAACAACTGTGTGTTTGAAGTGAAAAAAGATAAGGCGAGACCACTAGATCTCCACCAGTGCAGGAGCTGTCTCTGATCTCTGCAGATCAAGCCACATTAAGTGTTAAGAAACTCCATTTATCTTTCCTCCAGCAGTTGCTGTAAACTGTGACTTTTAATTAATCAGACAGAGGCCTTTTATATGTGTGAAGCAGTCACCTTGTGCCTCCAGCAAGCCAGTGAGTGCCTCCGGAGAAGGAAGACTGTGAAGTAGCATTCTGATCAGAACTGCTTTCCAAATCATTCTGTCTGCTCATAGCACCCATTGTTTTGCCGCTGTCTATGTATTGTGTGCAAGGAGTTCATAAGTTAGGTTTTTAACCAGTAGAATTAAACTCTAGATCTACAGATGATTTTAGTTATATGATTTGATTTGATTGAAGCCCTATTGCCGTGTACTCAAGTACAGAAGTCCAGGAGTACAATGAAAAGTTTACAATGTTACCACGGACAGCACCACCTTAGGTACGAAGGCGCCTCAGTGCAAAACTTAAGTATAAGTAGCAACATAGGGAAACAAACTGAAAGTAAAACATTGCCATTGGTCTTGGTTTAAGTAGGAAATAAAGAAATACAGTTAAAAGTTAACATTGCAGTCCTTTCTAGTTAAGTGAAAACCAAAAGGAATAAAGGTAAAAATTCTACAGTCTTCCTTAAATGTGGAGACTCGGTTTCCATCACTTTGGCCCGCGCTTTAGGAAACCGCGGACTTCCTGCTCTTGATGCTACAGACGCCAACAGCGACACATCGGTCTAACCACATTGGGCTCAGGCCCATAGCTGCTCCCCACACCGATCTCCAGCTGACATCCCTCAGAACCCAGGGCTGCTGCCAACCTCCTCACAATGCTATCGCTGCTGCCACCCTCCCTGCTATGCCATCGCCGCTGCCACCGTCCTTGCAATGCCATCGCTACTGCCACCCTCCTTGCAATGCCATCACTGTTGCCACCCTCCTCACAATGTCGTCAATGTTGCCATCCTCCCCGCAATGCCATTGCCACTGCCACCCTCCCTGCAATGCCATCGCTGCCACTGTCCCTGCAATGCCATCACTGCCACCCTCCCTGCAATGCCATCGCCGCAGCCACCGTCCCCGCAATGCCATCGCCGCTGCCACCCTCCCCACAATGCCAAAGGGGGAAAAAAAAAACTCTGAGATCAAACCTGCAAGTAATATGATTATGGACTGTAAGAGCTTTTTCAAATATGTAAAAATGAAGTCAGCAGCCAAAGACAACATGGGACCCTTAGGGAATGAAGCTGCGGAAATAATAATGAGGAATTAAGAAATAGCAGAGGAGATCTTCACAGGAGAGAACATTAATAATGATGAAAAAAATTAAATAATCAAGGAACTAAAGTGGGGTAGAAGTAAAGCCAAATTATTATCATTAGAGAAAAAGAACTGGAAAAACTAATGGGTCTAAAGTTTGATAAGTCCTTTGGACCTGAGGAGTTGCATCCTAGAATATTAAAGGAAGTAAATAGACAGATAGTGGATGCTCTGGTAGTAACTTCCAAAAATCCTTAGTTTCTGAAAAGTCCCTGGGATCGGATATCTGCCAGTGTAACACTCTTATTGAAAAAGAGAGAAAGACAAAAAAAAAGGTCAGTAGTTTAACATATGTGATCAGGAAAATCTTAGAGTCTACAATAAAGGATGCAATAACAGAACATAATATAAACAAACAGAGTCAGCCTAGTTTCATTTTCGGGAAATTGTACCTGATAAATTGATTACAGTTCTTTGAGGAGGTAATGATTAGGGTAGATAAAGGGAAAACAGTAGATGTAATATATTTGAATATCTACAAAGCATCTGGTAAGGTGCTGCATGTAAAGCTGTTTAATAAGATAATAGCGCATGGTGTTGGAAATAGTTTATTAGCATGGACAGAGGATTGGCTAATCAATAGAATTGGTGTAAAGGAAGCATTTTCAGATGGCAACCTGTAACTAGTGGAATGCCACAGGGATCAATGCTGGGGCCACAATTACTTACAAGACATATTAATGACTTGGATGAGGAAAGTGAATGTACTTTTATTAAGTTTACGGAGGATACGAAGATAGGTTGGAAGCCAAATGGTGAAGATGGTACAAAGAGTATACAGAGGGATATAGAAAGGCTACGTGAGTGGGCAAGAACCTGGCAGATGGAATTTAACGTTGAGAAAAATGAGGTTATACACTTTGGCAGGAAGAATAGAAGAGCTGAATATTATTTAAATGGGGGAAGCCTGGAGAAAGATGCAACACAGAGGGATTTGGGGGTCACATGAGTCACGAAAAACTAGCATCCAAAAAACCAATTGAACATTGGCCTTTATTTCAAAGGGACTGGAGCCTAAAAATAGAGAGGTTTTGCTAAAATTATGCAAGACGCCAGTCAGACCACACTGAGAATACTGTGAACAGTTTTGAGGACATATATACTGGCATTACAGGCAGTCCAGAGAAGGTTCACGAGATTGATCCTGGGTAAGAATTTTCCAATGAGAGGAGGTTTAGTAGGTCGGGTTTGTACAGATTGGAGTTTAGAAGAATGAAGGGAAACCTTATTGAAACATACTAGTTTCTTAGCTGATGACGAGAATGGTTTCAGAAATGAGGAATTTTAGTTAGGAAGACAGAGTGGAGAAATTGTGACTGTTCTCCTTGGAGAAGAGAAGGCTAGGGAACATAAGAACAGGTGTAAGCCATCCAGCCCCTCGAGCCTGCTCCACCATTCAGTGAGATCATGGCTGATCTATAGCCTAAATCCTTATATCTGCCTTTGACCCTTATCCCTTTGCTTAACAAAAATGTATCTATCTCAGATTTAAAATTAACAACTGACCAAGCATCTGCTGCCAACTGTGGAAGAGAGTTCCAAACATTTACCACTCTCCATGTGCTCCCCAAGAGTAGATCTGATAGAAGTTTACAAAATCACAAGGCGTCTGGACAGAGCAGAGATGGAGAAACTGTTCCCAATTGTAAATGGATCAGGAACAAGGGGGGAGAATTTGAAAGTAGTTCATAAAATTTTAACAAATAACAGAAGGGAAGTATATGTCACGCAGTGAATGCTTTGGTCTAGAATGCACTGCCTGAGAGTATGGTGCTGGGAGGTGTAACCAAGGTATTCACAACAGAGTTAGATGATTTATTTGAAAAGGAACCCTGTGTCAGATTATAGGGAAAAGGCAGGAAATGGTAGAAGATAGGATGCTCAGTCGGAGAGCTGGTGCGGACATAATGGCCTCCTACTGTGCGGTAACAAATGTGTGATTCTGCGCATATTTCCAAAACTCATCTGATGTAAACTGTTAACCATCGTCAGATGCCAATACTTCCAGTAAACCTATAAACTGCAAGCCAACTTCACAAGATGCACTTAATCAATTTTGACATTTGTGATACTGGATACTGATCAAAACAAGATACTCTATCCCTCGCACTTCAAAAAAAAGGACGTGTACTCATTTTCATGATTATGCTGTGATTGAATATGGAAAAGAAGCCCTGATTATCCCTCATTTGGAGATACACCACAACTTTTCACCAATTCTTCAATATCTCTGTCTGCTTTCAGGTCAATAACAACTTCATGCCACTGCCTTCGAATGGACCCCTCCCTGTGATAGCTCGGACAGGCCCACTCTAAACCTTGCTGGGATGGTAATTCCTTGACCTGCACTCAGTTCATTTCTACCTGGGAAATAATCCTGCCATTTCTCGTCATCATACAGTTTAAACATGACACAGCTGAGCAGTGCACCTTCTTTTGAAGTCACTGGCATGTCTTTAGTGCGTGTAAAGTACTTCACAAATAACCAAAGCTAAAAACGTATCTGTCTTCATGTACACATGTACGGTGTGTTGAAGGACTTCCACCGTGCTGTTGACCTTTCATGGTTTGTCTTGATTAATGCTTTGGCTGCTCCATAGCGTAAAAGCTCTAGTGGCTTTTACATGAAGAATAATCAGGCACAACCAAAATTTATATTTATGCAGTGTCTTTAACAAAGTAAAATGCCCCAAGGCTTTTCACAGGGGTGTTACCAAGCAACATTCAACACTGAGCCTCATCGGGTAACAGATGGGTTTTTAGGGCTTATTTAAGAAGGAAAGGGAGGCAAACTCTCTTACGAACGAGAGAGGGGATTTCAAGACTTTGACAGCGCAGAGTGTGGCTGTTATTGCTGGAGAGATTGAAGCCGGGAATGTTGAAGATTTCAGGAGATTGCAGATATCTTAGTGTGTAATAGGGTCGATGGAGATTGCAGAAGTAGGGAGTGAGAGACAATGAAGAGATTGGGAAAACAAGTCATTGCTTCATAGCAACTCAAAGTATTATTATTTCTAATATATGAGTGGATTAATGACAAAGTCATTAAATTTTGCAATATAATTCAGCTGATACCATCTCCTCCAGAATTAATTTGTCAAATAATGATAAAGAAATGCCTTTTCGCTCACTTTATTTAATATGTTGTTGATAAATGATTCCCACACTGAATTCCTTTGCAGGAGTAAATTACTATATCCACCTGCACTGGAAAGCTGGTGCTGTATGTTCACAAGGCTGCCTGACACGAAGGATCAATGTGATCAATACATAATGAGTGAAAATGAAAAGGAGAGAGCCAAGAAGGTTCAGCAAGAATTTCTTCCCAGCTACAGCTCTCCATCTTCATCACAGGTCTGAGAAGAAAGATAAATTGGATATTTTGTCCGTGATGTGCCCAAAGAGAAAAGTGAGTTCAGGTGAGGGAGGCACTTTTGCTATTTTTTTCTCTCCGTTCACGGGATGAGGGCGTCGCTGGTCAGGCAGCATTTATTGCCCATCCCTAATTGCCCAGAGGGCAGTTTAGAACCATTCACATTACTTTGGGTCTGGAGTCACATGTAGGCCTGACCAGGTAAGGATGGCAGTTTCCTTCCCTACAGGACACTAGTGAACCGAACAGGTTTTTTCTGACAATGGATTCATGGTCAACGTTAGATTCTTAATTCCAAATATTGTTTTTTATTGAATTCAAATTCTACCATCTGCTGTAGCAGGATTCAAACCTGGGTCCCCAGAATGTTATCTTGGTCTCTGGATTAACAATCCAGCGATAATACCAGTAGGCCATTGCCTCCCTCTCAGGGGCATTTGAAATTCACATTTCAAATGACCAGATGGGTGTCTAGCAGTCACACTCCTGCATTCTTTGCGTTCACTGGGAAGTTCAGAAAGCATCCCATATATTGTCAGAGCATCAAGATACCTGGAGCTTATTCATAACCTTTGCATTTCAAGAGCTTCCAATCTTTCTGGCCCACTTGGCTTTCAGTGTCCATTCCCAATCCCTGTGACATTCCTGTTCCTTCTTCTGTTCTCTGGCTAAAGAGGAGGTCATTAAATGAATACTGTTAGGAAACAGTTTCTGACATGTCAGTTGTGCTCAGCAGACACACACATGCACTAAAGACCTGAGTCTACAATTATGGCAGATATCACACATGCAACACCATGAGGAACACATCACTTGGTCACTACCTCACTGTTGCTTGTGGAAGCTTCTCCATGTTAGTTGGCTTATGATTTTTCCACATTACATTAACAACCTCACTTCAAACAATATTTTATCGGCTGTAATTAAACGTTATCAAAATGCACTGTAGGAATTTACTAAGACTCCATAAATAGCAACTTCTCAACTCACAACGTTTCCATCTAGAAGGACAAGGGCAGCAGATACCTGGTAACACCATCCCCTGCAAATTCCCCTCCAAGCTGCTCACCATCTTGACTTGGAAATATATTGCTGTTCTTTCAGTGTCAAATTCCCAGGATTCCTCGGGGGTCAACCTACAGCAAGTGGACAGCAATGGTTCGAGAACACAGCTCAGTGCCACCTTCTCAAGGAACGGGCTGTAAACATTGACTTGGCCAGTGGTCCTAGAGGGTTTGGGAGAGTGTAAGGGAGGAGGGTCCTGAAGAGTTTGGGAATGGGGTGAGAGGGTGAGGAGGGTCCCAGAGGGTATGGAGGTGCATGGAGAGCAGTGGGTGAGGGTGTAGGGGGGTGGTGTTGAGGAAGGTATGGGAGGGGATGCAGTGGGATTTGACCAGGGGCTGGGTTTTGTGATCTGGAAGGGGAATGGGGTTGGGATCTGACTGTGCTGCGGTGGAACTTTTCTTGGGGAGCCTGCTCATTGAGGGCCTCCATGGAAAGTTCTTGAACTCACTGTTTTGGGCCTCAGTTGGATAGGCCTGTGCTATCCTGAAAATTTGATGTTATGAGGTCTGACCGAGGCAAAAATGGCAGCTGTGAGATCCCATATGTTTGAAACTGTGTTTCCCCTCTAAATCCGCACATTTCTTTAAATAGTGGCGGACTATCTACTGGCCCTTGAGGCCTGAATTAGATCCTGAAAAGCCCAGTGCAAAAAAAACTCTGCGGATTAAGTAGCAATCCTGCCAGTTACTCTCTCTCAGGTCTCCAGCTCCCTCCCCACATAATTGCCACAGCTCATTCACCACGAAGCCCATTCCCTCCCTCTTTCAGATCCAGCAAACTGGGAAAGGCGGTAGGAACAAGTCCAGGGAGCGACGGGCTAAAGGTGCACATTCTGCTTCTGAGGAACTGTCCTCGGAATGATGGGCCAAAACAGAGAGTGCCAGAACTGAAGGGAGACACATCCAAATGTTGCAAGCAATGGCCCATTCCAGTACCGGGCTGCGTATTATCCATTGCGGATACATACCCCATATTATACTGTTTTATACTGAGACTGTCAATTGTCTCAGAACATGACAGAGCAAACTTGGTATTAACTGATTTCAAGTGAATTGAGGCATCAATGCTGCTATTCATCAACAATAGCTGACTGCTTTTCAATCTTGGATAGTTACATTGCTGCAGCCAACACACCATTTAATTATACATCCCCTTGGCATCAGGATACAGCCATGTGCTCAGGCAAATCATTCATTACAATATTCTTATCTGAGTAGTTGAATTGCACCAGTACAATCGAAGCTATCCATCTTATGGTGAAGCTTACACAGAGCTGTCGGTTCGTATTTTCATTGATGCCTTGCTCGCCCCTGTTCATAAGTGATCTTCTAGGTGTCTGCCTTGGATCAGTAGCAGCACACCATCCGAGAAGCCTGAAGGTTGTGGATTCATCATCCAGCTGCAGAGCACAGAGAACTTGGAGCTGGGCTCATTTTTCCATGTGGTACTGAGAGAGTGCTGCACTACTGGCAGTTCCACCTTTTGGCTGAAGTGTTAAGCCACTCTCTCAGTTTGACGTAAAAGATGCCCATGACCAGACCTCAGAGTGACAGAGTTATCCCCAAAGTTAGGGTCACCAATTAACATTCAACAAACATGATGAGGAAGGTGATTTAATCACTTGCTTTGTGCAGTTTAGCTACTTGTTAATTCAACAGTGCCCTACACCTCAAGTGATTGTAAAGCACTTTGGGGCATTATGAGGGTATGAGAAAAGCATTATTTAAACGCACCTCTCTTCAGTTTTTCTTTCAGTTTCCTCGGAGCTGTCTTTGGATGTCATTGTTAAAAAAAACCGCCACTCCTTCTCCAAATGGATGTTTTCCAGTTGCGCCTGTTGGCTGCCTTTGGGGGTTTGCTTATGAAAATAATATTTGCTGTTCACATTGTCCTTGGTCCATACTCATGAGATATTGTGAAAGTGGTGGCAACAGGGCACTTTGAACATCACAGGTGAGATGGCACTGTCCATGTGACTTTGTGAAAGAGAAATTGTGCCTGAGCTTCTTGAGGTTGTAGCCAGCATAAAGATAGAGCAATCAGTGGACAGAGTACACTTCTGAAAAGTGGTGCATCACACAAGAACTTATTATAAAATTTAGGGCTCTTGAGAATGGGCGTAATATTTCAGCATGGATTAAGGATTGGCCAATAGACAAAGACAGAGTAGGTAATGGCTCATATTTGGCAGACTATGTGGTGGCTCAGCCTTTGGCCTCCAGCTGGTTACAAATGATATTAATAAAACTGACTCTGAAGCTGTGAGATAGTATGGTGGGGCGCCTGACCAGTGCAGAGATCAAAATATCTATCGCAGCCTTTATTACAGAAAAAAATGTAAGGTTCTTGCGAAGGTTTGTAGCTTGGGTTGTGGGTGAGGTTGTTGGCTCGCTGAGCTGGTTGGTTATAGTTCAGACGTTTCGTCACCGTGCTAGGTAACATCTTCAGTCTCCTGGAGATAGCAAGAGCTGCAGAGTCTGAGATAACACAGTGTGGAGCTGGAGGAACACAGCAGGCCAGGCAGCATCAGAGGAACAGG
>JAHRHZ010000031.1:22490323-22513660 GCA_024137785.1 Ginglymostoma cirratum
AGTCAACAACCTCAGGAAAACATTTAATTAAGCCCTCAATAATACAGTTTACTCTCCTCAAAGACTTAATCCTTATAAATAAAACAAACTGATTTGTATTCATATCCCCATATTAAAGACTACTCGTTCTGGAACAATCTGCCAATCAAACTGAATTTGGGAGCTGAGATAGTTGTAGATTATGAAATGTCCAGGACTGACAAAATGATAATGACAGCTCATGGGGAAATACCAACAAATAGCCATTGTAACAACTAGATTTTTTTTGGCCCTCCCTGAAACTGGTAGGTTTTTGTTTAAAGGGTCAGAGATTTAAATAACTTCATGTCATTACAGTTATTGGTCTTTTGTGAGCATTTCTATATTCTCTAAAACTGTACGATTCGAAAACTGTGGGTTAAGGCCCTTGCTATGGCATAAGTGGAGATAGATTCTATTAGGCTTAAGAGGTGATGGGGAGGGAGGCAGGGGCCTTGAAAATGTGGCGGCTTGTTATTGGGAGCAATTCCTGACATAAAGCTGCTTCTGTTTTGGGTGCAAATCAGTTTTGGGTGAGGAAGGCACATGGGGTGACTTTCCTGCCCCCACCTCCACCATCCAGACACTCCAAAGGGATATTGTACAGACAGTAGCCAAAGCATCCTCCACAAGCACTGGAATTGGTGGGAAAAGCTGAGGATTACTGAATGTATTTCCTTGAGATGGCCCCCTATAGGAGCTACCAGTCTGTGGGGCAACAGCAGAGCTCCTTTCTCATGGCCGAGGTCTCCCTTAATCCCATTAATACCTTTCAGGCATTGCAGCTCATAGAATCATTGCAGTGTGGAAGCAAGCCACTCAGCCCATCAAGTCCACACTGACCCTCCAGAGAGCATTCCACCCTATCCCTGTAACCCCTCATTTCCCATGGCTAATCCACTATCCTGCATATCCCTGGACACTACCAGGCAAATTAGCATGGCCAATCCACCTACCCTGCACATCTTTGGACTGTGGGAGGAAACCAGAGCACCCAGAGGGAACCCACGCAGACACGGGGAGAATGTGCAAACTCCACACAGACAGTTGCCTGAGGGTGGAATCGAATCTGGGTCCCTGGCACTGTGAGGCAGCAGTGCTAACCACTGAGCTACTGTGCTGCCTCCCCCTTGGACTTCCCACTTAGATGCAATGGCGAAGAAGGTACAACAACGCCTCTTCTTCCTCAGGCGGCTCAGGAAATTTGACATGTCCATAACATCCCTCACCAACTTCTACAGATGCACCATTGAAAGCATACTGTCTAGGTGCATAACGGCCTGGTCTGGCAACTGCTCTGCCCAGGACCATAAGAAAGTACAGAAGGTGGTGTGCACAGCCCAGACCATCACAGAAGCCAACCTTCCATCCATGGACTCCATTTATACATCTCGCTGCCACGGAAAGGCAGCCAACATCAAAGACCCATTGCACCCTGATAATGACCTCCTACAGCCTCTTCCATAAGCAGAAGATACAGAAGCCTGAACACACACACCAGCAGGTTCAGGAACAGCTTCTTCCCGGCTGTTATTAGACTGATGAATGGGCTCTTTAGCTTCAAATAATGCTAATCTTGATAATGTTGATCTTGCCTGGTGCACATCCTGTACAATGTAACCTGAATGCTTCTGTCTAAGTTGTTCTGATCTGTTCATCCTTGCTTACTGTGCTCTGCCTCTGAATAAAGCTTTTCACTGTACTTTGGTACACATGACAATCAATCAATCAGCCACTGTGAGGCAGCAGTGCTAACCACTGAGCCACACTGCCACTCTGGACAGTAAATGGCCCTTCAGACTATTTGGAATGCTGTCATCACCCTCATCAGCTGTAGTTGTTCCCAGATTTGCAGGAGCTGGCTTTAAAAGCAGAGAGCTTTCCCAACAAGCTCTGTTTTAGATTCCACGGATTGTGCCCATGGACTTAATATAGAAATGTTCTGATCAACCTGGTCTGAGATGTTATCACACACTGTTAGAGCAGGAGGGACTTGAACCTGGGTCTCCTATCACAAAGGGAAGGACATTACCACTGCACCACAAGAGGGTCTATGTGCTTAATTTTTTTAAAATTAACCCATCTTTCTAATCAATCTGTTCAGAAATATTATTACACACCTCTGGAGCAAAGTGGGACTTGAATGGGGGCCTCTCAGTCCAGAGGTAAGGACATTACCAGAGTACCATAAGAGAGCCTCCCACATGCACATAATATACAATGGGCTAAAATGATGTTACTAATCAGTGCATTATGGAATGTTATGGTGGTTTTCTTAGCAATACTCATGACATTTCTCAGCGAATTTGAGAGACGAGGTGGGTTATACATGAACCAGCCTTTGGGTGAAGAATTTTGAGCCAGCAGATTAAACTTGGAATATTTCTGTCTGTATGTTATCCTTCAAGATTGTTTTATACTGATAGCAGTTCACCAATGATGATCAGTTGCAGGGATTAACACTTTGTCTCATCATTCTTGCGTGAAATCTCCAGAACTAACCATTTATACAACTTGCCTTTTGAAAATGTGAAACTGAGATTTAAGTAGTTAGCTGTGACAAAGGAAGGATGCGCTTCCCTGCTGACAAAAAAAAAATGGAGAAACTACAAAATTATGGCCCAGATCTTCTCATCTTTGAATTATTGGGAGACCAGACATACAACCGCAGATTCATTTCAGGGCTCCACGGAAGTTCTGAAGTTCTGTCTCCTTAGGAATTGCCAGGAAGTTTGAACTTCAGATGGGCAATTTCCCTAGTCTCCAGAACCTCCACAAAAGTGTCCAACTAAGAGTTAGTGTGGGAGATTTCAGACAATCCTGATGTACTTAGCTACGTGTAAAGAAAAGAAATTCGACTGCAACTTCTGCATAGCCATACTTACTAAATGATCCCTGATTATTAACCCAGTAGTCCCTCCCCACAACCGGTTGGCCATCCAACTCTCCTCCCACTCTCAAAAAACCCCTACCGCTCCAAATTTGACCTAATTGCATCACTATGTGCCCACCTGCTGCTCTGCCCATTTTCCTCACCCACCCTTTCCTGTATGTTCACTTAGCCATCCACCCGCTCAGCTGCTCACCCATTCACTCAGTCACCCATTGGCCCAATCACTCGTT
Source organism: Ginglymostoma cirratum (assembly GCA_024137785.1). Classification (NCBI taxonomy): domain Eukaryota; kingdom Metazoa; phylum Chordata; class Chondrichthyes; order Orectolobiformes; family Ginglymostomatidae; genus Ginglymostoma; species Ginglymostoma cirratum. The sequence goes on from JAHRHZ010000031.1 coordinate 22,493,465, forward strand.
CAGTTCCCAACCACTGATTCAGTAATGTGTTGAAAAGTTACGTAAATGTCCCAACACTTTTTCGTGCATTAGTGCAAACTTAGCAGAATAGGCTGGCCCTACACCACAAGACACCCTTCCCCCGATGACCCAGTGCTTATGAGGATGTTGCTCAATGGAAAACCATTCTACATTTTTGAATGAATCAGGATTGGAAGACTTCTCCCTTTGGTCTATTACAAATCCCTAATTTCCTCTTCTAATGGTTTTTGTTCCTTCAATCACATGGGTCTAAGCTCTGGAATTTTTCCATATTCACTCAAGAGATGTAGGTGTTAACAGCTAGACTACCATTTATTACCTGTCGCTAGTTGTCCTTGAGAAGGTGGTGGTGAGCTATCTTCTTGAACTGCTGCAGTCCACTTGCTGTTGGTTGACCCACATTGCCCTTAGGGAAGGAATTCCAGGATTTTGGCCCAGCGACATTGAAGGAACAGCGATATATTTCCAAGTCAGCATGGTGAATGGCTTGGAGGGGAACTTGGAGGTGGTCATGCATCTGCTGACATTGTCCTTCTAGATGGAAGTGGTCGTAGGTCTGGAATTAAGTTCATAAATGTTTTTACTTCCTTCTCCTCCTTTAAACTTGCTGCTTAGAACCTATCTCTTTGGTAATGGTTTCAGTTATGTGTCTTAAAGTCCCAGGTTTAAGTACTTGTTTCATCGTGCATCTATGAAGTGCCTGAACATTAAGGGGGCTATATCAATGCTGTCTGCCATTGCTAGATATCTGTGCAATGCAATTCTCTGTAATTATTTTAAACAGTGTCAGAAAGAGAGGAAGTCATTATGATCTATTCTGCCATTTATTGAGATCATGGCTGAACTGCAACCTAATTTCATATCCCTATTTTTACCCATATCCCTTATCACTTTCAGAAAACAAGATTTATAAATCTCAGATTTAAATTTTATGATTGCTAACCATCTTTTTCTGTAAGAGAAGCCCACAGCTCAACTATTCTGTTTCCCACTTGATTTCTAAAGTGCCCTGAGTCTCATTTTTAGACAATGCTCCCAAGCCCTAGACAGCTTGTCAGGGGAAGACAATTCTTTCCATCTACTCAATCTGATCGCTATAAAATCTTGATAACTGTGAGTGCCAGAAAAAGGAAATTTTATTATCTATTAAAACCAAGACAAAAAATGACGTCAAACACACATGCAATCACGATAATGTTGTTTATAAAGAAGAGTGAGAGCAGTACAGACAGGGACAAGTAAAGCGATGCAGTTCCAGACCCCTTCGAGTCTTTGAGTCTTAGATTTTAAACCTGAGGCCATGGTTGATTAGTAATTCACTCATATCCACGGTAGATGTTTTCACTTCTCAGCCAATGGCTGTTTTTCCAAGCTGGTTTTTCACTGCGGACTATGTTTTGAGATGACAGAAACAGGCAGGCAGAGATTTTTTATCCTCAAAAAGTTCTCCCCAGATAAATATTTCCAAGATCTTTCCATTAGTTATGCTAGGGAAGAATTTCCATGATGCTTCTCTCAACTTCCTTCAGTAGCCTCGGTGAAGTTCCCAGAGAAATGGAGTAACTGCTTGCATTTTAATCTGGTTGCACTCCAGGAGTTCATTCAATCTCCTATTAAGGTTACGTCATTGGGGAAAAAAACAACCATGAAACGTACAGGTAGTAATATTCATCCATAAGGAAGGCAGAAATTTCTGGATGACAGAAGACAAGTGTCTATCTAGTTCACTTGTCCTATCACACTGTTATCACATAACGTCATAGAGATGTACAACACGGAAACAGTCCCTCCAATCCAACTTGTCCATGCCAAACAGATATCCCAAGTGAATCTAGTCCCCCATTTGCCAGCTTTTGGCCCATATCCCTCTGAACCCTTCCTATTCATATACCCACCCAGATGCCTTTTAAATGTTGTAATTGTACCAGCCTCCACCGCCTCCTCTACAAGCTCATTCCATACACACAACACCCTCTGCATGAAAATGTTGTCCCTCAGGTTCCCTTTAAATTTTTCCCCTCTCGCCTTAAACCTATGCCTCTAGTTTTGGATTTCCCCACTCTGGGGAAAAGACCTTGGCTATTTACCCTATCCGTGCCTATCATGATTTTATAAATATTTATAAGGTCACCCCTCAGCCTGTGATGCTCCAGAGAAAGCAGAATAAAATGTTAAGAGTTTTGATATCTAATCTCAGTGATCTATTGCTAAAGCCAGGCATGATATGAGGAAAATGTCTTTAAGAGACTTTACCTTTAAGGACACCAGATGCAGGGTCTATTTTAGGTTGCAAACACACATACCGGTCTGTGTGACTGAGTGCGTCACCAGTACACACCGAACTCAGCTGTTCTGCAGTAAATATTGTTTCATGACTTGTAACATATTGCTTCAAGTAATCTAAATCTCCACCTACAGTCTGTCAATCTCAGAGGAGTGATTGATACTTACTGAAACTTAGACAAAAGTCACTGAGACGGCAGGGTGACAGGGTTGAAATGGCCAGCAGTGTGAAGGATCCATGGGTTTCTATTTATTTATTTATTATTTTGTGAGATGTGGGCATCACCGGCTGGACCAGCATTTATTGCCCATCCCTAGTTGCCCTTGAAAATGTCTTCAGTGAAACAGCAAAAGGACATTCTGCTGATGAATCTAAGAAAAACTCCAAAGAGGAACAGTTTAAACTGCAAAAACAGAGCTGTAGAGCAGTGAGTGTAACTTCTAACAAAATCCTCCTTTAAAAAACAGCAGCAAGCAACCCCAGGAAAAAGAGACCTCCCACCTCAAGGCCCACTCCCACCTCCTACCTACTGGCCTCATCCCACCTCCTTGGCCTGTCCATCCTCCCTGGACTGACCTATCCCCACCCTAACACCCCACCTACAGTCATCTTTAGATAGAATAGAACATTACAGCGCAGTATAGGCCCTTCGGCCCTCGATGTTGCGCCGACCTGTGAAACCAATCTGAAGCCCATCTTACCTATACTATTCCATTATCATCCATATGTTTATCCAACGACCATTTAAATGCCCTTAAAGTTGGCGAGTCTACAACTGCTGCAGGCAAGGCATTCCATGCCCTTAGTACTCTCTGAGTAAAGAATCTGCCTCTGACATCTGTCCTATATCTATCACCCCTCAATTTAAAGCTATGTCCCCTCGTGCTAGCCGTCACCATCCGAGGAAAAAGGCTCTCACAGTCCACCCTATCCAATCCTCTGATCATCTTTACTGGATCCATCCCCACCTCTTTGACCTGTCTGTCTCCTCTCCATCTATCTGCTCCTTTATCCATCTTCCGACCGCCCCCCTCTCTCTCTGTTTATTTCAGAACCCCCTTTCCCTCCCCCATTTCTGAAGAAGAGTCCCAACCCGAAACGTCAGCCTATCTGCTCCTCTGATGCTGCCTGGCCTGCTGTGTTCATTCAGCTCTACACCTTGTTATCTCGTCCACATTGAAGACTGGTGAATTGGAGCTGCAAGAAGTTTGTTTGGAAGATAAACCAGTCAGAAGAGGAAATAGTTTGAGGCCTGAATAAAGTTTACTAAAAGTTGGGAATTTGTTTAAAGAAATTGAAAATGCCTGTGTCTTCCATTTTGAAAAGAGAAAAGGGCACAAATTCATCATCTCATTTTAAGTTAAAGAGAAATTAAGAAGGAGGTTGCTCTGCTATTTTGAGAAGACTGATCAGATTTAAAGACCTTGACAAAGGTTCATAGAAGATTCAACAGCTTTGTTGCAACACTAATGCTACATTGAAAACATGTGCGCTTTCAATTTAAAAACAAAAGGATCTTCTTCAAACAGGAAAAAAATTTAAAAAGACAGCAGAAAAAAAATCTATCTGGTGCCTGATCAATAACCAGCAAGTGAAGGTTTAAGGCATTTTGTCAGGATATCTAAAAAATGTCATTGTTTAAATTGGGACACAGCAGACTTCCTAATAGAATGTAAAATGTTCAAACAGCATTCAGAGCTATGGTTTCTATATTTGGATATGTCTGTTGCAGGAAAGTAAGTGAAAATGCACCAGACCCAGGAATGATGCAACTAGAAAGAACCATCCATTGATGCAAATAGATTGGAGAGTGAATGGAGCACCTTCAAACCACAGTAAAGAGCATCTGATATCCAGCCAGAGGGTTAGACATGAAATGATTGATGAACCAGAACCTGATGATGTACAATGTGAGACGAAGAATTGTGAATGCATGGCTCATTCTATCAATTTCATAAAAAGCATTATTGCCAGCACACCATCTGAAGTGTTGTAAAAAATTCAAATTATCTGTCTTCAAAAATGGTGACTGTTCATTATTCGGTAAGATCAGCACAGGGACAAGAGCCAAGATGCTGCTCCTGGAAATTTGAAGAAAATCTACGTACCCACAGACTTGGGAAGCTATGATGAAATCTATGAATGTAAAATTCTCAGCATGTAACAGTTTGACATTTATATGTGGAGAATTAATAATGCAGGAGTGCAGGTACAATCAAACCATCTGGAATGACATAGATATTCCACATCATATACACAGCTGAACCAGCAGTATCTGATATATCAGTGCACTCTCACCTCACACCAGGACAATCCATGTAATCAATCAAACAGCAAGGAAGGTGATGGCTTCATGGTATTATAGCTGGACTGTCAATCCCGAGACACAGGTAATGTTCTGGGGCCCTGGGTTCGAATCAGATGGAGGAATTTGGATTCAATAAATATCTGGAATTAAGAGTCTAATGATGACCATGAATCCATTGTCAATTGTTGGGAAAATCCCATCTGGTTCATTAATGTCTTTAGGGAAGCAAACTGCCATCCTCACCTGGTCTGGCCTGAATGTGACTCCAATACCCATAGCAATGTGGCCGACTCTTAACTACCCTCTGGGCAATTAGGAATGGGCAATAAATACTGGCCTAGCTGGTAATGCCTTCATCTTGTAAATGAATAATAAAAAAATTCAGAAACTCTACTGAAACTATAGCAGACTATTTAAAAAATACACATTTGCCCAGAACGGAATACATAAGGAAAACCAAATGTCTCCCTTACTTCTGCATTAGCAAAGCTAAAACCTCAGCTCTCTGCTTTGCAGAGAAAAATGTAAATTTAAGAGGAAAAGGCAAAACTCAGGATAAATACAAACTTGAGATTACAATCTCAGAAATCATTATAATTTTAAAGGATACCTCTGCACGGCTCACAAAGCTGAATAGTGAGAAAATAAACAGGATGAATTACAAGCTATGTATCACCAGCCAATGAAAAGGATTGTCACTGTATGGTAAGGCCTGGAACAACGCACACATAAGAGAGCAGGCTCAACAGAAGCAGCCACTGAAACATCAGCCTGAGTCCAAAGCAATGCTAGAGGGAATAGTAGGTTTGCAAAAAACAGATGGAAATGTATATTACACTTGGAAAAGAGCTGAAAACCATCAGAGGACAACCATTTCAGAGACAAATGATGCAACAGAGGAAGAACTCAAGTGGAACAAAGAGGAAACCAAACAGGTCCAAAAACTTGCCAAAAAGAAAAAAAAACCTGTAAAACAAGAACAACAGACGATATCACAATGATTGTTGAAATTAATGGCATCTCCAGTCAAAATCACCACCGTGACATTTAGTTTTTTTAGCAAATTACATGCACATTATAGAGGCTGACTTGTTATTGTACATAGTTAAACTTTCTTTTGGAAAGGAGGGGAATGTTGTACGTGTATCTTTGCCTTTATGAAACCTTAGCTTTAAAGACTGCAGATCCTATGTATAAGGCTGCAAGCTCACCTATATGTCAGTCTGACTGAGTATGCAACTAGCACATGCTGTTTTGCTGTAATCTCTGTTTTTATAACTTGAAAAGTGTTCTAATATTTTAACAACATTGTGCAATCTAATTAACCAAACTCGATCTTTAGACAAATATTAACATGACAATGAGGAGCTTTGGGAATTCTAGATCCTCAGGAAGTAAGGCCAGTTTTCACATTTTAAAGAATTAAAACAACCTTCACTATATTATTTGTAGCCTTGGTCTCGATTCTCCTAAGTATGGCTTACTACAGTTGCACCTTCCTAAGAGGAGCCCTTCACATTGCCTGGGATTTTTGTTTGCTCTTATAGGACTCAGGATCACAGTGTGATGGAGTGCTGGACAAGGCTGGGTACAAACCAAAAAGTCTGTTATGGTCCTAAGAGGCAGTGGCATAGTTCCCAACCCTAATGGGCCTGTCAAACACATTCTCTCACCCCACCCCCTGCCTCTTGTACCAACTCATGTGGCATCCAAGACCCCCTAGACTCCCATGCCCCCTCAGTCCATTAGGTCCCACCTAATCAATATACCCATGCCATCTCAAATTCCCATGCATCCCATGTATCCTCGGACCCAGTATCCAGTATTACAATCCTTAAAAGCAATACATAGCTATGGGAAATCTTTTAATAGCAGTTGACAAAGAATTAAACCTGTAGCAATCTAAGAAAACCATCACTCAAACACATTGCTTTTGATACCGCTAAATGATCTGTTTTCCACAGGAGAAAGTGGTAATCCTTTAAGTGGCTTTAATGTTGCAAACAAGTGGCCACGTACTCTACTGCTACTGTTAGAACAGTTGTCAATTTTAAATCTGGGATAGACTCATTGAGTATTGCACCATGTAAACAGACAGTTTGGTCCAACTCGTCCATGCCGACCAGATATCCCATATAAATCTAAACGCGTTTGACAGCATTTGGCCCATATCCCAATAAACCCTTCCTATTCATATCCCCATCCAGATGCCTTTTAAATGTTGTAATTGTACCAGCCTCCACCACTTCCTCTGGCAGCTTGTTTCATACACACATCACCCTCTGTGTGAAAATGTTGCCCCTTAGATGCCTTTTAAATCTTTTCCCTCTCACTTTAAACCAATGCCCTCTAGTATTGGATTCCCCCACTCTGGGGAAAAGACCTTAGCTATTTATTCTATCCATGCCCCTTGTGATTTTATAAACCTCTATAGAGTTACCCCTCAGCCTCCAACACTCCAGGGGAAAATAGCCCCAGTCTATTCAGCCTCTCCCTCTAGCTCAAACTCTCCAACCCTGGAAACATCCTTGTAAATCTTTTCTGCATCCTTTCAAGTTTAAGGGAAGGGAGACCAGAACGATAGACTTTGTTTGTTAAGCAAAACTGTTAGGGGATATGCGTTAGGCCACAGATGAACCATGATCTCATTGAATGGTGGAACAGGCTTGATAAGGGTGAAAGGCCTCGTGCTGTTCCCATGTTCCTACTCTGAAGCCATCAGAGATAGAGCATGTTATTACAACTTTAACTCGATGAGCTGGTCCCTGGGCAGCGGTGTCAACAGACCAGCAGATTTTAGAATTCAGCTGTGGTCATTATGAATGTTTTGCTATCAAAATGTTAGCTTCCAATTTCAAAGCCTGAAATGAAAAGAACAGATGGCAGCTTTTCCATTTCAAAGCAGATTGTCTGTCAATCAATAGGTGGCAATAGATGCTTGCTGTTTGATTTACCTTTCAAAACTAGGAGAATGCTATTTTTCTGCAATCAAAGCTTTCTGTACACTTACATTCCAGTGCCAAGCATGACCAGGAAGGTTTACCAGCACATTTTTGAAAGCATTATGGCAATGGAACAGAAATGTTAAAGCATGCTGAAACTTGCACATGGTGAGCAATGTAATTGGAACAGGAAAGAGGCCTATGATGAATCATTGCTGTAAAAATATATAAATATTGCAATAGAGCATCTAATAGTGGCATTTGAAATCATGAAAAGATTTTATACTTACCTTTGAGAATATTGCTGATTCCTCAATAGACTTCCAATGGCTAAGAAATTTCAAGAGAGTTTTTTTTGGTGGTGGGGCTTACAAAACCTGTACCAATGCCTGAAAATACTGGGGGGTGAGGGAGAGAGGAGCCCAAACTTAAGAGATGCTTTGCATTTTGCGCCCTAAGACTTCCTGACCTGGGAAAAACACAATGGGGTCAGGATGTCCAAGGAAAATAGTTCTCAGTATGTGGAGACCCAAATCACACTTCCAAGCTTCATCCTATCCTGCAAAAGCACAGGTTACATGCTCTACACTTGGGGAACAGCATCTCTGTACACAATTCTCACTGTTTAATTCCATCTGTAGCTCACCAGGCTCACCCTCTGTACTTTTCTTCACTCCGCACCCTTCTGAGATACTTGTGCTCCTTTTATTCTGGTCTCCTGAGCATTCCTGATTTACGTCCAGTTTTAGTTAGTGGCTGTGTTTTCAGCTGCCAGAACCTCAAGCTCTATATTTCCTCCCCTAAAGCTTTCTCGGTCTCTTTTCTTCTTTTAAGATATCCCTAAAACCTATCTTTTTGACCAGACATTTCCTCATCTGCCCTGATACCTCCCTCCATGTCTCTATGTCAAATTTTATTTCATAATATTCCATATAATGATTTATAGTACAATGTTTTATGACATCCAAGGTGCTATATAAATACAAGTTGTTGCTCTGGATTGAAGTTGCCTTCAGTTGAAATTCTGGGATTGACCTTCTTGACAACCTACGACCAATTAATATGAAAAATATCAACGTCTCGACTCTTCCAGGAAAACGTGGTGCTCCTGCTGTCCTTTGCACCATTACCACATGCTCCATCCTGGAAACCTTGTTCTTCTGCAGTATCAACTTCACCAGCATCTGAATTATGACAACTTTCTTCTACGCAGCTTCCCTTTAAGGGGGACAGCCTGCCTTTAAAAAGAGCAGACAGACTGCTCCATGTGGTCTCCGAACAAGGCTACTCTGGGCACAGTGACACTTGGCAGTGTAAGAAAAGCAGCAGTGCCCCACAACCTGCTGGGTGCATACCACCCACCTTGATCAGGACAAGCATGTCACAATCCCCGGCCCTAAACCCTTCGCAGCTGAAAATCAAGGCAAGCAAATTTCTACTGGAATCAGCATTTTAACAGATTGAAATCACAGACTCAAGCAAATTCAATAGATTTGGACACCTGAAGGTCTGAGTTCAAGTCCAAACACTACAGAGGAGTGTTAACATGTCCAAACAGATTGATCTTAAAAAGAGTATCAGAGATTTAAGTATAATCTGGCTCTTCCATCCAAATGAAACCTGTTAATCACTACTTTTCACTATAATATTCTGAACACTACATTCCTTATCTTCATTCAATAATATAGGCCAATAAAACCAATTGAAACAGTTTAAAATGTGATCTGTACCAGACAATTATCTTGTAACATTCTGTGAATTATCTATTGAGGTGATAAAGTCTCTCAGGTTCATTTTTCTATATAATGTTCAGCCATAAACTAACATTGCTCTCAGGTCATTTTCCTAATCTTCAGGTCATTAATTGGCAGAATCAACCTCAGATTTGTAAGGTATTCGCAATGACTGGGAGGCTTTTAGTTCTGAAGATTAATTTCCTTTCACACTGTTCTGATTATAAACCAAAATGACAGAAATGAAAGCACTATCCTATATGTGAGACTATACAATGGAAATTAATTACAAAATGAGCAGAACTATATTAATGTATGCAAGTCAATTCAGTCGCAGATTGAATCTTTTTGAAATGTGAGAATTGGGAGACTGACCAAATTGTTTAACGCTCTTGCTTTTCTGAAAATATTAAATCGCCCAATATTAATGTTGTTTTGTTTTGTGTCGGACCCCTGGCACCTTTGACACATCCACATAATTCACACACAGGCTTCGTTGTTGCTGCATATTCTAATTAAGCATCCCAAAATCTTGATGCAGGCACCAAAAAATGTGGCAACCCTTTTACGATGTATTGATTTCACTGATGCCTGAATTACAGAGAACACCAGGTCAATATCACAAAAGGGACAGTTATTGTTTAGCAGCCCTGCCTTTTGAGCCAGAACTTAAGAGTTCATGTCCCACTCTGGGGCTGTTGGCCAAAGAAAGTGCATTCATAACGCCGCCAACTTGTCTCAAGTTGCACACCTTTCCAAGGGCAGGAGATAATAACTCCCTGATAAGAGATCCCTGGTCAGCCCTGTTGTGGAACGATAATGGAGCCTCTACCAACAATTATGGATGGTTACAGCAGGAACGCATGCACATGAACTCCTCTGGGACTTGTTGGCTGAGTCGACTGGACAGCAGGTGTGGATCATGTCACAAACATACATTCACACATTAAAATTCAAGCCCCTTGTGCCTACTCTTTACATAAGATCTCGGCCAATCTGATTTATCCTTATTCCCACCAATAGCTTCAGTAATCTTTCAACCCCATCTTTATCAAGAATCCTTCTACGCCTGCCTTAAAACTATTCAAAGACTCTGCTACCATATGCCTTTGGAGGACGAGAGATCCAAAAACGCATGGCCATCTTTGAGAAAAAGATTCTTCTTTTCCCCACCATCATTTTGCAACTGCTTATTTTTAAACAGTGACCCCCTAGTTCTAATTCTTCAACAAGCTGAAACATCCTCTCCATGTCTATTCTGTCAAGATCCCTCCGAATCTTATATGTTTCAATCAAACTGCCCCTTAATGTTCTAAGCTGCAGTGGATAAAAGTTTAGCTGGTCCAACTTTTCCTCATAAGACAACACACCCACTTCAGGTCATGTAAGCATTCTCTGAATTGCTTTCAACACACTTACATCCTTCCTTAACTAAGGTAAGCAACACAGTGAACAGTGGTCTTAATGTGGTCTCACCAAATCTATGTAAAATTGAAATATAGCCTCCTTACATTTATGTTCATTCCAATTCGAATCCAATGGGTTGAGACCTGCCTCCTTTCGATAACTGTGGTAGAAGTTGGGCCCTGCAGACCAGACGTACCTTTAAGTAGAAGATAACAGCAAGATAATATAAGATAAAGAACAGCTGGAGATCTGAAACAAAAACAGAAACTGTTGGCGAGACTCAAGAAGGTTTGGCAGCATCTGCGGGAGTCAGCGTTTCGAGTCCGGTGACTCTTCATCAGAACTGATTATGGCAAAATTGAACTTTATTGTTCACATGTACTCAATGAGTATAGTGGAAAGTTTATACATCACCACTTACATCTTCGGTACAAAGTTACCTGGGTACAGCTTCTTTAGTTACAAGATCTGAAGGAAATAGAGAAATGAAAGTCCAGAACGGTGGTCTTCCAACCCATACCACACTGGTACCTAGCCTCCAGTCCACACCAGCCCCTGGCTCTAGAACGAGCTAGTCTTCACCTTGAGGATCACAAGGGTGGTGAACCTGCGTTAGTTTTTGTTGGGACCTCAATCAAGATTGACTCACTTTCCAATTCCAGATTATAATTCACCATAAGAGCTTTAGGTTTACAATTAGAGTGCCCATTGTGTAGCGACTGATGAGGCAGAGGTTAGGCAGAAGTTTTAATTCAGTCGCGGTTTCCTGCCTGTAAATGCATTGCCTGGTTTCTTTAAATTGGGTTTGAAATGATGGTGATACCCATATGTCAAGAACAAATTACAAATACAGCCCTTCACTTGGAAACCTGACTCTCTGCCCTATCTCATAAGAACATAAGAACTAGGAGCAGGAGTAGGCCATCTGGCCCCTCGAGCCTGCCCCGCCATTTAATAAGATCATGGCTGATCTTTTTGAGACTTGGCTCCACTTACCTCCCACTCACCATGACCCTTAATTCCTTTACTGTTCAAAAGTTTATCCAGCCTTGCCTTAAAAACATTCAGCGAGGTAGCTTCAACCGCTTCACTGGGCAGGGAATTCCACAGATTCACAACCCTTTGGGTGAAGAAGTTCCTCCTGACCTCAGTCCTACATCTGCTTCCCTTTATTTCAAGGCGATGCCCTCTAGTCCCTGTTTCACCTGCTAACGGAAACAACCTCCCTGCCTCCACCTTATGTATTCCCTTCATAATCTTATACGTTTCTATAAGATCTCCCCTCATTCTTCTGAATTCCAATGAGTATAATCCAAGTCTATTCAGTCTCTCCTCATAATCAAACCCTCTCAACTCTGGAATCAACCGGGTGAATCTCCTCTGCACCCCCTCCAATGCTAGTATATCTCTTCTCAAGTAAGGAGACCAAAACTGCACACAGTACTCCAGGTGTGGCCTCACTAGGACCCTATACAGCTGCAGCATAGCCTCCCTGTTTTTAAACTCCATCCCTCTAGCAATAGCAGACAAAATTCCATTTGCCTTTTTAATCACCTGCTGCACCTGTAATCCTACTTTTAGCGATTCATGCACAAGGACATCCGAGTCCTTCTGCACAGCAGCGCTACAATATTTTACCATTTAAAACATTGTCAATTTTCCTGCTATTCCTACCAAAATGGATGACCTCACACTTATCAACATTGTACTCCATCTGCCAGACCTTTGCCCACTCACTTAGACTATCTATATCCCTCTGCAGACTTTCAGTGTCTTCTGCACACTTTGCTCTATCACTCACGTTAGTGTCATTTGCAAATTTTGACACACCACACTTAGTCCCCAACTCCAAATCATCTACGTAAATTGTAAACAATGCGGTCCCATGATCCCTGAGGCACACCACTAGCCACTGACCACCAACCAAAACACCCATTTACCCCTACTCTTTGCTTTCTACTGGTCAACCAATCCTCTATCCATGCCAATGCATTACCTGTAATACCATGCAACTTTATCTTATGTAGCAGCCTTTGATGTGGCACCTTGTCAAATGCCTTCTGGAAATCCAGATACACCATATCCACAGGTTCCCCCTTGTCCACCATGCAAGTAATGTCCTCAAAGAATTCCACCAAATTAGTTAAACATGACCTACCCTTCATGAACCCATGCTGGGTGTTTCCAATGGGACAACTTATATCCAATTTTATTTGTCCCAGTTCCAATGGGACAATTTTATCTCCTATCCCAATGGATTGGAAGAGGTACAGAATAATGCTCAATAAAATAAGAGACCTTAAAACGGCAAAGTGGTTTCCAGCAACAAAATATTACTTGACAAGATATTGGGTGATCAGTTCTTGTATGCCTTCTGAGTCCCAAATATCACGTTGATATTTCAGTGAGTAACTTAAACACTTATTTATTCATGTAGCTGTGAAACTTTTTTCTATTGAGCAGAAGTTTGCACAATTTTTGCATCTGCTGTCCAGGCAAGGCAAGGTTTCACTTCTTCCTTCTCTGATAGATGATTAACCATGGAATCCTGACAGTATGGAAGCAGACCCATCACGTCCACAAGGACTTCCAGGACAGCATCTGACCCAGACTCACCTCCCTACCCCCAACCTGTAACCCTGCATTTTCCATGGTTAACCCACCTAGCCTACACATCCCTGGACACAATGGGCAATTTAGCATGGCCAATCCACCTAACCTGTACATCTTTGGACTGTGGGAGGAAACTGGAGGAAACCCACACAGACCTAGACATGAAGAACATGCAAATTCAACACAGACAGTGGCCCAAGGCTGGAATTGAACTCAGGTCCCTGGCACTGTGAGGCAGAATCGCTAACCACTGAGCCCCTGTGCCACCCAGTATTGTCTGTTATGATACATCTCTGAAGCAGGTGGGACTTGAACCTGGGTCTCCTGGCTCAGAGGTAGGGACATTACCACTGCACCAAAGCCCCAGAGGGTTATTGTCTTTAATGTGTGTTATGATGCATATTTTGCAATGGATGCTAACCTGCTTTTGATCTGTAAGTGTTTAATGGTATTTTTCCTTTGACTTGCCATCTGTCCACTTTTTTCCACAGTGCTCCTCAGCATTGTGTGTGTCTGTGTGTGTGTGTCTGTGTGTGTGTGTGTGTGTGTGTCTGTGTCTGTGTGTGTGTGTGTATGTGCATCTGTGTATGTGTGTGTGCATGTCTGTGTGTGTGTCTGTGAGTGTGTGCGTGTTTGTGTTTGTGTGTCTGTGTGTGTGTGTCTGTGTGTGTGTGTGTGTGTGTGCTGTGCGTGTGCGTGTGTCTGTGCATCTGTGTATGTGTGTGTCTGTGAATGTGTGTGTCTGCCTGTATGGCTCTGTGTGTGTGTGTGTGTGTGTGTGTGTGTGTGCGTCTGTGCATGTGTGTGTGTCTGTGTGTGTGTTTGTGTGTGTGTCTCAGTGTGTATATGTGTGCATGTGTCTGTGAATGTATGTGCGTGGCTGTGTGTGTGTCTGTGTGTCTGTGTGCTGTGCATGTGTGTCTGTGTGTCTGTGTGTGTCTGTGAATGTGTGTGTCTGCCTGTGTGGCTCTGTGTGTCTGTGTGTGTGTGTCTGCACATGTGTCTGTGTGTGTGTGCGTCTGTGCATTTTTAAGTGTGTCTGCATGTGTGTTTGTGTGTCTGTGTGTATGTCTGTGTGTGTCTGTCTGTCTGTGAGTGCGTGTGTTTTTGTGTGTGTGTGTCTCTGTGTGTATATGTGTGTGTGTGTCTGTGAATGTATGTGCATGGCTCTGTGTGTCTGTGTGTGCGTGTGTGTCTGTTTGTGTGTGTGTACTGTGCATGTGTGTGTGTGTGTGTGTGTGTGTCTGTGAATGTGTGTATCTGCCTGTGTGGCTCTGTGTGTATGTGTGTGTGTGCTTGTGAATATGTGTGTGTGTCTGTGTGTGTGAGCACGTGAGTGTGTGTGTGTGTGTGTGTCTGTGTCTGTGTCTGTCTGTCTGTGTGTTTTCCTTCCCATTTGGAACAGGATCTCAGTTTGGCTGGAACTCTTTGGCTTTTTCTTTCATACGGAACCTGCATTGGCAGCAAAGCAACTGATCAGAGTGGAATGCAAGCTGTGAGATCGCGTATGTTAAAATTCAATTTCTTTTTGGCAGTGCATATAATTACACTTTCTGCTGCCTTGACAGAGACAAACATCAAAACAGAATTAAGAATAATAAAGCTGCTTGAGCACAGACACTTCAAGGAACAGCATTGTATATGTAATTTTGGACTCTCCAAATATTCAAAGCACTCTGTTTATAGCACAAGGTATGAGCAACAAGTTCAGAATTATATAAAATATCACAGCCTAGAGTGAACGAGAAGACAGGAAATAGAAGCAAGAGTGGGATAGAAAAGGGGTGGGATTGAGGCGAGAATGAGATTGAAATAAGGATAGCTGTGTAGCAAAAGTGCCAGTGAAGTAAGAGTGGGACTGAGAGAAGAGTGGAGTTAGAGACATTTGTATAATCAGGAGCTCAGTGGAATTCAGGACAATTGTAGGTTTGGGGTAAGAGTGAAATTCTGACCCAAGACGTGACTTAGCAGCAGATTGAACTGCTGTGAAATGGGGCTGGAATGGACCAAGGGAATGAGTAGGGTCCTGAAGAGTAAAGGATTAGTTTCTAACGTATTGAACCGTCACATTTCAGCAGAGAGTGCAGATGGACATTGAGTCTTCCCATTCTGCTGAGATATTTTTGTGGTCCCACTAACAACATGAATATCTCAACCAGATGTGATAGATGTTAATATGACACTAAAATGAGGAACAGGTAACAGAATATAAAGGAAGAGAGCGTGTCTTACTTTTGCTGCAGTGTAGGTCAATCTAGCAAGTCATTGCCTTTCACAGAATAACCATCTTGATGAACATTCTGACATTCTAAATTCATAAATTATACCTTCGGATGAATCACCCTCTCTGAACCTTCAGAAATGCTGTCATATTTTGTGTAAGAGAGATTGAAGAGGAGGAGGACACGATGGAATAAGGCAGTTGATACAACATGTCCATCAAGATGGGAGAGAGTTGTAAAGCTGACAGTACAAAAATGGCTAATACAATGATACATTTCTTGAATGATCCTCAGTTGAGCAACTAAACAAAACAGTGAGCTCATCTCCAATCTACCTGCATCCTGAAGGGATACCACAGTCAAAAGGCTCATGATGTGTCCTCATGGCACTCATCCTAGGTTTAGATAGTAGGAAATTAATTGTGTCATCAATTGCATTTTGTAAAGCCATAGATCTAATTCTGCTTGCTGTACAGAGGGCAGAAAATAAGATCTTGATTAAGGTCTCTGACTCCAGCATCGGCAGTTCTTACTATCTCTGAGAAAATAAGATCTTGTATTTCTGTAGTCTCTCTCACATCATAAAATGCTTTACAGTCAGTTAAATATAATTTGAAATGTAGGCCAGATTTTTCCCCTACCTCTCTGCCATTACCAAACAGACACCATTGACCCCAATCTGGAAATCTCTTAGCCAAACATGGCGCCTACCATTTTCGGAGGAAGTGCGAGTTACAAATTGCCCAAACTGCAGCTGCCAACAGGCATACCAGGTCCTCATTAGTCAGGAGTGAGTAACATGGCATTTGCAGATCAGGTCTGGTAAGAGCAGATCTATATCTTGAGGAGTTGTTTGGATAGGTAGTAATGGTTAATCCTGGCATGTAGCCCTGGGATAACTTTGCAAGAGATCAGATGCCCTTTGGGATAGTTAAAGTTAGACATGAATGTGTGCAAAAAGTGCATAAAATCATTGAAAGAACCAAAAGCAGCTGTAAGCCGATGCTCCTTAGATATTTGCAAATAAAGCTACCTGATGTGTTAAACAAAATTATTGCTACCTTTTCATTCTCTTTGTTGATATAAACTTGAGGGCTATCATTATCAGATTAAATTGAATCATTGCTTTCATAACCCTCAATTATCACAATGAGTTGCCCCTCATTTCACAGATTTAATTGACAAATGCAAATAGCTATAGTGGCTGAAATGGGAAAATGAGTTTCAAAACTTGTTTTTATGAGGGACTAACCACTTGATTTTCTTTTAAATTAAGAGTGAGGTAGTTGAATGAAAGTAAATTTCATGAATGGGTTTTTTATGAAGGAGAGATTTTTTGAGAAATGTAAATACTGCAATAGACACTTGGAAACTTATTTTATGTTAGTTTTGGTCCTGAGATCTGCTCAGCATAGATAGCAGATACATTGGCATGGAGGGAACAAAGGCACAATGGTGATGGGTGGGCATCATGGGCTGGCATTGGTCAATACTGGGTTGACATAGGCACTATAAGGGGCAATGGGGATTAGATTGAGGCATAAGTTGGCATGGAGGATTGGTGGAGAGGGTGAGGTACGTGTGGCTAGAGGAGTGGGTAGACGGGCATGAGGTGGCATGGAGTATATGACGGGTCATGGGATGATTTAAGGTTTAGATTAGTATGGGCTGGCATGGATGGGGCATGTGTGGGGGCAATGATAGGGTAAGGACTGGATTTTATTTTATTGTGCATTTTGTAGAAATCTTGATCTACTGCTGGCAGGCTGGGACAGGGCCTCTACCCAGCAGGCTTCACCCTCAGTCCTAGGCCTCAACCAATGATGGTCCAAGAGCACCTCTGGAACGAATATCTGATGTTCCGGGCCACTTTACTCGGATCAGGTTTATGGAGTGACTCTGTCACCCCGAGCTGGAATTAAACAGTCAGACTATTGTCAATAGCGGATTTGGGCACAGCAAGATCCCACAAACAACAATATGCTAATGATCAGATTTTAGATGGTGGGTACAGGGCTGGGTTTGGCATGGGGATCAGGGGTGGGGTGGGGATCCCCTACTGTTTGAAAAATCCTCCTAGGAGAAAGGATAGGGCCTCAATTTAATTTTTCCACCAAACGAGAGCACCTCTTCTTCTTTGCAATGTCTCATTGAGGTGTCAGTCTAGCTGAGGTTCTCAAGTCTCTGCGTGGTGAACCCACAAGCTGCTGGATCCCCCTGTAAAAGTGCTTCATCTGAGTCAGAGCCGCCATGACCTTGTATAGCATTAGGCATGCTGGCCGGCTATTCTCAATCACCTTAGGGACCTCATTAATAGGGAGGGTATATTACGCTGGGTGGGGTGGGGGGGCAGGGGGAGGCAGTTTGGTTCTGCACACAGACAACAAACACAGCCAAGTGACCTCTGCAGATTATTCTGATGAAATTGTGGTGCTGACCTTAAATACCGGTACAGGGGTGTCTGCCTCATTTTGCGACCAATTCTATGGAGGTCTCTATCACTACAATGTGTCTCGATTCAGAAAAGTACTTTTAGTAATGTTTTCAATCAGCAGGTCCCTCTTCTCTCATTGGATTAGGTACTACACTATAAGCTTAGGTTCAAAACATTCTGCTCAATGTGAAGGTGATGTCAAGAACTGTCTTTAGGCTTCACAGTAACACTGTTTATTAAATATTTAAGGCTAAATATTGCTGTACATGTTTATCATGGACACACTAGGCTCTGATTTCACGGTTACATTACAGAAGGGCCAATCTATCTACTTCATGTCTTCATCTCCAATTTGTAGTCTACTCTGGTGCAGATTTCCGTAGTGTTCCATCTTCACCCACACTGTTATTTATACTCAGTGATGTGCAGATCTATGATATCATCGCCCGATTGCTCCAGGGTCAATCCGTGGATGACTTTTATTTTTCAGGATATGAATATATTAACAATACTCTTTGGGCACTTTTTTTTTCAAGTTTCCAGATCACTGATTTACAACGAGCTGTAAACGAGACCATTGTGCGACAGCTTCCGTTTGAAACAACTTGACACCAATTATGTAGCAGACCCTCTTATACTTACATTACCACATAAGAAGCACATCAATTAATGTGGTAAGACATAAATTCCAGGGAATATGATATTGGATAACTTCTGAGAAAGTTACAAGACATAAACAGTGAAGTATAAATAATTTGGAAATTCATTCTTGGCTGAAATTTCCTCTATGACTGCACTTTGCTCAATGATAACAATTCCATGCATCACAGCAGTTCCCTGTGTTGTCAATGAGAAGACAATCAAACTGGGTACAAGACAGGAAGCCTGAGTTCACTGCTTAGCACCAAGGGTTAAAATCCACCCCAAACTGTGTTATTTACCCTGACTAGATCCTCAAACACTGATTGACGTCTTGCCTTCCCTAACTAATTCAGTGACTTGGTTTTGAAGATTTGGAGAGGGTATGTTGTCAGTGCCTGTAACTGTGATCCTGATCAGACAGCTCGTTCACATTTCCCTGTGACGAACTTTGGTTCCAGGCCAATATTGCAGGATTAAAACCTGAAACCAAGGGTAATGAGCGAAAGTGTTGAAGTGTTTTTCAACCTGAAATATTAACTTTGTCTGTGTCTGTATTGGTGTTGCCTGACCCCTGACTATTTTGACTGACGCTAACACATTGAACCTCATGGCTGCTACAATTGCAGCTGTTATGCTCTGGGGGCCACTGTTGGAAAGGGTGGTGCAAGCAGATTCAATAACAACATTTCAATGGGATTTAGACAAACATCTGAAAAGTCCAGGCTCTGCAGGGTAAGAGGGAAAAAGTGAAGGGAGTGCAACTAATTGAATAGCTCTTTCAAAGAGCTGGTAGCAGCAAATTGGGCCAAATGGCCTCCTTCTGTTTTGTCATAATCCTCCATCTGCACCCATGAAGAATGGCAGTTATTTTCATTGAATCCCTACAGTGCGGAAACAGGCACTTCAGCCCAACAAGTCCACACCGACCCTCACAGCATCCCACCCAGACCCAGCCCCTATAACCCTCCAGTCTACACAACCCTGAACACTACAGGCAATTTAGCATGGCCAATCCACCTAATATTTTGCTCAGCTGGGGCAAGGAATTCCACAAGGGGTTTTCATAGAATTTGCAAAATTCCTTGATTATTTGCAGTGAATGGAAACACTCACAGCAATTGCTTTTTGAAATTCGTTCATGGGTCGTGAGCATCACTGACCGGGCCAGCATTTAGTGCCTGTTTCGAGATGGAAATCATTCAAATCAATGGAATCCCATTCATGAGTTCAGGTCCAGGCTGATCAGAATCATCTTCCGACACAGTCAGGTCTGTTGCACAGGCGATGGGATCTAAGTGATCCAAACTAAAGTTACGTCTCTTGCCCTCAGCCATCGCACACCACCACTCACCCCTCCATTTCCACACAAAATAGTGTTGCTGACAGCACTGTCAGCCATTGCCTGAGGGTCTCAGTCCAGATCCCATGGCTCACCGGACAGATTCTGACAGTGCCAGGCCTCAGAAAGTCACAGGCAGTGTGATAATAACCCGGGCGAACCTGCATCCCTTTCCCCACATTACACTGGATTGGATATCAGCAATGGCTCAGGGAGGGATTGCGGGGGAGGAGCATTGAGGGGTTGGGGGG
>JAHRHZ010000031.1:22514060-22567758 GCA_024137785.1 Ginglymostoma cirratum
GGGGGGGAGCAGTGAGGGGTTGAGAGGAGCAGTGAGGGGGTTGGGGGTAGCAGTGAGGGGTTTAGAGGGAGCAGTGAGGGGTTGAGGGGGAGCAGTGAGGGTGTTGGGGAAGGAACAGTGAGGGGTTTGAATGGTAAGCAGCGAGGGGTTGAGGGGGAGCAGTGAGGGTGTTGGGGGGAGCAGTGAGGGTTTGGGAGGAGCAGTGAGGGGTTTGGGGGGAAGTCAGGGGTTGAGAGGGAGCACTGAGGGGTTGGGGGCAGCAGTGAGGGGTCGAGGGGGAGCAGTGAGGGTGTTGGGGAGGGAACAGTGAAGGGTTTCAATGGGGAGCAGTGAGGGTGTTGGTGCAGGAACAGTCATTAATGTCAAATTGGTCCTTTAAAAATGAAGTGAGGATTTAGCAGAAACCTGGTGCAGAGTAATTAAAGAGTTGAATGATTGACCACAAGGTGAGAGCAAGGGAGACTAGTTTAGTTTGGGATCACGGTCTGCACAGTCTAATTGAACCAAAGTGTCTGTTTCCATACTGTATGATTTTATCAATCTATAAGACATTTCAAGGGAAGAGTAGGGGTCAAGTTAGTGCCGATGGGGTAGTGTGGGGCAGATACGCGAACTGGCCCTGTATGTAATAAATCCCCACTGTCTGTCTTTGTAAAGGAGCACTGATCACTGGGTGGATTTCCGCTCTGCTCTGATATTTGTACCCAATGGCAAAGCTCAGTGTTTCTGGCTAGATGCACTAAACACAGCCTCTTCTGAAATATAGACTGGATCTGCATTGGAAGAGTGCTCCTTCACAACACTGGATTGTCAAGAGCAGCCACACTTGCTTTTACAGAACTGCCTGTTGTATTCCAGTAAGTTGATTCATTCACTAAGACTGTCTCTGATCATTCAGAAAATGGAAAATCTCAGTCACAGTTTTCTCTGTTCTGTACTAATTATGCCTTTGGGGAATTACCATTGACGTTTATTTTATTCTCCACTATGTGACAGTGTGTATTGACACTGCTTCGAATATATGTGTCCTCATCCTCATACACTTTCATCAGGAGCTACATATTGTGTGCAGAATCTCAAATAAGTGGTCTGGGGCAACTAATTAATGGTAATAAATGTTGTCCCAGCTGGTGATGCCCACATCCCATCAGGGAATGAAATATTTTTTCAACAGTACATGAAATTTGTGATGAGTAGAGTGTTAAAAGAAGATTATAGTTTTGGGAAGAAGTTGTGCTTATGTGGTATCTATCACCTCTGGTGAATGTCCCAAAGTAATTTGTAGCTAGTGTTGAGGCATCGTTACTATTATAATATTGATAAAAGCATTATGGTATTATGCTTTATGGTAAGATCACACCTTTTGCTTATGGTAAAATTACACATGCAGCAATGTGGTAAGTGACCAGTAAGTTGTGTTTAGGTGGTGTTGACAGACAAACCAACATCTTCCAACCCAGTCAGAGAAAGGAAGGGGAGGCAATGGCCTAATGGTATTGCAGGACCGTTGGTCCAAAGACCCAGGTAATGTTCTGGGGACCTAGGTTCAAATCCCACCATGGCAGACAGCAGAATTTGAATTCAATACAGAATTTGGAATGAAGGATCTAGTGATGACTGTGAATCCATTGTTGACTGTCAGGGGAAAAACCCATCTGGTTCACTAATGCCCTTTGGGGAAGGAAGCCAGCATCCTTACCTGGTCTGGCCTATGTGTGATTCCAGACCCACAGCAATGTGGTTGACTCTGAACTGCCCTCTGGGCAATGAGGGATGAAAAATAAATTCTGGCCTAGCCAGTGACACTCTCATCCCATGAGTGAATTAAAAACAAAACTTTCTGCTGCTGTTTGAAAATGGCTGTAGGACCACGTGAAGCCAATAGAACATTTGGATGCAGCTTTGGTTGAATTCTCATCAGAGACATGTCTGGCACTCCTTCAGCCCAGCATTGACAATGTTTGGGGAGGGTGTGCTACTGATTTGATTTATTATTGTCACATGTACCTAGGTACAGTGAAAAGTTTTGTTTTGCATGCAACACAGGCAGATCATACCATACAGAAAGCATTAGAGTTACAGACCAGAGTGAGGAATCCAATGTTATAGCTGCAGAGAAGGTGCACAAGGAACAAGATCAATATCAAATTTAAAATTTAAGAGGTCCATTTAGAAGTCTAATAACAGTAGGGGAGAAGCTGTTCTTGAATCTGTTGGTATCTGTGTTTAAGCTTTAGTATCTTATGCCTGATGAAGAGGTTGGAAGAGATTATAACCAGGATGGGAAGGGTCTTTGATTATGTTGGCTGCCTTTTGAAGGCAGTGAGAAGTATAGGTGGAGTCATTGGATGGGAGATTGGCTTGTGTGATGTTTACTGATGAGCTAAGCTGTCACCTCAGATGAATAAACAATTTTATAGAGTTTGAGCTGGAAAATAAATGTTTATGTAAATAAAACTTTGTTGGCAGCAAAGCTCACTTCATAGAACCACTACAGTGTGGAAAGCAGGCCATTCGGCCCATCGAGTTTTCACCAACCCTCCGAACAGCATCCCACACAGACTACCCCACACCCTATCCCTGTATTTCTCACCCTCAACACTATGGGCAATTCTTAGCATAGCCAATCCACCTAAATGTATATCTTTGGACTTGACATGGGTGCTTTTCTAATGATGAGGTGTTTGTTCCAAATGGTTGCTGTCAGCAGGTTGCCATCTGCAATACAATGGCAATATGTACCGGAGCTATCGACTTACACTTCTTCACCAGGAATAACCCCTGTGCGTGCCTGCCCTGTATTTGATGCTTTATCTTCATTCAGTGAGTATGTTCAGGCTGTGTGCTCACTGCCTCGGGCAGGAACAGACGCAGCTCAGGATGAGCTATCATTTCATCCCCTCATTCACCTCAGCGAATGCAGATGTGGTAATTATTAAAGATCTGAATGACAAGAGAATAGCTGAGTCTCTATTTATTAATAATGCATCATCTATCCCTTATTAACAGAAGAGACTCCTAGACTTTCCTCACAAATGGAGATGTTTGCTTGGTGCTGTAACTTCCATTTCTCAGTCAGCTAGTTATAGGTTGAAGTAACCTGTCATCTTCAGCACACCACCAAGGCTGTTAGTCCCCTGCAGCACTGAAGGAGTGTGCACAGCTCAGAGGGGCCTTTCAAACAAGACAGAAAACCAAGGCACTGTTTGAAGATTGAAGGGAATTCTCCCAGTGTTCAAGCCAGTATTTCTCACCATCAGGTAACAAAATGAGCAGCTTATCTCATCGTGGTGTGGGTACTGTGGGATCTTGCTGTGCACAGCTGTGGCTGTTGATTTTCCCTATGTTATGAAGGGGGGCTGGTGGGGGGATGCCGGATTTTCAAAAGCCAACCAGGGAAAGGTCACGTTGCAAACATTTGGATTCACCCCGTGCACCCCGGTTGAAATGCTGCTGTAGTGAGCTCCACGATAAACATTGGCTTGTTCTGGTGTTCGGAAATTTTCAGCTGGGGCAGATTGAAATGTTTGCGAGTGCAGCTGGTCATGGAGATAGCACGAGCCATATGTACGAATGAATACATTGTTGTGAGATTTGAACTCGGTTGCTCACCTGTGTCGGCCTTACTGGTGCTGAGAGGCTTGGGTTTGTGAACCGTAAGCGTTTGGATTCTGGAGAGGACTGTGAAGATGCCAACGTCACTTGGGCACCAGCGGTAGCCCAGGTAAACTAAAGACCGACAGCTGGCAGAGCAGAGCAGCCTACACTGGCCTCGTCGCAAACACTGGACTTATACACTTAATAGTAGGGTCCTGGGGAGTGTTTGCTGAAGAAAGAGACCTTAGGCTGCAGGTTCATAGTTCCTAAAAAGCAGAGTCACAGGTAGGCAAGATAGTGAAGAAGGTGACAAAAATAGACATTGTTGGAAAAGCTCAGCAGGTCTGGCAGCATCTGTGGAGAGAAATCAGAGTTAATGTTTTGTGTTGAGTACTCTTCCTCAGAACTGGAGAAGGCGTTTGGTACACTTGCCTTTGTTGGTCAGTGCATTGAGTATAGGAGTTGGGAGGTCATGTTGCAGTTGTACAGGACATTGGTTCGGCCACTTTGGAATATTGTGTTCAATTCCGGTCTCCCTACTTTAAGAAAGATGATATAGAGGTTTATAAAATCATGAGGCACATGGATAGGGTGAATAGACAAGGTCTTTTACCCAGGGTAGGGGAGTCCAAAACTAGAGGGCATAGGTTTAAGATAAAAGGGAAAAGGTTTAGAAGGAACTTAAGGGGCAACTTTTTCACACAGAGGGTGATGTGTGTATGGAATGAACTGCCAGAGGAAGTGGTAGAGGCTGGTACAGTTAGAACATTTAGAAGACAGCTGGATGGGTACATGTATAGGAAGGGGTTAGAGGGAAATGGGCCAAATGATGGCAAATGGGCTTACATTGGTTTGGAGTGTCTGGTCGGCATGGACAAGTTGGGCTGTAGGGTCTGTTTCCTTGCTGTGCATCTCTATGACGCTATGACAAGAAGATACTGAGGTGAACTTGACAGGGCCTAGCTCTCTGAAAACCTAACTGCTCCATTTCTCAAAGCAGTGGCTAGCCCAATCATGGTTGCCTTTGACCTTTTCAACCTGCACTCTGTAACACAGCCCTGCCTCCAGGCCCCTCCTAGTGCCTCTTCATGGTGCTGAATCAGCCTATGAATCAATTAGGTTAAAAATCGGGTGGATCACTGACCTAGCACTGATCAGGACTCAGAAACAATCCTACTAAATGTTAGCATACATTAAGTAAACACGAAGGACAGTTCTGAGGAAGAGTCACTGTACCCAAAACATTAACTCTGTTTCTCTCTTCACAGACACTGCCAGACCTGCTGAGCTTTTCCAGCAATTTCTGTTTCTGTTTCTGATTTACAGCATCCGCAGATCTTTTGGTTCTGAGGCGAATGGAATGTTGTTCTTTATTGTTGAGAGGATGGTATATAAAAGGTCTTGCTCCAACTGTGTGGGGCATTGTTGAGATGACACATCAGCTAATGTGTACCATTTTAGTTTACTTACAAAAGGAAGGATATTGTTAGAAGTTGAGAGAAGGTTCACTAGGCTGATTCCTGGGGTGCGAAGGGGTTGTCTCAGGAGGAACGGTTGAACAGGTTGGGCCTGTACTCATCACAGTTTAAAAGAACGATAAACAGAGAGATTCTGAGGGGGCCTCGGTGACAGGGTGGATGCTGGGAGGATGTCTTTCCTCATGGGGGAATAGAACACAGGGGCACAGTTTAAGAACAAGGGGTCTCCCATTTTGCACAGAGATGAGGAGGACTTTTTTGCTCATTAGTTTTTGGATTTCTACCCAAACAGTAGTAAAGGCTGGGTCATTGAATATACTCAAAGCTGGGCTAGATTTTGGATTGACTAGAGAATTGTGGGTTATATTGTTAAATTGGGAGATGGTGTGAATGCAGGCAGGAAAGTGGAGGTTAGGCCACAATCAGATTTGTCATAATCTCATTAAAAGGCGGAACAGGTTGGATGGGCCAACTGGCCTCCCTTACCCTCTATATCTTACAATCTTCATAATCTGACCTTGATGAAGAGATTGCTTTCTCTAGTAGCCCTGCAAATACTTCATTCCTTTAAGCTGTAGTACGGAAGGCAGACTCTGGGAGACAGTAGGAACTTCCGATGCTGGAGTCTGAGATAACAAGGTGTGGAGCTGGATGGACACAGCAGGCCAAGCAGCGGGATTCTGGGAAATGTTCGCTGGTGTTCTTTGCTCTTTGGCAATGGGCTGCAGATCACACTGACCATCGAAAACTGTGAGAATGTTTTAAGGTGATTTAAAAAGTTAGTTTATCTCAATATCCCTTGAATTTATCTTTTATTTGAGCGGTAGAACAAATGGGAAAGGAACTTAATTGACCGAAACAACTCCGTATTAAAAACAGTTTGTGGTACAGACATTAAGAGTCATGAGAGGCAGCCTCAGCTATACATAGATTACATACTACACAAGCACAGGCCAAGGTTGTATGACAGTACACAATCCCTTTTAACTTCAGATCAATCTCAAAAGGCCAGGGGGCTTGGAGACAGTGAGCAGGCAGGAGATGTCTGTTATTGCCTGAGGTTAGAGTGTGTTCTCTGTGGTGGTCAGAGCCTGGGAAACGGGCTGTGTTATTTAAATGTCATTTAGTATAAGACCAAATCAATCACTGCTCTTAATCATGAAAATACATGAGTTATACTTTGAGTTATTATTGCTGGACTAACAATCCTTTTGTTGTCACGGTGAATATGCAGAAACTCCTTTTTCATTATTATTCATTCATAGGATGAGGGTGACTCTGGCTAGGCAGCACTTATTGCCCATCCCTAATTGCCCAGAGGGCAGTTAAGAGTCAACCACATTGCTGTGGGTCTGGAGTCACATGGAGGCCGGACCAGGTAAGGAAGGCAGTTTCCTTCCCTAAAGGACATTAGTGAACCAGAGGGGTTTTTACCGACATTTGACAATGACTGTCATTAGATGTTAATTCCAGATTTTTTAATTGCACTCAAATTCCACCATCTGCAGACTATATGCGATGCTGGTAATACAATGGTGAATTTCAAGTGGGTCAAAATTCTGGAACTACTTTCTTGACAGCACTGGGGGTTATCCCTACACTCAAGAGCTGCAGTGGCTCAAGAAGACAGCTCACTGCTACCTCGTCCAGAGCAGTTAGGAATAGGCAATAAATATTGCCTTGCCAGCAATGCCTACATCCCATGAAAGCTTTTTTTTAAAACTGGCAATTTAGTGCTGATGTTACCCTCTTGGTTATGGTTATGGTCAAGCACATGGCAAAAGTCATCCAATGCTTCCATCCTCAATAAATTGGGCTTATCCTACCATGGACCAGGCTTTGCTTACCCATCAACAGCTGAGTTACAAAAGCTTCATCATTGTATTTAAATCCCCCATTCTCTGTAATCAGCCATGCAAATCCTCACAAAATATCTGCAAAAAAAAGTGCTATGCACCTGTATGATTTTCCGCAGTCTGTAGTAAAGGTGTTAAACATTTTTAAATATCAAGAAAAAGTAAATAGCTAACTGCTTCCATTACAATGACGGATCGTAGACAATTACAGGACCAAGATGAATTTCCTATAGTGAGTTCTGATGTCTAGTGTAAAATGACTACATTCACAGTCATCATTACATTCTTAATTCAAGATGCTTATTGAATTCAAATTGCTCCATCTGCCATGGTAGGACCCAAATCCAGGTCCACAAGAACATTATCTGGGTCTTTGGATTAACAATCCAGTGATAATACCATTAGGCCACCACATCCCCCTAATGGCCAGCATGACGCTGTGTCCCCTTGTCTTTATGTATAACCTGCTTCAGAGGATTGTATGTGAATAATGTCACTCGACCTCTAATTGTGCATTAGGTAAAATTGTAATCTGGAACTTATTGAATATGGTGTTAAATGAATGACATTTGTTTACGGTACAGGCCCTAAATTTTTATTTTTCCTTTTTTTAAAATTGTGAACTGAAATGAGAAAAGAATTATTTTTAAAAAGTAAGGACTGCTGCATGGTTTGAAAGCAAGTAATTGAATACTCACTGTGAATGCTCTTTATATAGCTGAAGGTTACACCAGTATTTGCAGATGAACTGGAACCGAGGAGCTGTGTACAAGTAATGCTTTGGTTGATGACAAAAAATCTACAGCCTGGTGGCCAGTTATTAATGACAAAGATCTTCTGCCTGCCAATAACTGATTGGCTCTCAGTAAATGAGAACTGTTAAACAAAATGCAGACAGGCTGTCAGGTAGCTTAGAGAAACACAGGGATCTTGGGATAATTATTCACCTGAAGTCAGCAGAGCATTTGAATAGGATATTCAAGGAGGCATAAGGGACA
Organism: Ginglymostoma cirratum; assembly: GCA_024137785.1. NCBI lineage: Eukaryota > Metazoa > Chordata > Chondrichthyes > Orectolobiformes > Ginglymostomatidae > Ginglymostoma > Ginglymostoma cirratum. The sequence continues at coordinate 22,521,990 of JAHRHZ010000031.1, forward strand.
CTTGCTTTCATCGGTTGTGGCAAATAGCATAAAAGCAAGGAGGTGATGTTGGAGTTGTACAGAGCATTGGTCAGACCACAGCTGAAGAATTGTGTGCAGTTCAGGTCACCTCACTACAGGAAGGATGTGATCACACTGGAGGGGTTACAGAGGAGATTCACCAGGATGTTCCCTGGGATGGAGAAATTGAGCTTTAAGGAGAGACTAGATAGGCTTGGATTGTTTTCTTTGGGGCAGGGAAAACTGAGGGGGTCTTGAGTTGTATAAGATTATAAGGGGTACGGACAGGGTGGATAGAGAGCAGCTGTTCTCCTTTGTTGAGGGGTCAATAACAAGCGGGCATAGTTTTAGAATAAGGGGCTGGAGGTTCAGAGGGGGTTTGGGGAAAAACATTTTTTTACCCAGTGGGTGGTGGGAATATGGAATGCATTGCCTAGGAAGGTAGTGGTTGTCAGAAATCTTACAACATTTAAAAAATATTTGGATGAGCAATTCAAATATCAGAATATTCAAGAATATGGGACAAGTGCAGGAAATTGGTATTAGCGCAATTTTAGTGAGTGTTATGTTGATGCACCGAACGGCCTTTTCTGTACTATCTGAATCAAGGTATCCACCAGCTTGGAGCTCACTCTCAGTTCTACAGTTACTACCGTTCTCTGCAGTATGCCACTTTAAATCTAGGAAAAACCAATTTATCATTCATTCAGCAGTTGCTGTAAGCTGTGACTCTTAATGGGTAAGTCAGAGGCCTTTATGTAAGTGAAGTCATCACCTGCAAACCAATGGAAGAATCTGGAGAAGGACGACTGAGAAGCAGTGTTTTGACCAACAGAAGAATCATCTGAATCATCACAGAAATCCTTGTCAATGGGAACCACTTAACTATTTGCTAGTTTTCCCTCTATCCATAATCCATGTTTTGCTCAGTAGAATGACAGAATAGAATCACAGAATCACACAGTACATGTCGTCACTGCTATAATATAGAAATTGTCCCATCCAATTCGGGCACAGCAAGCTCCCACAAAACAATGGTGCACAAGGCAAAATAATCTGTTTTTACTTCTTGATCAAGTTTGAGGGCAGAATATTGGCCACGACCCTTGGGAGAGTTCTCTGGCTCCTATTTGAAAAACATTCTGGAAAAAGCAGCACCTTTAGAAATGCAGCACTCCCTCACTGATATGTCAACCTAGTTTACATTCTCATACCTCTGGAATGGGACTTGAGCCCATGGCCATCTGAGTCAGACAGTATTGCTACCGAGCCCACGCTGATAGCCAAGTCTTGCAAAGAAATTATTTGAAAGATCTTCACTTCAGATTGCACAATTCATCTTGACCACAGTGAGGTCTTCCTGCTCAAATACAGATGATGAATTGATCTTGCTAGAATGAGCTGAGAAGCGATGCAAGTCATTTTCCCAGTTTCATTCAGAACATGTCTTTGCCTGAAACAAATACCTTTGAACACATGATGAAAAATTACTTTAAATTCCTACACAGTGTGTGATGTGACCTACCCAGACAAGCCTGTTTCTGCATCAATAGTTCGCAGTGTCTGATTGTCAACACTGTATTTTCTGAAAGATATGAATCTGAAATATTGATAGCGAAACAGTCTCAAGCTCCTGCTGAAATAACCACTGTTTATGACTGAGTTTACCTTACAGCAACAATTCTTTTATGTCAGTCCTGTCTTATTTGTCACCTGCAGGTTCACGGTTCTCGTAATTCAAGAGTTTCTTGAATATCTATTTCTGATTTTAATTCTTTGTTTCTGACTTTTTCTACTGCACTCTCAGTACAATATCTACCTGAATCACAGAAGCCCTTGTCATCGGGAACCACTGAACTATTTTGCCAGTTTTGTGTCTAACCATGATGCATTTTTTGCCCTGTAGAATGATAGAACAGAATCACGAAATCATACAGTATGGGAGAGGCCATTCAACCCATCAAGTCTGTCCCACCAAGAATAGACTAAGACCTACACTAGTCCCACTTTTCCCCACTCGGCCCATAGACTTGAATGTTATGATGTTTCAGGTGCTCATCTCAGAACTTTTTAAAGGTTGTGGGGTTTCCTGCCTCAACTACCCTCCCAGGCAGTGCATTCCAGAACCCCACCATCAGTAAAAAAGTTTGTCCTCACTTGTGTGTGTAGCCTAGCTATAGTTACTGAGGTATGCTTCAATATGAAGGAAAGCCCTTTCAGTAACTGAGTTTTGAGCAGCCCTTTGACCTCTGTAGCTAGAACTCGTTATGTTTTTGGCGGACTTATACACTTGTCGGTGTGACAAAAATTGGTGGCCCATATTTACTTTGGTTCGGTTGTTGTTCCTTTCAATCCAATCACAAAGTAATCTGGTTGTATGAGAAAAGACAGGGTTGCAGTTCCAAAACTCTACCAAATTTACTTTGCCACTAGAAATGCAAGTTTTATTGGTGAGAAGCAGGAGAGCCAGCAAGACTAGCAGACATATTTTTAAGGTGAGGGAGAGAGATTTAAAAAAGACATGAGGGGCATGTCTTTTGCACAGAGGGTGTTTCGTGTGTGGAACGAACTTCCTGAGGAAGTGGTGGGTGTGGGCACAGTTACAACATTTAAAGGCACTTTTATAAGTACATGAATAGGAAAGGTTTGGAGGGATATGGGCCAGGAGCAGGCAGATTGGATTAGTTTGGTTTGGGATTATGTTCGGCATGGACTGATTTGTGCAAAGGGTCTGTTTCCGTGCTGTATGACTCTATGGCTCTGCAATTTTAAAATATTCCGTTCACAATTTGATTGCTTAGCGACTGAATATCCAGGAAATTCTGAAAGCTCTTTCAGATGAAGTGAAGCAACCATGATATGATTGAATTTACACTCACTTTGAAAGTGAGAGTGGGTCTAAGACTGTTATTTTAAACTTAAGTAAAAGCAACTATGTGGGCATAAAATCTGAGCTAGCTGAAGTGAACTGGTGCACACAGGTTATGGGATAGATCAATAGAGACACAGCAGTAGACATTTAAGAAGACTCAGAATATGTATGTTCCTGCTTTAAAGTAAAATTCTAAAGGGAGGACTCACCACCTCTGGTTACTGAAATACTGAAATAAGTTAGGGGAAGCGTTTAATTTAATGATAAAGCAGTAACTGTGCAAAGCTGAACTGAAAATCAAATTATTGCTCAGAATGTAAAGAATTACAGAGAATGACTGAAAGATTAATCAGGAAGAAGAAATGGGAGTATTAGAGGAAGCTAACCAGAAATATAAAAATTCATAGTCAGAAACTCAACAGGTGTTTAGAAAGTAAGTAAAGTGGGAGTTGGTGCTCTAGAACAGTGGTACCCAACCATTTCAATATCAAAGCACATTTCACACATGACCATTGCTGAATGTCGATCCTGTGCATACACAAGCAGTGGGGAGGTGATGGTCTAGTGGTCCTGTTGCTAGACTATTAATCCAGAGACCCAGCTCATATTCTGGGGACCCGCATTCAAATCCTGCCACGGTAGACAATGGAATCTGAATTCAGTGGGGGGGTGGAGAAAGGTTTAATTCTGTTAAAATGGGGGACTATTTGCAACAAAAAAAAAGCATGGATGGAATTTAGAATGTCAGAGAAACTAGACCCTACTGGTTGGCTTGATTTTTCTGAAAGAAGGGAAGATGGATGAAAGGATGGGAATGTTATTTAATTAGGTGTTAGAGTCACAGTGTTTGAATGTTTTATCCACTTGAGGAGTTAATTTGTGTTTCCTATAAATATTTAAGCACCAGTTCCTTTTATGCTTCATCATACCTATAAATGTCCTTGAGATTTGAAACTTGAGGCAAGGTCTAGTGAGATCATTTCCAAGACAAATATAGGTCTGTAGCTAAAACAGAGGAGTCATGTAGGCTTGCTTTTTATTTCCGAGAATATTACTAAAGGCCTGTCTTAACAGTGAACCCAATTGGCTGACATCAGGCAATTGAGTGTTTGAACCGAAACATCTTCCTGTAGTGTATTTTTTTGGCTCCATCTAAAGCCATTTATTCAAGTGGCCACTGAAGCAAATTAAAATTCCTGCAGAATCATTGAAGAATGAGAGTCAACTACAAACATTAAACCTATACATGAGCGGTTGTTTGACATGCATCAAGAGACAGCCAACAGACTAGTTGTCCCACTGACTGACAGTCAAGGAGATCTGGCAGCCTCTACAAGAAGAATCAGAATTAGCTTTATTGTCACATGTACTCACATTAGTAACAGTGAAAGGTTTACTAGTCGCCACTTACAGTGATGTCACAGGTACCTAGGTACCTAGGTACAGATTCTTAGTTCAAATTCTTCAGGACAAATATCTAAAAAAAAGTCCAAAAATAAATTAGAAAAATAGAGAACTAAGAGTTCAGAATAACAGTCCTTCCAACCCAGACCATGCTGGGCTTTAACTCGAGGCTGGAAGTGCCAGGAGTTCAAGTTCACGCTGTGGCAGAGGGGGTCCATGCTGGCTTTCACCCTGGACATCGACAATAGCGCCTGAAGATAGGACGTAATAAGAAAAAGAAAAACAAATGCAAAAATAGAAAGAAGAAAAAGAAAAGAAATGGACGGAGCGGACGAGGTCCAACCCAGGAGTCCTACTCCACTGCCATCTTGGAGGTATTTTGGAGACATTTAATCCACCCTCTGCAATCCCTTTAACCCCTGTGAGTAGCTGAAGTCTGGAAAAATTCAGCAGAGCTCTTTCTCTGATGAGGAACACTTGGGTTTGATTCTCTCAGGAGACTGAGTGGGTCAAGTCGAGTTTATGAAAATACTAACTGCAGAGACGTCTGCAGGGAAGGATTCCAAAGCAGATCTCTCTTTTCCATTCTGTGCTGTCACACGGTCCTATCCTCTTAGTCTCTTCCCATTTTTGTACAGTGCAATATCACACTCAAGAGATGACATTGTCCCTGAAAGTTTGACTGAGTTAATCTTTCGATGGTGAAGCAGTGCAATTCAATATTTCACAGTGTTGTCAAGGTGATACGATGGCATTATTCCCCACACACGGTTTGTGAATCAAATAGCACAGAAGGAAATCACTCAGCTTCTCATACTGACACACACAAGTAGAGAAATTGGAGCTGCATTGGTATAGCCCCTCACCTCCACGTCACTTCATTTCACCTTCTTGTTAATGTTCATGTCACACTTACTATGGCACCTACATGTGTAAATGCATTGCTCCGATCATGCATTCTGACCTCTGGTACATTTCATTCATAAAGACGGAGAACAAGCGTTCTTATATCCCCCAGTTCCAGCCTTTCTCAGCTTGATGAATACCCTGGCTCTGACTTTACGCTCCATCAATCACCTTTCTCTTCACGCTGCCTCATTTTGCCCTGCAGAATACATTTAATTTTATTGCGTTTATTGAATGCCTTCTGAAAATTCCAATACCTCACATCTATTGTGTTCAGTTTATCCGTTGCAAAATCTAACTTCAAACTGCCTTTAACCTGCCAATTCTGGCTGTTCTCTGTTAGTCCATGTTATTTCAAATGCTGTGGGGCTGGATGAACACAGCAGGCCAAGCAGCATCATAGGAGCGGGAAAGCTTGACGTTTCGGGCCTACACCCTTCATCAGAAAAATCTCCAGCATCTGCAGTACCTTTTATCTCTTATTTCAAATGCTGACTCTTTTGATCTCCAATCATGGATTCCAAACATTTGTTCACACTTAGGTTAGATCAACTGCTCTATAGTTTTTGGCACTATCTCAACCCTGGCGTCTGGAGCATTAGCTATTCTTTATGTCAGTGGCACAATTTTTAGAAATTTAGAACAACAGTGGCCAGAGTATCTGCTAACTCCTCTCTGACTTCTTTCTTCAGCAAGTTCCCTGATTTGGGGCACTTTATGTTCTGCTTTTCCAGAAGCAAGTTATCTGTGCTGACTGACAATCCATTGACTGGGCCTACAGGTGAACGCCCAACCCTTGTGTGGGTGGCACGGTGGCTCAGTGGTTAGCACTGCTACCTCACAGCACCAGGGACCTGGGTTTGATTCCACCCTCAGGCAACTGTCTGTGTGGAGTTTGCATATTCTCCCCATGTCTGTGTGGGTTTCCTCCCACAGGCCAAAGATGTGTGAGTTAGGTGGATTGGCCATGCTAAATTGCTCATAGTGTCCAGGGATGTGTGGGTTAGCCGTGGGAAATGCAGTGTCACAAGGACAGGGTGGGATGTACTTTGGTGGGCAGGTGTAGACTTGATGAGCCGAATGGCCAGCTTCCACACTGTAGGGATTCGATGGGATACAAAAAATCTGATCTAATAAAATAAACCACCGCTTGGTTTCGGATACACAATCATTTTGAAGAATCCAAACAGTATAAGTCCAATTTGGGAAATGCTGCCAAACCTGCTGAGTTTCTCCAGCAATTTCTGTTTTTGTTTCTTTCAGATCCCCAGCATCCACAGATATTCTGTTTCATTATCTATGTATCTCTATAACTACAATTTGGATTGGGTTGGGTCTCATCTGACTTGGGTGCTTGAAGAAGTCCTTTCGGTCTTTTGGTCAATGTGGTACAAGTTTAGGAATTTGTTCAACAGGGCTCTGACAAGGGGAGTGCTGTGTGTGCACATTTAGCTGGTCAATCCCTCAGGATGACAAGATCAAGCATTGAGGTGATGTGTAGATATACTGTGACTCCCCCATTTTAAAGTTTTACATTCAGTCCTTATGTTCAAGGCAATTTTACATTATTGTTTATGGAAAAATATCAAAATTTTAGGTAAAACAGGCAGAGAAGCTGAACAGGGGTGTTAAAGCAACACAACTGTGCCTTTACATTTCAATATAGTCAGCATTTTTCATCCACATGTGGTTGTAAGGATTTATAATGGCAAAGGTGGGCAGACAAGTGTGATAATTTAGCGACTCTTAGTACTGCAGACAAGGTGTGAACTTTCAGAGAGCTGGCCCAAACCTCATTGGGGAAATCGATATCGTCTTTAAAAGGTAGGTTTTGTAAATCAGACATCTGCACTGTTAGGAGCTTTTGAGTATATTTTAGATTAACTGGTAACAGGGAAATCATGATGGGCAGAACCTGCCTCATTGCCCGCCAGATGCATAAAAGATTCTTTGAGCTGCTCTTGATATTGAGATAAGCCTCACTGTTCTTTTCATGAGATTCTGCCTCATTTAGCAAATGTGTTCAGGCCCCTAGTGGGTCTTCTCTTCAGCAAGGCAGACAGTGGCTGCCTATCCCTACATTTACATGGCTTAGAGCAAACAGGCTACACCTCCTCAAGATCCTGAGAACAAGGGGGAACACAGTGAGGCCAAGCCACCCAGTACACCAAGGGGAACGTCACCATGGAGACATATAGTTAGGGGGAGAACACCATGGAGACATACAGTTGGGGAACATCATTATGGAGATGTACAGTTAGGGGAACATCACCATGGAGATGTACAGTTAGGGGAGATCACCATGGAGACATACAGTTAGGGGAACATCACCATGGAGATGTACACTGATGGGGACCATATTGCATGATGGATGCAACGGACAGATGATATTAACAGAGATGAAACTCATTCTTGTGCGTTCTCCATCTGAAGAGGCCAATGATCCTGAAGGGTCCAATGAATGGCCAGCTGCTCATACACTGTTCTTCCTCGCTGTAGCTACAATGGCCATGGGGACGCTATGGGACTGGGAGTGCCGTTTGATTGTAACAAGGAGATGATGACCAGCCCACACTTGTCTACAGGCAGCCACTGAGTAGAAACAGATTCCTGAGTTTTCCCCAAGTTTCCAATGTCTTTTACTGTACAAGATCAGGCCATTGTGATGTGTCAACAAATCAAATAAAGACATTTTTCACACTTTTAACTGTTACTTTGTATTTTTGTTTGGCAATAAAAGGAATCTATAGAAAATTGATTTGGATAGGGACCTCCTGGGCTATTTCAAAGCTCCATTTAACTTGCATTCGTGGCAGAATCCAGGGATTCAACTCATTGTGGTTCCACATTTTGTTGTGGATAAATATAATAATACTTAATTTTCGCTTTCTCTGGTTTAGTTGAATATTCTATTTGTGGCAATCTATTCTTGTGTTTTGTATGTTCTATATTTTAGAAGCAGAGAATTGTAACCCACAGTCAACATTCCACGTGTTAACCCTCCATCCAGCCAATTCAGCCTTTGGGGTGGAGGGACATTTGTCTATCTATTTCTTACTTGTGGTTTGTTCTGGTTTGAATTTCTTAGGGCAGATGCTTTGGCAAGGTTTACAGTCACTCCCGCTTTCTCATTGAAAGACAATTTCTAAATCAGAACCCTACAGTGGGTTAGTATTAACAACGTGTGATCTTTAGAAATCCACAGCTTGAAGCCCAGCTGAAATAGAACCTTCTTTTGAATTAGCTCAGTTGGCTGAATGGCAGGTTTGCGATGAAGAGTGACACCAACAACAACATGGATGTTATTGTGAAACCACCACCATCATATCTCTCTAATATGAGAAAGCAGTCCTCTGGGACTATGGCACCTGTACCTTTACCTATTTTTAATTCCTTTACAGAACCTTCCAGATTTTCATTCCTTCATAGATCCTGCCTGCTTTCGATTTCATAAAGAGAGTCAAGAGAAAAACATCAATCCTAATTTTAGGCCTCAGATGGCTGGTAGTTTCAATTTGCACTATTCTTAGTGATGTGGCTGCCACACACTGTGTGAACTGGTTTGTGTGCTATTTTAATAAAGTCAATTATGGTGTATGACGCACTTGTTAAAAGCAGACTTGGAGTAATTTATACTCCCAGATAGTCTCATCCAATTATATGTAAATTCTAGTTAAAATTCCTCCCCCTCACCACAAATGTTTTTTTGAGTATAAGGTCTTTACCTGGTTTGGGCAGATAACTGTTCAACTAGAGACGTTTATTATCATTCATTCTATCCAATTTGCTGTTGTAAGTAGCTGCCGTGCTGAAGCTAATACTAAAATAACCTCAAGGAAATGTACTGCCTGGTGTCTTCAGCATCAGCTTATCACTTGTGGTTCTTACTCGTAATGTCGATTTGATCTTTCCTAAAAACTTCCCTATCAGTGACTGATTTGAAGCTTTTCAGGGGCCTGTTACTTGCGTTGGATGTTACGAAATTCCTGATCGTCATGAATTAGTCTAATAGATCTGTATCTGTCAACTGTCCAAACACATGATTCCTCAAGAGATCTGGTGCTAAAAAATCTATGATTTGATATTCCATTTATTCATCAAATCAATTAAGTTCTTGAACACTGAGGTGAAATGCCATTGGTTTATTCAGTATATAGATGTAAAGTCACTCATTAGAGAGCAAGGTTTACGACTAGTGGTGAGTTTAACCTGAGAATCACCAAACCCCAGGTAAGGGGAGAGGTTGAACACAAGAGTCCTTCATGGTATCTGTAGTGATTGAAATGAGATCCCTGATTGGGGTAGTAAACCTGGGCCAATCAGGGAGACCTGGCTGACAGATATAAACAGAAGTCTCAGAGAGTGTCCTCACTCCCAGGGACTGGCTCTGAGCTGTCCAGCCAACTGAGCTGACTGACCCCTTCTGCTGCATGCACTGTACCATTTAAACAAACAAACTTAAACCGGTGTACTTACAGCGCAATGAATGATTGTTTCTGTGGAGATTCAAACACATTATGGCTCTGAACCCATTGTTCTGGGCACTTGCAACCAAAAGTAGTCATTACAATCTGTCACTTATACATTTCTCTCACTCCCTCCATGTCATCATTCATCATTTCTACATTATGTGATCATATAGAAGTTAAAATACAACTCTGCATGATGGAGGGTTTAATTGGCTTTGTCAATAGTTTTCATCAATAAACTAAATTTCTTGCTTAATGAGCTCCTTTTCTGCTGGGCTAATGATATTGGTTTAACACCCTTACTCTGTCATCTTACCAATAGCTTTGGTCTTATTCTGTTTAAATTGCTATTCTAGCAAAGCAAATCTTTAATTAAAAATCTATCTGTAAAAATTCTGTATCATTCAGTTCAAGTAAAATGGATGAAGCATGCTTAGACGTTTCCCTGTCTTGCCACATTTGTCGTCAAAAGCCACAGCCCCGACTCAGGAAGCAATGTTACAGTCTTTAATTAGTTGGACTGAGATAACTAAATTGACCATTGAGGTCAATCAGGGTTCAACTGTTCAGTGGTCACTTCTTCAAGTTGATGCATCCTTCTGTGTTTAACATGCCAAGGTTAAAAGGATAATATAATTGCAATATGAAGATAAATGAATACTGGGAAGATGTTGGCAGACTTGACAGCAGTCTGATTAACCCTTTCCTGACACTTGCATGCTCTTGTGATCAAGGCTGATTGTCTTCCACGTTACCTCTTGTTTATTATTGGGGGACTGCACCCTGACGCTCAGTGGCATCACATACCTGGGGTGGGGAACACAGGTTGTGCTAAATATCCATCCCATTTTGACAGGCAGTCTGTGATCTGTGTTACTGGTTGTTGATCAGGGGAATATAGCATCCTTCCAACCCTTGTGCTTTCATAGATGTATAAATGTGAGGGTTTGACAGGTTATTATGTAAGCAGCTCTGACTTCGATTACAGTATATATCAGTGCAGGGGGAAGGTTACATATTCCCCAAGGCTTTCTGATGACGTATAGCTATTGAGAAATGAGAGTGCAGTGTTTTTATTCCTGCAGTTGGGCTGACACCATATTGTCATGTGACTGACATCTTGCACCATGCTCTTTATGCATTCTGCATGTTCTTCAGTGACTGATCCCAGGCTGGGGGCTGGGGATAAGGCCCAGCTTCCCCAGTCATTAGTGTTAGGGTCAGTGTCAGGGTTAGTGTTAAGGTCAGGGTCAGGGTTAGGGTCAGGGTCAGGGTCACGGTCAAGGTTAGAGTTAGAGTTGGGATCAGGGTCAGGGTCAGGGTTAGAGTTAGGGTTAAGGTTTGGATCAGGGTCAGGTTTAGAGTTAGGGTCAGGGTTAGAGTTAGGGCTAGGGTTAGAGTTAGAGTCAGGGTCAGGATTAGAGTTAGGGTCAGGGTTAGGGTTAGGGTTAGAGTCAGGTCAGGATTAGAGTTAGGGTCAGGGTTAGGGTTAGGGTTAGAGTCAGGTCAGGATTAGAATTAGGGTCAGGATTAGAGTTAGGGTCAGGGTTAGGGTTAGGGTTAGAGTCAGGTCAGGATTAGAGTTAGGGTCAGGATTAGAGTTTGGGTCAGGTTAGGTTAAGGTCAGGGTCAGGGTCAGAGTTAGAGTTAGGGTTGGGGTTGGGGTTGAGATCAGGGTCAGAATCAGCATCAGGGTTAAATGCAAATCACTTATTGTGACCCATGATGGAGACTCCATTGATGAGAAACCAGGAGTGTTTTATTTATATGGAAACAGGGCACGTGTCATTTAAACACACAGTGAAGGTCTATCAGAGGCAGGGTTACAGATTTGTAATCTAAAAAGGGGGAGAGAAAGACATTTTGTAACTCTGACCTGTGAAAGGAAAGATCACTTCTTGCTATACCTCACTCAGTAAGCTTTTGGTGAAAGCCGTGATTTTTCAAAAGGGGAGCTTCAACCCTCAGTGATGGCTCCTTTATCTCTGAGTTCAGTTGCAGGTCGTCACAACTGCTCAGCCCCAGAATAATAGGACGATCCGTTTCACAGACACTAAGCATTGAGTTGACGTCTTTTCCTTTGTGCCCCTCTGACTCTGGTCTTTCCATGCTGTTGAGTGGCTGCTCCCAAATGCTGTCTGTGTAACATTGGTCAGTTTCAAAGCACCTTCCCTCAGGTAGTCACTTTCTTTCAGATGCTCAGAACAGATCACCAGGTCTGACCAGAGCAGGATGAGGTTACAACATGCCCCACAAAGTGCCTGGCACTGGCCAGAGGTCATGGAGGTCCAAAGCAGAGACGATTAACTGGGGAAAGTGGATCATAAATGGGCCACTCTGTCAAATTGTGCTGAGATTGCGTAGGAGTGGGAAGCAGCTATTCAAGATGCCAAGGAATGGTTTGCAGCCAAGGTGAGTCACCAGGCTGGTATTAATGCATCAATATATGCTAGAGGTGTACGGTTTGAAGATGGCATGGAGGCAGGTTTAATGATGATGAGATAAGCTATAGCCTAGCAGGGACACCGTTTATCACTTGTTCATGGGATGCTAGCTGAGCCAGTATTTATTTCCCATCTCTAGCTGCCCCTTTGAGAACGTGAGGGTGAGCTCTTCTTGAACTGCTGCAGTCCATGTGCTATAGGTAGACCCACAACGCCCTCAGGGAGGGAGTTCTAGGAGTTTCATCCAGTAACACCGAAGGGACAGCGATATATTTCCAAGTCAGGATGGTGAGTGGCTTGGAGGGGAACATGCGGGTGGTGGTGTTCCCACATGTCTGATGCCCTTGTCCTTCTCGATGGATGTGGCCGTGGGTTTGGCAGGTGCCGTCTGAGGATCTTTGGTGAATTTCTGCAGTGCATCGGTGGTGGAGGGAGTGGATGATTGTGGATGTGGTGCCAATCAAGCGGCTGCTTTGTCCTGGATGGTGTCAAGTTTCTTGTGTGTTGTTGGAGCTGCCCCCATCCAGGCAAATGGGGAGTATTCCATCACACTCCTGACTTGTGCTTTGTAGATGGTGGACAGGCTTTAGGGAGTCAGGAGGAGAGTTACTCGCCGCACTATTCCTAGCCTCTGACATGCAGTTGTAGCCACTGAATTTATATATCGAACCCAGTTAAGTTTCTGGTCAATGGTAGCCCCAGACTGTTGATTGCGGTGGATTCAGTGATGGTAACAACATTGAATGTCAAGGAGAGATGGTAAGATTCCCTCTCCTTAGAGATCATCATTGGCTGGCATTTGTGTGGTGCGAATGTTACTTGCCACTTGTTAGTCCAAGCCTGGATATTGTCCAGGTCTTCCCTCACATGGACAAAGACTACGTCATGAAGCAACATCAAGCTCTAGGGTTGCACTGAATTGTTTAAGGAGAGCATTTCAGGAACAGGGAAAGAGCCCTGTACCTGGGTTGGTTAGATGGCAGTGTAGTCAGTGTGGTTGATGGCATAGAATTACAAAGGCATATTGATAGACTAATTGAATGGGCAAAACTGTGGTAGATGGAGTTTAATGTCAACTAGTTTGAACCTATCCATTTGAAAAGAGAAACGACAGATCAGGATACTTTCTAGACGATATAAAGTTGAATAAAGTGGATGTCCAGAGAGACTTGGGGATTCAGATGCATAGATCTTTAAAATGTCACAAACAGGTGCAGAAAAAAATCAAGAAAGCTAATGGAATGCTGGATTTTATATCTAAACAACTGCAGCACAAAGATACAGAAGTTATACTGCAGTCATAAAAAACCCTGGTCTGACCCCACTTGGAGCACTGTGAGCAGATCTGAGCACCACACCTTAGGAAGGATAGTTTGGATTACAACGTTGGTTTACAGAAATGATACCTGAGCTTCAGGGATTATTTTACAAGGAAAGATTATACAAATTAGGCCTGTTTTCTTGAGAGTTTAGATGTTTCAGGGGTGATCTGATCAAAGTCTTCAAGATATTAACAGGAAAAGACAAAGTAAATACATTATTTCCACTGTTTGAGGATTCTAGAACGAGGGAGCATGGTCTGAGGATTAGGGCCAAATCATTCAGGAGAGACGTTAGGAAGCACTTCGACACACAAAGGGTGGTAGTTGTTTGGAACTCTTTTCCACAAACAGCAGTGGATGCTGGATCAGTTGTTAAATTTTAAATTTGAAACAGACATTTTTTTGTTAAGTAATGATATTAAGGGATATGGGCAAAAGACCACAGGCCAGCCATGATGTCACTGAATGAGGGAACAGTCTCAAGAGGCTGAATAGCCTACTCCTGTTCCTATGAGGTAATCTGTTCACCTTTGTACAAAAATGTACAAAAATATAGAAGGTATTGAAGAACTAATGTATTTACTCACAGGAAAAAGTATCAGATGGAAAAGAAAGCTGTTCAGAGGCCATTTCTGGTTCAGCTGCATAACTGTTGATGATCAGAAATCACCTATTATTCGATCTTCTCCCTCAAATTCTCAGAACTCAAGATGATATGTTACACAAGAGTCATGGGAAAAAAACCGAACACAATCAAACACTGAGTGACATTTCTAAGAGAAACTCTTCCCAAAGCCCCACCTTCAGAAATTAGTGACATTGGACAGAGGACACCTTACAGTTTCCACTCTTTTCCAGAGTTTAACCCAACAGAAATTCCATAGACGCAACGGCAACCAGGCCAAAGAAGGAGATATCAGGGAGGGTGCAGACAGAAGTTTGGTCAAAAGCTTTCAGGAGGGAATGAGACAAGAGGGACATGTTGGGCTTTAAAGCAGGCATTCCTGGAGCTGAGGGGACTGAGGTCACAGGGACCAACGACAGGAAAACAGCAGAAAGAAGCTGCACATGACACAGAGTCAGAGCGAGGAGATAGCTCACCCTAATGTCCCCACCCCTTGATCAGGAGTTTCAGAGAAAACAAACTCGTGTGTGTGTGTGGGTGTGTGTGTGGGTGTGTGTGTGGGTGTGTGGGTATAACGTGTCCCTCTGTGAAGAGTTATATTTGTTACGTTCCAATCTGTTAGAACTTTCCCTGAACTTGAGGGATTTTATGTTCTTGAAGTATTACATTAGCTAGCTTCCAGTCCATTAAAACTTTTCCTGGATTTCAGAGATTTTATTGAATTAACACCAACATATCTACTAACTCATTTATCATCTCATTTTACAAGCCCAAGTGAATCCCTCAGGACCCAGAGACTGGTTCGCTGTGAAAGGTTACACAGGGGGCTCCAGCAATGGATTACATGAATTTACTAGTTTTGCACAATGATAAATCCCACTTTTGTCAGATCCAGGCAATTGTATTTGACAGTAAGCATGTAAATGGACAGCATTTCTATCCTCACAATATATGATTCCCATCAAGATATCAAAATAACAAATTCACTTTTGCATTTGCCCCTATTAACAAGTCAATCCTTGATAAATAGTCACTCGCCTTCTATGTGGTAATACTCTACCAAGGAGTCTCTACAGCTTGATCAGCCAGAACTACTCCAATCGACTGCTGTCTGAGGACAAAGGCCAACTATTAAAATAATCTTCTAGTGTATTTTGCAACAAAGTTCATTCAAATTATTTTGCTCCCAATGACCTAAGATTGTCAGATTGTCAATAATATCTGTTGAAACAGAAAGTAATGTCATGATTCATTGATCTGTGTCAAATGCTTCCTAAGTAGATCTTTGATTCTCTGATTAAGAATGCAATTGACATCTATCTAGATAAAGAACAATAGTGGCTATTAAATAAGACAACCAAACATGCAAATGCTCTGCCCAAGACTACAAGAAACTGTGGAGAGTCATGAACACAGCCCAGTCCATCACACAAACCAACCCTCCATCCATTGACTCCTTCTATACTTCCTGTTGCCTTGGGAAAGCAACCAACATTATCAAAGACCCCTCCCAACCTAGTCATACTCTCTTCTACCCTCTTCCATTGGGCAGTAGATACAAAAGTTTGAATTTATATACAAATAGATTCACGAATGGCTTCATCCCGTTGTTAGACTTTTGAATGGACCTCTCAAGTGTTAATTCTGGTCTCCCTCTCTCTCTGTCTCTCTCTCTGCACCTTTTCTGCAGCTGTAACACTGTATTCTGAACTCTGTTCTACTACCCTGATGTACTTTGAATGGTACAAACTGCCTGCGTAGCACGCAAAACAATTCTTTTCACTGTATGTGACAACAATAAATCAATCAAATAGAAATCTTTAGGTAACTGGAATCCATGCACCTAATTTGTGTTACATTTAGAAAACGCAAGAATATCATTACACAGTGAGCAGCCGGGATTTCTTTTTCTTCAAATAAAAGAACACAGAAATAATCGGCTTTACAAGTTTGAAGGCCAAGGGGACCAGCAGCAAAAAAAAAAACAGCAATCCAGAAGCTCCCATAGTCCAGAACACGGAAGAAAATAAGATTTCTTCATAAACTGTGAGAATCCCTGAATTGGCCAGATTGATGCAGGCAGCCAGTGGATTTAGATCCAACCCATCAAAAGGACCATCATGAGTCAGCACTGCACTGAAGAGAAAGTGCATGCAGGTTAAAATAACAAGAAAAGGGCTGCATCCAGAAACAGTGCCCTAAGTCAAGTTTCCCGCCAAAGAATAGTAAAGAACATGAGATACAGTGCTGAAAGCACAGAAAGAACGCAAATGCTAAATTTAAAATGAAAATACTAGAAAGACAGTTACCAAATCACATACCATGAACTGGAAAGCCATAGATCAACTATCCAAGTTCAAACACTTTAAACAAAGGATGCAGGCATGATTCATAGACCAAAGATATGGAAATGACTAGAGGATCATCTGCACAGAAGAACAACTTCATCACTTAGAATTAACAGCTAAAAGTGCAGTGGGCTGAATAAGAGCAAAAATACTGCAGATGTGTGTCAGCAGAACTGTCTCAAAATATTCACATCAAATCCACCTGGGTTTTACAACAATTGTATCTGGAGAGCATCAATGCCATAGGAAGCTTCAAAGGTAATGCAATATAATCCAATTCCATCTATTGAGCCTCCAGAAAATCCAGAATTCATGTACAAGAATAAATTTAGTGTTGGCTGGATAATGTGAAACTCAATGATTTCATTTGCCCTGTGTCTCACCATGCAAACTGGTGTTGTTCAATTACAGGCATACCAAAGAAAGGTGGTATAAACAGGTGTGTCTAGATCTGAGACATCTGAACCTCTCCATAAAGAGATGCCCAGGATGGCATTACCTTCAGAATACCATCTGGAAGATATTGCTTCCAGACACTACCTACTGGTTTGTCGGTCAAGCAGGATCTGTTCCAGCAAAAATCAGCCTGGATACCGATGTATTGCTTTTGATATGGCAATAATGGGCAAAGCCAGAAGAGCTTAATTAAAACCACTAGTGATAGCTCACTATGGCGGGCTTGTTTTCAACAACAAGGAATACCAGGTGAACCCAATCAGATCCATCTATTTGGGTCTAAATGCTTAGGTTGTGGAATTCATGTAGACCCAGGTATAGATGAAGATGTAAGATAAATGAAAGTCTCACACGACAAAGAGAAACTAACTCTTCAATTTCTCGGCACTACAGATTCCAACCTTTTCCGTCAAAGCTCACAGAGAGAGCTCCTAAAGAAAGACAGACCAAACGTATGGTGGGAAGGCTTACACTTGAGTCTGCCAAATAAGCTTCGTTAGCAAAAAAGACAATCCTGGAAGTTAATGCTTCACAGAAAAGCCTAGGAGTCTGCATCAGACAAGATGATAAACCAATTGCATCTGAATCTAAAAGTCTGTCATGACTGCAATCCAACTATTCTAACATAAAGGTATCGTAGGATTCCAGTTCAGAAAGTAACTCACTAAAACTAATCACAAACAATTGGAAATGTTTTTCTGCAAATCACTGAGAAGTGTACCACCTAGATTATCACAACTCTGGTAAATACAGGGATACAACTTCAATGCCTGCTACAAACTGGTACCAAAACAGTCACCTCAGATACACTGACCCCACTTCCAAATAAGGATACAGACTTCTGCTGGATCCGCAAGACAGCATCAAGGCAGAAAATGTGCTCAAACTTGATCTATGGAGTTTTGGTTAGCATAAATACATCCAGTTTCAATCAGAAACAGCTACTGACCCACAACTGAAGGCATGGTATAAGCTTATCATTGAAGAATGACAGGACACAATAAAAATTGCTGCCAAACACTCTCAGATGGTTTTGACTCTGGAGAGATTAGCTCAATATCTCAAGAGACATTATCCTGAAAGGAAAATAGTGTCTGTAACAACATACTGTCATGATTACACCAAAGACTTATGGGCACAGTGCGGGCATGACAAGTAACACGTAGTGACCAGGGATTAAGGATGAAATTGAGAAGAAAATGAGGATATGAGAGCTACATGGAGAACATCTATATCAGCACAAGATTCTTCTCTTGAAGGAGTCTTCTTCTGGTTTTTCCCCATAGGTACTGTTGATGGTTCCAAATTGTTGTTCGACTGGTATCACCAATACAATTACATGGCTGTGGTTTGCTTAAACTTTGGATAATATTTGAATCTCTCTGCAGGTAACTTGTGGCCTGTTCTGTATTAGGTAGATTTCTATACATGACTGAAGTTGGCCTTTACGCATTTCTTCTACCTCCCTCATTTACACCTATGACATTCTACATTTTGAGGTAAACGCATCTGTCTCCTACAGATAAAATTCCATCTCTCTTTTTAGACTTGCACATGGCTGCTGACATCCCTGCTTCATTGCAGATATCGCTATATCGTAACTCCATACGTACCAATGTGAATGATTCTTAAGTGCCCTCTGAAATGGCCATGCGAGCCATTTAGACAAAGGGCAATTGGGAATGGGCCATTCACATCCCATGAAATAATGGATATTTTAAAAACTGAATGGCAGAGCTCAAACCATTGCTAGTCACACTCACGTGATCCAGATTTTTTGCAGCCTACCCAGCAGTCTGTATCGAGAGAACTGGAGGCTAGTGCCTGTGGGGCAGGTCATTGGGTTATTTTCCTTCAGTTCAGAGGGGCCCATTCCTGCTCCACTTGGCTCAGTAACAGGCCTGTAAGCGTTGGCTGACTTGGGCTCTGCCACATTCCTCTTCCTACACCATCTATCACCACCACCCATCTCTCACGTTGCAGGATGCACTGAAGCCCTCAGGCTGCACCAGCATGCCACATTAACAATACGCAGCCTGTTGGCTTTCCAGGAATGGAGACACAGTTTGGAGTAAGCTTCCCATTATCTTCAGCTGCATTACTGACAGTGGACTGGTGTGAGGTACAAGGAGAAGCTGGATAGACTGTGACATTTTTCCACTGGAGTGGAGGAATTTGAGGAGGGACCTTATAGAAGTGTATAAAAGCATGAGGAGTATAGATAACGTGAATGGCAGGTGTCTTTTCCCTTGGATGGGTAATTTCAAGCCTGTGGGCATATTTTTAAGGTGAGAGGAGAAAGATTTTAAAAAGACATGAGGGGTAACTTTTTTAACACAGAGTGATTCGTGTGTGGAATGAATTTCTAGAGGAAGTGGTGGATGCAGGTAGAGTTACAATGTTTAAAAGACATTTAGATAAATACATGAATAGGTTAGATTTGGAGATATATGGGCCAAGTACAGGCAGGTGGAACAAGTTTAGTTTGGAATTATGTTCAGTACAGACTGGTTGGTCTGAAGGGTCTGTTTCTGTGCTGTATGACTCTATGATTCTATAAAAACCACCTTCTCATTGGCAAGCAAGGAAATCTTCTGTAGAACATTCAAGGTGATAAATTAATGATAGTTGCATTTAATATTAAACTATTTTGCTTGTAGACAACTTTTAAGATCATGTTCCTTTTTTTCACTTACAATCCTTTCTGGCTAGGGGAGCTAATTACTTTGCCAGCACAGATTTCAATTGATTCAACATTTTTCTGCTTACCCTGTAACAGATCCTTTCCCGGCTTGCTGTAGCTAGTTTGGATTTTTCACAACTGACGCAATAAAATGGGACTGAAAAAAAATCACAACTCTCGCTTCTTCCACTCAAGCGTTCAGTTTAGCAGTCATTTTAACACTATTTACACACAGTGGCTGGACATGATGGCAGTCATTAAGACCAAGCATATCTTTCTGACAGTTTTTGAGATGCTCCGTGCAGTTCATGGCTCTGCACCTTCAATAACTGTTATCACTCATATCCAAACTTAGCTGCATTCAAAGCGTGAGCATTTAGCTTTCCGACTGGGAAGTGAACAGAGATTGTTGCGAGCTCTTAATAGCATTTTACTTGAAAGTGAAAGCATCCAATTCAACAACAAAGGTATGGGTGAACGTGACAAAAGAAATATATATATATACCCACATTCTTAAGCTGCTTGAAATTCATTGAACTGAGACCACAACATCCTTTTCTGCTCCTCTGATATATTGCATGGCTGCAACTTTAATGCAGAATGTAATGAAATTTGGACAGCATATTTTCATTAAATTGGCTGTATTGGAAAACAATCTTTCATTTTACAGCAGTCACGAATTTCTGCTACTCCTGCCTTGGAATAGCCTCTGTTATCTGTTCTTGGTACTGTAAGATTCACGCTGTAAATTAGTCCTACTAGGATATAAGTCTTCTATCTTATCTAATTATTCCTCTATGTTTAATAGATACAAATGAATTATGGATGCGATTTTGTACAACAGATTTTAGAGAATTATTTATCCTGTGGAGAGTTTTGGGATGATTTCCCACATTAGCTGGTCTTTCAAAATGCAAATCTTGTAAATTGCTCCAAGCCCCTCAGCAGATCATGGACACCTCCCTGCGTATAATTGATATGGTTGGGTAGTGCCTCTGAGGGCCTGTCAAGGGGGAGCAACATCAGACAGATGCAAACAAGAGTGGTCTGTAAAGAAGGTGGTGAGACTCTTAAAGGAGAAAACTAGTTTTGTTTTTAGTCCTTTGCTAAGTTCTGCTTGGACGTCCCACCAGATCTGAGTGGGATTCATTAGAAGTTGTTTAGTCATTAGAATCCCTACAGTGTGGAAACAGGCCCTTTGGCCCAACCAGTCCACACTGACCCTTGGAGCATCCCACCCAGACCCATCCCCCTATAACCCACACACCCCTAAACACTATGGGCAACTTAGCATAGCCAATCCACCTAGCCTGCACATCTTTGGACTGTGGGAGGAAACCAGAGCTCCCAGAGGAAACCCACACAGACACAGCGAGAACGTGCAAACTCCACACAGACAGTTACCTGGGGCTGGAATCGAACCCAGGACCCTGGCACTGTGAGGCTGCAGTGCTAACCACTGAGCCACCATGCTGTCCTCTGGGTTTACCTGCAAGGTGCAGCTGGACAAAGAACATATAAACCTGTTGGGCAAGAGTCGATGAGCTGGTGTATCCACCTCATCCCTTAGAGAAATAATGATTTGTTCATCGTGTTACAGACACCAAGCCCCACCCTCCCCCACAAACTGTCCAATCGTCACAGCTGGGGGAGGTGCAAACAAGGTTAAAACGACAGACTACTTAAGGAGAAAGAAAACTGGAAATGGCTTCTCAAATTTCTTTGGGTAATCAAAGTGAGCCCAGGAAATCACATTGACCCTAATGTGGAATGTTGATTTGATTATTGTTGTCACATATACTGAAGTTGTCACATGTACTGAAGTAGAGTGAAAAACTTTGTTTTGCGTGCAGTACAGGCGGATACTAGAGTCAGGGAGGGTCGCAGAGGACTGGAAAATAGCTAACATGACATCCCTGTTTAAAAAGGGAGTAAGGCAAAAGATGGAAAATTACAGGCCAATTATCCTAACCGCAGTCATGGTAAGATTTTGGAGTCCACTGTAAAGGATGAGATTTCTGAATATTTGGAAATGTATAGTAAAATAGGCCAAAGCCAGCACGGTTTCATCAAGGGGAGGTCATGCCTGACAAATCTGCTAGAATTCTTTGAGGAAGTAACGAGCAGGGTAGACCAAGGAGATCCAATGGATGTAATCCACCTGGACTTCAAGAAGGCCTTCGATGAGGTGCCACACAGGAGGCTGCTGAGTAAGATAAGGGCCCATGGTGTTAGAGGCAAGGTGCTAGCATGGATAGAAGATTGGCTGTCTGGCAGAAAGCAGAGAGTGGGGATAAAGGGGTCTTTCTCAGGATAGCAGCCGGTGACAAGTGATGTTCCACAAGGGTCAGTGTTGGGACCACAACTTTTCACTTTGAACATTAATGATCTAGATGAAGGAACTGTGGGCATTCTGGCTAATTTTGCAGATGATACAAAGATAGGTGGAGGGACTGGTAGTATTGAGGAGGTGGCGAGGCTTCAGAAGGACTTGGACAGGTTAGGAGAGTGGGCTAAGAAGTGGCAGATGGAGTACAAGTGGGAAAGTGTGAGGTCATGCACTTTGGTAAGAAGGACAAAAGCATGGACTGTTTTCTAAATGGGGAGAAAATTCAGAAGTCTGAAGTGCAAAGAGACTTGGGAGTTCTAGTCCAGGATTCTCTCAAGGTAAACTTGCAGGTTGAGTCACTAGTCAGGAAGGCAAATGCAGTGTTGGCATTTATTTTGAAAGGACTTGAATATAAACGCAGGGATGTACTACTGAGGCTTTATAAGGCCCTGGTCAGGCTGGTCCAGGATATTTGGAGTACTGTGTGCAGTTTTGGGCCCCATATCTCAGGAAGGATGTACTGGCCCTGGAGCCGGTTCAGAGGAGGTTCACGAGAATGGTCCCAGGAATGGAAAGCTTAACATATGAGGAATGTTTGAGGACTCTGGGACTCTACTCATTGGAGTTTAGAAGGATGAGGGGGGATTTAATTGAAACTTTCAGAATACTGAATGGCCTGGACAAAGTGGATGTTGGGAAGATACTTCCATTGGTATGAGAGTCTAGGACCCGAGCGCACAGTCTTAGAGTAAAGGGAAGACCTTTTAGAATGGAGATAAGGAGAAACTACTTCAGCCAGAGAGTGGTGAATCTATGGAATTCACTGCCACAGAAGGCTGTGGAGGCCAGATCTTTGAGTACATTTAAGACTGAGATAGATAGGTTCTTGATTATCCTGGGGATCAAGGGTTATGGGGAGAAAGCAGGAGAATGGGGTTGAGGAACTTATCAGCCATGATTGAATGGTGGCGCAGACTTGGTGGGCCGAATGGCCTAATTTCTGCTCCTACGTCTTACGGTCTTATAGATCATAACAAACCAGGACATACAGATCACAGCGTGCTTAGACAGAGCCAGGCAAACCAGATTGCAGCTGTGCAAGAGGTGCACAAAGCAAGATCAACATTATATTTCAAATTATAGAGGTTAAGAGAACATTATTACATAGAACTTAGATTTAAAAGTGTGGAACGGTTATAAGAAATGTGAGAATAAGATCTGCTATAGAGAGCTCGCAGAGAATTGCCTGGTGTCGACGCCATCTTGGGTTAGTCATGCTAAATGTGGGGTTACAGAGACAGGATAGGGGGCTGGGTCTGGGTGGCATGTTCTTTGGAGGGTTTGTGCAGACTTGATGGGCCTAATGGTCTCTTTCCACACCGTAGGGATTCTACGATTCCATGATTCAGTGAGTCAGCACAAGGCAGTTCACAAAAGTCAACTTGCCTGACATTCAACCTGCTCTGCCCTTCCCTTGTAAGTATTGTATCCCTGCTGCTCCCCAGCCTGTCCTATGGAAATAATTGGCCCACCAAAACACACGTTAATCCCTGCAGAAATCTAGATCAAATCGTTCCATTTGTAGGGCCCGGCTCTCTCAGTCTCTCTTGCTAAAATGACAATCTATGAATTAACCTTACTTGTGTTCCCACTGTGTGGGAGTTAAAGAGTATCCTGAATGAAGTGAAAGCAATGCAGACCAGCTTTACTGCATTGGTCAAAAGCCGATAGAGGTTGAAGTCCTAAACCACCTCCTTCTCTTTCTCTCTCTTGTACCACAAATCCAAAGGCCAAGACCAAAATTAATGATGTAGCTATCTGTTGGATAGTAAAACAACCTGTAGGTATCTGCCAGGAAGAAAATGTAATTTTCAATGAGTCAGCAATCTTTCTGCATGTTGAATTGGAGATGGTTTACATTCTTCCTTGTGGTAAAGTATCAAATAAAGCATCATTGCTTATTTTCAGAAAGATTCATGTTGGAAATACTTAGAGAGCCAATTGTATACCAACTTGAATGGTGCACTTGACACTTGAAGGAGTTAAGTATTACGTTCATTTCTTTGGCAAATTGCTACATAGCTCAGTAATCTGCAATCATAACTTCTCATGGAAAGAAAAGCTTGTTCAGATTTTAATTTTAACCAAGGCCACAATCATTAGTCTCTTGTTTTCACCCCTGTTGTTTTTGGTGGTTCAGAAGTTCTAATTGTGAAATAGCATTCAGAGGATTTCAAATCAATATTGCACGGCTTTCTGAACTTTCCATACATTAAATTTCCCATGAAATAAGATGGTAATTTCCCCACAAGTCCATAAGAGATTCTGATTAACATTTAAACATGAGCTGCAACAATCTGTAATTGGATGACGCATCACCTAACTTGGAAATGACAAGGGAAGGGCCTTTTCCATTGAAAGCATGTTGGGAAAAAGAGGACACGGTTATAAGTGAAAAGATGAGTAGCATATCTGCTAAAATAATTGCGAAAGTGACAACGAACAGAAGAAGGAAATCATTTGATCAGAGCATCTTTCAACTTTACAATCAGGACTCTTTCATGAGCTGATATAACGATTGGAATGTGTATTCATTGTCTGATGGAGTCTGTCTGAAATGAGGGCACTACGTCACACTTTGGCACTGTTTACTTTTGCACTTTATATATTGGTGACTTGATGACTTATTGAGGGAGAGAGAAGGGCACCTGATGGGACTGATGGGAGTCACCAGTCATTCCTTTCACTCAGATCAACGTAAATCCTGAGACAGATTTAAGTTGAACATTAGATGTTGCCCTGGCTACTGAATGCTTTAGCAGTTCATAGTTACTGAGATCATATTGTATTTCAAGCGGCTTGTCAAATTGTCTAGTTTAAACATACATTAACACATTGTTAATCATCCTGTCACTGACATGGAATTAAACAAGCACTTAGGAATTGTTGATGATGATAGTGCAACATTTACCACATTCCCCAAAAATATTAGGCTCAAGAGAAATCAAATATATTAACCTGGGTGAAGAAATAATGGTTTCAGACAGTCACTTTTGACTTGTTTGGGTGACCCATGGAACGGACAGTTATGTTTCTGAGATGGACAGTTCCATGCTGGCTACTAGGCAGTCAGTTCCCAATAGGAACTTGACACCTCCACTCTTGGCCAATTGTTGTCATGTTTGGTATTTACCCTATAAACCCTTCCTATTCTCCTGTTTATGTTCCCCTCGCTCCATTAGTGGGTGCCACAATGTCAGGTTAATTGCTCATTTCAACCACCACTGCCCTTCGTCAATCCTGCCATTCCCTCAGCCAGCTCCACATCTCTTCCCAAGTTGTGGCTCAGTTTCCTGCTTAACCTGTGATTTCATCAGTTTCTTCTAGTTTGTCACCTTAGGCTTTAAGTCAGTCCCTGTGTTGAACTGAGACGCATCTCTCCACCCTTCCACACCATATGGTATCCTCCAACCATACTATCATCATTTTGCCCTGCAACAGATCTCCTGGATCCCAACGAGAATTCCTCCATCAATGCATCTTTTGACAAACTACCCTTCAAAAATCTTCTTCACTTCACTTGCCCACTATGCTTGTCTTTAAACATGAACAACAGCTTGTAGATGCTCTGTGCTTGCTCTGACTCCCTATACCATATTTAATCTGGTACTGGACTTCTGACAACTTTTGACTGTCTGCAATTGTCTCCTCTCTCTTCCCCATTCAATACTCAAAATATTACGAATGCTAATTAATTCTATGTGATCAGCCTATGTAAATTAACATTTCCCCATTTATTTGTAGCACACTTTTTCTGTCACAAGCCTGAATCCAATTGTTCAGTTTCTACATATTACTTTCCTCCTCCTATTACTTATCTCTCCACCATTCCTATACCCCTCCTGACTTATCTCTCTTCTCATTTCTCCCTCTCAGTTCATTTGTCTTTCCAACCTTCACTCCAATCGTTTCATACTCCTCAAATTTCCTATTCTCCTGGCATGGTTCCCGGGCTTGCATGCAGCTTTCCTCACTGGCTCTCTCAGTATTCTCCAAAGGGCCTACGAAGCATGTCCTCCTCATGAGCAGCAACTGACTTTATTTGTTCACACACAGCATGCGCACATCATGATAGGCCAGCACTTAATGCCCAGAGGGCAGTCAAAAGTCAACCACATTTCTGTGAATCTAGAGTCACCTGGAGGCCAGACCAGGTAAGGGTGATAGATTTCCCTCCCTAAATTGAACTAGATGGTTTTCTTTATGATCATCAATGGCTTCATGGTCATGGATTCCATAGCAGGATTTGAACCCAGGTCGCCAGAACATTAGCTGAGTTCCTGGATTAATAGTCTAGCGCTAATACCTCTAGGCCATTACCTCCCACAGACTGCACTACTTTTGTGACTGAGATAGAAGGACTTCATTGTTTTTCCCTCATTCCAATTCTCCATGGTCACAATATCAATTTAGTTTGTTTTACCAAGTTCTGGATATGTCCTTGAGGAGCCTCCTCAGTATTATTTAATTGGTGGGGAAGTAGACGCATTCTCTTGAGGAATTCACTGATCTCTGTCCAGTCTTCCTTTATTCACTGTAAGCAACATTCCAATTGCGCAAGTCAGGGAACATCTATCTCATAACTGACAGAAAATTGGAAAGTATCATGATCGCCTTTAAACCACATTCCCGCTATTGTAGGTAACAGCCCATTCAATGGATATGTTCCTTCATATGATTTCTCTATATTAGAATTAAAAGACCCAGCAACTGGGTTTCCTGTAAAAAAAACGCAGAATATTATTTTTGCTTTATTATAAAGCAAAACATGTTCAATGAAGTTGCATAAATTGGTTAATGCACAGTTTATCAGTGTCCCCTTGCTTAATGAATTGCTGACTTTAACTCGAGCTCAAACACAATCTTCTAACTGAAATAGGCATTGACTTGTACTTGTTTCAGTCCAGTCTAATGTATTTGCTGCTCAGCCTGCAGTTTGCTGTACATTGCAGAGACCAGACGCAGGCCGAGAGATCGCTTTGCAGGAAATATCCTTTCGCCTATAAGTATGGCAAGCAATCCAATCAGTGAGTCAGTTATACCAGTGAGATTTCAGTCGCACATGAAGCAGCCTGAATAAGAAACTGAAGTGAGGAAACTTTGAACAGGAGAGAGAATTAGAGACGAGAACAAATCTTGAAAAGCACTACAGAGAGATGACAGGGAAAATAAAGAAGATGGGAGAGATTGGAGCTGTTTTTCTTGGGGAGGAGAGGGCTAAGAGGAGACTTGATGGAAGTTTACAAAATCATGTTCAATGAACATGCATAAATTGGTTAATGCACACAGTTTTTCACTGTGCTATTCAGAAGCTATTCAGCCCATTTTATCAGCACTAGCACTTTGAGTATTTTAACTTCGTGCCAAATTCCTACCTTTTTCCCATTACCCTGTATATTGCTTCTTCTTAAATAATCACCCAATGTCCTCTTCAAAGCTTCAACTGAATCAGCCTCCACCACACTCTGAGGCAGTGCCTTCTAAACCCTAACTACTCACTAAGTGAAGAAGTTATTTCTCTCACTTGCTTCTTTTGCAAAATACTTTACAATTTAAAAATAACACTTGTTTACAAGTGGAACAGTTTTCTCCCTATCCATTCTGTCTGGACCCCTCATGATTTTGTAAACTTCCATCAAGTCTCCTCTTAGCCCTCTCCTCCCCAAGAAAAACAGCTCCAATCTCTCCCATCTTCTTTATTTTCCCTGTCATCTCTCTGTAGTGCTTTTCAAGATTTGTTCTCGTCTCTAATTCTCTCTCCTGTTCAAAGTTTCCTCACTTCAGTTTCTTATTCAGGCTGCTTCATGTGCGACTGAAATCTCACTGGTATAACTGACTCACTGATTGGATTGCTTGCCATACTTATAGGCGAAAGGATATTTCCTGCAAAGCGATCTCTCGGCCTGCGTCTGGTCTCTGCAATGTACAGCAAACTGCAGGCTGAGCAGCAAATACACTAGACTAGACTGAAACAAGTACAAGTCAATGCCTATTTCAGTTAGAAGATTGTGTTTGAGCTTGAGTTAAAGTCAGCAATTCATTAAGCAAGGGGAACAAAGAGAGGTTAAAGCCATTAGATCATGGATCAGCAGCGATCTCATTGAATGATAGGCCATTTAGTCCCTGGATGCTGTTGTATCATAGAATCCCTACAGTGTGGAGGTGGGCCATTCAGCCCATCAAGTTTAAACCAACCTTCCAAACAGCATCCCACCCAGACCAACCTACCCTATTCCTATAACCCTGCATTTACCATGACTAATCCACATAAGCTGCACATCTTTGGACTGTGGGAGGAAACCCACACAGACACGGGGAAAATGTGCAAATTCCACACAGACAGTCGCCCGAGGATGGGATCGAACCCAGGTCCCTGGAGCCGTGGCATCAGTGCTAATCACTGAGCCACCGTGCTACCCCATCAGTGAGCCCATCCAGTATCTTCCTACCCCATAACTGGCATGATGATGCCCCTTGGATTACACGGCCCTTCTTAAACAAATGCTTCATTCAATTTTTCTGTCGTGATATTGGAACAGTTGTGTGAAAGGGTCCTTGAGGAGCCTCCTCAGTATTATTTAATTGGTGGGGAAGTAGACGCATTCTCTTGAGGAATTCATTGATCTCTGTCCAGTCTTCCTTTATTCACTGTAAGCAACATTCCAATTGCACAAGTCAGGGAACATCTATCTCGTAAAGGACAGAAAATTGGAAAGTTCCATGATCGCCTTTAAACCACATTCCCGCTATTGTGGGTAACAGCCAATTCCATGGATGTGGATATTAATCACCATTAATTTAACAACTCTTTTCACAAATAAGGGCAGCGTCTTCGAATAGAAAGCCTCATATTTATCTAGCACCTTTTATTACCTCAGGATATCCTAAAGCACTCTACAGCAGATGAAGTTCTTCGAAAGATAATCAGTATCGAAATGTAGGAAATTTGGCAGCCAATTTGTACAAAAAAAGCTCCCACAAACAACAATATGATACTGTGTGCCTTGTCATGTTGATTGAGGGGTAACTATTGACCAGGACACCAGGGCTAATACCCCCACCCCTGTGCTCTTCTTTGGAATGGTGCCAGAAGATCTGGTGAACTCCCTTGAAAAATCAAAGGGGTCTCAGTTTAAGGGCTATCTCAGACAGTGCTGCACTCCTTCAGTGGTGGGGCAGTACCTTGTCAAGTTCCGTGTAATTTGGAGGGATTCCTGCAAGTAATACTATGCCCAGGCCCCTGCTGTCTTGTGCTTTTAAATGGTGTGGGTTTGGTTCATGGAGAAACCTTGACCTTCTTACATTTGTTTCCCCTTTCAGGACTTTATGGCTTCACACCCTTCCTCTTTTGTCCCGCAGAAATACACAACGTCACTGTGACGGCAGGGAAACTACCTGCCAAAACCCAATGGCCTACTTCGAACACAAGAATGATGATTTAACAGTACAGTAAAAAAACCCCACAGAATCTGCTGCGATAGGATGGTGGGTGGGAGAGGGAGGTCTGATGCTGGAGCTTCCAAGTTTATTCACTATGTGAGTCACTATGTCAAGTGTGCTTTGTTAACTCTGTCTTAGTTGCAAGAGGAACCTCTCATTGATTACAAAGGGAAATGATTGAAATGGGATGCTATCAAGGTGAACGGTGTATTTTTCAAGATGGATCGCACCTTCTACTGCAGTAACCTGGAGCGTTCCCCTTATTGATGTTTTTATTGGAGTTTTATTTTTCTGCAGCTCATTTTTGAGGCTCATAAATCCATTTGGAAGTCCTGACTCAGATTACTATTTTATTCGGGAATTTCATCAGTCTGTAGAGTAGGGCCAGGAAAGGGGTTTCATAAGGGAGATTCTGTCTCATTATAGTATCAATATTGAAGGAGAAAAGACTGCGCCAGTCTGGTTTAGCAGCTCTAGAGTCAAACGAAACATTTCATTGGAAGCCCAGCCATTAGAGTGCCTGGATCCAGGTCATCCTCCTGAATATCATCCTGAGGTTAGACATGCATTTACATAGTGCTTCTGATACCTGCAACATATCTCAAAAAGCTTTGTCAGCCAATGAAGTGCTTTCAAAGTTTAGTTGCTGTTGGAGTATATGAACAGAGCTCAGATCAGCCCAGTCACCCTGAACATTTTGTTCGGTAAGTCTCCTCTATAAATAGGCAGCAGGAACTTAATGCAGCATGTAGGGGTCATCTGTATTGGTAACGTCCGCTAGATCCATCCGCTTACTGTCTCTTTGTACATCAGATGCAAAATTAATGTTCTATTTGCCAGGCAGTTCAGTCCATCACATTTGATGCAGGATTTAAACAAATGGCTGAGTGGGCCACTTTGTCTTTAAATGGATCACCAGGTTTCCAAGAGTACTTTGAGCTCATGTGTGCAATGATACAAGCCTTTACTGTGAACCTGTATAAACCGAAAGGCTTTTCAATCCTTTAACATTCGCTTAATATGCAATTATGGACAAAGGTTTGTACTCACTTGCAGTCAGGAGGCTGGGACCTGTCCTTATACATTCCACCCTTTACTGTTCAATGTCCCTGCATCCTTTCAGATTTGAGTACAAAATGCTAGTTGACTGGCTTCTTATAGACAAAAGGTACCAGATGGCAATGTAGCGGGCAGCAGGATTGAGATGGGCCATGAAAGAAGCTAAAGACTGCTGCTGGGAGGCTTCCATCGACAACGGGAATGAAAGTTGAACAGGCGATTATCACACTGAAGAAAAGATCCGAATGTTTCAAAGGGAGCGAAGGCCCTTTTCAGCTGCACTTCTATCGTAGCATCAGGAATTGCAGTGACCTGCTGTGTTCTCCCCAAGACTGAGATGGAAAATCCTGAGACACAGGGACTGGCATGTGAGAAGGACACACCAGGGTCTGCTGAGGTGGGGACAGCTGTCAGCCAAACTCATTACAGAGACTTTCAATAACATCTTGCTACATTTTAGCAACACACGTCTGAATAACCAGGACACTCCATGTAATTATAGCACTTCAGGTCATACCCTTTTATCATTTTTTTCTGTTTCAGTTCAACTTCAGGTTCTAAATAATACATAATCTAAATAATATCTTTGCCTACAAAAAAAATCATTAAAGAGTTTTGGGAACTGCGTAATTCTCAGAATATTGGACTCCACTTGGGATCCATTCACTGTTCCTCAATCTTTTTAAACCATTTTCTCTAACTGTCATCTGAGGGCTTAGGGTCAGAAATGGACCTCCTAGACGTTACTGTGAATGTTCTGGTTTGTAAGTGGCCAGTCCAAAGATGTGCAGGTTAGATGGATTGGCCATGCTAAATTGCCCATCGTGTCCAGGGATGTGCAGGCTAGGTGGATTAGCCATGGGAAATGCAGGGTTACAGGGATAGGGTAGGAGGTCTGAGTGGGATGCCCTTCAGAGGGGCGGTGTGGACTTGATGGGCCAAATGGCCTGGTTCTCTGCTGTAGAGATGCAATGATACTTCTCATAGCAGTATATAAATAACATTCCCTGCCCCTAAAAACAAGGAGATCTATATTGACCTCAATGCTTAATACTTGTTCTTCCATCAGCCCTGTCCTCTATCCTGCTAGGAGACTCTTAAACTATGTAATGAATCAATAATCATTTCAGAAGTGTCCTGTAGGTCTTCAGTTTTACAAAGGATAGAACTGAGAACCTGAATGGAACTATACCTCATTGGCTGTAAAGTGTCACTGGACATTATGATATTGCAATGCTATACAGTTACATGTCTTTCTTTTTTTTTCCCTTCTTGGAAGATATTCTATTTTTTTCACTGAAGCCTGCACCTTTAGATGTAGAGTCTGCACAGTGTTGTCCTGTTAACTATCCTCCAGTTACTAAAGCATTGGAAAGGACTGGGCAGAGAAATCTCTGGTGCCCTGACCCAAGGGAGTTCACATCATCAGCAGCAACTGCCTGCCACTTGGAAAAAGACCCATTTATTCCCACTCTCTGCTTCTAGTCTGTCAACTAATTCTCAGTGCATGCTAGTACATTACCCCCAATCCCGTGTGCTTTACATTTGAGCACTAACCTCTTATGTGGTACTTTATCAAAAGCCTTTTTGAAATCTATTATATCTTTTTTATGGAATACATCCTCAAACTGCTCCAGTGGACTTATAAGTTTGATTTGCCTTTCATAAACCCCATTCTGATTTTGTCTAGTCCCGTTAATGCTTTCCGAGTGTTCTGATATCCTGTCTTTTATTATAGACTAGCATTTCCCCATTGCTGATGTTAAGCTATCTGGTCTGTAATTCTCTGTTTTGTTTTCCTCTTCTTCCTTTTTAAATACTGGGTTACATTTGCCACCCTCCAATCTGTAGGAACTGCTCCAGAGACTATGGAAGCTTGGAGGATGACCACCAGTGCATACAACATTTCCAGGATCACTTCCTTCAGTGTTCTGGGATGACGATAATCAGGCCCTGGGGTTTTGTCAGCCTTTAACCCCCATTAATTTCTCTCACACCATTCTTTTTTTATGAATACTGATTTTTCTCAATTTCACCCTCTCACTGGACCCTTGGTTCCCTAATCTAATACAATCTAATGTTTCTTTTGTAAGCCACATTTTAAGCCATCTTTCCTGTTATATTTTTATGGCAGATGGGAACGACTAATTATTGTAAGTCTTACAAACATTCCTTAAATATTATTAATTTGCGACCTTTTTTAATGAGGTTCCCAAATCTATTGCTGCCAGCTTGTGCCTCATACCCTCCAAATTCTCTTTATTTAGGTCTCTTTTACTGACAATGCTATCCCACCTCCTTTGCCCATTTGCCTATCCTTTATAAATGTTGAATACCTCTGGAGGTTCAGTTCCCAATGGTATGGACCTAACCAAACCTCCTCAAAATATATTAAGAATGTAGTCTAGACCCTAATTTTTTCTTATTTTAAAGGTAAATGAAAGGTGCTGTGTTCCAGATGCAATTCGATTGGTCAAACTACTGGATTTAAAGCAAAACACACTTTATTCATCCACTATAGTTAAAATACAACAAAAGAAAGAAGAAATTAGAATAACAACTCAATTGGAAAATGTAACAGACTAATAGATACAGTAACTATTACTAATTAACTGTTCCAACATAGTAACATCCCATAAACACACTTTTGGCAAAAGGCAAATTCAGGAAACAGATTGTCTCACAGGCAACTCCTGTATCTGGCAGACAGTCCCCAACTTTTGGCTTTAGCAAAGAAAGGGTAAAAATAGCTTTCACTTCTTCAAGACCCCAACAGCAACTGCTGAAAGCTAAACCTAAAATCTCTGGTTCTGTGGGTGGGAGCTTAACCACATCCAGTCAGGATGCTTCTATTGCTCCAACTCTTAAAAATACACCCAAGGCTTCATTAGTTACTTATCTTCTCATAGACTGCTCCACACTTGTCCCCCAATCCCTCCCTGAAAGAAACCAGGACAAAATACACATCTTAAAGTCACAGTATTATAATACCATCCTTGGTCACCCCGCAACCATGTCTCCATACTTGCAACTATATCATAACTATGCATATCTGTTTGTACTTTTAATTCATCTACATCAGTGTGAATCCTCCGCTCATTAACAGATGCATAAACTGCTAAAGCTAGTTGACTGCAATGTAGATTTGACTGCTGCACTCAATTCTATTTCCTGTGCATTGAGAGATGCTAGTCCATATCCTGCCTAACCTGCCTCAAACCCACAATCAGAATTGTAAGACAAGTACTGATATTGCCTGTGCCCATTTCTCCAGAGTGCAAAATTTATCCTGCTTTACCTCAGCAATCCAAAGAAAACACGTGCTGCACCTTAGTAGTGTAACACACTCTCTGCGTAATGTGTCACTGCCTGAGACTTTGTACCTTGCATTCAAAAATTCAAACATAGAGCTAATCTTCAATGTCTGAAACAGATTTACTAACACATTCATGATGAGCGCAACATGCTTACCTTTAGCATATTTTTGCAATGCTCCAAACCTTTCTGTGCCTTCAGCAAACATCAAGGTCATTTCCTTGAGATATCTGGTATGTGTTTAGGTGCCTCCATTTTGTTAGGAATGATCAAATTGATGAGCATCTGGTTAGATGCTTTTAAGATAGATTCAGATCTGTGGTTCGTTAATACACAAAAAGTATTCATGGATAAAAACAAAACTAACTTTAGTCTAATTAGGGCATGAATATGAAGTGGCAGACCTAGATTTATAGCCATGGCAGTGTCTGTTCTCTCTAAAAGTAACTGCCAAATCCTAAATTAGTTGGCAATATCTTTCCAGCTGATATAAAGTACTTCTATTTTCGTCAGGTATTCCATAAAGCTCTGCCAGTAAGGCTTCAATAAATTAACAGTTATGAGCACAAGATTGCTGGTATCCAAACAATGGACACCAGTAATGGCCTTTGAAGGCCAAATGAGATCTGCAGAACATCTTCATTGTTCTGGTGTGCATCACTCAATTTAGAGAAGGGGTCAGTGAGTGTCGTCAGAGTGTGTGGAGAATAGACAGCGTAATACTGATTTGCAACCAGAGATTACGTGGTGCATTGTGAGTCTGGACCTCAGCAGTTTCTCCATCAAGGGTGGCTGATTAGCCTTTCAGTAGCAAGGATGATCAGTTATTTATCTGGCTGTGGGTTATCTCTCCAAGGCATGGTGCCAGCACTCTAGGCTGTCTGACAGGGTATCATTGTGAGTTCTAGTGCAGTGGCAACATTGTGTGCACACATTCCTGCTACCCTGAGTGATGACAGCTGTGGGAAAACTACTACCACTTCCTACCAGTAGCCCCCCTTCAGACCCAGCCACTTACCGGGAGGCCAGATTGCTATGGGAGACTGCAAGGCTCCTTTGGAGTAGGTGGTACCTGCACCGAGGAATGGCAGCAAGCTGAGCTTTCACGGCTTGGCTCTGCAATGCTTGAATAATGAGTGACTCCTGCACTACAAGCTGAGGTGCTGACTATCAAACAACTGTCTCATGGACGGATGCACAGGTTTGCTAAAGGAGTTAACCACCATTTCCCGTGCCAAAAAGATGGGGATGGGCTCTCAGCTCCGCACAAGGGCCCATGCTGTTCCACATGGAGAGCAGAGACTTGCTGGCTCGCCTATCAGTGCACCAAGTACTTCATTCAACTTTACCCATTGACTTCCATAGCCCTCCCCCCAAAGTGCTCACCAGAATCCCCTGCAGGGGGCAGTATATCTGTCCAGAGAACTACCACCTGTGGTTCCCCACTCCTGTCCTGGCAGCGGACCATTTCAAGCCCAGGTGAGTCACCAAGTATGTATCCCACCTCAAAGTGGTTCTCTGGTATCTGAACTGCTGGCTGTGAGTGTGAGGGCGGGTGACTGTGTTGTGTAAAGTAATGGCGCATTAAGATCCACACAATCTGCTTAGGTCATATTGACTTGAGTGGGGATAAGGCAGAACACCTTAGAGCATTATGCAGTGCAGAGCTATATCCATAGGTCTCCTCTTTATAATCTTAGTAAGTGTCTAACAAACCAATGTAACTTCTACCTGATTACTAACATGCACTCAACTACTCTGCGTGAAGACAGAATCCTCTTGTTAAGACTCACTCATGGTTGTCTCTCTCCCACCGTAAAGAAATGGGTTCTTACGCCCAGCCAAGGGAAGGGGATTGGTGACAGCATATTTTCATCCACAAATACTATATTCATCATCACTGCCTACCTGCTTGCCTATCTCCTGCCTTTTCACCACTGCTTGGCCCAGGTGGCAGCACCTGAGTGTCTGAAAAGCAGAGGACCCAAAGGTCAGGAATTACACAATTAAGAGTAAGGCCTTCGGCAGTATTGTAGAACAGAGAAACCCAGGGGTTCAGGTACATAATTCTTTGAAGTTTGCATCACATATAGATAGGGTGGTTAATAAGGCATTTAGCTTGCTTTCATTGCTCACGAGTCAGGACATCATGTGGAGATAGTACAGGACGCTGGTGAGGCGTCTTCTGGAATACTGTGTGCAGTTCCGTTCACCCTGTTATAGGAAGGATATTGTTAAGCTGGGGAGGGTTGAGAAAAGACTTACCAGGATGTTGGCAGGAATGGACGGTTTGCGTTATAAGGAGAGGCTGGATAGGCTGGGACTTTTTTCACGAGAGCATAGGAGGTTGAGGGGTGACCTTATAGAGGTTTATGAAATTCTGAGGGATATAGATAAGGTGAATGGCAGGTGTCTTTTTCCTATGGTGGGGCATTTCAAGACTAGGGGGACATATTTTTAAGGTGAGAGGTGAAACAGTTTAAAAAGACATAAGGAGCAACTATTTTACACAGACAGTGGTTCGTGGGTGCAATAAACTTCCAGAGGAAGTGGTGGAAACAAATACAGCACAACATTTAAAATAAATTTGAATAAGTACATGAATAAGGAATATTTGGAGGTATATGGGCCAGGAGCAGGCAGGTGGGACTAGTTTAGTTTGGGATTATGGTCAGCATGGACTGGTTGGACCAAAGGGTCTGTTTCCGTGCTGTATGACTCTATGTTTCTATGACTCTGTGATAAAGTGACATGAAACACAGTTAGTGCCGGCTGCAAACTACAACTACGGTAATAAAAAGACAGCACAATGTTGGATAACAAGGTGTGGAGCTGGATGAACACAGCAGGCCAAGCAGCATCAGAGGAGCAGGAAAGCTTGACGTTTCAGGCCTAGACAGACCCTTCATCAGAAATGGGGGAGGGGAAGAGGGTTAACGTCTTCAGGGTAGGCATCCCTTAGAGTACGTCAGAACAAAGTAATTGTACGTCTTGATCTCTCCACCACTTTCCAGGGGCTTTCACTCGTGGCCATTGAACTCAGAGTCCATCAATGAGGTGGATTGAGGACTGGCTCAAGAACATGAAGACAAACAGGGGGACACTTGGAAATAGCTCTGGCAAGGGAGCAGCCATTACTAATTAGGGACATGGTTTTAAATTAATCAAACGTTTGACAAAGATCATAATAAGAGGAGCCAAATCATGAATAAGGAAAATTGTTAGCAATCAACTAACTAAACAAATAGGCCAATGAATGACAGATATATGGTAATGTGAATAATACATATGGAATAAGAAATATAGAAAAGCACATGATGAAAGATTTCTATTGTAAGAGGACTGGTGAACACGACCAGCCAAAAACAACTGGGACATAATCAAGGTGTAACAGGGAAACAGCACATATGCTTCCAGAGATTGGTAAGGTTAATCCTCCCAATGGAGTAAGTCTTGTCGCTTTTGCATCTCTCCTAATATTTATTTCTACTGGAGTCAGTGTTACTCACTAGTTTATGTACTGAAGGTCTATTGTTCCTCCAGTCATAGGTTCCCACTCCTTCTCCTCCCTGTCAACACCCCCACTCCACCTCCAATAGCCCCCCAACACCCACACTCACAACCTGATCCACCCTGTGATAGATGTACCCAATCCCCACTTTACTGTAGGTGTTGCGAGGTACCTGCTTCCTCAGGATCGGCAAGAACTCATTGGAAGGAACATGAGTAGGCCATTCAGCCCATCGAGCATGTTCCCCCATTCAGTGATATCATGGCTGATCTGTGGCCTAACTCCACATACCTGCCTTTAGCCCATATCTCTTAGCATCTTTTCTTAAGAAAATGCTATTGATCTCGGATTTAAAATTAACAACTATTCCAGCATCTACTGCCATTTGTGTAAAGAGTTCCAAACCTCAACCGCCCTTTGAGTGTAGAAGTGCTTCCTAACATCTCTCCTGAACTGTCTGGCCCTAATCCTCAGACCATGCCCCCAGTTCTCAAATCCCCAACCAAAGGATATAATTTATCATTATCTACCTTGTCTTTTCCAGCTATTATTTTGAAAACTTTGATCAGATCATCCGTTAACCTTCTAAATTCTCAAGAAAACAGGCCTAATTTGTATAATCTCTCCTCGTAATATAACCCCTGAAGTCCAGTTATCATATCCTGACATTTTACTTGAATATATCTTTCCTAAGGTTTGGTGCCCAGATCTGCTCACAGTACTCCAAGTAGGATCTAACCAGGGATTTCTATAATTGCAGCATGACCTTTGCATCCTTGTACTCCAGTCATCTAGATATAAAGACCAGCATTCCATTAGCTTTCTTGGTTATTTTTCTCACCTATTTATGGCATTTTAAAGATCAATGGGCCAAACTCCCAAGTCTCTCTGGACATCCACTGCAATTAACTTCATACCATCTAGAAAATACCCAGATCTATCCTGTTTTGGTCCAAATAAATAGCCTCACACTTATTTAAATTAACTCCAACTGCTACAGAGTTGCCCGTTCATCTAATCTTTCAATACCCTTTTGTAATTTTATGTTTTCATTTACACTGTCTTCTCATTGTGAGTATATCCTAGTGAGTGACCAGGCTGTCTGGGATGGAGCAGGGTGCAGAGAAGAATGCTGTCTGTATGTTGTTGTGTTTCAGTGGCCGGACGGGTGAATTTGTAAGTGAGCAAGTTACAGAGAACACAGTAAAAGAAAGTTGGTGTTGTCAGACTGTTGGAAGAGCTTTCCAGTTCCACCCTGCCACATTCCCCCAATACTCTCGGTCCCATGTACTTGAGGGGTTTGTTATTGCGGGTCCCTTGACCAGATCAGAACTGCTCCTTCCTAGCATGCTGGCTTGTCCTGCCAACAGAAACACAGTATTAAAATGTTTAAATGTCAACCAAGTACAATTTCTAGATGTGAATACGTCAACCCCCTTTATGCAACTTTATGCAACAAATCAGAAAGATTTGTTGTGTGAAACCCCCTTATGGTATCGGTTCGTTGAGATAGATGAGATTATTACACTGCATTAGGACCCCCCTTAAGCATTAAACTGGCTGTAAAAACAGCTGGTGTCTTTAGGCATGGGGTGGAACGGCACAAGCTAATTTAACTGAGCTAACTTGGTTGAGATACTCCTCAGAAGTCTGATCTTCATCGTAATCCTTCAGCATGGAAATATCTATGTTAGAGACTAATTTACTTAAACTAAGTAGCTCCTGAGTCTACAAACATATGAGGAATCACAGCACTCCATTCTCTCCTGAAGGCATGAGGCATCTGGTTTCTTTTGAAAAGTTTTCAGGTTCCAAGTTTCACAGCCATGACAGAGAGCAGAGTGCACATTTGCACTGCCGAGTCTGGGACAGCACAGGCTTGATGGGTTGAATTGCTCGTTGTTACATTCTGTAGTCATCCGCTGGGAAGACGGATGCACTAACATCAGCGACCTCAAACCAGGCCAACATTCCCAGCATTGAGGCACTGACCATGTTTGAACAGCTGCGATGGGTTGGGCATGTCATCCACATGACCGATACAAGACTCCCCAGGCAGGTGCTCCACTCCCAGCTTCAAAGTGGCAGGGGAGCCCCAGGTGGACAAAGAAAACGCTTCAGTGATACCCTTAAGGCCTCACTGGCAAAGTGCAGCATTCGCACAGACACCTGGGAATCACTGGCCCAAGACTGTCCAAAGTGGAGGAGGAGCATCCGGGAAGGCAGCAAACACCTCGAGACTTGCCTTCAGGAAAAAGCAGAAACCACACAAAACAGGTTGCCACGCCCATGCTCCAGCCACCCCTTCCATTGACCACCTTCTGCCCCAAGTGTAACAGAGCCTGCAGCAGCCACATCATCTGTACAGCCCCATATAGACTCACCCTGAGAGTGAAAGAGAGTCATCCTCATCTGTGAGTGACCACCAATGATGAGTAATCATTGACACAGGTGGCACGGTAGCTCAGTGGTTAGCACTGCAGCCGCTCAGCACTAGGGACCCGGGTTCGATTCCACCCTTGGGCTACTGTCTGTGTGGAGTTTGCATGTGCTCCCTGTGTCTGTGTGGGTTCCCATTGGGTACTCTGGTTTCCTCCCACAGTCCAAAGATGTGCAGGTTAGGTGAAATGGCCATGCTAAATTGCCCCTTGTGTTCAGCGCTGTATAAATTAGATGCGTTAGCCAATGGGAATTAAGGGGAATGGGTCTGGGTGGGATGCTCTTCAGTGGGTTGGTGTGGACTTGTTGGGCCAATAGGGCCTGTTTCCACACTGTGAGGATTCTATGAGTAATGTTGAGCCACATTAATTCTGAGCCAATGCACTTTGTTGAAACATAGATCAGGCTTAATAAATTGGAATTCTTTGAGGGCATAATAAAACTGGTGAGTGGCTGCTACTAAACATCTTGGCTTTGAAAGCATTTGATTTGAGCTCTCTGATGGGAAATGTGACTCAAATGAAAACTCTGTGGAACTGGTTTATAAATTGGATGGTAGATTGACAAGCTAATACATAAATAGAGTCCTGGTCAATTGCTGTGCTTTTAACTGGATAGCTGTGAGGACCAGTATTCCCTAGGGAATAAGACTCAGCACCTGCCAGTCATAACAAATAAAAAATAATCCCAGATTAAAGTGCATTTCTGATGAAGGGTCTAGGCCCGAAACGTCAAGCTTTCCTGCTCCTCTGATGCTGCTTGGCCTGCTGTGTTCATCCAGCCCCACACCTTGTTATCCCAGATTAAAGTGCTGTTAAGTTTGCAGCTACAAAGCTGTGTGCAGAAAATTTAAAGAAACGTCAAAGACCATGACTTAGAACAGAACGAACGGCAGATGCTGAAAAAGGTGAGGCTAAAATTGCATTAATGTATGTAAAATTCAGATAACATCAGTAACGCCAATCAAATTAGGAGAAAATCTTTCATTGTGAAAACAGAGGATCGACTGATCTGAAACTTCTAAAACAAAAATCCCTGGGATCATACTTCAGACAAACAGCATTTGTGACAGAACAGATAGTCAGATTGTTAATGATTGAAAATTGGATTCATCCACAAGCCAACACAGAGAGGCTGGAGCTATCTAGCCTTCACAACAGGCTCCAACTCCAGCAGCACTACATTGGGAGATGGATGAAGAATTAAGAAGTAGAAAAGGATCCAACACGTAAGGGGAATTCCATCCCGAGGTTTCGGATACCACTGCCGGTTTGGGAAGCCCAGCAGTGGCAGGCTGGTTTTGCCACAGCAGGCCTGCGATCTGTTCACCAGGCCCTCTCCACAACTAAAAGTGCCAAGTGGGGGGGTGGTGTCCCCACCGCTGCTGGCTCACACAGGGCCGAAAACATAGCAACACCACCAGGACAGGAGGCAGCAGGTAACTTCAAGCCCCTGACAGCAAAGCAAATATATGGGAGAAAAAAAAAATCAAGGGGATGAGGGTCAGAGGGGTGATTGCTCCAGGGAAACCACTGAGGCACCTTCACTGCCCCTGCCCTCCTCTTGACCCATTAGACATCAGCCTCCAATGGACCTTTGGGCATTTCCAGAGAGTCTACTTTCATTAAACTGATGGCCTCTCCGTGTGACAGGCTGCTTTGTAATGGGCCTTATAATTACACCAATCGATGGCCTCCTAGACCATCACCCAGAAATCAGTAAAGTACAGACTTCAAGACCGCTCTGCCGTTCCCTTGCATCGTGGCCGATTTGTATCTTAACTCCATCCAGCTGCCTTCATTCTGTAATGATTAATACAAACAGCAACCCTTCTGTCTGGGGTTTGAAATTCTTTACTGATTCTCCAGCCACAGCAGCTTGATGGGGAACCTGGGCTCCAGACTTTCATTACTCGTTGTGTGAAGAAATGCATCCAAACATCACCCTGGGACACTTAATTCTGAGTTCAACATTGTTTTCCCTCATTACAGTCTCCACCAGACCAAATCATTTCTCTCTGCTTCATCAATTCCTTTAATCATCTTAATCATCTCAGTTAGATCACCCGTTAATATTTCAAACGGGAAGAAACACAAGCCTAATCCATTCAACCTACTGTCACAATTTAAACCTGGTGGGAGTTAATTGTAGACTCCCTGGCAGCACTGAGGTCACCATAAGCTGTTTACATACGGAGGTCAGCAAAGTGTATATCAAAAGCAGTTCTAATGAGGGATTTTAATGTTCACATCGATTTTGAGGCACAAGATAGCTTTAAGCACAGAGGCAGTGAATTTCTGAAGTCATCCAGGAAAATTCAAAGTGAGAATTCATTGCAAAGGGGGAAAGAGGTGCTTTAAGTAAAGCCTGCTGCAAGAAGTAAAGCTCTCCAAGAGCTCAGCTTGACACCTGCTGCTCTGGTGGAAGACTGAGGACTGGTACAAGGTGAAAAATTGTCACAATTGCTGCAGGAAATTGAGCACACACCTGTGGTGATTGGGGAGTTTGGTGAAGGGTGGGGTGAAGTTTTTTTTTACCTTCTACTCTTTCTTAGTAAATTCATTGGTTGGTGAGGTACCTCTTCGTGTCTGTCTTTTAAATTGTTGTAAATTAGAAAAGATAAACAGATTATTTTCTAAAGAAGTAGTTATACTTGGATTAAACTGAAAAATATCAGGAATAAGGTCAAGGATGTTATGATAAAGTAATGTAAATGAAGCAAAGCATAATAAGGTTAACACAAGGGATGTAAAGTTAAGGCATGGCAGTACAGCTCAGTCAAATGGAATGCATGGTCTATAATCTATGGGAAATCTCAGACCCTACCAGTGTCACAGACAACGACATGCACAGGAACTGCTGCCAGCTGTAGAAACGTAAGCTGACGTTTCACAGCTGGAGTGGTGGCTAGAGTCAGTGAGGCCACAACATACATGAATTACATATGCAGACAGGTGGTCACACCCCAACCCAAAGGCAGGGAGGCAGAAAAGGAATGGGTGACCACCAGGCAATTGAAGTGAACCAGACAATTAGTGCAGGAGTCCCCAGGGATCCTGCTCACAGATCAGGTTTGGAAGATAATATGACATTGCACAGCATGTCAGAGACAGGCTGAGGGACTGGGCAGCTAGTTGGCAGATGAAATTTAATTCAGAGAAGTGCAAAGTGATGTATGTTGGTAGGAAGATTATGCAAAGGCAATGGGAGCTGTAGCTGGTGCTCAGCTCTCACTGTAACGGTGCTGCGCATTGGTGCCTGGGTTTCTGACTGCAGTCGTGAATCAGTTCTTGAAAAGTTACCCACTCCCTCTCTCCAAGAGCTCAGCTTGACACCTGCTGCTCTGGTGGAAAACTTAGGACTGGTCCAAGGTGAAAAATTGTCACAATTGCTGCAGGAAATTGAGTACACACCTGCAGTCACACACCAACCGGATGTTTAAGGAGAAAATTCCCTCCTTACTATACAACATGGCTGGCTCATTTCTGGCCAGAATATGAGGCAGACTGTGTACAGTCAATCTTATAGAAATCACTAGCAATACAGGAACATCTGAGAGTAAATGATTCCGTTTTGTTTAGCTTCAAGAGTAAATACAGACATGCAAGTTGAATCTCCAGAACAGGTAGCAAAATAAAAGTGGGTAAGTAATAAATTTGGCAGAATCTATAGAGCCGAAGATGACAGACAGCAGTAACATTACCTGAAGACATGGCTCACGAGAAGGGTTCAACTGACAGCCTTCACTTACTTTAAAAATATGTTTTCAAGTTCCTGGGTCAAGAGTCAGTAATAAAGAGCCAATAAGTTCCTCAGCTATTAATCGAATCTAAACAGCACTTGTTAACAAAGAGAGAAATCCAAGCGAAATAGATTTCAGGATGATGACTAAGAAAGCCACTTCAAAAACAATACATTATTTCATGACAAGCGAGGTCTTTGCAATGGGGAAAATTAATTCAGGAAAGCATTTATGATGGTGTTCAGAGAAAACTCATTGCAGTAGGACTAAGGTCAAAATTTTGTTAGAACATTGCTTTAAAAATGAACACCGGACCGCAACAGTGACTGATAACAGGAACTCTCCTCCATTATGCCACATCATCTTTTTCTCCTGCCCTTTTCATCTCTCTATCCATGTTTATTTCTTGTCTGGTCCTCACCTCTTTGGCCTATTTTTTCTCTTTGTTTCCCATCCATTTCCAAATCTCTTTCTGTTGCCTCTCCCCATCCTCAAACCCTAGTTCACTTGAATATTACATTGGGCGCTGACTGCTTGCACACGTCACGAGGAGCTGACTGGCCTTTCTTGTACGACAAAGCATATCATTCGGTAGCAGGCCATTCAGCCTATCAAGTCCACACTGACCCATTGAAGAC
The DNA here is from genome assembly GCA_024137785.1 of Ginglymostoma cirratum. Lineage (NCBI taxonomy): Eukaryota > Metazoa > Chordata > Chondrichthyes > Orectolobiformes > Ginglymostomatidae > Ginglymostoma > Ginglymostoma cirratum. Next base: position 22,566,052 of record JAHRHZ010000031.1, read on the forward strand.
CATCCCACCCAGACTCATTTCCTTACCCTATCCCTGTAGTGCTGCATTTCCTGTGGTTAATCCACCTAGCCTGCACATCATGGACAATTTAGCATGACCAACCCACCAAACCTGCACATCTTTGGACTGTTGGAGGAAACCCATACAGACATGGGAAGAACATGCAAACTCCACACAGACAGTTGCCCAAGTTGGAATCGAACCCAGGTCTCTGGAGCTATGAGGCAGCAAGACTAATCATTGGGCCACCATGCCACCCCTTGTCTCTGCCAGGATTGTATATCTAAGAGAACTACAAGGACTCCACACTGTTGCCATGGTAAGTCAGGAGAACCACTGATAGACGTTCCTAAGCAGGTATGATGAATGTGGGCAGTTTGCAGGTTTAGATTTGGGGATTCATATGCATGTGGTTCCAGTTGCTGTGCAGAGAAGCACTAAAGGGATGAACAAATGATGTGACATTTGAAAAGTTGCTCAGTAATAGCTGTGAGAGATGTTGGGAACTCAAATAATGAATGTATAATTTCTCAACCTGTTTAAATGTGTCTCCTTATAATCACAGCCATTATTCCATTAGCAAGGCCTTCAGGGTATATCTAAGTCATTCAATGCAAAATGCATCTTTGCTGCTATTAAAGCCTGCAATTCCTGACACAACCCATGACTGACTCACAGATAATACATTCACCTCTTCAATCAGCCAGTACCACGTGTTTGTTGCTTCATGTGTCTTTTATTGTTCCATTCTATTATGGCTGTAACCTGCAAAACAGCACCACAATGCCTCATATTAGACACATGCTAACATCCCAACCTTTTTGTCTGTAACCCTGCTAGGATCTTCGTAGTTGAGTTCCTGTCCGACTTCTTTCTAAAATTATTTATGCCATCAGCTTTTCAGGTGGACATTCCATCCCTTCCAAGCATTCTCCAAGTGAAAGAAGATACCTTCTTTTCTGACTTCCGATCTTTTGACAGAGCCCAGCTATTCCGATAGTCAGATAGTTACTGGACCAGTGCAGACTGGAATTGCATATCAGAGCTCTGCAGGATCCCAAATCAGCTGACTCCTTAGGAATTGAGGATTCCAAGAGGCAATTCCCTTGATTCTAAAACCCTCTTGTTATGTTGGGCAATTCGGAGAATTCAGCTAACAGTTACCCAGGATTGTGGATCAAGTCCGGCAACATCTGCATAGAAAATAACAGAGTTAATGTCTCAAGTTTGACATCTGGGATCTGAAATTCTGAATATCAGATTTATTTTAGACTTGAAACATTCACGCCATTTCTCTCATTAGGGATGCTGCCAGACCTGTTGACTTTCCCCTGCACTTTGAGTTTGCCTCAGATTTCCAGCATCTGCAACAGTTTGCTTTTATGAAAAGGGAAGATACATCTTTAAACCAGGGAGACGGTGTAAAGGTATGTTTTAAGTTTTAGAAAATATGCTTACTGGAGCATACTGAAAGTAAGACACACAACCTTGACTTTTTCTTGCTCAGGGAGAGAGAGGTCAGACAGAACAGTGTTGGTGGCTTTCTGAACTGAGAGATAGCTGCCAGAAAGCAACGTTCTTATTGGTTCCTTGGCCGCTAACCATAGCTTGCATATGTGGTAACCGAAAAACAACAGAAGCTTCTAGCATAAGAGATAAAACGTTGTGGAGCTGGATGAACACAGCAGGCCAAGCAGCATCAGAGGA
>JAHRHZ010000031.1:22568158-22614050 GCA_024137785.1 Ginglymostoma cirratum
TCCTCTGATGCTGCTTGGCCTGCTGTGTTCATCCAGCTCCACAACGTTTTATCTCAGATTCTCCAGCATCGGCAGTTCCTACTATCTCAGAAGCTTCTAGCAGCTAAATTTTTCTCTCCCACCAGTATGAAGAAGAAACAAAAAATTTCCCGGTAGACATTTTCACTCACTATTCCCCTGTAAACTGCTCTCTCTCCAAATCCCTAGCTGAAAGTAAAAGGCGGAGAATCAGCTTCAGCAGTAAGTAATGAATGGGTGACACTGTGTCTCAGTGGTTAGCACTGCTGCCTCTCAGCACCAGGGACCCAGGTTCAATTCCAGCCTTGGGCAACTGTCTGTGTAGAGTTTGCGCATTCTCCCTGAGTCTGTGTGGATTTACTCAGAGTGCTCTGGCTTCTTCCCACTGTGCAAAGATGTGTAGGTTAGGTAGAATGGCTATGCTAAATTACCCATTGTATCCAAGGACATGCAAGCTAGGTGAATTAGTGATGGGAAATGCAGGGATAAGGTAGTGGGGGGGGACTGTGGACTTGATGGGCTGAATGGCCTACATCTAAACTGTAGGATTCTATGAAAGACTGAGAATTAGTATATTGAAGGAGTCAACAAAAAGCTGAAGGAAAATATCTCACCAGTGTTTATGATCTACACCTGTGCTTCTCTAACATTCTTTTCCCTTTGTCTTGTCTATTTGTATGTGTATGGGAATTTTTAAACAGGCATATAGTTTATGTTATAGAGTTACAAGTTAGTCATTCATGTGGCTTTGTCAGTGTTGGTTAGAAAAGCAGTCTGTTCATAATAAATTTCTTGTTAGGGAAAACTTTGGTGTGCATATTCTCTTAAACTGAATTAAGCAGTTAGGTAGCATTTGACAATCAGCAATTTAGTTAAATGTTCACATTTGTGACACATCCAGGAGAGGGGGATTTAATTTCCACTACACTACCCCAGTGAGTTGTGGAACCTGACAAAACCCTTCCCTAACTGCCTTGGGTCCTGACTTCCCCCTCACTGGACCCAACACACCCCCACTGCCAACTCCCCTCTCTCTGCTGTATTCAAGCTCCCTTCTCCCTGCCAGACTTGACAACCCCATTCCCACTGCTGGACCTTGCATCATCCCAGACACTGTTACTGGATCCTTACCCACAATAAACACTCCTTCACCTGCCTGGCACCCTACATAGCTGGCATTGTATCCACTAGGCACCTTAACCCCACAGTCACCTGCGTGCTCCTTCACAACTGCTGTCAAAGTGGCTAACTATTCTGCTGGACACTTAAACTTCACCGAAGACAGCATTAGCTGCTGTGGAAATGGAGTCATGGCTTGACTTTTTCTGACTAACCTGCACTGTGAGGGAATTGTTCAATTTCAGTGCGCTCCATTTATCTGAAGGAGCTGGGATCAGGATGTCCAGCGCGAAGTGCGGAGCTCAGTCCTAACACCAAAATGTAGGGGCAGAGTGGAAATCTGCCTCTGATTACCTCTCCTCAGTATATCCATGGTAATGACTTTAAATCCATGACGCCCGGTTATTAGCCACTCACCAAAGGAAATAGGTTTACTCCATCACTGGATTGTTAATCCAGAGACGCAGGAGATCATCCTCTGGGGACCTATGGTTTGAATCCCACCACGGCATATGGTGGAACTTGAATTCATCAACAATCTAGAATTTGGAGTTTCATAATTGCAACAAAGCCAATGTCGATTGTCAGGAAAAACTCATCCTTTGGGGAAGGAAACTGCCATCCTTATCAGGTCTGGCCTATGTGTGACTCTAGACCCACAGCAATGTGGTTGACTCTTAACTGCCCTCTGGGCAATTAGGGATAATCTCTCATCATCTTGAATCATAGAAAATCTCTTTCAAGTCACCCCTTAACCTTTATTATTCCAAAGAGGGTAGAAGGAATTTTCCTACCTGTTCTATTGTTTTTTTTTAATTAATTCAGGGATATGGCTACTGGTGCCCTGGAAAATGGTGATGAGCTGTCTTCTTGAGCCACTGCAGTCCATTAAGGAGGGAATTCAAAAATCTCTCATCCCTGGTAAACCTCCTCTGTAGAGATGGAGAGATGGTCTTCGGGTTGGCCTTTTGGCAGGATAGCAATCATGATCACAGATTAACAGAAGCAACAAAGGGTCTTATTTTCCTCTTTTGTGTAACATTGGTGAAAATGGAAATGTGAACAGTAGCAACCACTGGTAATGCCAGTGGATTAGTAAGGCAGAGGCATGAAGTCCTTCAATGATTTATCTACTAATGAAATGTGCTGTGTCACATTTAGAGTTTGCGGCACAGGCTTTGGCTTTGTGTTGTAATGTAAAACAGATGGTAAAGTGTCAGGAGCTTGTGTTATATCTCCCCTGCGTTTTAAATCTGTTGACTCAAGAGTTGAAATAACAAGATATGAAACAGAGCAGCAACTCACAGTTGCCTGTTATCACTCAAACTAACAATTCCACTCATTTGAGGATTCTTCTAACTCCATAGACATTTCATATTTCTTTCACCGAAAGGACCAGCTCAACTTGTTAAGACCTTCTGAAAAAAGGAGGACTTGTATTTATATAGCGCTTCGTCACATTGTAAAGTGGTATCTCTCTCTTCAGCTTCCTTCTGCTTGCTGTGACTTGTACCAGCTGTCCTCACTGCCTCCCAGCCACGTATGTTTGTTCATTCCTTAATGTTGCTGCCAGTTCCGGCTGGTTCTATGGATCTAGTTGCCACTTGCAGTAATGTAAGGTCTATTCCCTTGTGAGTGAACAGCATAACAGGATTTGTTGAACATAATAGAACAGCTGTATAGAGTTTTAGTTAGGCCACATTTGGAATATTGTGTACAGTTCTGATCACTACACTAAATCAAGATGGGCCTCCATTTTGTGCCTAAGCCCTGGAGTGGAACTCACACCTGGAACTTTGTCAAGCTGTGAAAACTGTGCAACTCATTGAGCCATGTTCACACATCTTTATTCGGGTGTCCTATGTTCTGAATGTCTACTCAGGGTTGGGAGATTCTGCCACGAGGGATGATGTGACCGAACAGGCCAATTCCCGACCTGCTGATTTTTGGGCAAGTCATAGAGTCATACAGCACAGAAACAGGCCCTTCAGCCCAACTTGTCCATGCTGACCAGGTTTCCTAAACTGAACTAGTCCATGTGCCTGTTTTGGGCCACATCCCTCTAAACCATTTCTATCCATTACCTGTCAAAATATTCTTGAAATGTTGTAATTGTACTCACCTCTACAACTACTACTACTGGGGCTTAGGAGGAGTTATAGTTCAGGGTGATAAAGTGAATCTAGATGTAAACGGCCTGCAGAAAACATCTATGTGGATGTGGTCAGTAGCCTTGCCAATTTTCTGCTTGTCAATTTTTAAAATGACTAAGACAGAATTTTAATCTAATATATTATTTTAATTTTTAATCAGTCTTGGTCTCAAACACTGTAGCAGAGTAAAATCTTGAAGACCGTATCAGAGCAGTTAGGCTGTTTGGCAGCCTCAGCTCCGGCTCATACCTAAATAACATAGACCATAAGATGTAGGAGCAGAAGTAGGCCATTCAGCCCACTGAGTCTGCTCCACCATTCAATGAGATCATGGTTGACATGATAATCTTCAACTCCAACTTTGTGCTTTATCCCCATAACCCTTCACTCCCTGACTGATTACAAATCTGTCTATCTTACTGATTGAGGGTATTTTGCTCTACCAGAATATATAATAACTACACTCCAAGGAATCACGGAATGCTGCAGCAGAGGGAGATCATTCGGCTCATATGCACTGGCACTTTGGTAAAACTTTTCAATTACTCCCACTCCCCACACTCTTGGTCTGTATCCCTGATTTATTTTTTAAACCTCTCCACGTATTATCCAATTCTGTTTGGAAAACAATTATTGTATCTGCCTCCTCCACTTCATCAATTTCAGATCAGCACAGTTCACTGTGTTGCATGTGTCTTTCTTATGTTGACTTTGGCTCCTGCATAAAACATACAGTCAGTGCTTTATCAGACGGCATGATCTCAGCATGCACAGTGTATTCCAATAACACATGAACTCTGCTTGGTTATATTCACTTGTGCACAATCAACACAGACTGATAAATTGATGATTGTTGTACGCATGGAGCCAAAGATGGATTGTTGCTAAAAAACGTGGGCCAGGATCACATTGTGAAGTTAACTTTGAGAAGGCAATGGAAACAGGTAGCCATTACTACGTGTAGTCATGAGGACCTGGGTAGAGTGCTGCAAGAACTTCATCATCTCTTACAGGAGGCAATGACCTAGTGGTATTAGTGCTAGACTATTAATCCAGAGACTGAGGTAATGTTCTAAGGACCTGGGTTCAAATGCTGCCATGGCAGATGGTGGAAATCGAATTCAACAATAATCTGGAATTAAGAGTCTAATGATGACCACAAATCCATTGTTGATTGTTGGGAAAAACCCATCGGGTTCACTAACATCTGTTTGGGAAGGAAACTGCCAGCCTTACCCAGTCTGGTCTACATGTGAATCCAGACCTACAGCAATGCATTTAACTCTTAACTGCCCTCTGGGCAATTAGGAATGAGTACTAAATGCTGTGAAAACTTTTTTTAAAAACCCACATGAGTGGTCAAGGTCAGTGAAATCATTCCCAAATGCCATTCCCTTCCAAATGTTCCAATAGCCTCACACACACTGCTCAATTCACCCAACTACGAACAATCTCTGACAATCATGACCCTTACCTTATGCGTGTACACTTCACCATATCCTGACACACAGAGCAATGTTGTAAGCCTCACACTCACGTCTCACAGATATTCACCTTGACGGCCATATCACTGAAACGGATTGCACCACACTCTTTGATACATGCTTCCCTTCCCCTCACCTGCAGGTCAGGTGGCACATAGCCTGAGGCAACAAAAGCTGGAGGTGGTGGGTATTAGTGGGTATCATTGCATGTGCTCATTCTGATACAGGAGATAAGCTCACTATTATAGGAGCAGCCATGACCAAGGCTGACACCAGTGGAGGGGCTGAAACCATCGAAGGTGGTAGAATTCTCATACTTAATCCTCCTCCTCACTTTCAACTTCCCTCTCCGTCCACAATCTCTTCAATTTAGTATATGGACCAAGCTCCTACTGAAAATTATGCTGCCTGCCCAGCCTCAGGGATAAGCTCAAAACAAGTTAGTCAACTGTGGCGAACAAAAGAAGCTAAGTAATGTGCAAGATTAAAAGAAAAGGCTGATACAGTTGCCAGAAATAGAAGCAAACCAAAGGATCGCGAGGATTTTAGAACTCAGCAAAGGAATACCGAGAAAGTGATAACGAGAGGCTAGAATACAAATGTAACCTTGCAAAAAGCATTTTAAAATGTATATAAATCTTCTATAGATACATAAAAAGGAAACATTTGGCTAAGACAAATGTGGGTCCATTATAGGTAGAGTCAAGAGAATTTATAATGGGGAATGGACAAATGGGCAGAGAAGTTAAATGATTGTGTCTTCACTGAGGAAGATACAAAAAATCTCCCTGAATTAGACATTGAAGGAATTAGGGGTACAGACAATTGAAGGCAATCATTATTAATAAGAAGGTTGTGTTGGAGAAATTAATGGGACCACAGCTTGATATGTCCCCAGGACCAACATGCTAGAATGCTGAATGAGATTATTATGGACAGAATGGATACACTATAACTGCAGGTGAGGTGCCTGATGACTGGAGGATGGCTAATGTTATACATTTGTTTAGGAAAGATTGTAAGAAGAAACTGGGAAACTATCGACCTGTGAGTCGGATTTCGGTTGTGGTTAAATTGTTGGAGGCGATTATAAAAGATAGGATTTATGGACATTTAGAGACCAAAAATTGATTAGGGATAGCATGGTTTTGTATGAAGAAAATCGTGTCTCACAAACTCAATTGAGTTTTTTGAGGAAGTTACCAAAAAGACTGATAATGGCAGAGTCGTAGACGTTGTTTATTTGGATTTCAGTAAAGCCTTCGACAAGATTCCGCATGGTAGATTAATTACTAAAATTAGGTCTCATGGGATTCAGGGTGAGTTGCCAATTGGATACATAATTGGCTTAAAGGCAGGAGACAGACAGTAATGGCGGAGGGTTGTTTTTTTGGACTGGAGGCCTGTCACCAGCAATATTCCACAGGGATTGGTTCTGGGTCCTCTTTTGTGTGTCATTTATATAGATGATTTGGATGAGAATATAGAAGCCATGGTTAGTAAGTTTGTGGCATAGTAGACAGTGAAGAAGGTTTTCGAAGATTTCAAAGGGATCTTGATCAAATGGGTCAATGGGCTGAAAAATGGCAGCTGGAGTTCAATCTGGACAAATGTGAGGTATTGCATTTTGGTACAACAAACAAGAGTAGAGCTTATACAATTAATGGTAAGGCCTTGGGTAGTATTGTAGAACAGAGGGACCTAGGGGTGCAGGTACACAACTCTTTGAAGATTGCATCAAATATAGACAGGGTGGTTAAAAAGGTGTTTGGCACGCTTGCCTTCATTGTTCAGTCCTTTGAGTATAGGAGTTGGGAAATCATGTTGAGGTTGTACAGGACATTGGTGAGGCCTCTTCTGGAATACAGTGTCCAGTTCTGATCACCCAGTTATAGGAAGGATTATAATAAAGCTGCAGAGGGTTCAGAAGAGATTTACCAGGAAGGAAGGACTGAGTTATAAAGAAAGGGTGGATAGGCTGGGACTTCTTTCACTGGAGCATGGGAGGTTGAAAGATGACCTGATAGAAATTGTTAAAATAATGAGAGGTATGGATAGAGTTAATAGTATTTGTCTTTTCCCTGGGCTGGAGGATTTCAAGACTAGCCGGCACATTTTTAAGGTGAGACAAGAGAGAAATAAAAAAGAAAAAAGGAGCAATTTTTTTACACAGTGGGTGGTTCGCATGTGGAATGAACTTCCTGAGGAAGTGGTGGACATGAATACAATTGCAATATTAAAAAGACATTTGGATAAGTACATGAATAAGAAAGATTTGGAGGGAAATGGGCCAGGAGGAGGCAGGTGTGACTAGTTTAGTTTGGGATTATGTTCGGTATAGACTGGTTGGACTGAAGTGGAGATAATAGGTACTGCAGATGCTGGAGAATCCGAGGTGACAAGGTGTGGAGCTGGATGAACACAGCAGGCCAATCAGCATCATAGGAGCAGGAAAGCTTGACGTTTCGGGCCTAGACCCTTTTCTGATGAAGGGTCTAGGCCCAAAACGTCAAGCTTTCCTGCTCCTATGATGCTGCTTGGCCTGCTATGGTTGGACTGAAGTGTCTGTTTCCATGCTGTATGACACCATGACTCTATGGTGATCAACATCAAACATCCCACTGATTTTAGGATAATGCCTACAGATTAAAAAGTAGCAAATGCCACCCCATTATTTAAGAAGGGACAGATACAGAAATCTAGGAACTACGGGTGTGTTATTCTGAAATCACTACAGGGGAAAATGCTAGATACTGTTATAAGTGATGTGATAAATAAATACTTGGATAATAATAATCCAATTAGGCATAGTCAGTATGGATTTGTGAACAAAATATATTTGATGAAACTGTTAGTCTTTCAAGGCAGCTACTAACAAAATTGATAAAAGGGAGATTGATATAGTGGACATAATTTACTTGAATTTTCAGAAGGCATTTAATAAAGTCCTCCACAGGATATTGAGGTAACAGACCGGTAACAAGCAGAAAACAGAGTAGGAATAAACAGGTAATTCTCACACTGACAGCCTGTGACTGGTGGGACATCACAAAGATGGCCCAGAACGGGTATAATGGGTACACAATTTTATCAATGATTTGGATATGGGGACTGAATGCAATTATTCCAAGTTAATGGATAACAAAATGTTAGGTGGGTATGTATGTTGAGAAGAAGATGCAAACCCGGTACTTGAGGATTTGACAGTGAATGGACAAGAACATGGCCGATGGAATGTAATAGGGAAAATATGTGAAATTGTCCACATTGACAGATGTATTTCTTAAACAGTAAAAAGTTAGAATGGGTAGATGTCCAAAGGGACCTGGGTGTCCTCATCAATAAGTCATTGAAAGCTAACATGCAGGTACAGCAAGCAATTAGGGACAGAGGGGATTTGAAAATTAATGTTGGCCACTGCAACCCCCTCCCATAACTCCCACACCAGCCTTGCATGCATCTCGTCTGCGTCTGGGAATATATCAACTTTCAATCCTGCTAAACCGCTAATTTGTTCAAGTAATTCACAGTCTCCCTTCCCTCCTAATTTTCATACCTTTATTATCATTCTCTATTGTGAATAGAGATGCAATGTATACATTTAAAACATCAGCTATGACTTCTGGCTCCACACACAGAATGCTACTTTGATTTCTCATGGGCACTCCTCTTTCCCTGGTTATTCTCTTTTTATACTTATAACACACCTTTTGATTTTCCTCAACGTTACCCACCAATGTTCCTTCATATTCCCTCTTTCCTCTCCTAATTTTTTTTTAAGCCACCCTCTGCACTCTATTCTCCTCTGGAGCTTCCAATGTTTTAAGCCTTTGGTATCTACCAAAAGCAATATCCTTATCCAATCTTCTACATCCAGGGTTTTCTGCATTTGTTAGTCCCACCCTCCACCTTCACAGGAATGTGTTGGCCTTGCACTCTCACCATTCCCCTTTCAAATGTCTCCCACTGCTTTGATGTGGATTTTCTTGCAAGTAGCTGCTCCCAGTCCACCTACGGCCAGATCCTGTCTTATCTTAGTAAAATCAACCTTCACACAGTTTAGAACCTTTACTTCTAGTCACAGAAGATTTTAGATGATCCAAGATGGAGGATGGGAGAAAATTGTGGTTGAAAGAGCTGCTCCTTATTTGAGGTTTTGTTTTAGTGTTGGAAGTGATTTCCTCAATTTCTTGGAGCAGTAATTACTGTTTTAGAAGCTGTTGCATTGTTTTCCTTTTGTCCTTATCCATAACTACCTCAGATCTACTTTATTATAGTCACTATCACTGAAATACTTCCCCACTGACACATCTACCACTTGCTCAGCTTCATTCCCTAAGGCTAGGTCTAACACCGCCTCTCCTCTTTCAATGTGCTGGTTTGGAAAACTCTCCTGGACACACTCCAGAGGAATCTAGAACCAGAAGTCTGGATCTCAGTTTCAAACTTAGAGGGAAGCCACTTAGTGCCAAGGTGAGGCATTTTTTTGTTCCTGAGAGGGGTATGAATCTTTGGAATTGTCTCCCATAGAGGACTATGGAAGCTGAGTTATTAAGTATGCAAGAAATAGAGATTGACAGATTTCTGATGACATATCATATAAAGGGATATGAAAGTATTCAAGGGGACAAAGGTATTGTAAGTAGACGATGAGCCAGGATCTCACTGAATGGCGGAGCAGTCTCAACGGGCTGAATGGCCTACTCCTGCTCCTATCTCCCTATATCACCGAACAGAAGAAGGTGAACTTGGAGTGGGAGGGAGAGGATCTATTTGTCATGATCCATGAAGGAACAGATGGAAAGTAGCATTAGGAATGATGTTCAGCTGGCAGTTTTTGCAGAATTTGGGGCCAAGTTAAAAAGCAGAATCACAAGTGTAACAATCTCTGGATTGTCTCCTGCTCTGCATACCAATTGGCAGATTAGACTGGTAAATGCTTGACTGAAAGAGTGAGAGACAGGAGTTTCACTTCATGGGCCACTGACATTGCACTGGAAGTAAAGTGGTCTCTTCAATCAGGATTGACTCCACTTAGTAAAAACCAAAAGAACTGTAGGTGCTGTAAATCAGAAACAAAAATAGAAGATGCTGGGAAACCTCAGCAGATCTGGCAGCATCTGCAAACAAAAGTCAGAGTTAATGTTTCGGGTCCAGTGACCTTTCCTTAGAACTGTTCTGCTGAACTTTTCCAGCAACTTCTGTTTTTGACTCCACTTAAATTGATTCAGACACGTGTGTGTGTGTGTGTCTCTGTGTCTATGTGTATGTATATGTATGTTGTGCATGTGTCTACATCTCTGCATGTGCATGCCTGTGTGTATGCGTATGTCTGTGTGTGCATCTGATTGTGTGAGAGAGTCTGTGTGTTTGTGACTATGTGTATTTGTGTGTGTGTGTGTGTGAGAGTCTATGTGTATCTGTGTCAGTCTATGTGATTATATGTGTGTGTGTGTGTGGACCTGTATGGGTGTGAGTCTATGTGATTATATGTGTGTGTGTGTGTGTGTGTGTGTGTGTGTGTGTTGCAAAGTTAATGGGCATTAGTAACTGAGGTGACAGCGAGGAAAATTAGAAAAAAATCCAAGCTAAAGGCACTTTGTCTGAATGTGCAAAGGGATTGAATTAATCTGCAAAAAAAATTAATCTACATTTGGAGTAGCAGGAATTAATCAAGAACAGTCAGCATGGCTTTGTTAAGGTGAGGTCATGTCTGACCAAGTTGATTGAATTTTTCTAAGAGGTAACCGAGTGTGTAAATGAGGGTAATGCTTTTGATATAGTCTACTTGGACTTCAGCAAGACTTTAGCTAAGGTTCTGCATGGGAGACTGATGGCTAAAGGAAGAGAGCACGGCATCGAAAGAAATTTAGCAAACTGAATCCACAATTGGCTGGGGGCAGGAAGCAGAAGCTGATGGTTGAGGGGTGTTTTTCTGACTGGAAGCATGTGTCTCACAGGGGTCAGCGTTGGGGTCCTTGCTGTTTGTAGTTTATATAAGAGATTTAGACTTGAATTTGGGAGGGTTGAGCAGTAAACTTACAAATGGTACAAAAATTGTTGGGGTGATCAATAATGAAGAGGATAGCCTTTGGATTAACTTGTTCCCTCTCCGTCAGGCATCACGGTGTGCATGAAATGTTCTTGCCAATGCCCGTACCAGCATGGACAATGCAGAGAAATGTGGAAAACACCAGGTTCTCATCTAGCCAAAGTGATTGTGAGATTCCTGACTGTAATGTTGAAGCATGGCTACATTGGAGAGTTTGAGATTATTGATGACCACAGAGGTGGGAAAATAGCTGTCAATCTCACTGGCGGACTGAATAAGTGTGGTGCCATTAGCCTCACATTCGATGTTCCAGCAAAAGAGCATGAAAGGTAGCAAAATGGCCTCCTTCCTTCCCATCAGTTTGAACACCTCATTCTAACATCCTCAGTTGGGATCACGGACCATGAAGAGGCCAAACAAAAACATACACGAGGAAAGATGTTAAAATTCTTCTTGTCCTAAAACATGCAACCTGCCGATAAAAAAACATTGAAACCAAAATAAAAGAGGATACAGATGTGTGGATCGGATGGTCTGATCAGTGGCAAATGGAATTCAATCTGGATAAATGTGAGGTGATGCACTTGGGCAGGACAAAGAAGGCAGGGAATGTATGATGAATGGTAGGGCCCTGGGATGCAGAGAGGATCAGAGGGACCCTCGTGTGCATGTACACCGGTCCCTGAAGGTATCAGGACAGGTGGATAAACTGGCTAAGAAGGCATATGGGATATTTGCCTTTATTAGTTGAGGCATAGAGTTTAAGAGCAAGGAGGTGATGCTGGAACTGTATAAAATGTTGATTAGGCCACAGCTAGAGTATTGTGTGCAGTTCTGGAATTCAAATTATAGGAAGGATGCGATAGCCCTGGAGAGGGTGCAGAGGAGATTTACCCCAGGATGTTGCCTGGCCGGGAGCAGAGGACATTTACCGGGATGTTGCCTGGGCTGGAGCAGTGGAGATTTACCAGGATGTTGCCTGGGCTGGAGCAGAGGAGATTTACCAGGATGTTGTCTGGGCTAGAGCAGAGGAGATTTACCAGGATATTGCCTGGGCTGCAGCAGAGGAGATTTTCCAGGATTTGCCTGGTCTGGAGCACAGGAGATTTACCAGGATGTTGCCTGGGCTGCAGCACAAGAGATTTACCAGGATGTTGCCTGGGCTAGAGAGTTTCAGTTATGAAGAGAGTTGGACAGACTGGGGTTATTTTCCTTAGAGCAAAGGAGGCTGAAGGTTCATGATTGAGATCTGTAAAATTATGAGGGATAATAGATAGGGTAGGCAGGAAGAAACAGTTCCCCTTGATGGAAGGATCAATGACCAGAGGGCATAGATTCAAGGTAAGGTACGGGAAGTTTAGAGGAGATGTCAGGAAACAAATTTTCACCCAGAGGGTGGTGGGAATCTGTAGATCATTGTCTGTATGGGTGGTAAAGGCAGAAACCTTCCTAACATTTAAGCAGTATTTAGATGTGCATTTATGATGCCAAGGGAAGCTGAACGGTCTTGATAATAAAGGGTGGGATAAATACAATTGAAAAGCATAATCTTTGCAAAGGTTTGAAGATTGGGAAGATTTTAGAATTCAGCAAAGGAGATCCAGGAAATTGATGAAGAAGAAGAGAATCCGAGTAGACTAGCAAGAACCATAAAACAGATTGTAAATGATTCTGTAGGTACTTAATTAGAAAGAGATTAGCGAAAGTAAATGTGGGCCCATTAGAAGTAGAGACAGATGCGGTTAGTGATGGAGAATAAGGAAATGGTAGAGACATCAAATAATTGCTTTGTAATCTGTCTTCATTGTGAAAGACACAAAACAAAAATCAAATATGTTGGAGAATCAGCTGCACATTGAGTGATGGCAACCCATTGCAAGTGTGGTACAGCTCTGAATTTATACATGGCACCTGCAAAGCAACCTGCTTGCATTCAGTGAGAACCTGTAGCGGAGTGAAATCTTTGCTTATTCTCCCTGTCACACTGCAAGGTCAGAGATTGGGAACTGCAGTGTCCGTGACTGGCAGCAGGAGGTCACAGAACTCTTGAAAGGTGAACTACTTTCTTCACCCCACGTATGCCATATTAGTCCCTGTAGAGTTCAGCAACTTTAAATAATACTACAAATCACTAACACCTCCTGTTAACTCTGCAACAGCCAGTTACTGAGAGCTGTTACTAATCCCTTGCTGGAAGAGTCTCCTTCAAGCTGCTTAACACACATATAGATACAGCAAGAACTGCAGGTGCTGGAGTCAGAGTCAATACAGTGTGGAGCTGGAGGAACACAGCAGGTCAGGCAGCATCAGAGGAGCAGGAAAGTCAACGTTGCAGGTCAGGACCCTTCATCAGAACCTGCTGTGTTCCATCAGCTCCACACTGTATTCACTCTGAACACACATACAGTTGTGCAAGATACAGAGATAACAAAGAACAAAGAACAAAGAAAATTACAGCACAGCAACAGGCCCTTCGGCCCTCCGAGCCTGCACCGATCCAGATCCTCTCTCTAAACCTGTCGCCTATTTTCCAAGGATCTGTATCCCTCTGCTCCTTGCGTATTCACGTATCTGTCTAGATACATCTTAAATGTTGCTATCGTGCCTGCCTCTACCACCTCCACTGGCAACGCGTTCCATGCACCCACCACCCTCTGCGTAAAGAACTTTCCACGCATATCTCCCTTAAACTTTTCCCCTCTCACTTTGAAATTATGACCCCTAGTAATTGAGTCCCCCACTCTGGGAAAAAGCTTCTTGCTATCCACCCTGTCTACACCTCTCATGATTTTGTAGACCTCAATCAGGTCCCCCCTCAACCTTCATCTTTCTAATGTAAATAATCCTAATCTACTCAACCTCTCTTCATAGCTAGCACCCTCCATACCAGGCAACATCCTGGTGAACCTGCTCTGCACCCTCTCCAAAGCATTCACATCCTTTTGGTAATGTGGTGACCAGAACTGTATGCAGTATTCCAAATGTGGTTGAACCAAAGTCCTATACAACTGCAACATGACCTGCCAACTCTTGTACTCAATACCCCGTCCGATGAATGAAAGAATGCCGTATGCCTTCTTGACCGCTCTATCGATCTGCGTTGCCACCTTCAGGGTATAATGGACCCGAACACCCAAATCTCTCTGCGTGTCAATTTTTCCCAGGGCTTTTCCATTTACCGTATAGTTCGCTCTTGAATTGGATCTTCCAAAATGCAGCACCTTGCATTTGCCTGGATTGAACTCCATCTGCCATTTTTCCGCCCAATTCTCCAATCTATCTATATTGTGCTGCATTCTCCGACAGTCCCCTTCACTATCTGCTACTCCACCAATCTTAGTGTCGTCTGCAAACTTGCTAATCAGACCATCTATACCTTCCTCCAGATCATTTATGTATATCACAAACAACAGTGGTCCCAACACGGATCCCTGTCTCCTGTTGCCCAGCCAGTTCTCTATCCATCTAGTTAGTACACCTTGGACCCCATGCGACTTCACTTTCTCCATCAGCCTACCATAGGGAACCTTATCAAACACCTTACTGAAGTCCATGTACATGACATCCACAGCCCTTCCCTCATCTACCATCTTTGTCACTTCCTCAAAGAATTCTATCAAGTTGGTAAGACATGACCTTTCCTGCACAAAACCATGCTGCCTATCACTAATAAGCCCATTTTCTTCCAAATGTAAATAGATCCTATCCCTCAGTATCTTCTCCAGCACCTTCCCCACCACTGACGTCAGGCTCACCGGTCTATAATTACCTGGATTATCCTTGCTACCCTTCTTAAACAAGGGGACAACATTAGCAATTCTCCAGTCCTCCAGGACCTCACCCGTGCTCAAGGATGCTGCAAAGATATCTGTTAAGGCCCCAGCTATTTCCTCTCTTGCTTCCCTCAGTAACCTGGGATAGATCCCATCTGGATCTGGGGACGTGTCCCCCTAATGCCTTTTAGAATACCCAACACTTCCCCTCTCCTTATGCTGACTTGACCTAAAGTAATCAAACATCTATCCCTAACCTCAACATCCATCATGTCCCTCTCCTCATTGAATACCGACGCAAAGTACTCATTAAGAATCTCACTCATTTTCTCTGACGTCTCACATAACTTCCCTCCTTTGTCCTTGAGTGGGCCAACCCTTTCTCTGGTTACCCTCTTGCTCCTTATGTTTGAATAAAAGGCTTTGAGATTTTCTATAACCCTGTTTGCTAAAGATATTTCATAATCCCTTTTAGCCCTCTTAATTCCTTGTTTCAGATTGGTCCTTCTTTCCCAATATTCTTCCAAAGCTTTGTCTGTTTCCAGTCGCCTAGACCTTATGTATGCTTCCTTTTTCCTCTTTGCTAGTCTCACAATATCACCTGTCATCCATGGTTCCCTAATCTTGCCCTTTCTATCCCTCATTTTCACAGGGAGATGTCTGTCCTGCACTCTAATCAACCTCTCTTTAAAAGCCTCCCACATATCAAATGTGGATTTACCCTCAAACAGCTGCTCTCAAATCCACATTCCCCAGCTCCTGCCGAATTTTGCTATACTCGGCCTTCCTCCAATTCAGCACTCTTCCTTTAGGACCACTCTCGTCTTTGTCCATCAGTATTCTAAAACTTACGGAATTGTGATCACTATTCCCAAAGTAATCCCCTACTGAAACTTCAACCACCTGGCTGGCCTCAGTTGAGGTTGAAAATAGTACCACTAAGATCAAGTCTGTGTTACATGCTAACTGGCACCACCTATTCTGCATACTTTTAGTGTATGTTCCCAGTGCCCATGATGACAATCTATCTGAATTGACATCCAGGTCTGCTCACACAAGGGGCATGTGCATGTGGTGCAGAGGTCGCTTTGGAACTGAAACAACATTCA
The DNA here is from genome assembly GCA_024137785.1 of Ginglymostoma cirratum. Lineage (NCBI taxonomy): Eukaryota > Metazoa > Chordata > Chondrichthyes > Orectolobiformes > Ginglymostomatidae > Ginglymostoma > Ginglymostoma cirratum. Next base: position 22,583,867 of record JAHRHZ010000031.1, read on the forward strand.
GAAATACAGGCACTGCACAATCAAATATTGCAGCCAGAATATATCAATGACATGGTGCCTTTACCAGTTGATCAGATAACCCCTTCAATTGACTTCGGTCTGATGCCAAACTGACACTTATAGTGTCATAGAGTCCCACAGCATGGAAACAAATCCTTCAGTCCAACTCATTCATGACAACTAAACATCCCAACCTAACCTAGTCCCATTTGCCAGCATTTGGCCCATATCCCTGAAAACCCTTCCTATTCATTGACCCATCCAGATGCCTTTTAAATGTCAGTGCATCTGCATCCACCAGCTTATTCCATTAACGCACCACCCTCTGTGTGAAAAAGTAACCCCTCAGGTCCTTTTTAAATCTTTCCCCTCTTACCTAAAACCCTCAAGGTTTGGACTCTCCTACCCTAGGAGAAAGATTTTGGACAGTCACCCTATCCATGCCCCTCACAATTTTATGAATTTCTATAAGGTAACCCCTCAGTCTCCAATGCTGCAGGGAAAAAAGCCCCAGTTTATTCAGCCTCTCCCTTTTACTCAAATCCTCCAGTCCCAGCAACATCATTGTAAATCTTTTCTGCGTCCTTTCAACATCCTTTCTATTGAAGGGCATCCAGAATTGAACATAGTATTCTAAAAGTGGCCTCACCAATGCCTCTTACATTCAATGTTCTGACCGATGAAGGCAAGCGTGTCAAATGCCTTCTTCACCACCCTGTCTACCTGTGACTCTACTTTCAATGAACTGTGCATCTGCAACCCCTAGGTCTCTTTGTTTGGCAACACTCCCCAGAGGCCTACCATTAACTATATAAATCCTGCCTTGGTTTGCCTGATTGAAATTATTCTCTCCTCTCCTCTTATGGTGGTAATTATTTACCCTGGTATGGTGATCCACTGTGTGCCCTACAACTATATACCTGTCTTAACATTAAACATAAAAGTCAAGAGGATTGGTCTGATCTATTCAATTCCAGGTTACAGTGCCTTTTGGTTTGCTATCATTCATTTGCACAATGCCATTCCATGACACTGCTATATTTGCTGCTTGCTTCATCTTTGCCAATGACTCCTTGGATCAGAAGAGGATTTTATGTCTATATTTTCAAAATTTGTAACTTACGAGTTATTGTTGCTGTTTCAGCAAATGGAAGCCTGACACATTGTAAAATATCTCTGTTTATTGGAGTCTTTAACCTATTTAAAACAGATGGGTTTGTGTCCGTGTTAATAAAGCAAAGGAACACTACGCAAGTGTCAAGCCACCAGTAATGGCATTAGCTATTTCTTCATGTTGCTGAAATGTAGTGATATCGTTACCTTATCTTATTGTTTTCCTACGATTTATTCACACCTCTTGCCAGGACTTAATTGATAATGTGTGTGACATGTCAACACACTTTCACTTCTGTGACATTTAGGTCCACTCCATCCCACAGCAAAATAAAACACTGCACCTCTGTTTTACATAACACACAGAAACATAGATTGAGAAAACAGATGAAAACATTACAATCCACTTCGCGGATGTCTGGACTTTTATAATCATTAGGTGGCTTGCTAATTCAAAAACTGATTCATACTCCCCCCTATCTATTTTTGTCAAGCGCTCACAAATACCAGGAGAGACACTATTAATTATTCTCCACCAAATAAAATATATCATCAAGTTCTGAATTGCCAATAAACGCACCAGAATCTGGAATACTTACTTATTTTTCGGTGATTGTTTTGGTTTCCAGCTGAGAAGTCACAGAGAATGGCTGCCATATCTATTGTTTAGCTCACTGCAGAGTGATTTCTGTTTTACTACAGAGGACTGGCAAATGCATGCGGTACCAGCGGATTACATAAGAACATTAGAAATAGGAATAGAGTAGGTCATCTGACCCGTCGAACCTAACTCTGCCATTCAATATGATCATGGCTGACCTTTTCGTGGACTCAGCCCCATGTACCACCTGCTCACTATAATCCCTAATGCCTTTACTGTTCAAAACTCTACCTACCTTTGCCTTAAAAACATTCAATGAGGAAGCCTCAACTGCTTCACTGGGCAGGGAATTCTACAGATTCACAACCCTTTGGGTGAAGAAGTTCCTCCTCAACTCAGTTCTAAATCTGCTCCCCCTTATTTTGGGACTATGCCCCCAATTCTAGTTTGAACCCTCACTCCATGTGAAGGCTGTAGTAAATGTATCTCCTGTCTGAATTGCTGCCCAGATCCTCATGAATCCAGATTCCTACAAAAAAAGGCCATAAAATTATGCTTTTGCTTTGTACAGAAGTGGAAATCTCAAGCAATGTATTACTCTGGTAAGACTCTCCTATAATCACTATGATTTAGCATTGTGAGAGATTTTATAATTAATATTAATGTGACTTTTATTGCAAATGGTGATATCCCTATTCACTAGTTTACCATGATACACTAATAGGGAGCTTTTTTCTAGCTGGAGAGAGTCACTCAGCATGGAAACCCTTGTATACTCTAAAACGGTGTAAAACACTATTATGGACATGTAGAAAATGGCCATCAAATGGTGAAAGAAAGGAAAATAACAGCTTGTACTTCAATAACTCCTTTCATGTTCTTAGGTTGTTCTAAATATAGTGCAGCCAATTAAGTATGATAAAAACATTATAACTATGGTAATGTAAGAAATCCGGCTGCCAATTTCACCTAGCTAGATCCCACAAATCGCATTAAAGTATGATCTAATTTAAATCTACAATTTAAATAAAACAAAAGGAACATAGGAACAGGAGTAGGCCATTCGGCCCATAAAACCTTTTTCATTTTTCAATTAGATTAAAGCTGATCATCCACATTAATGCCACTTTCCCATGTTATCCCCATAAATCTTGACGTCATTAGAATCCAGAAAGCTATGGATTTCTGTCTTGAACAGGCATCAGGGAGAGAGAATTCTAAAGTTTTACCACCTTCTGTGTGAAAATGATTGTCCTCATCTCAATCTTAAATGGCCAGTCTATTATTCTAGCTTTTAATGATTCATGAACTAAGTCACCTAGGTCCCTTTGGACATCAATACCTCTCAACCCCTCACCATTCATGAAATACTCTGTCATTCTGTTTTCTTCATATTATATTCTATCTGCTAAGTTCTTGCTTGTCCAGGCCCCCTTGAAGCCTCCTTGTATCGTCTTACATTGAGTCTTGTGTCATCAACAAATTTAGAAGTATTACATTTTATAGATTTTGAACATCTGAGGCCCCAGCACTGATTCTTGTGCTATCTCACCTGTAACAACCTGCTATTCCCTGTGAATGAACCATTTATTCCTACTCTCTGCGTTCTGTCTGTTAAGCAATTCTCAATCCACAGTAGTATCTACTCCCAATTCATGAGCTCTAACTTTATTTACAAACTTCCTGTGTAGGACCTTATCAAAAGTCTTCTGAAAATCCAAATACACCACATCCACTGGTTCTCCTTCATCTATGCTGCAAGTAACATCCTCAAAAAATCTCCAACAGGTTTGTCAAACATGATTTCCATTTCATAAACCTACGTACTCCATCCACTCATACCAGCATTCACTAAGTGTCTAGTTATTGTATCCTATATGATAGATTTGAATGCTTACCCTAACGAGAGCTGTCATGAGTCAATCAAAAAGATGGCTCTGACAGTGGGAGAGTCCAAAACTACAGGGCATAGGTTTAAGGTGAGAGGAAAAAGATTTAAAAGGGGCCTAAGGGACAACGTTTTCATGCAGAGGTTGGTGTGTGTATGGAACGAGCTGCCAGAGAAAATGGTGGAGGCGGGCAAAATTATAACATTGAAAAGGCAACTGGATGGGTACACGAATAGGAAGTATTTAGAGGGAAATGGGCCAAATTAATTTAGTATATCTGGTCAGCATGGACGAGTTGGACCAAAGGGTCTGTTTCCATGCTGTACAGCTCTATGAATCTATGAGTCTATTATGTGTGGAAAAATGTAGAGATAGAAAACATATTCTGTAGAACAAAGATCCCGATCACAAGGATGGAAATGAGATGTTTCTCACCGATCCTTTGATGTTTCTTAATAATGGTGACAAGATGTGGTCTGTGGCAGTGTTAAAATTGATCTTTGGTTCAATAGTTGATCATGGTTTCAATCTTTCTTTGCAATAGAATTATTTATTTAGAGTCTCTGGATCTGTTTTGACTTTTCATTCACGGAGAAATGAAAAGATGCCTCTTGTTTGAAGGTTTCTGGGTGTCTCAAAGGGCACTGCACACCAAAACTGCACCTAGACCAATCCAAAGACTGTCATCAGACAGTTTCTCTTTAATTCAAAGACTCCCAGTGCCTCTCTGTCTCATATGATACCCACCTCACTCTCTAAAAAGTAACATAGTCTTGCGTAGCTTAAATGTACACCACATAATCCATTAAAAACTCTCCTGGTACTTTCTTGTTTATCTATAAAGCATTGCCCAATTTCCAGTTTATGGTCCAAAAGGAAACAAAAATAATGTGGTCCCTTACAGTATGCATAGTTTGCATTTTAACTGTCTTTCATTAATTAAGTTCAGAGTTGCTTCAAATGCTAAGGGTGCAGTTCTTTCTGCTCACATCAAAAATGGCACAGATCAAACAAAGGGGGCATTTGGAATATATCTCAATGTAATATTTATCTTTCCGTAGCACACTCTCTATTTGCTGTCAATCTGGTGAATTCTAATGCAGCATAGACCAGGTACCATGCGCAGATGCACTGCACCACATAAATATTGCTTAAACATATTTGGGAAGGAGCTACATAAGCAAAATAAAACTGTATGCAGTGCAGTTAATAAACTTTTTGATTTTTTGCCCAAGAAAATCAAGAATTAATTTTGGCACGCTGAAAAACACAGATAAAATGGACTTTAATGGTCATTCCACCTATGAGCAGTCATTAAATCACTCCCAACTGTAGGAGGACTGATCTTTCTAAATTACATAATGGACATATTTTAAACAAAGCCTTAATGCTTTAATTCTGCAATGCTAAAAGTGAAATACAGATCAAGCCGCACTTATTCCTTTAGTACAAAAAGTTGGGAGGAACCATGCAAATGTGACTGAGTTGAGAGTGCTTATGCAACTTGATAGATTAGTGTCAGGAGTAACAGTTTTCATGTTACCACCTGAGAGTCAACTTCAGGAGATAAAGGGAGGCAGGAGTGGTAGAAGCAATGTGGAAATGCCCTTCCAGCACTTCTTGTGGGCCAAGAGGAGGTGGTATGTTTCCCCCACACCTGCAAGCAAATCAATTCCCCACTTTTTACATTTTCCCACGATCAAAGCCATACAATTAATTCACGACCTTCCCTGTCCAATGATCTCTCGCAGCCTGCCCCAAAACCATTAACCAATAAGACCACAGGCCAATATATTCTCAACAACTGCAACCACCCCATCCCACCCCCACCCCCACCAACCCTGATCAATCTGTGCCATGATCTATCCAGGGCCACTCCTTGATGACCTATGCTGATCGTGGATCTCTCTTTTCCTCCTCTCAGCTCCTTGAGTGTAGTGTGCTTCACATAGGCTTTATACCATCCTCCCACTCTAGCTGTTCATCAGGAAATACAGTCAAACATTTTAAGCTAGGTCCTGCCTGTAAATTCAGCAGGGCAAGCTGGTAACCCACACATTGGATTATCCCACCTATACATCTCCCAGTTTCATTCATTCCCTAACCATCTCTCTGCAAATGTTAGGCCCCATTAGCTGTACCCATGAGTGTGAACAACTTACAATTAGGATTTCCAATCAAAAACTGAAATAGATTTGGTAAAACAGCCTGCAGAGAGTGATATATATCACTGAAACCAGAAATGAGAAAAATATTGTAAAAATATTACGTGCATTTTAAAATCAATAACAAATTACCTGGTATCAATATAATTCTGCCTACCAATGCAAAGCAAAAGGGCAGCGGATGGATTACAACTGACTCCTGCAAATTCCCCTCTAATGCTCTCACCGTCTTGACTTGAAACTGTATTGACATTATCAAATCCTGGAACTCCTTCCTGAGCAGCATTATGTGTGTGCTGACCCAATATTGAACGCAGTGGTTCAAAAAGCTCACAAAATAGCTCACAATCATCTTCTCAAGGACATCGAGGATGGCAGCAGCCAGCTACACCCACATCTAGTTAGTTAATTCTTTTTTAAAATGGAGTATATAGAGAAAGTGAAAACTAACCCACTTTCAGTGCAATGTCTGTCCCATTATGATCGGATATATAAGCCTGGATTTTCATCCTCAAGGTGGGTAGCGGGAATTTGGAAATGAGACTCGGGTAAGAGCCCAGGAATCCGTTCGTCTGTTCAAACACCTGAGCTGCTGTGTGTCAACAACTCTGGCTGTCTGAGTTTTGCTGCCTATTTCATCATGTTAATTTACACAATGTTAAGGGATTTCAGGTGCATGCAGTTTCAACTACTGGTACTTTAAAAGATCTGGAGGATGGATATTTTTATTGCCCTTCATGAAAAGGAGTTGTTAGTCTTGTTAAGAAAGTGGAAAGTTATAACTGAATGACTTGTGTACACGCACACTGCTCTCAAAGCATCATTGCTTTTGTATGGTGTATACTGCATGAATGGGCATGGAAGTTCCATATTTTGGCATAAGGAATCTGGGAAGCATTCCTTGGAATGGGGCGGTTGCATGATGAGGACTTTAGTTTTCAAAAGGTTCCTTCTTGCATATACTAGGTCATGTTGCTTCTGTATTGCCATGAACCACTGCTATTTAAAAACCTGGCCTGACTCCATGAATATTGCAGAGCCATAGGACACGACCTATCTCAATGGAGCTGACCAGGTCGAGAATGCTGGATGTGGAATTGCAATCCTTGTGCTGAAACCTGAAACCCTGGGAACAAGATGAAGAATGTGGGAATCAAGGACCCTTCTGCCTTTAAAAAGGGCTCCCGGGTCATGCCAAAATTCCAGTCAATAGTCATACGGCAAAAGAAATGATTAAAAAGCAAAAATGTTATTGGAATAATGTGTGCTATTGTGCGGCAAACTTATTGTGCAGCTTAAAAATGTTCTGGGTGTCTTGACTAGCCACTCATAGAATCATAGAATCCCTACAATGTGAAAGCAGACCATTTGGCCCATTGAGGTTAAAATTGTATCAGAGATAATAGGTACTGCAGATGCTGGAGAATCTGAGATAACAAGGTGTGGAGCTGGATGAACACAGCAGGCCAAGCAGCATCATAGGAGCAGGAGTCCACACTGATCCTCTGAAGAGCATCCCACCCAGACACCCCATCCTTGCACATGCCATAGCTAATACACCTAACCTGCACATCACGAACACTTTGGGCAATTTAGCATGGCCAATCCACCTAACCTGCACATCTCTGGACTGTAGGAGGAAACTGGAGCACCCAGAGGCAACCCATGCAGATGTGGAGAGAATGTGCAAATTTCACACAGATAGTCACCTGAGGCTGGAATCAAAACTTGGTCCCTGGTGCTGTGAGGCAGCAGTGCTAACCACTGAGCCACCGTGCAGTCCCCTCATTCAGGGGTCCTACACTTACTCAACAAATGGATAGCCAGTTCAACATAGACAGCATCATGGAGGAGGCCAACCAGTTTTCCACCAGTATGGCAAGAAGTTTAACTCAAAAGAGAACTTATTCCCTTCAATCCTTTTTCAGCTATCCCTATATCACGGGGAGCTAGCATAATCTGAACACCTTTGTATCGTCCAACTCCTATTGCTTTGGATTTGGAGGATGATTTTACAGGTCTAGAGTGGGACTTGAACCCACCAAACCTGATTTCTTCTGGCATTGAGACAAGTAAGCTAGCCACAGGGAAACTACAGCTCCCTTCCATAGTTCCTATCCCAAATGATATCACGTGGTTCAAGGTGATCATGTCAGAAGGTTAGCCATTGAAGCCATAATCTGGGTGATGCCTGTTATTATATTGGTATCACAATAAAGAGATTGGCAAATATTCTCCTAGAACAGCAACTGAAATGTTGATGGGGAGGCAAAGAACCCACACTCGCTTTTGACCTGAAAACAATAGCTTCAGGAAGTGCTGTAGAAGATCCAGTGATGAACAAATAGTTTCACTGCTTTTTTTGCAACTTGGCATCCTTCTGGCAATATTTCCTGAGAGATAGTCTGATCACTTCTTGTACCTTACCATTGTCTAACAGGATGTTAATAGCCTCAGAGTTGAGGTCAACTCTGCATGTTAAGAAAATATTGAGGGTAATTCTCCACCAATTCTATTGGACTACAAGTGGACTACAGAGATCACTGTGCATTGCTGAAATTCATTCACTGGGCCAGCATTTATTACCCATCGGTAGTTGTCCTGGAGAAGGTGAGCGGCTTTCTTGAACCATTGCAGGTCTCTTGCCGCTAGACCCACAATGCTGGTCTAGTTGGAGTTCCAGAGTTTTGAACAAGCAACAGTGACGGAACGGTGGTATATTTCCAAGTCAGGATGGTGAGTGGTTTGGAGGGAATGTGACAATGTTGTGGCTTTAAGAGGTGTATTTTGTACTAGTTTCTTTTCGAGAGAGATTGGCGGGACAGGCACCAAGTGGTCTACGAAAAGCTAAACAACTTTTCTGAATTTGCCTTTATGCCATTGGTTTATTTAAGGGGTGTTACAATATTGGAACAGATAATGTTTATAAGTGAAATAACCTATAATTCTGTTAAGCTTTACAAGTTTTAAGTTATTCCAAGCTCCTCTTTCTTTTGTAACTATATTTTAAGTATAGTGTTTCAATAAATTGTGTTTTGCTTAACATAAAGTAGTTTGAGCAATCAAATTGCATCTGGAATACAGCTCCTTGCATTTACCTTTGAAATAAGAAAAAGTTAGGCCCTAGGCTACCTTCTTATTATATTTTGAGGGGGACTAGTCTGGTCTATAACAGGGAACTTACAGGACGTAAAGTTCCCATGAATCTGCTTCCCTTATTCTTCAAGATGATCATTGCCTTGGGTTTGGATTTGTTGGAGGTACTTTGGTGAATTTCTGCAGCACATCTTGTAGACTGTACACCCTGCTGTGACTGAGCGTTGGTAGTGGAGGGACTGAATGTTTGTGGATGTGGTGCTATTCAAGCAGGCAGCTTTGTCCTGGATGGAGTCAGAAAAACGGAGAGTAACTTGCGTAGCTTTAGGAATACAGCACAAAACTTTAAAATAAAAGTTCTTCCTGTCTTTACAAACCAATTAGCAAGAATAGGATTAGTTAGCTCAGTTGATTAGATGTCTAGTATTGATTATGAATATCACAGGTCTCTACTCCAATTCTTGCTGTTTTAGTCTTAGGAACCATCTCCTCACCCTGCTCCTGTGAGAGGAAGACAGTAACAAAGTGTCACTAACAAAAACTGTCCAGGAAACAGTTCAGAGTGAGCCCTAGACTTGCATTTGGACAGAGCACACATGAAGAAATGAACTAACAAGCAAATGAGAAAAACAAGTATGGATATTATGGTCGATGGTTGAAAGACACAATTACCTTTAACGGTAAGGTGCTTCATGTTGAAGTCTGAAGCACAAAGAAAATGCTGCAGACGCTGGAAAACTGGAATAAAAACAGAAAATACAAGAAACAGAATTTATGTTTCAAACCAATTCTATTGCATTTTGCTTCTTTCGTGGTTTTGATTTTGCTCAAATTGTTTTTTTTTTCCCATTTTTGCTTTTAGACCCCAACAGTTTCTCAATTACCATTCACACCTCCTCTAGGCATATCTTCTGTGTCCCCTTCTGTCCCATTGTGACTCCCTTTCACTCTTTCCCAGCAATCTTTTTGTCATTTAATCTCTTCCCACCCACCCTATCACAGACCCTATCACTCTCTCACTCTTTCATCTACTCAAAACCTATTACATTTCAACTGTTACCCAGTTTCGATGAAAGGTAACTCTGTTTCTCTCTCCACAGATGCTGCCTGACCTGCAGAGTACTTCCAACATTTTCTTGCTTTGTTTGCTATTTTTTGCTATATTTATAAGATCAAGCCAAGTAACATTCATTTGATACTTTGCACACTCTTTATATTTGGTGTGGAACTAAAAGTTATTGCAATGTTTAAATCACTGCTATTTTGGCATAAAGCCTGGGATTGTTACAGAAACGTAGAGAGTGTGTTGCTTTAACAAGGTAAATTCAATATTCCCTTCAGGGAGCTATGCTGAAAGGAACAGTAGCATTGAAGGATTGTTGCTGCAATTATATTGTCCTATCTGTAAAGCATACTCTCAGAGTTCCAGTCTCTTTGAGAGCTCAACTGTGCTATAGTCACCTATGGCTAGGATCATGGCACAAACCTTTTTCACCTTCTTTTGCTCGAGAAGAGAGATTTAGTTCTGTTTCTGTGTGTGAAGTTTTGTTTGGGTAAGATAAACTACTGTACTTCTGGGGAATAAAAAACGTGGTCAGGCTGTTTAGTGAGTTTTCCAATTCCCACCCTCATCTATAACTGGCTCTCAGCAGCAGATTTGTTAGTTTAGGTTAAGTACAATTTTTGATGTTTTGGGCAGAAAATTCTTAATCATTTCAACCAATGTTCAATTGTTGGTAAGTGCTGTAGCAGGATCTGTAGCCTCCCCAGCTGGGTAGTGAATATGTAGTTGAAAAAGTAATCTCTGATGACAAGCTCTGTAAAAGTCAATTGCTCCTGAAATTTATTTATTTTTAGGGGCTTTTCCTCTAGTTGACCTTGTTGTGTTGTATTTCAGAAACAGTAACCAATCAAGAAAAACAAGTCAAAAGCAGCTACTGATTTCTTTCTTTTTACCCGGCGCGTCACGTTTGCATGCAGTTGCTGAGGATTCCATTACTTGCCAGAAACAGGAACACCCTAAAAGGACTAGAAGACTGATAATTGGAACTACTAAGCTTAAGGTATGGCAGGGCAGCTCAGCCATGTGGAATGCCTATCCTACGGCATGTGAGGTTTTTGTGAGACCTAGATGAGCATAAATGCAGGAAGCACTGCAGGTACTTGAGATCCAAACTCAAGTAGGGTCTGAAGTCACTGTGCTACATCTGCAAAGCTGAGGACAATGTGAATTGCATGTTCAAGGTGGCAATCACAAGACAGCTCCATGAGCATGCAGACAGAAGGGGAAAGGGTGACCAGCAGGCAGGTGAAGGGAACCAGGCAGGTAATGCAGGGGACCCTGGAGATGATTTTTTTTAGTAATTACTTTCCTGCTCTGGAAACTGGTGAGGGCAATAGTTCTTCAGAGGATTGCGATAAGAATCATCACAGGTAGTTCAAAAGCTGAGGAGTGAAAGATGAAGAATAGAAAAGCTGTGGTGATAGCTGTGGGATTTATTCCCTAGGGGAACAGACAGGATGACTATGGGATGGTGTTGCCTCTCTCAAAAATGCAAAACAGAGTAGCCATAGGATATTCTTCTGGGGGAGGATGATTAGCCAGAAGCTGAGGCATATATTGAAGTGAATGACATAGGTGGGGCAGTGGGGGGATGTGTTCCTGCAGTCAGACTTTAGGGAGCTAGTTTGAAAATTGGCAATCAGGGCCTCAAAAGCCTAGATTACTCCCGATTCCTGAGGCAAGTGAGTACAGCAACAGGATGATAAGATAGATGAGCATGTGGCTAGAAAGACAGGTTAAGATTCTTAGGACTCCTGCTTCCACTACTGGAGTCCTGAGGAAGAGCCACTCAGTCAAATCAGACATTAAATCTAGTCTCTTTCTGCTCTGTTAATTGAATCCAAAATATCATATGATAATATTCAACCAAGACCTGGAGAGATGCACCACTTGCTAACCCCTCTTTAATGACTAACATCTAAAAACCGATCAGCTGGATATTTTCCCCCCGACTTTGCTGTGTGCGTATTGACTGCTCGGTTTCCTGCATTTAAATCAATGAGATCCACAGGGACCAAAAAAATTTGCGTTTTTAATTTTTTCTTTTCCTGTTAACTAATGAGGAGGTACCACATTAAGTCTTTGCCTTTAGAACTTTGTCACATAAACTGTCACGTGGCCAAACTCCAGTCTGGAGAATGATAATCTGGGTCCACTGCTGTGCCTAGTTGTCAAGTGAAACAACATGACACACTGGAGCCCTGGTGCTGCTACACTTATTGTGAAACCTAACCATCACACAAAAAAAGGCAGGCTTTTCTGACTGTTCCTTGGCAAATGTTAACCAATCAAGATACTCTGCCAATATTCTTTTCAAACCTAGTGATCCTGGAACACCTCTCACTGATTCAGACAATTATCTCCAACTGCGAACTATGTCTGGGGAGCTGCTCCAGTAATTACAGTTGTTAGGCATGTCTTCTAATGAACATGTAGTCGTTTGGATTTATTACCTCTATAATTCATTTTATTTTTAAATTTCTACATACTTACGCACCAGGATGATTCACTATTCATTAGGTCTTACAGAGTCTTTCTAATGCCAGAACTAGACTTGTCAGCAGAGATCAGGCTGGGATGGCTGAGGTCTGGAGGAGCTTTGAGGAAGCAGTGGCATAGTGGTAATGTCACTGGACTGGTAATCTAGAACCCTGAGTTAACGTTCTACAGACATCAGCTCAAGTCCCACCACTTCAGAGGGTGAAATTTGAATTCAATAAAAATCTGGCCTACAACTGCCATGTGGCATTACTAATGCCCTTCAGGGAAGGAAATCTGCTATCCTTAACTGGTTGGTCTACATATAAATCCAGACCCACAGCAATGTTTTTGACTCTTAATTGCCCTTTGAGATAACTTACAGAGCCATTCAATTCAAGGGTAATTGGGAACAGGCGACAAATGCTGGCCTTGTTAGTGACACCAATATCCTCTGCAAGAATAAAGAGGAAGATAACACGAAGAGACCCTCAGTGGAATATAAGGGCACTTAGATGCATCTAACTATCATGTGTATTTGTAATCAATCCATCCAGGCATGTTATAACACACTTCTGGAGAAGGTGGGATTTGAACCGGGACCAACTAGCTCAGAGGTAGGGACACTACTAATGCACCTCGAAAACCCATACCCAGGTCACCATATCCTCCACTACATGATCAATTCCAGTCAAATTCTTACATTTAAATTGCTGTATTCTCTGATGATGGGACGTTTGGTTAAACATAAGTGCGATCAGTGAATCTCTATAGTTAGGTAATGAGTTGGATTGTAGGCAAGCATCACCCTCATGGGATTTACATTCAGCTTTTTCTATTTCTCTATTCAATCAACCCCAATCATTCACTTTGTGCAAAATGAATCCCTTCCCTTGTTCATCACTGATTACACTTACAGAAGCTGAAAGCTATTTGGTTTTATCCTTCAATACCAAGAGCTCAGTAATTGGCTCATCCTCAATCTCCCCACTTTAATGCAACACGGCCAACAGCTCATTTGTTGTGAAGAGCTTTGCAGCCTTTCACTGAGTACGTTCTACTGGTCACTGAAAGCTTAAGATAATTACAAGCTTGAAGAAGACCTTCCTGAAGGCTATTAATTCATCAGTCATCCAGCTTAATCTCCAAGGGTTTTACTTGTTTGCCATCCACAGCAGCTCACCCGAACAGTCATCTGGCTATTAAAGGCACTACTCTCTGCTTGAGTTAAGAAGGCAGTGCTCTGAGACCAGACAACTCCTCTTATTAGGTGTCCCAGATCATTTAGACAGCTAGCCCTCATCATGTACAAGGAAGGTGGTTAAGAATGAATACTTGCCTTTATTGGTCTTGGGATTGAATACAAGAGCAACAAGGTTATTATGGAGCTATATATAATGTTAGCTCAACCACAGCTGGAGTACTGTATGCAGTTCCAGTCACTACACTATAGGAAGGATATGAATACACTGGAGTGAGTGCAGAGGAGATTTACCAGGATGTTGCTTGGGCTGTAGTAATTCATCTATGAAGAGACGCTAGATAGACTGGGATTGTTTTCCTTAGAACAGAGAACACTGACAGAGGTTCTGATTGAGGTGTATAAGTTCCTGAGGGGCATAGACAAGGTACATATGGAGAAATGTTTCTGTTTAGTACAGAGGTCAATAAACAGTAACTGTGAATCAGATATAACGACAGGCTCCAGACCAGGTGAAAAAGCAAGAAAGCAGGTTGGACTCAGATTTTCTTCAGGCATTCTTCTGCTCTGCTGCCGTACATTGAAAGTTTGGTAGAAATCACCTTTAGATGCTGAAATTGTGCTTTTTTCCAAACTCTTGCCTTAGTTAACAACTACACATTGGGATAGGTCTTGAAAATGTTCCTAACCCTAGCTACAGATATAGCCAGCATTCTTCAGTTTATTAAAAGAAGCGAGGACTTGCATTAATAACGCATCTTTCACAAGCTGAGAACATTCCAGAACACTTGACAGTAATTAATTAATTAATTTTGACATGTTGTCACCGTTATGATCTCCTGGGGGAATCAGAAACAAATATAATTACATTTATCAAATGACCCTAAATGAAGAAATTCTCAACAGTATTCCACATTTTGTAGCTTTTACTTTAATACAAATCAGAACCAATGTAAATTAAACATGAATTAAAAAGCAAATGATACACCAGACAAGAGAAAACTCACTTTAAATAGTCAATACAATAAATAGTTGTTTTTACACAACCACAAACATTTTCATCTGTCCTTGCAACCATGTGACATGAATTAGCTACACATCTCAACAAAATGCTGTTCCATAGTCACACAAGGTAAGTCAAGAGCCCTAAGCAACATCAGCTTTCACCTCCAGTTTTTATGGGGATGATTATTGGCAACACACACTTCTACAAATTCTATCTTCCCTCAGGTTATGGCAGTCTGTTTGGTGTAACTTGTCAGAATTCCTTTTCAACCAACCAGCTAACATTATCCTCGTTTGTGTTTTGACCATGTTTGCAAATGACTACATGGTCTTCAATTCCATATACAGTTCCTCACATACTGAAGCAGTCCATTTCCATTTGTAGCAAGGCCTGAACACAATCAAGCTGCAGGTTAATTTCGTGGTAAGTAACATTCATGCTCCACAACTGCCAGGTAATAACCATCTCCAACAAGAGACAATCTAACCATTGCCCCTTGATATACCATGCCATTATTCCACTATCAACAGCTCACATTAATCAGAAATATGAGTGGACCAGCCACATAAATATTGTTGCTACAACAGCAGGTTAGAGGCTGAAAGTTCTGTGGGGAGTAACTCACCTCCTGACTCCCCAAAGCCTGTCCATTATCTCCAAGGTACAAGTCAGGAGAATGATGTAATATTATAGACTTGCTTGGATGAGTGTAGATCCAGCAACACTCATGAATCTTGATACTATCTAGGACAAGGCACCCACTTGATCAACACCTTAGCCGCCACTTCTAACATTCACTCCCTCTCCTACAGATGCTTAGTAGCAGCCAGTACATAACATCTACATGATGCACTGCAAAAATTCCCAAAGGCAGGATTGTAATTCTGGAACTTCCTTCCTAACTGTTGGTTTTCTTAAGCCCCAAGGATTGTAATGATTCAAGAAGGCAGCTCACAACTACCATTTCCAAGGAAATTAGTTACAGGTAATAAGTGCTGACACAGCCTGAATAGGATGGAACAAGTCAGGAAACAAAAGTGTTCCATTGCCCAGCACTGACTCCTGAATCACAATCTTCCAGTGATTGTCCTTGCGAAAAAGAAGCATTTGGCCACCCAATGGAACCTGAGGGAGGCTCACCACTACTTTGGCGTCCACCCTAATTACCATTTTGATATAACCCACCAACCAGAACTAGCATTAATACCTAGTGACCATAGGTTGCCATGGATCCAGAATCACACATAGACCAGACCAGGTAAGGCCAGTAGATTTCCTTCCCTAAAGGACAACAGTGAACCAAATGGGTTTTTGCGACAATCAACAGTCACCATTGGGGCAGCTTTTAATTGGATTAAAATTTCACTATCTGCCATGGTTGGATTCGAACACATGCCCACAGAACATTCATCTAGAATATTACACCATCACTATGTGAAGGGGTGTGGCAGAGGATAGTTCCCATTGGATGGCTGGAACAGATCACACATTGGGAAGAGTTAGCTTTAAATACTCCCATGACAAAAAAGCATCCTAAATGTTACAACTCTGAATTTGAGCACTCTTCAACAGCCACTGTGTTGAACATTGGATTGGCTGTTTAGAATAAAGAAGTAATAGGTGAGACAGTGGGTCAGTGCTTGCGTTCTATTCATTGGTTCTTTGAAAGTGCAGTGGGCTCCTGCTACTTAATGAGACTACTAATGACAACTACTTAGTGAGATTAGCAGTCAAGAAAGGCAATTTATCTGTAGTTTCTATTGAATAACATTTATGTTAAACAGATCAGGCTGCAGTATCACCCATAGAATAGGGTGGGAGCAGGCCATTCCATCAGTCAAGTCTGCACCAACCCTCTGAAGAGCATCCCACCCAAACCCAACCCCTACCCAAACCCTGGAACCCATACTGCCCATGGCCAATCCACCTAACCAGCACATCTTTGGACCATGTGAGGAAACTGGAGCACCCAGAGGAAACCCACACAGACTCAGGTAGTATGCATAAACTCCACACGGTCCCCCAAGGCTGCATGCGAACTCAGGTCCCTGGCGCTGTCAGGCAGCAGTACTGACTGCTGCACCACCATGCTGCCCAGTTTACACCTGAAGAGCTTTCCTCTTATCCTTGTATCCTATGGCTATTACTTTCCACTACTACATTCAATAAAGTACACCATCCTTTAATCTTTATTGAAACTCATATTTGATTTGACTGAAGCTGGATATTGAACTCTGTAATTGGAATGATCAAAACCAACAAAAACCATGTAAATCCCTAACTATTTGCCAAGCTGTGGGCTACCGGTGTTGGACTGGGGTCCACTTCACCTGACGAAGGAGCAGCGCTCTGAAAGCTTGTGATTTCAAATAAACCTGTTAGACTATAACCTGGTATCATGTGACTTCTTTTAGCCAAATAACATTCTGCTCAGCTAAAGATTATGGCTGTTGCAGTTCACCTGTGAACATCAGGATACTCTTTTTAAATTTACAACGTGCTGCACTGCAGCTCATTTGTTCACTGCATCTCCACACGCTGTGGCTCTGGGGTAATTTTCTTTGCTTTTGAATCAAAAAGTCATGGATTCAGTTTCCAGAGCTTAGAGTACAACATTTCAGCTGATACACCAGCATAGGGAATGCAGCGCTATTAGATGTGTTATCTTTTGGGGGAAAAAAAAACATTAAACAGCAGTTACATCTGCCCCCTCAAACAGATGTCAGAGATCCCAATGCACTAAACAGCATGGAAATGATTTGTGGTTTCCGAGCTGTTATTTATTGCTCAGTCAGCAATTGGGGAATATTCCATCACACGTCACATCACATTCCCTCCATCATAAGGTCAGAAGTGGACGTGTTCACCAACGATTGCACAATGTTCAACAACATTCACAACTCCTCAGATGCTGAAGCAATTCATCTTCAAATGCAACAAGATCTGGGCAATATCCAGGTTTGGGCTGACAAGTGGCAAGTAACATTCGCACCACACAAATACCAGGCTGTGACCATCTCCAGTAAGACACAATCTAACCACTGCCCCTTGAAATTCAATGGTGTTACCATCGCTGAATCCTCCACTATCAACATCCTGTGGATTACCATTGACCAGAGACTCAACTGAACTCAGCATATAAATAGAGTGGTTACAAGAGCAGGTCAAAGGTTAGGAATTCTGTGGCGAGTAACTCACCTCCTGACTCCTCAAAACCTGTCCACCATCTACAAGGCACAAATCAAGAGTGTGATGGAATACTCCCCACTTGCCTGGATGGGTGCAGCCCCAACAACATTCAAGAAGCTTGACACCATCCAGGACAAAGCAGGCCGCTCCCTCTACTATCCATGCTTAATAGAAGCAGTGTGTACAATCTACAAGATGCACTGCAGTAATTCAATAAGACTGCTTAGACAGCACCTTACAAACCCGACCACTTCCATCTAGAAGGACAAGGGCCACACACACATGGGAACACCGCTGACTGAAAGCTGTCCTCCAAGCCATGTGCCATCCTAACTTGGAAACATATCACTGTTCCATTACTGTCAGTGCGTCAAAATCCTGGAATTCCCTCCCTAAGGGCATTATGGGTCAACCCACAGCAGATGGACTGCAGCGGTTCAAGAAGGCAGCTCACCACTGCCTTCTCAAGGGGGCAATTAGGGACGGGCAATAAAAATTGCTGGCCAGGCTTCGGGCATGCAGGAGGTGAATGACTCACTGCAGAATTCAGTCACGGACCTGCTCTTGCAGTTGTAGTATTTATATGGCTACAAGGTCAGTTCTGAAGATACTGGGGGACTTGAAATGTTAACTCTGTTTTTCTCTCCACATATGCTGCCAGACCTGCTGAGTTTCTCCAGCACTGTCTATTTATATTTATCATGGCCTGTTCCAGTTGAGTTTCTGGTTAATGGTGTCTCCTAGCATGTTCAATGATGGTTAGGTTCTCTCTTATTGGAGATGATCATTGCCTGGCACCTGTGTAGTGCAAATTTTACTTGCCACTTGTTATCCCGAGCCCAGATGTTGTCCAGATCTTCTTGCATTTGAACTTGGACTGCTTCAGTATCTGAGGAGTTGCGAATGGTGCCACACATTGTTCAACCATCAGCGAATATCCCCACTTTTGACCGTATGATGGCTGGAAGATCGTTGATGAAGCAGCTGAAGATAGTTGGACACTACCCCGAGGAACTCCTGCCGAGATATCATGGAACTGAGATGACTGACCTCCAACAACCATGACCATCTTCCTTTATGCAAAATACAACTATTAAAGAGTTTCTCCCCAGTGTCCATTGATTCCAGTACCAGGGTTCTTTGATGCCTCATTCGGTCGAATGCAGCCTTGATGTCAAGGGCTGTCACACTCACCTCACCTCTGGAGTTCAGCTCTTTTGTCTATGTTTGGAGCAAGGCTGTAGTGAGGTCAGGAACTGAGTGGCACCGATGAAAAACAAATCAAGTGAGCAAGTAATTACCAATAAAGTGCCACTTGAGGGCAGTGTCAATAACTCCTAACATCACTTTACTGATCATCAAGAGCAAGCTGATGGGGCAGTAATTGTCCAGTTTTGATTTGTCCTGCTTTTTTCTGAAGTGGCGTGAATTAAATTGGCTAAAGACTGGTATCTTTGATGCTGGGGACATTGGGAGAAGGCCAAGATGGATCATCTACTCAGCACTTTTGCTTGAAGATGGATATAATTTTTGTGCACTGATGTACAGGGCTCCACGTGATTGAGGATGGTGATATTTGTCAACCCTCCTCCTGTGAGATTAATTGTCCAACACTATTCACAACTGGATATGGTGACAACCACAGACCTTAGATTTGATGTGTTAGATCTGTTAGATCACTACTCCCCAACTACAGCCTGCTGCTTCCACTGCTTAGCAAACAAGAAGTCCTGTGTGGTAGCTTGACTAGATTGGCATTTCACTATTAAGTATGTCTGGTGCTGGTCTTGGTTTGTTGTGCTGCACTTTCCAATGAAAGTGAGTTGATCCCCTGGTGTGGTTGTAACAATAGAGTGTGGAATATGGTAAGGTAAATGCAAAATTGCCATAGGCCCAGAGGACTCTTATTAGAGAGTGACAACTGATGGTGGTTTAACCTGAGAGTCACCAGACCTCAGGTGAGAAGAGAGGTTGAGAAGGAGAGCCAGGAATTGAGCCCACGTTATAGGCATCAGCCTGCATTGGAAATTAGCCATTCAGCCAACCGAGCTACCCACTCACACTACTGCATGCAGCATCTTCCCTCACCCACTCAGACTCACCACAACATCCCACACTATGAACCTTCTTTGCCCTCTGCACTTCCTACTCACTCACTTATTTGGGACACCGCACCGTCTTTCTTCTGCTTGCATCACAACTACCAGCTGTGCCAGCCGCTACCATCTCACTGAAGCCCTCCCTTGTCTCATCGCAGCAGAAAATGGCCCACAATAGGTCAGAGAGGACAAAGACATTTATGTCCTCACCCTCTGCGAAGAGAGAATTCTTTTGCCTTAGCTGGAGAGGTCTGTGACCATTCACATGCCGACCCTGAGGCGTCCATGTCCCGGCAACTGAGTAACCATGGTAACTGTGGCACTGTGCTGCTCTTCCATTACTCCCCACTGTGAATATATTCTTTAACAAGCTCAAGCTTCAATCCCTGTAGCACAGCTCACTCCCCCTCTTATCAAGTACCCGTGACACCAGCCCCCCACAGACACAGTCTTTGATCTTGAGCCCAAGCCATGTCCTCCTCCTCTGAGGAAGAAGACTCAGACCCCCCTCACTGACAGGGCCATCTCCTGCACCCACCACTTTGGTGTCCAGATGATCCAGGTTTGAGTCAGGAGCATCTGCTGGTGAGCACGTCACTTCCATGTCTCTGCCAGTGGCACGCCCGTGATCTTCCATGGACAAGTTGACAGCTACCACAGAGACCTAAGTCTAGCCGCATGCTGAATTGGCTGATGAGGTGCACATGGCTCCATCACTTTAGCCACTGGTGCACACCATCAGCAACATTGTGACAAGAGGCAAGGGACCTTGATCTCTCTGTTGGATCCCCTTCCTCACAAGCCACAGGAACCACATACAGGATCCTCTCAGGACACTGCAAAGGTGCCCAGCTCCTCTATCTCCACTCTCCCTGTAAGCCGGTGGAGGTTCAAGCCAAAGACAGCAAACTGGCACTTGACCAGGACATACTGAATGTGATTGGACCCACTAAACATTCAGCCAAACCCCCAAAGCCAACTGGTTTCATTATAGAGCAGGCTTGCTCCAAACCTGCTGCAGACCCCACCACAGCACCTAGACATAGTGGGAGGGTGACCTTACTCTAACATTCTGGGCCGAATTTGTCATGAAGTAGTTGGATCCAGGATGGAGTTGGGCCCTCTGCCTACGGAGGTAGGCACGAAGTGACGATGGTAGTTGGTGATTGCCCAGGCTGGCATGTTAGGATGCCCTCCTTCATTTACTCAGCCAACAGCCCAATCTTAATGCGGATTGGTTATGCTTTCAAACCTTGCACTGTCAACTCGCAACCTCCCTCATCCCTCACGTCCACACACTAAATGCTGCTTCAAAGGCCCTGAATATTGCCCATGTTCACTCAGACACCCTCATCCCTCCATACCCCTTCATATTTCCAAACACTCCATGGTCCGTCTCTCCCTCTATGCCACACTAGTGTCACTCCATGCCCTCAAAACCCCCTATCTCTCCTCTGTGCCCTCTACAGCCACTCACCCAGTCTTGGATATGGAGATGAAAATAAAAATGTTCTCACAATCTACTAGAACTGCCTTTCATATATACTTCACATTGAAAAGCTCTCACACATTGGACCCATTTGAAAAAATATCTCCTCAGGTTGTCAAAACAAACAAAGATATATTTCACTAACAACACCAAAGCTGGATTATCCTTTAACAGCCTATTCAAACTGTCAATCAAAATGTGAATACAGATCTCTGCTGAGACAAGTGGTCCTTGGAACTTCATTCAGTTTTCACAATGGTTTCAGATGTAATTTATAAAATCGTAGCAAATGAACAGAATGGAGTCTCTAACAATCGGAACACCATATTGATTTTATTTTGCCAAAGCTACACCAGATGACCTGTCACTCACAGCAGTCCAGGAGCAGATGTCTGCTTTTGTTCTCTAAGTGAAAAAACTAAAGCTTTGTTTGTCTATTAAAAAAAATGCTCTGGGATTTTAAATCACTTCAAATTTTTACATGAGCTTCACATGCAATTGTTTCTTCAGTCTTGTATGCATTGTAGCATCTTTCCTGTTGGGAAGGTTTTCTAACGCACCTGAATTCGTAATACAATGCTAATCAATGCAATGATCAGCTTAGTTTTGTTGAATGTTTAATCAATCACTGCAGTAAAACACATCTGACTCATAATACTATGTTGAAACAGAAAGAATAAATGATTTTTTTTGTCTGTATTTCAAAGCTTGGCAATGATAGCTGTTTTGTTTGATTCCCCTCTTGAGACTGTGGATTCCCCAAAGTCATGCTTCATTTCATAAGGGCATGAATCTTGTGGATTTACAGATGGGGAGGTGCCTTAAACTGGCCATCAAACCACAGTGGAGCCAGCAAAGATGGGAGCACTGCATGTGTACTCATTGTCCTTATCCTGCGCAAGCGAAAATTACTGGAAATGGGAATGAGGCCTGAATCTCAGAGTTGGGTGCTGCCTGCCATTTTTAAAGGACTCCCAAGCCAGCCTAATTTGTCAAAAATCCAGGCCCTCTGTTTCAATTCTAACATCAGTGGATGGTGGGCTTTTGTTCTTGTGTCTTATAACTGACTGACTGAGCCATGAAGCTGACAATAGAGTTATAGAGCTGTACAGCATGGAAACAGACCTTCGGTCCAAATCGTCCATGTCAACCAGTTTAATCCAGTCTCATTTGCTATCATTTGGCCCATATCCCTCTGAATGCTTCCTATTCATATACCCATCCAGATGCCTTTTAAATGTTGCAATTTTACCAGCCTCCACTAATTCCTCTGGCAGCTTGTCCCATAAACACACCACACTCTGTGTGAAAAAGTTGCCCCTTAGGTCCCTTTTACATCTTTTCCCTCAATACTTAAACCTATGCCCTCTAGCTTTGGACTCCGCTACCTTGGGGAAAAAATACCTTGTCTATTCACCCTTTCCATGCACTTCATGATTTTATACACTTCTGTAAAGTCACTCCTCAGCCTCTGACACTCCAGGAAAAACAGCCCCGGCCTATTCAGCCCCTCCCTATAGCTTGAACCCTTCAACCCTGGCAACATCCTTGCACATCTTTTCCACACCCTCTCAAGTTTTACAACATCTTTCCTATAGCTGGGAAAGTTTGTTCAAGCACATAATCTTGGGGTAAATTTCCAGATGAAACCAGGAATTGAAGGCAGATTGGGCAACATCCAAACGAAAGAACTGGGTTGACTTCAGGGTCAATTGCCTCTTTAGAGCAGTCTATGTTGAGATCAGGATTTTACATTTCAAAAATAAGCTTTAAATTGGGAAATATAGCAAAATTAAATGGAATAAATCTTAAGATTTGGATCCAGTTTGGATTGTTACCCTCTAGGGGGAGCCCACAGAGTTGACTTAATTAGGTGGGATGAGAAATTTTGATTGTGATACATTTGTACACCATGAATATTCATTCACATGAAACCATTTTTATTAAAGTCTTACCGTCAAGGTAAAGTCAGTGGCGCATGAAAATCCCAGTTCCGAAGGTTCAGAAATGGCTTTGTGTCTGAGGTTAGACGTTTCCCTCATTGAACATAACGGCACAAGGGAGGGGAGCAGAAGAATGGCAGCTGGCATCAGAGGCACAGGATTGGCCAAGGTGGGTTGTTGGTGAGGAGCAGTGACCTGAAAGATTGCAAGAGGGCTCTGGGGAGGACAGAGGATAGGGCTGAGAGCTTGTGGGAATGAAGTGGGAAGGATCTGAAGTCCTGGATGTGGTGGGGGAAGAGGTCATAGAGTCATAGAGTCATACAGCACGGAAACAGACACTTCAGTCCAACCAGTCCGCGACGATCATAACCCCGAACTAAACTAATTCCACCTGCCTGCTTCTGGCCCATATCCCTCTAAACATTTCTTATTCATGTACTTATCCATATGTCTTTTAAACCTTGTAACTGTACCCACATCCACCACTTCCTCTGGAAGTTCATTCCACACACGAACCATTCTCTGTGTAAGAAAGTTGGCCTTTGTGTCTTTTTTAAATCTTTCCACTTTCACCTTAAAAATATGCTCCCCTTGTCTTGAAATGCCCCACCCTAGTGTAAAGACATCTGCTATTCACCTTATCTATACCCCTCATGATTTTATAAACTTCTATAAGGTCACCTCTAAACCTTCTATGCTCCAGTGGAAAAAGTCCCAGCCTATCCAGCCTCTCCCCATAGCTCAAACCCTCCATTTCTGCCAGCAGCCTGGTAAATCTTTTCTGAGCCTTCTCCAGCTTAATAACATCCTTCCTATAACTGGGCGGCTAGAACTGGACACAGTTCTCCAGAAGAGGCCTTACCAATGCCGTGTATAACCTCACCATGACCTCCCAACGACTATACTCAAAGGTTTGAGCAATGAAGGCAAGCGTGCTAAATGCCTTCTTGATAGTGATAGTGAGTCAAAGTGAGAAAATGAAAGGCCTAAAGTCACCTCAATTAGATCTCCCCTCATTCTTCTAAATTCCAGAGAATATGGATCTGATAGTAATTTCAACAATGTCTGCTCCAAGGAGCCCCATCACAAAAACCCTCTGTTTACAAAGCATTCAGCCGATCTCAGTTCTCCCAACCTTTGGATTAGGAGAGAGAAGACTGCTAGTCCAATGACATTAGCACTGCACCACCACCTTACAACAGCTACTATCATCTCTGAGTGTTGGCTGGCAACCTCTATCTGGCTTCATCTACAGCACTTCAATAATCCCTGCTGAGAAAACTGTTGAACAATGTTCTTTACAATTGCATAGAAAGGAGGGCCAGCTCAGCCTTGAGGTACAGTCATATTCCACAAATTGGCAAACACAACAGAGGACCCTAATATGAATACTCAATAAAGAAAGATTAAAAAATACAACATCGTTTCTGCCACAATAAAGGAAATGTCCCTAAAGCATCTGCAACAATCAATGCTTACCAACGATGGGGCTCACACATACCTCTCTGACTAAGCTAGTCTCAACAAATAACAATGATGCAGACATGAATGAAGTGAAAGCAATCTAAGATGGCACATTTAGAAGCAAGATTTAATTTTAAAGCCCATGCCACTTGGTGCTCTCAAAACCTTTGTAAACAGCAGTGTGGTTGATTTGGCAATTTGTGGCTGTGAGGCAGAGTCGCCTTGTTTGACCAGGAGAGGCTGCCTGGAAACATAGCATTGTCAGCTGATAGTGGGTTCCACCGACAAAACCACTGAATTGAAGATATTTTGGATGGCAAGCTGCAGGTACTCTGAATTTTAATTATAATTGCCTAGGGAAAGGCAAAATGAGAGAAAGCAGAAGTGGCCCCTGACGCACCTTACAACAATGGGAAATGCACGCTGTTTACAAAATTCAGCCCAGTGACTTTGAAATTCCACTTCACAGACCTGTGCTCTCACGTTGGAGATTTCAAGAAACATCAGTGGAATTGGTCTGGTTAATGTCCTTAGAGTGAGTTTAGATTTTGCATACCAAAATGCATATAAAAACGTTCCCTTTGCATAATTCCTATTACAAACATTCCCCACATTTATTAAGAATTCATCATGGTTTATGTTTTTAATTCTGTCCCTTCCCATCTTTCCCTTTTGTCCTTTGCATGTCATGCAAAATACATTGGTCTGAATCATGGACAAAAGTTGCATTAAAGTGGCCTGATTGAATTACTCACAAATTCTCCAACTCTGGAGAAATACTTTAACACATGGACACAAGCCTGAAATAGAGCGATCACTAAACTCCTAAATGTGAGAGTCTCAATGAGAGAACTCCAGCAGGGGGATAACGGAAATGTTAAATACAGCTGACAATCGGGGAAGGTGTAAAACACATGATAGATTGTTCTCTGCCTGGCCAACGAAAGTTAAAAATTTTCCTTTGTCAATTGGAATTTCTCATAGGAAACAGGTTAGTGTCAAGCAGTTCCAATTTTAATTCACACAAATCTGTTCTCTGCTCTAAGTCAGTGAAGTACTAAACAAATACAGGTTTAAAAGCTCAATTCTATATTTGTCAAGTCAGAACATTGAGCCTTCAAATCAAACAGTGATGCTTAATTCTGTAGCTCGGGGTAGAATGTGATCATTTCCAACATTGTTTTCCAGAACATATTAATTATAGTATTGCCCAAAGTATTAATTATAAGGGAATTAAGCATGCAGTGTTTCAATAAATTGTCTTTCACCTCTGGGAGCTACATTTGTGTGTAGCTCAGATGATGGGATGTCAGCTTGCTCTCTCTAAGAGCTGTGATGGGGCTTCAGGAACTGAGTTTGGAAAAGTAGCAGATGAGTTTCTAGAGGGCACAACACAACTGCAAATATAGTCACCTTGAATTGGCAATGTCATTCAGGGAGGCTGTAAGAAGGATATGTGAGATGAGGACATATCCCACTGCTACAATAGGGATTAGTGTTGAGAGTTCAGAAGTGGAGAGTGATGAAGGCAGAATTTTTTTAAAATGTTAACATTTTTAATTCTATTTGTCTTTGCATACTTGTCAAAATGGAGGCAGTAATAAATTTGTATTAGCTGATGGTATAATGCACAGTTTAGCGAATGCATTATAAAAAGGATATTAAAACAACAGACTCTGCACGGTCCAGGTTCACAAAGGAGAGGCTTTGTTTTATAATTTTTAATGAGATCAGGGTGTCATTCTCCAGGCCAGCATTTATTGCCCATCCCTGAGAAGGTGAGCTGCTTTCTTGATCCTCTGCAGTCCATGGGATGTAGGTAAGAAATAACACCACAGAGGCTGGTATCCCGTCACCAAGTCACCCTTTATTTACACATGGAGAGTCCTTGACACTGATCCAACTCCCTCACAGCTAACTCTCAGAGTGAGCAGAACTTGTGACACTCCTGTCTACATCTGTTAGCCAGGACTCCCTGATTGGACAAGATTAACAGCCCCAAACAGGGAACTCATATTCTACGAGGTCCAGATGGCTGCTATTGTTACAATCATTATAGGAAGGTGTCAGGAAGGAAATTCCAGAATTTTGACATTATAAAACTGAAGGAATAGTGATTTGGATCCAAGGAAACATGAAACATATTGTATATGAGTGACTTATATCCTGGTTTTCCAAAGCAACAAGGAACAAGCCAGCAGAGTGTGGGAATACACTCCGCATACCTGGTTAAATGCAACTCCAATAAGACACAGGAAGTGTAGCACTATCCATGTCTTAAGCACCACATTTAATCAGCTCCCCACTATCTCCATAAACATTCTGTACCTCAATTACTGAAATTCAGTGGCTGCAGTGTGTATCATCTACAAAATGCACTGCAGAAACTCACCAAAGCTCCTTTGACAGCTACTTACAAACTTGTGACCACTACCATCTTGAAGATTAAAGAAAGCAGATACAGGGAACACCAGCAACTGCAAGTTTCCTTTCAAGCCACATACCATCCTGACTTGGAAATGTGTCACTATTTCTGATTAAAATCATCCAACACCCCTCCTAATAGTAGAGTGTGTATACCTAACTATTATCTTCTCAAGGATTATTAGGATTGGGCAATAAATTCTGACCTTGCCAACAAAGCTCGCTGCTGTTAAAATCTAGTCAATGGCTTGTATGTTTTACAATTTTTCTTCCAGTTTCAAAAATTAGAGCTTTAACTGTTGAAAGTGGCAGTATCTGATTGAGAAACTGGTAAGCATCTCTGATGTAAATGCAACTCAAACAATCCTGGGTTGGATACACTTAAAACGTAACTCCAGTTTATCTGGCAAAGTCAGAGTGTGGAACAGCAGAACTTAAACAATGAATGACCCATATCTGGTTTTGTAGGGCAGCCATTACTTCAATAAAATATTTAAATTCCAGATCAAAAAGTCATGACCCAGTAGCAAACTATAGAGTTCATTAACAGGACCAGCAATTCTAGAGAAGAAAAATTTGTCAATTTGGAATATAATTTATTCATAGATGTTACAGAATCAAAGGGTTGTATTGAAGATAAACTAGTTCATTTTTATATCTATTTGAACCCATCCTGAAACATTCCATGTTGACACAGAGATGGGATGTGAGCAGAGAAGATTATTTTGTTTAATTTGTCTGAGTGGTTACTTACAGATGCAATCAGTTCACTTTGGGTTTCATACAGAAAGGACAGCGGGAGGATTTGTTGTTGCATGCTGCTACTGAAAGAAAAATACATTGAACCTCACAGAGGAATATGACAGAAAGCAGTCACTGAAGTTAGCTTGGAAAACTGTAGGCAGACATTTGGGCCTCTGTTGGTGACCTAAACAAAGAGCTGAAGCATCCACAATGAGGAGACAGTGTAAAGGAAGAGGTGGAGGATTGCTTAGCTAAAAAGCTAGAAGAAAGTCTCCTATGTCACTTTATCTTAGCAGAACAGTTGGGATGCGCAGGTGAATTAAAGCAAATTTTAGAGGGCCGTGTCATACCTTTTGGGCATTATTAAGCTATACTGTTAAGTTAATGGTCCTTGGTTTGTTTATATTGTATATAGTTTTTTTGGTTAAAATATGGAATCTTGTAGCTTTGTTCATAAATTAATTATGAAGTTTTTGAACTTGTTCCTTAAAAGTTAATAGCCTATGGAAGGATCTTAACACCACATCTTTTGAATAAATAAAAGACAGTCTTCGGATGCCAAATTATGTATTAAGGTTCTTAATTATTTCTTCTGAATAATTGATTTTAAAAAAGTAAAAGGAAGTGTAGGGTGTTGAATCTTTGTAATTATGCCTTTCCATTGCCAAGACAGCAATTTTTTTGTCATGAAGAAAGTAAACTGGATATAGTCAATTAGATTTTTGCAAGTTAGCACTTGCCCAAACATTTACAGAAATTAGATTTGAGCACAGTATCTCAAGAATGGTATAAATGACATTTAATGAGCAAGTGTATAGTTACAGCAGAATTTCAGAATTGTTACGATGCCAAAGGAGTCCATTTAGTCCATCCTGCCTCCAGTATTTGCCTAAATGACTGATTTATGTAGTGCCATTCATCTACCTTCTCCTTGTCCACCTGATTTTCTTTCCTTTTTGAATGGCGATTTTTGTATGCTTTAATGGAGCCTGTCTCCACCACACTCTCAAGGCATGCATTCCAAATCTTAACCACTCACTGCATGAAAAAGTTTCCTTCTCATATCACATTGGTTTCATTTGTCAATTATCCAAAACCTGTTCTTTACATGCTCAACCCTTTTTATGACCAGGGCCAGTTTCTTCCTATCTATTCTGTCCAGACCACTTGTGATTTGCCCCTTTGAAGAGGAGTTAATAATCAGGTAGCACAGCTTTAAGGTGAGGAGCATGAGGTCAAGGGAGTGGTGAGGGGATGCGTGGATTTGAGGAAATGCTTGTTTCACCCAGAATGTTGGGGTATCTGGAAATCACTGTCTGAAAGGGTGGTAGAGGCAGGAAACCCTCAAGACATTTAAGAAATATTTAGATTAATGTTTTAAACACCGTAGCATACAAGGCTACATGCTAAGGGCTGGAAAATGGGATTGGTATAGATGGATGACTGATGACCGGCACAGACACAATGGGCTGAAAGGCCACTTTCTGTGCTGTAAAAACACTATGACATTTTATGACTCTCTGCATCTCCAGTCCTCTGGTACCATCCCTGTATCTAAGGGAAAACTGAAAAACTATGACTAGTGCCTCTGCACCTTCCACTCTCACTAACTTTGCTCAATATTCTTGGTCAATACCCAGTCTTTGTACTTTATCAACTCTAATCACAGGTAGCTTACTCGGTACCACCTCCTTATCAATTTTAAATGCTCCTAATATCTGAATGTCCTCGCCTGTCACTGTTGCCTAAGTAGCATCTCCTTCCTTGGTAAAGACTGTTGGAAAATGTTCCAATATACCTCTACTATGTCTTTGGCTTCTGTGTATAAATCCTCTTTGTGTTCCCTAATTGGTCTTACCCCTTCTTTAACCACTATTATACTATTTAGATCACCATTGAAAACTTTGTCATGTCCTTTTAATGTTAGCTGCCAGTATCTTTGCATACCCTGTCTTTGCTTCTTTTATTGGCTTTCTCACCTCCCTTCTCAAAATTTGTTATTCAGCCTAGTTCTCAATTATGTTTTCAACATCATTTTTGTTTTCAGCACGCTTCTTCTTCCTTATCTTAATGTTGATCTCTTCTTGTCATCCAAGGAACTCTGGATTTGTCTGACATCCTCTTTGAGAGAATACGCTTTGAATGTGTGGGAACTATCTCTTGATTGAAAGTAGAGGCTGGATGAACACAGCAGGTCAAGCAGCATCATAGGAGCAGGAA
>JAHRHZ010000031.1:22619050-22670607 GCA_024137785.1 Ginglymostoma cirratum
GGCCTAAACCCTTCATTTTCTGATGAAGGGTTTAGGCCCGAAACGTCAAGTTTTCCTGCTCCTATGATGCTGCTTGACCTGCTGTGTTCATCCAGCCCCATGCTTGTTATCTCGGATTCTCCAGCATCTGCAGTACCTTTTATCCCCAGTAAGATTTGAACTTGCCTTTTCTGAAATTGTTAGGCCAGGAATCTGGCTTACCAACCCACTCACAAAACTATTACAGTTCCATTCCCCCATTTGAAGTTTGATATTTGCAGACCTGGACAACATCCAGTCTTGGACTGATAGGTGGCAAATCACATTGTTTTCCATATTGCCAAGAGATGTGAACACCACCAGTAAGGCCAGAATTTGTTACCAATTCCTAACAGCTCACGAGAATGTGCTGGTGAACCATCCTGAATAACTACAGTCCTTGTGGTGTAGGAATACCCACAGTGCTATTACAGAGGGAATTCTAGGAATTTGACCCAGTGACAATGAAAGAACAGAAATATAGTTTCACATTAGCATGAAAGAGGACGTTGCAGTTAATGGTGTTCCCATGCGTCTTCGGCCATTGTCCTTCCAAATGAGAGACGTCATGGATTTGGAAATTGATGTCAAGAGGTTAGACAAGTTGCTATAGTTTACCTATTTTACTACTGTCACCTTGACTGCTGGCGGAGGGAGTCAGTATTGAAGTTGGTGGATGTGGTGCCAGTCAAGGGGTCTGCATAGAAACGTAGAAAATAGGAGCAGAAGGAGGCCATTCGGCCCTTTGTGCCTGCTCCACCATTCATCATGATCATGGCTGATCGTCCAACTCAATAGCCTAATCCTGCTTTCTCCCCATAACCTTTGATCCCAATTATCCAAAGTGCTTTATCTAGCTGCCTCTTGAATACATTCAATGTTTTGGCATCAACTTTTTCCTGTAGTAATGAATTCCACAGGCTCACCACTCTTTGGGTGAAGAAATGTCTCCTCATCGCCATCCTAAATTGTCTACCCTAAATCCTCATACTGTGACCCCTGATTCTGGACACACCCCCAACCAGGAACATTCTCCCTGCATCTACCCTGTCCAGTCCTGTTAGAATTTTATAAGTATCTATGAGATTCCCCCTCATTTGCCTGAACTCCAGCAAAAACAATCCTAACCTAGTCAATCTCTCCTCATATGTCAGTCCTGCCATCCCCAGAATCAGTCTGGTAAACCTTTGCTACACTCCCTCGAGAGCAAGAGCATCCTTGCTCAGAAAAGGAGACCAAAATTACATACGATACTCCAGGTGTAGCCTCACCAAGGCCCTGTATAATTGCAACAACACATCCTTGCTCCTGTACTCGAAACCTCTCGCAATGAAGGCCAACATACCATTTGCCTTCTTTACTGCCTGCTGCACCTGCATGCTTCAGTGAATGGTGCACAAGTATGCCCAGGTCCCACTGCACACTCCCCTGTCACAATTTACAGCCATTCAGGTAGTAATCTACCTTCTTGCTTTTGCTTCTGAAGTGAATAACCTCACGTTTATCCAAATTATACTGCATCTAGCATTGATTTGCTCATTCACCCAACCTGTCCAGATCATTTTTTGTTCTTTATTCATTCACGGGCTTAGGGCGTCGCTGGCTAAGCAGCATTTATTGCCCATCCCTAATTGCCCAGAGGGCAGTTAAGAGTCAACCACATTGCTGTGGGTCTGGAGTCACATGTAGGCCAGACCAGGTAAGGATAGCAGTTTCCTTCCCTAAAGGACATTGGTGAACCAGTTACCAGTTGGGTTTTTCCTGACAATTGACAATGGATTCACGGTCATCATTAGAATCTTATTCTATTGAATTCAAATTCCACCATCTGCCATGGTGGGATACGAACCCCAGTCCCCAGAACATTATCTGGGTCTCTGCATTAACAGTCCAGCAATAATACCACTAGGCCATTGCCTCCCCTATTCTATCACACTGAAGGATCCCTGCATCCTCATCACAGTTCGCCTTCCTACCAAACTTGGTATCATCTGCAAACTTTGAGATGTTACATTTTGTTCCCTCGTCCAAATCATTAATATATATTGTGAATAGCTGGGGTCTCAGCACCGATCCCTGTGGTACTCCACTAGTTACTGCCTGCCAATTTGAAAAGGACCTGTTACTTCCTACTCTTTGTTTCCTTTCTGCCAACCAATTTGCTATCCATCACAATACATTTACCCCAATCCCGTGTACTTCAATCTTGCACAATAATCTCTTATGCCAGACTTTGTCAAATGCTTTCTAGAAGTCCAAATATACCACATCAACTGGCTTCCCCTTGTCAACTCTACTAGTTACATCTTCATAGAATTCCAACAGATTTGTCAAGCATGATTCTTCTTCATAAATCCATGCTGACTCTGTCTGATCCTACCACTACATTCTAAATGCTCCATAATAAAGTCCTTGATAATGGATTCGAGAATTTTCCTGACTATCGATGTTAGGTTTACTAGTCGATAATTCCCTGTTTTCTCTCTACCTCCATTTTTTTAATAATGGAGTGACATTAGCCACTCTCCAGTCTGCAGGGACTGTTACAGAGTCTATAGAACCCTGGAAGATGACCACCAATGCATCTACTATTTCTAGAGCCACTTCATTAAGTACTCTGGGATGTAGATTATTGGACCCTAGGGATTTATCCACTTTCAATCCCATCAATTTTCCCAGCACCATTTCTCTACTATTATTGATCTCCCTCAATTTTTCCCTCTCACTAAATCTTGCATTCTCAAACATTTCTGGTATCTGATTTGTGTCCTGTTTTGTGAAGACAGAACCAAAGTATGTATTCAGTTGCTCAGCCATTTCTTTGTCCCCTATTATACATTCCTCCGTTTCTGCCTGTAGGAGACCTACACATGTCTTCACCAATCTCTTTCTCTTCACATACCTATAGAAACTCTTAGTATCAGTGTTTATGTTCCCTGCAAACTTACTTTCATACTGTATTTTCCTTTACCTAATCATTCCCTTGGTCCTCCTTTACTGAATTCTAAACTGCTCCCAATCCTCAGTCATATTATTTTCCTTGGCCAACCTGTATGCTTCTTCCTTCGATCAGATACTATCTTTAATTTCCTTTGTAAACCATGGATTGGCCGTCTTACCCATTTTGCTTTTGTGCCAAACAGGAATAAACAGTTGTTGCAGTTCCCCGTGCGTTCCTTGAATGTTTGCCATTGCCTATCCACTGAGATCCCTTTAAGTAACTCTCCCCAATTTATCAAGGCCAACTCACACCCCACTTCTTCATAGTTTCCTTCATTAAGATTAAGTATCCTAGTCTCCAAATCAACTACCTTACTTGCTATCTTGCTAAAAACTTCTATCATGTTATGGTTGCTCATCCTGGATGGTGTCAAGCTTCTTGACTGCAGTTGGAGCTGCACCCATCCAGGCAAGTGGGGAGTATTCCATCACACTCCTGACTTGAGTCTTGTAGATAGTGGACAGGCTTTGGTGAGTCATTAGGTGAGTTACTTATTATGGAAATCACATCCTCTCACCTGCTCTTGTAGCCATCATTGAATAATTTAATTTCCTGTCAATGGGAAAACCAGGATGCTAATAACGAGGGATTCAGTGATTTTAAAGCCATTGAATGTCAAGCAGAGATGATTAGATTTCCTGTTAGTAGAGATGGTCATTGCCTGACACTTGTGCACAGCAAATATGACTTGCCACTTATTAGCCAAAGCCAGAATGTTGCCCGCAGCCTGCTGTAAATGCAGATAAATGGTTTCAGTATCAGAGGACCCATGAATCTGACTGAACATTGTGCAATCATCAATGAACACCCCAATTCTAAACATGTGATGAAGGGAAGGTCATTGATGAAGCAGCTGAAGATGGTTAGGCCTAGGCCAATTCCCTGAGGAACTTTTGCAGTGATGTCTTGGAGCTAAGATGACCAACCTCCAATAACCTTAACCATCTTCCTATGTATCAGGTATGACTCCAACCACTGGAAAGTTTGCCCCCAATGCTCATTGATTCCAGTTTTGCCAGGACTCCTTGATGCCACACACAGTTGAATGTGTCCTTGATATCAAGGGCAGTTATTCTCACCTTACCTCTGAATTCAGCTCTTTTGTCCATGTTTGAACCAAGGCTGTAATGAAGTCAGGAGCTGAGTGGCCCTAGCAGAACCCAAACTGGGCACCACTGAGCACGTCATAGCTTGATAGCCCTGTTGATGACACCTTCCATCACTTTACGGATAGTCGAGAGGAGACTGCTGGGGCAGTAATTGGCTGGGATGGATTTGTCCTGCTTTTTATGTACAGGACATTCTTGGGCAATTTTCCACATTGTCGGGTAGATGCCAGTGTTGTAACTGTACTGGAACAGCTTGGCTGGGGGTGCGGCAAATTCTGGAGTACAAGTCTTCAGTATTATTGCTGTAATGTTGTCAGGGCCATAGCCTCCAATCATTTCTTGACATCATGTGGAGTGAATTGAATTAGCTGAAGACTGTTATCTATAATGCTGGGGACCAGTGGAGCAAGCTGAGATGGATCATCCACTTAGCAATTCTGGCTGAAGATTGCTGTAAAAGCTTCAGTCTTATCTTTTGCACTGATGTTCCGTGTTCTTCCCATTGAGATGGGCTATTTGTGGAGCCTCCACTTCCAGTGAGTTGCTTAATTGTCCATCACCATTTACGACTGGATGTGGCACGACTGCAGAGCTTAGATGTGATCCATTGGTTGTGCAATCACTTGGCTTTGTCTATTACTTGCTGTTTATGCTGTTGGGCGTGCAAGTAGTCCTGTGTGGTGGCTTCACCAGGTAGACACTTCATCTTCAGGTATGCCTGGTGCTGCTCCTAGCATGCCCTCCTGCACTCTCCATTGAACTAGCTTTGATCCCCTGGCTTGATGGTAATGGTTGAATGGGAGACATGCATGAAGCTGCAGGTTTTGGTTGAATGTTCCTGCTAATGGCTGACAGTGCTTTTTAGCTACCCACTTTAGAGTCACTGGATCTGTTCAAAGTCTATCCCAATTAGCAGGGTAGTCGTGCACACAACATGACAGGGGATATTTGGGTTGTTGTGTATACTGAAGGCTGAGATAGACAGATTGTTAATCAGGAAGGGGATCAAGAGTTGTTTGGAATTGGCATGAAAGTAAAGTTGAGGATTACCAGAGCATCCATGTTCACGTTAATTGATAGAGCAGAGCCAATGCACCAAACATCTGCTTCTACTCCTACATCTAATGGTGTTCTAGTATTCTCAATGTGAGGGTGAGACTTTGTCTCCACAAGGACTGTGCAGTGGTCATTCTTACCAATACTGTCATGGACTGATGCATCTGCAGTGGTCAATTAGTGAGAATAAGGTCAAGTATGGTTTTCCCTCTTGTTGGTTGCCTCACCACCTGCTGCCGACCCAGTCTAGCAGCTATGTCTTTTAGGACCCAACCAGCTCAATCAGCGCTGCTGCCAAGCCATTCTTGGTGGTGGACATTGAAGTCCCCCACGCAGAGTACATTTTGTGCCCTTGCTACCCTCAGTACTTCTTCCAAGTGTTGTTCAACATTGAGGAGTACCAATTCATCAGCCGAGGGAGGGTGGTATGTTGCAATCAGCAAGAGGTTTCTTTGTCCCTGTTTAACCTGATGTCATGAGACTTCATATAGTGTGGAGTCTAGGTTAAGAACTCTCAAGGCAAATCCCTCACCATTTTTTAAATTTTCTTTTTTTAAAATTGCATGCAAATGTTACTAGTAAGTCAGCATTTATAGGTCAGCATTTCTAATTTTCCTGGAGAAGGGTGTGGTCAGTTGGAGCCTTTGAGGTGTAGGAAGATTTATAGTGCTGTTATGGTGTGAGTTCCAGGATTTTGACCCAGCCACACTGAAAGGAACAACAATTTATTTCCACGTCACATGGAGGGGAACTTGCAGGTGATGGTGTCTGTGTTCCCTGTGTCTTCTAGATGGTAGTGGTCATGGGTTTGGAAGGTGCTGTCTAAGGAGTCATGGCGAATTGTTGCAGTGCATTTTGTAGGTAGTACACACTGATGCCACCATGGCAGCCGTGAATGTTGAAGATGGTTGATGTGGGGTCAATCAATGGGCTGCATTGTCCTGGATGGTATCAATCTTCTTGAATTTTGTTGGAGCTGCACTCAAGCCAGGCATATGGAGAGCAATCCATCACACTCCTGACTTGTGCCTTGTCTGCAGTGGATAGGTATCATGGAGACAGGAGGTGAGTTACTCACCGCAGAAATCCTAGCCTCTGACCTGCCTTGCAGTCACTGTACTTATGTGCCTGGTTCAGTTCACTTTCTAATCATTGGCAAACCAAAGCTGTTGATAGTGGCAGATGAATGTCAAAGGGTGATGGCTAGATTCTCTCTTGTTAGAGATGGTCATTGTATGCCATTGTGTCCTCACCTCTACAGCTAATGATGAAGGTGTTTAGGATTTCAATTATAAGATATGATTCAGTGAATATGATTTTCTTGATCTTTGAGGGGGCAATCTCGAGTCACACTTCAGCCAGATTTGATAAAATCAGCTGATATGCTTTGGAAAGGATGTTAGTTATCCAGAATGGGATTTTTTAAATAGTCCATTTCTTCATGGTCACTGTTATTATCAGGTGAGGTGGGGGTAAATGACAGTCTTTTCTACAAATCCTTGTGCAACCAAAACAAGCTTTTTTTAAGCGGTATGCTTGTCAAATCAGTGCATGTCTAACTGTTTATGTGTTATGAGTGCTAAATACATAGACAGATAGATCCCCTTGCACTTCTTTTTGTAAAGGAATGACGACATTTATTGTCTTAATTCCAGACTAATGAAATTATAACTTCTATACAAATCTAAGCACACACACACACACAGACACACACAGACACACACACACACACACACAGACACACACACACAGAGTAAATTACAGAGTCTAACAGAAGTTACAAATTTGGATGTTTTTAGGCTGAGCTTGAGGTCCATCAGGATTCAGCATTATGATAATGTACACATGGTGGATGGATTATTTCTCTTGCCTTATGGAGTCATAAGTTGCTTGCCCCTTCTCAAAACTCTGCCTGTGGCAAGTGAATGCTCATCAGCAGACACAGCTCAAACCTGTAGGCTAGGTGGAGAGAGGGAACAGCCCACTCAGGCCTCCTAACCATTCAGCATCTCTTCCACTTCTGTTCTGTGGTTTGGACTTTACTTGAACACAAAACAATATTTTTGTTTTTGTTTGTCACATGATCCTCTCTCTCCGGCTGGGCAGTTACCCAAATATGGTCATTACAAGTGGATTCCAGGTCTATAGTTTACATGGATGAATTCCACTGTCATTGACTAGGGTGATTATTATTGTAAAATAATGTAATAATCTGAAAGGATTAATACTCAGGAGTGTGTTAAGCAGTGCCCATTTTGAAGATGTCAAATGGATCTGATGGGAGAGTAGTTTAGGA
This sequence comes from Ginglymostoma cirratum, assembly GCA_024137785.1. Taxonomy (NCBI): domain Eukaryota; kingdom Metazoa; phylum Chordata; class Chondrichthyes; order Orectolobiformes; family Ginglymostomatidae; genus Ginglymostoma; species Ginglymostoma cirratum. The sequence continues at coordinate 22,626,531 of JAHRHZ010000031.1, forward strand.
TCATCCATGTGCTCAGACTCTCTGTAACAATGTCTATCACCTCAGTGTAATTTGTACTCAGTCGCTAACATGCAAGAAGCTACATTTTCTTCAAGGAAAATACTTCTAGTAAGTGGTTTTCCTCTTGCCACACTGGAACAAGCAAGTCGTATAGGTGCCTAAAACAGTCTGGTGGCACCAAAATGACCCTATGGTGATTACATCTATTACTTAGTGTCCATTCTAGCGCTGTCCGGATGTTCTGTGAAAGGATCAGGAGAGGTGGCTCATTTACATTCCTCTCAGGTGGTTATCTGTGTTGCATTCCTGCTGATAGGTTGACTCCAATGTAATAGTTTTTAAATGTATAAAATACAGGAACACAAAGCCATCTTAGCAATGGCTGCTGAAAGACACTGGAATATGGTTTCAATCTTTTAAAACACAGCCGGTGGTTTTCAGACAGTAAGCACATCAAGCCATTTGTGACATGAAGCAGGATTTTAAAACAGTCGCTGTTACTGAAATTAGCTTTTGAATTTGAGATTTCTTAATTAATTGTAATCAAATTCCATTTGTTGCTATGGTAGGATTGAACCCTGGCTCTCAACATAACTGGTCCAGTGACATTACCATAACACCAACATGCCAAATGCACTGCCTTGTTGTTTCAATTTATATGCACCCTGTACAGAACAGCAAGTCCACACAAGTATAAAAAGCCTAATTTAATATAGCCGCTGGAAGACTATTGTCTTTAAACAGCCATCTGGGGATAAGTCTTTTCTGCTGCTGTTTATTTTAGCCATTTAAAGAGGGAAAATATTATCTTCCCATCTGCACCAATGGCTAAAACAGTTAACCGTTCAACATCACTTCCAATTCCAGTCATTGAAAACTGCAGGAAGGAATCTCTGTTTTGGAAGGGAAAAATTCTTCCCTGACTCTAGCTGTTATTAAGTGCCCCTAATCTATGATTATGCTACTTCAAGAGTGTCTTGTATTGCGTGACTAGGGGAATAGTATGAGATTTATCACAGCAAGATGTAAAACAACAACTTATGAGAACTGTGCTCTAAGTTTCTCATTGTTGTGATAGCATTTTACCTATAATAAAAAGATGGAAATTGTAAATTAAAGTGCATTTTCAGAATTGGCTTAACTTTAAAAATAACATTCTTGCTGTTGCTTCCCTAACTGTGTTTGCACTGTTGGTTATCATTTCATTATAACTATTCACAGGATTTTAATATTAGAGTTGGGTTTGATATTATGCATTAATGCAAAAGACCACACTTAATAATCCAGGTCTTTAAAACCAAATCATCAGGTTGTGGGTGTTGATACCAAGGTAGCCACATTGATTGGTAGAACTGACTGGGTAACTCTACCATTTCTGATTACAGTCTAGAGTCAGTTAAGTTGGTGAAGAGTCATCATTGAATCTGAAACAAGGACTCACCAAAATCAATTGATAAATAATAATAGTGATGAAGAAAATAATGAAATTACTAAACAAATAAAACTACAAACAGCTACCAGCAAAATAAGTGAATGAGCAAATGTCCAGCAAATGGATTTTACCGTCGGCAAATCTGAGGTCACCCACTTTGGACCTAAAGAACAGAACTGGACACTTTCCAAATGATGAAAAGCTAGAAATAGCAGAGGCCCAATAAGACTTGAAAGGCCAGGTACACAACTTATTAAAGTGTTCCAAACCGATACAGAAAACAATCCAGAAAAGAACAAAAGCCTTTAAGGCCAGAAGACTGGAACACAAAGGGGTAGAGGTCAAGATACAACAAACATATTCCTGGTTAGGCTACACCTGGAGAATTGAGCAATTCTGGGACCTCCCATAAGAAGGACATGTCAGCCTTGGAGATGCACAGCCTAAGTTTAACAGATTGGCATATGGAATTTGAGGGGATAAATTATGACACAAATGGGGACATTCCCCAGAATTTAGAAGATTCAGGGGAGATTTAATGAAAGTGAGTTTGAAACGTGTTTAGGGAAACAGATAGTTTAGGCAGAGATAAACCTTTTCCATTGGCTGTCCAGTCTAGATCTGGGAATACAGTCTAAAATGTAAACCTAAGCCTTCAGGATTGTAATTTGGAAATACTTCAACATTTAATGCAGGACCAATTGTTAATTTTAAATCCGAGATGACTGAGTATTAAGGGATATAGGGTCAAGTCACAAATATACCATGATCTCAATGAATGGAGTGGAAAGGGATTGAGGGTGTTATTGGCTGACTCCTGTTCCCATGACCTATGTTAACGTGGGAGAAGAGTCACATGATGGCAGACCCATGCAAGCAGCATTCCCTCCAATTTTCTTTTCAGCTGCATGGGCCTCTGAGTGATAATGATGTAGCAATGTGCAGAACAAAGACATGACCACCCCCTTGACTGTTAAATTGTTTGGTCTGTAACAAACTACATGCCTCTCCGTCTGCTTAAAGCAATACAAGCCACAGAAGCTGGCAGCAAAGCAAAGTGTGTGTGCCCTAAGGAATGAAGCTAAGAGCCATACATTGTCAGGAAATACATGAGATGTACATCTGTACTTGGGCGCAAAGCTAGCAGACAAAGGAATGTAAGTTCCTGAGTTCCAAAGCAGTGGGAGAGTTGGTCTGAATCAGACATGATGATATGGTGACCCTGATGGTTTGCCACTATCAACTGTTTGCTTGGACAAACGGTAGAGGACAGTGTGTGGAGTATGCAGGGACATTGTGGTGAAGGTCGAGGTGAACAAAGACCTGCGGAAGTGAGCATTGAGCTGGTAACCACTGAGGTTTGGGAATTGGCGCCACGTGGCATCTTGAGGAAGGAACAGAAAACTGAAAACTCCACAGCAATAAAGCAAGTTGGGCAATTAATGAGATATAATACACAGAAGTAACGTGAGCACTGCTGAGTAGTGAGATTCAGATCTCACTGTTTAAACCTTCAGGGAAAAATTGGAATGTCAAGATTCTGATTTTGTTTATTTTTATTCTGTTTTCCCCATTTTGTTTTATTGTGGCCAGTGCAAAATTCCTTCCCAGAGCTTTTCAAACCTATCTAAAATAGTCAAACTATTATGTTTGGATTTACAAGCTCAGTCTCTGAATAATGAATCCAGTAATAAAACCACTATACCATGTATACAGATTGTGACAGACCATGAAATGAGACACAAATTCTGCCCAACTGAGCACAGCAGTATATTTGTCACATGCAATCCTTGGGCTCTAAATGAAAATCAAGGTATATTACACACATTATCAACACTGCCTCCCCCAACACTTTGCTTACATTATCACTAAACTGTCATCACACTGTCTAACCACATGTCTGCTAGCTATCTCAGGTTAACAGAAAGTCAGGGGCAGAGAGCTTCTACAGAGTAGATACCACTTCACAGTAAAATCTAGCACCCGCTATCCCAACCTTCAGGTTTACATGGGAATTACATGCCTTCATTTAGCAACCAATTTTTTTTTTGGACTTTGTTGTTTAAGATTTATGATTTTGCCCCTTTGCAAATCAGGATACTAACTCTGTGTGTGTGTGTCTGTATACACATCAGGTATACACATCGGAAAGTCAACTACTGTGTTCAGGTCTGGTCACCAAACCTCAGGGAAGACTGACTTAGGAGGGAGGCAGTGCAGATTCACTGGACACCAGGGTTACACAGTGAGAGCAGCTTTCAGTACTTCTCTGAATTTAGGAGATTATGTGGTGATCTCATCAAATTGGCATTTTTTAAGTGATTCATTAAGGTTGATACAGATAAAAGCATTCCTTTGGAAGAAAATTAAGAGTGTGAGGTCACAATTATAGATCATGGACAGAAGTTAGGCAAATGAGTGGATGATGAACCATGTTGTTGTATGTGAGTAGACTGTGAATCCTGTTTGTATATATATTTGGTCATGGACTATGTTTATGGATATAAGTTAATCATGGACTGTGTTCATGCATATGAATAGATCATGGACTGTGCATGAGTGGATCATGGAAGGTTTCTGTAAATGAATAGAACACAGACTGTGCATGAGTAGATTGTGGAGAGTTAATCATGGATTGTTCTCATTGTCATTATCCACTTGGGAAAGTGCGTGGATACTTGAGATCCACCACTAAATCCCTAATTTTCCTCTCTGATGAACATAAATTATATTAAAAAAACTGACCAGGTTTCTGCACTTAACAAGAAATTACTATTTATCACAAATAAATCAGTTCTAAACTAAGGCAAACAAAATATGTTTTATCAACTTATAATTCCCAAACTTAAACACTACCCATTCGTAAACTCTTGTAGACATGCAGACTGTGATGATACTGTGGCTTTAAGAGGTGCTTTTTGTCCATTTTTTTATGAAGAAAGGTTGAGATAGAGGTGATGAGTGGTCTGCTCAAATCCAATAGAGTAAACAACTTGTGAGGTCTTGGTTTTTTTAAAAGATGTAACAATAGAAGCAGCCTGAATAGGTGAGGTCAAGCTGTCATAAAACCAGGATTTTTAGTTTTTTGCTTTCTGCACTTGTTGGGGTTCTGAAGCTGGATGTGGAAGCTCTTATTCCTCTCTCTATTACAGCTAAAATCTGGGGTTCTCTTCCTGCTGCAAGAAATTGCATGTGTGACAATCTATTTTACTAAATTTGCCTTTGCCAAGGGTGTGTTTATGGAATGTTACTATATTGGAACAGTAAATTAGTAGTAGTTAATACATATGTTATTTTGTTAAGCATTTCAAGAGTTGCAGTTAAGCCAATTCTTTTATTTTATCTTGTCTGTATTTTAACACGTGTAAAAATAAAGTGTTTTGCATTAAGTTGAGCAGTTTGGCAAATCAAATTATACCTGAGTGCAACACTTTACATTTACCTTTACGGTAAGAAAAAGTTATGGTCTAGGCTAAAAACCAAAAGAAGGGCAGCACGGTGGCTCAGTGGTTAGCACTGCTGCCTCACAGTGCAAGGGACCCGGGTTCAATTCCACCCTCGGGTGACTGTGTGGAGTTTGCACATTCTTCCCCTGTCTACGTGGGTTTCCTCCCACAGTCCAAAGATGTGCAGTTTAGGTGGATTAGCCATGCTAAATTGCCCGCATGTGTTCAGGGATGTGTAGATTAGGTTGGGAAATAGGGGATGGGTCTGGGTCTGATGTTCTGAGGGTCAGTGTGAACTTGTTGGGCTGAAGGGCCTGTTTCCACACTGTAGGGATTCTAAGAACTGGGAATGCTGTAAATCAGGAACAAAAACAGAAATTACAGGTAAAGCTCAGCAGGTCTGGTAGCATTTGTGAAGACAAAATCAGAGTTAACATTTTGGGTCTAGTGACCCTCCCTTAGTTCTTTACCGAAAACACAGGGCAATTCACATATTAATTGTTCAGTCTCTCAGTCACTGGTCTGATGCAGCAGCTTACAGGCAGATAATGAGTGAGAGTAGTTAGCTATCTTGTAATACTTTGCCATGGGAGGAGACATTAATTTTCAAATGCTGTGTGGCTACATGAAGGGTATCAGATGACTAGAGGACAGCTAATATGGTAACATTATTCAGGAAAGGTGGTGAGGCTAAACCAGATAACTACCAGCCAGTCAGTCTAACATCAGTGGTACAGAAATTATTGGATAAAATTCTGAGACAGAATTAACCTCCACTTGGAGACACTTAAATCAAGAATAGTCAGCACAGTCAGGTGGAAACCAGATCAAACAAATTTAATTCAATCTTTCAAGTGTTGATGAGTGTAGTGCAGTTAATGTAGGCTACACAAACTTCAGTAAGGCTTTTGACATGGTCTTGCATGACAACTGGTTAAGAAGCTAACAGCCTTTGGGATCTAGGGCAATTTGACAGATTAGACCCAAAATTGGTTTAGTGGCAGGAAGCAGAGGGTGATGTTTGAAGGGCATTTTGTGACTGAAACCTGTCTCCAGTGGTATACCACAGGGTTCGGTGTTTGGTCCCTTACTGTTTGTTTTGTATATTAATGATCTAGACATAAATGTCAGAGGCATGATCAGTAAGTTTACAGATGACATGAAAATTGGTGTGGTAAACAGCAAGGAGGAAAGCCTTAAACAGCTTGACCAGATGGGCTGAACAGTGGCACGTGGAATTTAATCCTGAAAAGTGAAGGGTGATGTACTGTGGGAGGATTAACAAGGCAAGAGAGCAGATATTGAATTCTTTTTTTCTCTATTCATTCATGGGATGAGGGCATCGCTGGTTAGGCAACATTTATTGCCCCTCTCTGATTTCCCAGAGGGCAGTTGAGAGTCAACCACATTGCTATGAGTCTGGAGTCACATATAGGCCAGACCAGGTAAGGATGGCAGTTTCCTTCCCCGAAGGACATTAATGAACCAATGGTAGGTACCTAGGAAGTATATAGGATCGTAAAGACCTTGATGTACACGTCTATAGCTCCTTGAAGTCAACAGGGACAGGTAGATAAAGTGGTGAGGACAGCATATGGGATACTTGCCTTTATTGGTCGAGGCACTGAATACAACAGCAAGGAGGTTATAATGGAGCTGTATATAACATAAGTTAGCCCCACAGGTGGAGTACAGTGTACAGTTCTGCTACAGTTCAGTGATTGCACTAGAGAGGGAGCAGCAGAGGTTCACCAGGATGTTGCCTGAGCTGGAGTGATTCAGTTATGAACAGAGATTTGATAGGCTAGGATCAAATAGGGGTGCACAAATCTCCATACATATATAGATCATGGATTGTTCATCAACATGAGTAAGTCATGAGTTGTACAAAACAGCACGCATCTTTCATATTTGACCCTAATTAGTTCTTTAATTTTACAAATTAATCCAAACAGCCATGATCGAACAGCGGAGCAGACTTGATGGACCAAACAGCCTAATTCTACTCCTGTATCTTTTGGTCTAAACTTGAATACATTTGGATTAGCAATTCCTAATGTTCATGTTTGTCACTCATGCAGTCAATTATCTTCCCAATGTGAATGTGGATGGCAAGTCAAAGTATTCATTATAGACACGGTGTGATAATTACAGATTGAATGATAATATCAGCTTCTAGGCATTAAATGAAATGCTTTGTGTAAAAATTAATCTTGTTGATTAATTTGTATGAATGGAATGACATCATCACAGGTAGTTAAAGCATTGCTCACATCCTATTTATCCTTTCAGAGTCTGACAGAGGAGCACTGCAGACGATACTGGTAGAAAAGATGATGAAAGTGCTTTGCTGGAAGTCCCATACTTAGTGGTGCAGCCCACCCACACTGAGCAGTCATTGCTGATTCCCTGCCAAAAGGAGGTGAGAGCAACTGACAGAAAGACAGCGAACAAATGCACTGGAGAATGAATGAAAATACACAGACCACAGACTGATCCTCCTCACTGACAAACAAGCTCATACACTCTGAAAACCCCACTGCAAGGAAACTATCCATCTGAAGCAAAAGGGAAAGAATTTGAGCTTTTGAAGGTGTAACATCAGCAGCTTTATTTCACTGATGAATGAATAACAAGCCTGAGGTCAAGGGCTGGTTTTACTTGTGCCGTTTTGATCTGGGATAAAGATTATTTTTCTTTGACCATAATGAAATCAGCATCGTTTTTAAAAGGAAGCTGGAGTTGGTGAAACAAGCCAGTGATGAACACACGCAAGGATGAATCACTTGGAATGGTTGTGCTGCTGCAGTTTCGGTCTGGAGTATATGTTTCTTAAGAATGGTGACAGGACCGGAGTGAATGTTGTCTTTAACGATACTCAAGAGAGGCCAGGTGAATAATGGCTTTCAGTTTGCACATTCCCGGCTCTCCGTGTCAGGACCTTGTGTTCCTTTTTGCCTCCGATGGTGACACTACTGAACATGAAAGATTCTGCCTGTGAGTCTCGAAAGCCAAGGTTCTGAGAATGAGTTCTTTAACTGAAGTGGGGAACACTCTCAATCTGACCACGTACTCCATGGCACCTCTTCTGCTGAATCTCAGTGCGCCAGGCAGCAGAGGCCTGACAGGGTTTACTGTAAATCGATCTGGCTCCTGTAACCTTACCCTTGCCCCTGAAGCCCAACCAAGTGATGCTTGCAGTGAGAGAAGGGGGAAAAACTGGCCAGCCCTTCTTATCATTATCATCATCGTCCTGACAATCGGGGGAAACATTCTGGTTATCATGGCAGTGTCACTGGAGAAAAAACTGCAGAATGCCACTAACTATTTCCTCATGTCTCTGGCCATAGCAGACATGCTGGTCGGGATCCTTGTCATGCCTGTCTCTCTCATCACTGTACTGTATGGTGAGTAAGTACAGCAGCTTTCTCAGACTATTTAAAAAAAAACCTTAACTCCTGATATGTTTTTCTTTTCTAATTCCACTCTGTTTCGCTCAGTCCTCAATGGTGTGCTGGGTGAGAGAATCACTACTGAATGAAGCAAATGGATTCCTGACAATTGCGAGGAAGAATTGATTAAGACACTACTCTGATTTAACATGAGTTGCCAACTCAGCTTAGAATCACTACCCATTATCTGTCTTAAATGTTACATTCTGGTGCCTGCAGAGAGCACAGCACTGAAAGGGTGCTGTTAGGTCATGTATCTCCTGATTAGGCTGAGTACTTTATGTTGTTCATTGCGGGACAGAAATAGAAATGAGTCATGGACCTTTTCACTAATTCTTCGATAGAGTTGTCTTAGTCAAACCGTCACTTCTGAACAGGCTTCTTGTGAGCTTTTAAACATGCTCCCATGTATTGCAAAAAACAAACACATAGCAGAACTGACGTTACATTAAACATGGTGCATGTGGCACATGCTGAAAACTGATTGCAAAGATCTGGCAGTACCTGTTACACCTCTAGTGTCACTGGAATTTGTGCTCATCATCACACAGGGCATCTATGCGACATGTGGTCTAATATTACCCTCACATTGTGCAGTCTGCAATATTCGCCTTACCATTGTGCAGTCTGCACTATTATCTATAAACTGCGCAGCCTGCAATATCACCCTCACATTGCGCAGTCTGTAATATTACCCTCATACTGAGCTGTCTGCAATATTACCCTCACATTGTGCAGTCTGTAATATTACCCTCACATTGTTAAGGTGAATATTACCAACTGCACAGTGTGCAGTCTGCACTGTTATTTATAAACTGTGCAGTCTGCAATATTACTCTTACTCTGAGCAGCCTGCAATATTGCCCTCTCATTGAGCAGTCTGTAATATTGCGCTCACTTTGTGCAGCCCACAATATTGCCCTTTCATTGAGCCGTCTGTAATATTACCCTCACATTATGCAACCTGCAACATTCACCTTAACATTGTGCAGTCTGCACTACCGTCTATAAACTGTGCAGACTGAACTATTACCCTCACATATTGCAGGCTGCACAATGACCCTTATATTATGCAGCCTCTAAAGCTATCCTTAAATTGAGCAGCCTGCAATTTACCCTCATCTTGAGCAGTCTGAAAAACTGCACAGGCTGACGATATCCAACTGAATTTGGCCTGAAACTATGGGCAGCACTGCCTTGTCCTCTTTAAGCAGACCTAGCAGGGGTTTGTGGTCCATGATTATTACAAATTTACATCAGTAAAGGTACTGGTGAAACTTCCTGACTCCAAATATGACTGTTAAACCTTCCTTCTCCATCCGGGCATATTTACGCTCTTTATTAGCCAAAGCCCTAGATGCATACACCATTGGGCGTTCCTCTTCATTGGGCCACTTATCAGCCAATACTATTCCAATACCATACCGAGAGGCATCGCATGTCAACATCAGATCTCGCTTCATTGTGTGCCAACACCTTAGAGGATGATAGCTATTTCTTGAATTCCCTGAAAGCTATGGCTTTGCTGTGCGACCATTTCCAAGGCTGACCCTTTTTTAAGAGTTGATGTAGCGGTGTCAGGAAGGAGGCCAGGATATGTATGAACTTTCTGTAACAGTTCACTGACCCAAGGAAGGGCCTAAGCTCCAGTACAGACGTGGGAGCCAAGGCACCTTTGATTGCCCTCACTTTATCTTCCAATGGGTGCAACCCCAGTCTTGTCAACTCTGCAGCCCAAGTAGGTCACTATGGAACATACGTTTTTCAATTCTAAGGCATAAGCCTGCCTGGCAGAAATGTCTAAGGATTATGTTCAAGTTTTCTAAGTGCTCCTTATTGGTCTTCCCTGTTATTAGCACGTCATCTAGATAAATGGCGACCTAGAGTAGACGTTGTAAAATGTTCTCCATCATCTACTGAAAAATTGCACAGGCTGATGGTCTCCCAATGGCAGTTTTATATATTGGCACAATTAATGGGTATTAATCGTAGTATACTTCTAGGAATCCTCATCTAACCGCAATTGCAAGTACACATAGCTCATGCTCAGCTTTGTAAAGGACAACCCCACTGCCAACTTTGTGTATAAATCCTCTATGTGAGGGATTGGGTATTTATCCAGCTGCAAAAAGTGGTTTACTGCTTGTTTAAAATCCCCACAAAGGCGAACCGACCCATCAGGATTCACAATCCGTACGACCGGTGCTGCCCATTCCAGCATCTGGACTGGTTTGATGATTCCTTCACTTTCCAGCCTCCTGATTTCTGCCTCTATATTTGCCCATTAGGCAAATGGTAGTGAGTGGGCCTTACAGAATCGTGGAATTGATTCGTGGTCCACACGCAAGATGACCTTGGCACCTTTGATAGTCCTTAGACCTTCCTGAAATTCTTCCAAGTATTTAATTAGGACTTCACTCAGGCAGCTATTTTCTAATCAAAAATTGTTGAGCCAACCTAGGCGCATCTTTCTCAACTAATTTCACCCCATCAGGCTTGGGCCTGAGCCTTTCACTACAATCAGTGGTAACTGAACCAGCAGCTTCTCATATGAGACAAGAACCGAAGTTGTACGTTTAATCTATAAAGATTCCCCGGTATAGGTTATCAGTCTAGCCAAGGTCTTACACAAATTTAAGGATCGGAGTCCAAAGCAAATTTTGTTAAGGACTGATTCTGCAATCAGTGAAACAGCCACATCAGGTATCGAGCTCCATTAGAACCAGGTGACCATTTAACCAGACGTTCATTTTGATAGGTTCTGACCTGCATGTTGCTAAACAATGTAACTGTTCCAAAGCAGATGTAGGTGGACTTTCCAGGGTGTGCACACTCCTGGACACTGGCCTATGAGTTCACTTACTCAATTTAGGTCTCATGGGACTCTATTGCTGTCTCAGGTCTGCGTACTGGCAGCAACTAGAATGGCCTACCGACCTGGATCATGAAGAAAATTGTAAACATTGGCCCAAGGCTTGACTTTGTTTTGGGGTTTTGCTGTGGACTGACCTAGAGTCTCTCTGTTCAGGATATGTCCTAACTGAGGCTATGCGATTGCCTTCACCAAGTGGTGTTCCCCAAAATCAGTCGGACTGGCGAGGGTGTCCACTTCCATCGGAATACCCTGCAACTTATATGCTCCACTTTCTGGATTTTCCATTGATAAAGCCAGTTGTAGTACCTGTTTGAAGTTCAGGTGGGCTTCAGCTAGTCAGCACTTTTGCATGGTTATATCATTAATCCCCCTTACCAAATGGTCTCTCAGCATCTCAATAAGGGTTAAATCCAAGTCACATGCCTCTGCCAGTTATCTTAACCCAGTCAAAAACCCAAATACGGATTCCCCCGGTTCTCAAATTGCCAAGTAAAACTGATAGTATCTCAGAATTAAAGGAGGCTTGGGTCGTAATATTCCTTAACTAAATCTGTCAACTCTTGAAAGATTTTAGTATTTGGTGCCTCAAGGAAAGTTAGGCTCTAATAACAAAAAAAGCTGTGGGTCAGGAGAATTACTCATTGCTTTTCATCTGCCCCAATGTCATTTGCCTGGAAAAAAAATGCATTCTTTCCATATATGGGTTCCAATTTTTGATGGAAGGATCAAATGAGTCAAGCTTCCTAAATAATAGCATGATGCCGAAAAACCTTACCCCAACTCAAAGACGACTGTTGCAAGCAAATTTCTCCAGGAGCATGCTTTTCTCTCATCATCTCTGAAATATCTCCACAGAGGCCATTATCCCATCAGCAAGTCACCCATTATTTACATGTGGAAAATCCTTGACACTGATCTCAGAATGAACAGGATGTTTGATATGGTTTTTTACATCTGTCAGCCAGAGCTCCCTGATTGGACCAAATTAACAGCCCCAATCAGAGAACTCATAATCTATGAGGTCCACCTGGCTGACCTCATTACAATCACTACAAATAACACTTTATGAAAATTAAAACTTTTGTCTCCGTCATTGATTCTGAGAGTAAAATTTTGAAACCCAACAAGAAGGTGTTAATTAGGTCAGTGATATCCTGCCCCATTATATACTAGGCCAAAATTTCTTTCTGCTGTTATTGGAAGACAATGCACAGACAGTGTTCCTAGTAAGCAGGGCTACAATACTTCAGGAAAGTTCTACTGCATATTCTACCTGGATTGGGCAAAACATTAACTCAAAAACATTGGTCGACTATCAGTAACGCTGCATCTTTTGTCATCAGTCCTTTTTTTAAAGATTTTTTTCACTGTATGATGGGCATCTTTAGCATTTGTTCCCGTCCCTAATTGCCCTTGAACTCAGTGTCCTGATCAATCATTTCAAAGATAGTTAAGAGTTAACGACATTGCTGTGGGTCTGGACATCCATGTATGCCAGGTTGAGTAAGGAAGACTGATTTCCTTTCCTAAAGGACATTGGTGAACCAGATGAGTTGTTATGACAATTGACACAAATTTCACGGTCACCATCACTAAAACTAGTTTTCAATTGCGGATTAATCAATCAATTGAATTTAAATTCTACCATATTGTGGTGAGATTAGAACCCACATCCTCAGATATTAGCATGCCTTTTTGGATTATCAGTGACATCACCATTACACTGCTATCGCTCTTTCTATCACAGAGCTAATGCAACTTTCAAATGTTAAAAGATTTCACAATAAGCTGAATTTTACAACTAACAAACCCTACACAGTCCCTCCATCTTGCAGAGCACAGTTATATTTCTCGACATCAAATTGGTCTTTACCCTATCTTTTCTGCCTCAATTGGTTTTATAGCATCAGCGTGATCAATATAACATATATATATAGCTTATTTCATCTGAAGTTTTTACACACTCTCTTAATAAGCCCATGACCCTCTAATATCCGCTTTGCCCCAACAACAACAGTCAATACAACTTCTGTACCATCAACAGGAGATATGGTACTTCACAGAGGCTTCATCAGAAATAAATGCTTGCCGTAGCAAAGTGTGATAAAATAGCTGGCCAGGAGTTAGTTTTCAAGGACACTGTTAAGGCAAGAGACAGAAAACTTAGTTTGGACAAGAAATTTAATTTACTGAAAAGCAAGAGCAGCTCAAATGTTTCTCAGAAGGTGATTCATGGTAGTTGATTGGTTATACGCACTCACTGATGTACATTGGCTCCTGGGCATCTCCTGGCAACATCTCAATTTTCAAATTCTCCCCTTTGTTTTTCAATCAATCAATAGGCCTCTCTTCATGATACTCCTTAAGACCTTCCTTCTATCTTAACATATCTGTGTGGCGCAAAATCAGACTTGTTTTTTGATAATGATTTGTTGAAGCATCTTGGAAGGTTTTCCTTCATTCAAGGGTTATATGCATCTATCGATTACTTCTAGTGTGGATGGGGATCACTTTTCTAGTCAAATGAGAAATGTTTTATTGAGTAAACAATATGAATTTTATTACACTACTGCAACTCTTCACAGATACAGGAAGGTGGGAATGCACTATCCTTAGATCTGTCTTCTACAGGCTCCTTCCTTACTCTGACTAAGTTCCCATGACATCATCACAGACAGTGGTATCATCTGCACTCAATCAAAAAACAACCCTTTCTAATGTTTTCAGTCCCATATACCACATTCCCCCAAGTCTTTTTCCACATATTCAGTACATTGCTATACATTTGTTGATATATTTACATTTACCACTACTTTACTTCTGAATTACAAATTAAGACAATCTGAAAATTTCAATATTCCCTCTGAATGTGTTCTCCTTGGACTTGGAAGGATGGTGATTTGCTGGGAATAAGGTAGTTGACTTGGTCTGCTTTCCTGACAGTCTGATGTCTGTAGTTCTCTCTTCAGCTGTTTTTTTTTATTTCTTGTACTTCTTTTGCAGAGGATTTCAGTGTTGTACATCTATCCTTTCTAACTATCAGTGTTGCCCCTGTAATAGCAGGTGATTTTTGTTTCATCATTCGAGTATCCTGGATCTTTGCATGGTACTTATCAATTCTAGTGGCCTGTTGTTCTCATTCCTCCTATAGGCCTGTGCTGAAATAGGTGGGCTTAATTTCTTGAATATTTTGGCCTTTCTCCTATTTTAGTGATTGAATTGTTGGCGAAACTTGGTCACTTCTTCAGTTCTGTCACTTGAAGATTCACTCTTGCTTGATCTGATACCTTTATTAATGTTTCGGATTCTTCTTTGGATAATGGGGAGGTCAGACATTTTGCTTGATCTTATCCCCTCCAGATCACCTTAGCCCCTAATGGCAAGCTTGAATTTGCAGTGGATAGTTGTTCACTGCGCTGTGTGGTAATGCGACTCAATCCAGTTGCCGATGTATCTATCAGCACGCATTCTCTCAAACGGTTCAGTTGCTGCCTCTTTGCCTACACTTCATTTTGAAGTTTGCCACTTAGAATCTGACCTCTCCTCAGATTTGATAGCAGTGGAAAACATTTCAGCCAAACCACTATAGTCACAGCTTTCTTTCTCATTTACGGAATGAAACATCGTATTCCAATGTAACTAACCTCAAGTGATTATGTTGCATTTTTTTTTAGGTTCTGTTATAAGCTTATGGGGTCCAGCAAAAATTTTCTAATATTTTTCCTTGAAGTTTGCTATGTAGCCACTTCAAACCGTTGAATGAGATTGAGGACAATACAGTACTTAGGAGAGAAAATTCTTGACTGCGCAGTACATAAAAGTTTTCCGGTGTTCAGTGTCCTCGACATTACATGATTATTTGTAGCATATGTTTGACATTAAATGCGATGCCTCCTGGACCATGTAACTGAATAACTAATAATAACTAATAAATAATAATGAATCTTGCAGTGAGTACTGGGACTGAGATGACTGACCTCTAACAACCATCTTTGTCTGTGCCAAGTATGACTCCAACCAATGAAGAGTTTTCCGTCTAACTCCCAATCTGGCCTTGACGCCAAGTGCAAGTTGATCGACCATTCTCAAAGGCAGTCTATCCCTCTTAAACGAAAGCTGCTCTGAATAATATTGCTGCAATTGCAAACATGGAAAATGGAACATGAGAAATCAGACAGGGTTCTGGGGTGATAAATGGGCAGTGGAGGCGTTAACGGTAAAGTTGGGCAAGAGATAGCATCTTCCCAAGGGGGAAAAACTCTTCAGGGCCATGTTCAGAGGGATTAAGAGTGAGTGATAAGGGATGTCAATTCCTGGACCCTGAGGCTGTAAAAGCATAGTTACAAAAAGCCTAATGACAGAACTGGATCTGCTTTCTCCCATCAACTAAACACACTGCTCGACCCAACATCTCACAACACCCACCACTCACCCCTCAGTCATCCCTGGCACTCAGGATTTATGCCTTACATCAGATACTCCACATTAAACACCTATTATTGCTTCCTGCCCACCACCTAATGCTCATTTCCAAATGTACCTGCAATTATTCCACTTTGGCAGACACTTCACCCAGACACAACCCCAATACAATCATTAACATACATTCCACTGTCTTGGAGGACAAGATGGTAAACTATACAACAGGACACAAAATCATTTCTTTCCCCCCAGGACTTCACTTACAATCATAAGCATCACAGCACAAAATGAGGCCCTTCAGTCCATTGAGTATGTGCTGGTCATCAAGCACCTAACAACTCTAATTGCATTTCCCAGCACTTGGACCATGGCCTTGTATTCTGTGACATTTCAAGTGATCATCTAAATACATCTTAATGTTGTAATAGTTTCCACTTCTACTACCCTTTCAGGCAGTGAGTTCCAGGTACCCACCACCCTAGGAAGGGTTTAGAGGGATATTGGCCAAATGCTGGCAAATGGAGCTAGATTAATTTAGAATATCTGGTCAGCATGAATGAGTTGGACTGAAGGGTCTGCTTCTGTTCTGTACAACCCTATGACTCTATGACTCCACATCCCTTCTAAACCTTCTGCCCCTTACCTTTTGTTTATGACCCCTGGTAAATGACCCCTCTACTAATGAGAAAAGGCTCATTCCTATCTATGCCCCTTAAAATTTTGTAGCCTTCAATCAGGACCCTATCTTGAGAACGACCTTTTCATTTACGGGGTTACTTTTTAAATCTCGACAGTTCCTTCATTAGACGATGCTGTCATGTAGTAACAATACCTTCTGTATTTGTGTTAATATAATTGGACTCTCAGAGAAGCAGAATTAGAACAATTCCTTATTTTCTTCAATAATTATCAATTCCATTAAACTTAAAGCCACAATGCAAAAAAGTACACATCCATTTCTGAGTTACCATGATGTTTAAATTAGCACAAGAGGCATGAGTATAGAAAAGTATTTTTCAAAATAACTTAAATATTGTAATAGTATATGCTTTGACGTTCAACAAACCATCACCCCACACATACATTCTGCAGCGTGGTAGGACAACCAGCAAAAAGCTTTCCATCACATATTTACAAATCTGAAATATTTTAACCAGGCAGTTACTCCCATTTTTGCTATATCTCAGCTCTCAATCTCAGATTTAAACGTAACAATTAATACAATGTTCATTACAAAAGCATCCAGTATAATATTTCTTACACAGTAGCTCCTAAACATATGCAAACCTAAACTAGACCTACCACATCCATTTGAAAAAGAGCAATTACCTTAGTGGTTTCAGGTTTTCCTAGCTCCTCGTATGCTGGTGCTCCTCTGTTGATGGGTTTTATTCTCTGTTTTGAATCATTGAATCCCTACAGTATGGAAGCAGGCCATTTGGCTCATCAAGTCCACACTGACTCACCAAAAAAAAATCCCAACTCGATATACCCCCCATCTTATCCCTGTAACACTGCATTTCCCATGGCTAATCCACCTAGCTTGCACATCCCTGGACACTATGGGCTATTTAACATAACCAGGCAACCTAACCTGCACCTAGAAGATGGAGCTGACCATGCAGTCAATCGTGTCCAACTATTCAATATAATCAAGGCTGATCATCTACTTCAAAGCCTTTCCCCCACATTATCCCCATATCCCTTTATATCACTAGTGTTTATGGGCTGATACCATTCCTATGATTAGTTGCAGCCCATGAGTGAACATTTTCAGTCAATTTGAAGGCCGGTTCTGCCACCACTCCTGTGTATTTTGAGCATTGCGATAGAAAGAGTCAAGGAGGTCAGCATCTCCTGTTCCTGGGGTCTCTAAGGGAGATAGTTCTCTACATCACCGGGTGATAGGCAGAGAGACTACAGTATCTAGTGTTCTGAAAATGATTGAGGATGATGGTATGTTCCTGACACTTCCCTCTTCTCAAATCCCAACTCACTCCCATCCCACTCTCTGGGAGGAGCAAGCTGCTGATGGTGAGACAAAGGACCTTTTCCTTCTCATCTTATTGCCCATCCTTCACATTAATCGTCCCTTCTGGATTCCTCCTAAACTGCCCAAGAGCTGCCACCAGCAACCCTAACCCTATCCCAGCCACAGGAGCCCCATGAGGAATAAAAGCAACAGCACTTCACTGATGATGATGGGAAATTGCTCAGACACTGCCACTGTAAATGTCATGGAGTTGGCATCAACACATGTTGCAGCCTTGGGCGCAAGAGGGCTACAGCCAGGTCAAAAGTAAAGGAAATTTTGTTTCTATAGATTACCTGAGAGTAAGGATATAGATGTCCTCAGCTGTAGAGGGTTCAGATGAAGACCTCAACTGGGCAACATACAGGTGAGCAGAGGTAGGTTGGTACACTTTGATGCCGGGTACATGGGCTGGCCTGCCAGACAGCCTAGTGTCACTGTCAAGAGCCATGGTGCAGTCTAACTCCAAGTCAGAAGGGTGCTACACCAAGCTTCCCCACTCTGCAGTCTCTGCTTCATCCTGTCCCGCTGCAGATGCTGAGACAGAGCCTCTGCAACCCCATACCTGTTGCTGCCCCTGTGTGTACAGGTCACTTTGCCAACCTTGAGACCATACAACAGTACCTTTCACCAAATCCAGACACTCACCACAACACCACCAATTGCCATTCTGGAGACTTTATAATGAAGGAGGTTCCTTAAAGTTGCATGGGTGCCTGACTCTTTATATAAACATGAATGTTCAGTCCCACATTCAACTCAGCACCTTTGCTGAGAGATGCATAAATTCAGAGGCCAGACTTGCATGGTCTAAATTAGGTACTGCAGGAACATGGGAACATAGGAGCTGGAGTTGGTCATTCAGTCCATCAGTGATAATCCACCATTCAATATAATCATGGCTGACCATTGATTTTCATGCCTTTTCCCACATTATCCCCATATCCCTTTACATCATTGGTATTTAGAAGTCTGTCAATCCTTCTACTGTAAACAATGACTGAATGTCCATATCCCTCTAGGGGAGAGAATTCTAAAATATTCACCACCCTCTAAAAGAAGGAAACCTGTCCTCATCTCAGTCCTAAAGGCTTTTTCTTTACTGACAATCGAGAAGTTGGTTTTTCACAGGCTTTCAGTATCATTAGGGACAGCACCACAGTCATCTCTCTCAAGAGGGCTGGTCTCCAGTGACGCCTCAGAGGGGATGCTTGCAGTCTTATTTCTAAGGTAGCAGGCAGCCTCAACCACCTTTCAGTCACCAGAAGGGGGAACAAGTTGCCAAAGTTTTTCATCTTGCACTTATCAGGATAAGTGTATCAGGATTAAGTGCAGGAATGCCAAATTAATTCAGTCAATGGGAGAAAAAGTGCCAATTGGTTAAGTCAACTCCGATTGGCTGAGGCATTACCATAGAGAAAGCACAGGGAAACTATAGGTTCCCTGAGCTCTCGGATGATTCAATAAAGAAGTATGTCTTGAACACACTGCCATTGTTTCTAGAAAATAAGTACCTGCGCATATCACTCCCAGTGATCATAAGTGTGCCACATTCCATGATTAACTGATTACCTTATCAGCACCCTTTGCTCATGTGCTATATATTATTGTGATCAATTGAAATTTGGCATTCTTGCATTTAGCCTGAAAATACAAGAGGAAAGGTTTATGCCACACGTCTCTTTGTTCAGCAATATTCATGTTCTGTGCTACCAAGTGCCTGAGTAGTTCATAGAATCCCTACAGTGTGGAAACTGGCCCTTCAGCCCAACAAATCCACACCAACCTTCAGAACATCCCACCCAGACCTATCCCCCTAAGCTACACACCCCTGAGCACTATGGACAATTTAGCAAGGTCAATCCACCTACCCTGCACATCTTTCGACTGTGGTAGGAAACCGGAGCACCTGGAGGAAACCCACACAGACACAGGGAGAATGTGCAAACTCCACATAGATAGTCGCCTGAGGGCAGAATTGAAACCAGGTCCTTGGCGCTGTGAGGCAGCAGTGCTAACCACTGACCTTTCCAAACCAAAATGTATCACCTCATCCTCTTCAATATGAAGGGTTTTTTTTCCATTCATTTGTGGCTGTTGCTGGATGGCCAGCATTTATTGCCTGTCCCTAGTGAGCATGAAATGCATGCCGTATTCAAGATTTTGCAGTAACATACAGGCACATCTCTTCAGAATTGCTTGTGATCAGTGTGACAGTTTGTTAGTAGAAGGCTGCCATGCCAAGGTATATTAGTGTGAACGGTTAACACCAGGAGTGTCCCTAGAGCTAGGAACACTGGGAAGGGACAGAGCAGACTGGGGTAGCTCTGAGAGTATTGGTCAAAGAGTGCTTCAGGTATAGGAGCAGTCAGGATTGGCTCACTAGTCAGGGAGCTCTGGAAATATACTCCAATCACTTATGAGCTTTGAGGACACAGGAATTGGAGCTGCTGGATGGGAGGAGGGAGCAGTAAAATGAGACCAAAATATCCTTCCAAACGCCATACCACCTTCCTAACCTCCCCTCTGACTTATCAGGGCTGCTTTTGTGCTCTGGGGTATCCCACCTCTACTTCCCACATCGTCATCATCATCATCTAGTTCCTGTATTTACATTTCTATCTGGGGAAGTTTAGAGTTTGTGTGTTCACAATGTGTGCAGGTCATCTAGAAATGCAGAATTTACCTTTCATTTCACTATTAATTAGTTTTCTACATTTGTCAATCTTTAATTTAAAAAACACAGATAAGAACACTGTGTGGTGTCAAACTGCTGATTTCTCTAAAAGAAAACCTTAAGCCTCAAAACAAACAGATTTATTTTAACTTAACTACAATGTCAGTGAACCTGGTTTTAATATGACAGGTTCTCATTTTAAATGAGGAAAGAGGAACTGATAACAGATAAAGCTCAGAAGAAATCTACAATTATGTTAGATATTTAGTATATTGTGAAGGCATCAGTGTGACACGGATGAGCAAAAAATAACTTTCCGTTCAGTTACCTTTTGTGTCTTGAAGTCTGCTTAAAGGATTGACCCTCTCCCAAATGCCTGGGGGTTGGAAAGTATAATGATGCAGAAAGAGGCTATTCAGCCCATTGTGATGTGCTGGCTCTTTGAAAGTACAAGCCAATTGTCCCACCCCCATGCCCTTTCCCTCATAACTCAGCTAGCAACAAATTGACAATCTTCCTTTGAGATTCATCCCCAGAGCTCAGGCCTAACTCTTCTGGAGTTTTGCAGAACCTCCTGGTCTCTGTACTCATGGCACAATTTACAAAGCCAAGGATCCCAAATGCTTTTTTTCCTTCACAGGGTTATCAAGGTCCTACCACTTTCAAAGATTTGTATCTTTACACCTTTGGGTCTCTCTGTTCATGCACCCATGTCAAGATTACACCATTTAGTTTATATCACCTGTCCTCATGCCTCCTTCCGAAGGCATCATTTATATTTTTTGGTATTCTACCTCCCATGCTTCTGTCAATTCACTCATCTATGTCTTTCTGAAGTCTGTTACTACCCTCTTTATTATTCATCGGTTTTGTATTTGCAGCCTTGGAAATGACACTTTTATGCCCAAATCCAGGTCATTAATGTATGTCAAAAGGGGCAGTGGACCTAATAGCAATGTCTGGAGACTCCCACTCTACACTTACCCTCAGTACCAAAAACAACCATTCAATATGAGTCATTCACGACAACCTTCAGACCGAAGTGCCAAGTGGATGATCCATCTTGACCTTTTTCAATGGTGCTCAGCATCACAGATGCTACTTTTCAGCCGATTTGATTCACTCCATGTGATGTCAAGACATAGTTAGAGGTACTGGATACTGCAAAGGCTTTGGACCTTGTCAACATTCCAGCAATTGTACTGAAGATGTGTGCTCCAGAACTTGCCAATCCCCTAGCCAAGCTATTGCAGTACAGATACAACATTGATATCCACCTGACAATGTAAAAAATTGCCCAGGTGTGCCCTGTACACAAAAAGCAGAACAAATCCAACCCAGCCAATTACTGCCCCATCAATCCATTCTCAATCATCAGTAAAGTGATGGAAGGTATCATCAACAGTGCTATCAATCAGCACCTGCTCAGCAATAACCTGCTCAGTGACGCCCAGTTTGGGTTCCACCAGGGCCACTCAGCTCCTGATCTCATTACAGCCTTGGTTCAAACACGGACAAAAGAGCTGAATTCCAGAGGTGAGGTGAGTGTGACAGCCCGTGACATCAAGGCTGTATTCAACTGAGTGTGGCATCAAGGAGCCCTGGCAAAACTGGAATCAATGGGTATCAGAGGGCAAATGCTCCCATGGTTGGAGTCATACCTGACACATAGGAAGATGGTTGTGGTTGGTGTAGGTCAATCATCTCAGCTCTAGGACATCTCTGCAGGAGTTCCTCAGGGTAGTGTCCTGGGCCCAACCATCTTCAGCTGTTTCATAAGGTCAGAAGTGAGGATGTTTGCCAATGACTGCACAATGTTCAGTACTATTCATGATTCCTCAGATACTGAAACTGCCCATGTTCAAATGCAACAAGATCTGGACAATATCCTGGCTTGGGCTGACAGGTAGGAAGTAGCTGTCATGCTACACAGATGACAGGCAATGACCGTTTCCAATAAGAGAGAATGTAACCATTACCCTTTGACATTCAATGGTATTACGATCACTTAACCTGTCACCTATCCCCAACAATAACCTGGAGGTGACCAGCAACTGCACCAGCCATGTAATATTTTGGCTACAAGAGAATGTCAGAGGCTGGGAATCCTGCAGCAAATAATTAAGTCGACTCTCCAAAACCTGTCCACAAGGTACAATCAGGAATGGAATACTACCCCGTTGTCTAGAGGGGTGCAGCTTCAAAAACACTCAAGAAGTTTGACACCATGCAGGATAAAGCAGCCCATTTAATTGGCACCACATCCGCAAACCTTCAAATCTTCCACCTCTGAAACTTAGTAGTGACAGTTTGTACTATCCACAAGGTGCACTGCAGGTTCCTAAGAAAACACTTTTCAAACCCCTGAACAATACCACCTGTAACCCACCCCCGAGCCACTCACCATCCTTACCTGGAAATATATAGCTGTTCCTTCAGTGTCACTGGGTCAAAAATCCTGGAATTCCCTCCCTAAGGGTATTGCAGATCATCCTACAGCACATGGACTACAGCAGTCCAAGAAGGCACAGATCAGAAAATCACAGATGAAGGAAAAGGTAGGATTGCAGATTAGTGATGAGATTGATTGTTACTGGAAAATGAAAGGGAGGGACAGAATGTGTGAATGTCCATATAGTACCAAGGAAGCATAAAGGTGTAGGGAAATTTGATAACAGAACAAACTTAAAGGCTTTGTATCTTAATGCATGAAGCATTCAGAATATAATAGATGACCAATGGTGCAAATCAAGTTAAATGAACATGATCTCATAGGCATTACAGAAACTTGGTTCGAAGGAGATCAAAACTTGGAACTTAACAGTCAGGGATATTTGATCTTTTGGAGAGATGGGAGAGATAGAAAAGGTGTTGGGGTAGCAGTATTAATAAAAAAATGAAATGAGGACAATTGTGAGAGATGATCTAGGCTTGAATGAGGTAGAGTCTATTTGGGTGGAGATAAAAAACAGCAAGTGAAAGAAGACATTGGTAGGAGTAGGATACAGACTCCAACACAGTAGCCACTCTGTAAAGGAAATAAATCAACAATTAATAGGAGCATGTAAAAAGAACAGAGCAGTAATTATGGGTGACTTTAATATTCATGTTGATTGGGTTAATCAAATTGGAAAGGGTAGCTATGATAATTGATAGAGCGCATTAGGGATAGTTTCCTAGAGCAATATTTCATGGAGCCAACCAGGCTATCTTGGATCTGGTAATGGGTAATGTGGCAGGTTCAATAAATGACCTCATGTAAAAAATTCCCTCAGAGGTCATGATCATAACATGACAGAATTTAATATTCATTTCGAGAGTGAGAAACTTGGGTTAGAAACAACAGAGTTTAACTTAAATAAAGGGAATTACAAAAAAATGAGGATAGAGATAACTAACACGAACTGGGCAGATAGATTAGCAGAAATGATAGTAAACAACCAGTGGCAGGCATTTAAGGAGGTAATTCATGACTCTCATCAAAAATACATCCTAGTGAGGAAGAAAGATTCTAAGAGAAAGATAAACGAAACATGGCTAACCAAGGAAATTAAGGAGAGTATTACGTTGAAGGAAAAAGCATACAAGCACGCGAAAGTCAGTGATAGCTCGGAGACTGGAATAAGTTCAGAATCCAGGAAAGGAAGATTAGAAGTCAAAAGATCAGATTACGGAAATGGTTCAATGGCAGATGGGTCAAGAAGCAGAGGACACGGATATGAGGTGATTGGTGAAAGAACTAATAATGACAAAACCAGCGTCTTTTGTCCCAGTGGATACTTAGGTTCCGGAACACACAACCTGAGAAGGTGGGGTAGGCGGACTCTGTCTCAGTTTTCAAAAGGGAATTAAATAAGCTGCAGAAGAGAAAAAGATTGCATGGTTTTGGGGGAAGGTGGAAGGGATAGAGATGGAATGGATTTCTCTTCCAGAGAGGTATCCCAGAAATGACAGGTCCAGTAGCCATCTCCTGTGCTGTAACCTTCTATAATTCTTTTCTGTGATTAGCGGCCATGCTTTCAACTGCCAAGATGGGTTTTTTTTCCCTCAACCCCTTGGCTTTTCAATCTTTCTGTCCTCCTTTAAGACACTGGCTAAAACCTACGTGGTTGAGCAAGGCTTTGGTCACTATCCCTAATGTCTCCTTATATGCTTCAGAGTTACATTTTCTTTGACTCTGTTATGTTCTGGCATTGGAGGCTAAAACACTACATTAAAGGTGCTCTGTAAATGCAATTGTTATTATAGTGTTCAGCTTCAGTGGTGGTGTAAAATGGGTAGTAGCAGATTGTAATACACATAGTCCAATTTGCCCTTCCACTGTTTTTAGATGACAACACATAGGTGGCATTCCTGGTAATGATTAAAATATCTGAGATCAGCCATGAAATGCTGCAGAAACATTCCAATGTCTACTCTGCCATCAGGATGTGCAAAACACAATTATCTCACTCAAAAAACATTGTTGGACTTTCAGTAACCTTAGATTTTGCCATCTGGTAATTCTTTTTATTGTATTCTTTCATGGGAAATGGGCATCATTGCCGAAGTATTTTATTGCATTTTCTGCAATCAGGATGTGCAAATATAATTCATCTAATTTTAAAAAATCAATGGTCTTTCCGTAGTCTTGAACATCATCTGGCAACCACTGAGTTGCATGCCACTCAGCAACTTCTAAAAAAGACTTCACATTAGCAGGAATTTTACAGCACAGAAAGCCCTTCACTTTTTAACAGTCTCTCTTTCTGTCTTGCAAACTTTAATCATTTATTTTAACTGCAACACAATAGTTGAAACATCCTCTGGGTTCAAAAAAGCCACCCCATGCATTTCCACAGCTCTCAAACTGCACATCTGGCCCATATGTGTTGTATGCCTGACCCATGTGACTGTACACCTCACTCATGTCTGACTGTTAACCTGACCCACATGTGACTGTACAGCTCACCCATATCTGACTGAACACCTTACCCATGTGTGGCCATACACCATATTTTTGTCCATTCGCACCGTGGTAGTGTTCACTGTGCAGTTTGCACAATTGAGGAAAGTGGGTGTGGAGCTGGTGTGGTCAGCAGTATCAGTATCCAGTAAGCAGTATCCCAGCTCCTAACAGTATTTAAAGCCTCCCTAAACTGCTTGAACACCTCCATTATTCCATTCCAGCCTCACCCCGTCACCTCATGCCTTTTGAGAGCACCATGCATCCTCCAAGCCACCTCAGATTTCCCCATTTCACCCCTGCGCCCACTGTATATTCTCCAGAGCCACTCTCCCAGTATACTCTATGTGCAATCCTCAAATTCCATGCAATATCAATGGAAAATATCTTACATTCCAGTGAAATGGAGTGAAAACACGAGCCTCTCACCATCTACTTAAAGCATGCATATTATTAATCTAAAGGGAAAAAAATCTGCACTGTGGAAAAAAATCCGTATAATCCTTTTGTCAACAACCTGGAAACCTCATCAAAGACAACCTTGTTATTACAATTTCTTGTGACAGTCATTCATTCTCAGATTATCTTGTTGTACTGAAACCTACTAGCACTTGAAGTTCAGCCAAACATTCATAATGGTTGCAGCTGTACACACAGGAGACTGTTTTCTGGGGAGGAATATATAGGGGTTCATTGCAATTTCAAAACTCAGTACCTCTAAATCAATGTACTGGAGCAGGTGGTTAGGACCTTTCCAAATGCCAAAGTCAGACATTTCTTAATTATCCAGGCCATCTAAATCATAACTTAAACCTGGCAGCACAGTCTGACAGAACATTCTGTAATATTTTGTTTTTTTTCACATTGGAAAAACACTGCAATGAACAAATATGATTTTAGGCTGACCTTACCTTTTAAAGAACAGATCCATAGGATGAATCACTACATAAAAACACATCTACATTAAAATACAGCACCTACCAGGGGCATTTTCAGGTGAGAAAACAATCACACTTGCTATTCCTGACCATTCAAGTGGGTTTTCTGTTTTCTCTGCAAAATCTCAAACCTGCTGTGTTTTTAACAAGGTTTCAAAACCCCATCACCGTCAGGAGTGTTGTTTGGTAGAAAATATTTTCTGTGCTCGGTTCAAACTTGGGAATATCATCAGCAGATCCACTTTGTACACCGAGGCATTCCCAAATTCTCAAAAGGTCAGGAGACAATGCTGCAGGATCTGGATTGAAGGGGAAAGATCAGATTTCCACTCAAAAAAGAAGTCAGAGTGGGACGACCGAAACTTGCCTTGGAACCCAAACAAAAATTTGGATGAATGTCACTGATTTTGGGTGTAATTACACAACAAGCCACCATTATAAATGACAGCTTAGGAACTATGAATGGATAAATGATTGGAAATGCACACAGATTTATTGCTATTAATGTTGATAGTGTCTATGATTTGACATTGTGAAACAAAATGCAAGAAAATGTGGATGCACAGTAAAACATTTAATTGTTTTAAATTCGCTTATATGTGGTGGTCCAGTGAACATCTGACAATGGGAGCAAGACTGAGACAGGAAGCAGTCGTGTTGCATATAATTTCAAATGCATCATAAAAACACTGGGGGCTAACTTTTCTTCTTTGCAAATAGCTTCACCAAGATACAACTAATGGGGAGGAATTTATATCTGAAATCATTACTAGGAGTTTGTGAAGCTAATATGTCCCAACTGGCAAAATGAGATTCTTGTGCACTGAAGCATCTTGAGTGGTGTCAGGAGAACACCAGAAGCCATGTCTCATGTCTATTTCAGTGATAATGCAAAGCGAGACATAAACAAAGAGTTGTGCAATATCAGTAGAACATGCGGGGTCGGGGGAAGCGGTGAGGGGACTGGACTGTGTTTCGCTTACGTTTATAGGCAGGGAGTAAGTTATGAAGAGGCCATACGGAGACTACAGAGAGATATAGATAGGTCAAGTGAGTAGGCAAAGACCTGGCAAACGGAGCATAATGTAGTCAAGTGTTAAATTATCTGTTTTGACAGGAGGAATTTTAAAAAAGGGTATTATCTAAGTAATGAGAGATTTCAAAGCTCTGAGATGCGATGGGATCTGAATTGCAAACTGTCAGTATGTATGTACATCAAGTAATTAGGATAACTAATAAAATCATTTGTTGTGAGGGAAATTGAATACAGAAGTAATTAGGTTATGCTTTGGCTCTACAAGCCACTGGTGAGGCCACATCTGGAGTTTTTGTACAATATTGGTCTCCTGATTCAAGGAAGGGTGTTAGATACATTGGAAACCGTTCACAGTAGGTTTATGAGATCCATACCAGGAATGGACAGGTCTCACTAGGAAAGGTTGGAGAGGCTAAGCTTTACCTGCTGGAGTTCAGAAAGCAAAAAGTGACTTGATTGGAACATGTAAGATCCTGAGGCGTCTTGATAGAATAGGCGTGGAGAGGAGGTTTCCTCTCACGGGAAAATCTAGAACTAGAGGTCAAAGTTTCAGATTCAGGGGTTGCTCATTTAAAACAGAAATGAGGAGGTTTTTATTTTCTCTGAGGTTCACAAGTCTTTGGAACTCTCTTCCTCAGGAGGTGGAGGAAGCAGAGTCTAAATATTTCTGGGGCAGATGTGGATAGATTTGTGATAATCAAGGAGGTCAAAGGTTATTGGGAATGGGCGGGAATGTGGAATAGTGTAGACTTTACTGAATGATGGTGCAGGCTCGAGGAGCTGGTGACTTACTGCAGTTCCTAATTTGTACCTTTGAATGTTTTGTGTTACTTTGAGACAATTTATTGTTATGTACTGTTGTGTGTGTCATATATTTGAGATAAAAAGTATTCTGTTAGAGATTCCATAGGGAGGATTTCACAGCTGCACCTGAGGAGAACATAATATGTGAGTGAACAGTATGCCATAGCAAAATAGGCATTTGAGCAGGAGAAAGCCATTCAGCCCATCGAGTCCACATCAACATTCAACAAAATCATGCCTCATACTCCTGCTCTCTCCTGTCTTGAGCCTTCTGGAATCTGATCTATTTCTTTGTTAAATATATTCAGTGACTTGGCCCTCATTGTCTTCTATGGTAGAGAATTTGCCAGGTTTATCACCCTCTGAGTGAAGAAATCTCTCCTGATCTGAGTTGGAAATGGCCCATTATGTATCCTGAGCCCATGATGCCCTTCCTGGAACCCCATCCAGGGAAAACATCATCCCTGCTTCCACACCTCTCCGAATTTTATACGTTGTAATGAGATCCACTCTTATTATTCTAAACTCCAATGAATACAGGCCCAGTCAATAATAGCCAGATGCTGTTGATAATCCTCAGATCCAGCCGATAACCCCCAAGTCAGTTGTTAATCCTCAGACACAGTTAATAATCTCCAAACCATTAATAATCCCCAGAACTACAGCCTAGAATCCTTCCAGTGAGGAAGGAGGCCATTTGGCCCATCACGTCTGCACTGACCATCCGAACAGCATCCACTCAGACGCTTCCCCTCGCCCTATCCCCATAACATCACTTTTACCACAGCCAATCCACCTAGCCTGCAGATCCCAGGACACCAAGGGGCAATTTAGCATTGCTAACCACCCTAACCTTGGACTGTGGGAGGAAACTTGGGCACTCGAAGGAAACCAACGCAGACTCAGGAAGAATGTGCAAACTCTACAAAGACAGTCACCCAAGACTGGAATCAAACTCAGGTCCATGGCGCTGTGAGGCAGCAGTGCTAACCATGAGCCAAGACCCAGCCACCAACTCCTGTTTCAGTCAATAATCCCCAGAACCAATTGATAATCCTCAGACCCAGGCAATAATCCTCAGAGCTCATCCACGTTCTCCACTGAGGCCCAGATTAGCTGCAATCTCAACAACTCGCTAGTGCTCGCTAGTGAGCCTGTTAGCAGCAAATGTGGGTGAGAAACAGCCTGTGATTGAAGGAGCATGAGAGAAACAAAATCTCTGATTGGACAAGCAGCTCCTCGCAGATTCTATCAGAGATAATAAGAACTGCCGATGCTGGAGGCAGAGATAACACAGTGTAGAGCTGGAGGAACACAGCAGGCCAGGCAGCATCAGAGGAGCAGGAAAGCTGACGTTTCGGGTCGGGACCCTTTTTCAGAAATGGGGGAGGGGTAGAGGGCTCTAAAATAAATAGAGAGAGGAGGGGTCAGGCTGGGGAAGGTAGGTGGGGTGGTGATAGTAACTGCAGGTAGGCAATGGTGGGGGTTAGTCAGCGAGTTGGGAGGAGCGGATAGGTGAAAGAGAAGACAGACAGATTATTTCTGAAGAAGGGTCCTATCCTGAAACATCAGCTTTCCTGTTCCTCTGATGCTGCCTGGCCTGCTGTGTTCATCCAGCTCCACACTGTGTTATCTTACCCTTGCAGATTCCATCTCTCTCACATACAGGTGAGGTCTGGCTTTGACTAGTTCCTGGCCAATTCTGGGGGTGAATTTGGCTGATGCCCCTGTGTATATTCAAATGGAATTCACTGATCACATCCAAAGTCAGAGAAGGCCACTTGAGGGGGAGGCAGTCCAAAGTGGACCTTTAAAGGCATGAACCCAGTACCATCTACACCCCTCCTCTCCCAAGCTCTGCTCCTGGGCACTCACCTGGCAAAACCAGGTCCTCTTCTATATACATAATAGAGAGCTCCATACATAGGGAGGCTCCATTCCTGATTTGACCCCTTAGCTGTCAGTTGTGAGGAATCGGGAAAACAATGGTCTCTCCTTCATGGACTACGAGGTCCAATGTGTGTCACATATTGCAGCTGCTGAGCTGAATCCCAGAGACTGCGTGGCAGTTGAGAATTGGTCAAAGATTGAGTTAGCTGACCCACTTTTCCATCTGTCTGCGTAAATGTATACTGTTTCCTCGACCTCTTAAGATGTGAAATCACAACATCAGTTCTGACTGACACATGCATGCCAGAATCTGTTCACGATTGGAGGACGAACTCAATTTGAAGAGCACAGTGAGAAATGAAAACATGTCGGAAGTCACACTGATTGCACCCCTTGTTATAACCTTGTGCAATGTTGGCATATCACTGTAATTCTAGTGCAAATGTCACTCTACAGTTACTGCCAGCACTGGTCCTTCATTGTTCCCTGAAGTGATAAAAATTTATTCATATTCTTGGTCCTTGTTAGACCCAGATACAAAGTGGTAAAAGAGAGAAACAAAGTTAAAAGTTAACCATTACAAACCTTCATAGAATAAGCAGAGAAAAAAGAAATGAGATAAGAGTTAATATTAAAGTCCTTCTTAACATAAACTAGAAGAGCCTGAAGAGCAGCAGCCCATTCCTTCCTCTCTCTTTCTTTGCAAAACGTATGATCTGAAAACCATTCAAAAGTCATCTTAACCACTCAGGAGAGCTTCTGAGTAAGATTTTTCTTGGAGTCTACCCCAATAACTGAAGCAAAGGGAATTCAGCAGCTACAATTATTTCAGAAAGTGCCAGCAGCTTATGTGTGCAGAGAATTGGAACACTACTGCAATAATCCATGACTTTATTATTTTTGATGATTTGTCCAAAGCATTTTAAAATTAACACTCTGCAGACCTTTCATTTTCCTTTGTTTTGTGAGCGTCTATGTTAGTTTTTACTTTTGAAAGAGGTCGACATATTTGCATAATCCAAAAGGTTTGTGAATAAACCTAGCATTTTTGTTGTTACTAATAAATCAGGTACTTGTCGTTGACAAAAGAAACCTGGCTGCTTTACTTCTTAATATTGAACCTGACAAAATCTGAGACCCATGTACCTGGCCTTATCACCAACCTGTAAAATTTCTTGTGACTGTAAAGGAGTGGGACCTTTTCCAACCTCAGTTGTGAGACAGTTCAACAGTGACTGAAGGATAACCCAGATGCCCCTGGCATGAAACACAAAATTAGAAGCACAAATTCAACTTAAACAGTATACTGTGGGGGTTATTTTAGTGAACTACAAGCTGGGCATGACTGAGAGCTTAAATACTCTATGATATAAGATCTTTTTTAAGGAGAGAGGAGAAAGATTCAAAAAAGACATGGGGGCAATTTTTTTTACACAAAGCGTGGTTCATGCGTGGATTGAACTTCCAGAGCAAATGGTGGATGCAGGTACAGTTATAACATTTAAAAAGACTTTGGATAAGTAAATGAATAAGACATATTTGGAGGGATATGGGCCAAGCGCAGGCAGGTGGGGCTAGTTTAGTTAGGGATTATGGTTGGCACGGACTGGTTTGTTTCTGTGCTGGAAGACTATATGACAGGGAGAAAGAGAAATCTGGAGGATAGCGACATTGAAAAAACACACATTCACCACAATGGAGAGAAAGAAAAACATCAGTAATGGTGACCAAGCAGTGGAAACAGTATGAGGCAGAACTCGGAAACTGCAAACGCCATTAGAGCCTGCCAAATGTTGTTTAGACACTCTACAGTCCTCCACTGTACTGATGCAGCAGGATACAGGTGACAGAAGTAACCACACTGTATCAAGACATTTGAATTTTCACAGAGATTGGAGGAAGCACCGTTCAAGGAGTAGTGGTAATGAACTTGTGGAATACTCTTAGATAAATGATCGCGAATAATTGGGTAGAAATTTGTGGGATCCCTATCGTTAACAATCAGCAGTGACTGTTTGTCTTGAAGCCTCGGGGCTTGCAGAAAAGAACCACTTTTGGGGAACAATGTCGCATCCCCAATATACCCAGATACTAAGGCTGCTTTATAAAGGCAACTTTTCACGTATCCAAGCAAACACTTCACGTCCATCTTCGACCCCTTAAATTTGCTATTGAGGGGTTGAACCTGAGTTTCTGAGGACCTTTCTAGGAAATTCACATATGTCACACCATAATGGGATCTCTGGAGGCCTGTATGCTAAAGTTACATTCATCTTGGTGAATGTACCTTTTTTAGTGGAACTGTAAGCAGCTGGTCTACTCCTCCTGGTTCCACAGCATCTCAGATGGTCTCATGCAGTCTGCGTCTCCCGTCCACACTTTACCGAAGACTGCTGCCAGCAAAGCAAGGGGCAATAATTCTGCTCGCCATATTGCAGGAAGGCTATGGAGGCTTTGGAGAGGGTGCAGAAGAGGTTTACCAAGATGCTGCCTGGATTAGAGCATATGAGCTGTAAGGAGAGGCTAGAAAAAATCGGATTGTTTTCTCTGGAGCAGCGGAGGCTAAGGAGAGACTTGATTGAAGTCTATAAAATTATGAGACGTATAGATAGGGTTGACAGTCAGTATCTTTTTCCCAGATTTGAAATGTCTAATACTAGGGGAAGAATTTAAAGTGACAGGAGGAAAGTTCAAAGGTGATGTGAAGGGCAAGTCTTTTTTTACATAGAGAATCATAGGAGTCTGGAACGAGCTGCCAAGGTTGGTGGTGGAGGCAGATACAATAGGGGCTTCTACAGGACTTTTAGGTAAGCACATGAATATGCAAGGAATGGAAAGTTATGGACCAAGGGTGGGCAAAAGGGATTAGTTTAATTTGGCGATAGTAGGAACTGCAGATGCTGGAGAATCTGAGATAACAAGGTGTAGAGCTGGATGAACACAGCAGGCCAAGTAGCATCAGAGGAGTAGGAAACGTTTCGGGCTAAGACCCTTCTTCAGAAATGGGGGAGGGGAAGGGGATACTGAAATGAACAGGGAGAGAGGGGGAGGCAGATAGAAGATGGATAAAGGAGAAGATAGATTGAGAGGAGACAGACAGGTCAAACAAGCGGGGTGGAACCAGTAAAGGTGAGTGTAGGTGGGGAGTTAGGGAGGATGGACAGGTCAAGGGGGCGGGATGAGGCTAGTAGGTAGGAGATGGGGGTGGGGCTTGATGTGGGACGAGGGGATAGGTCGGAGGAAGGATAGGTTAGGGAGGCGGGGACAAGCTGGGCTGGTTTTGGGATGCGGTCGGGGGAGGGGAGATTTTGAAGCTTGTGAAGTCCACATTGATACCATTGTGCTGCAGGGTTCCCAAGCGAAATATGAGGTGCTGTTCCTGCAACCTTTGGGTGGCATCGTTGTGGCACTGCAGGAGGCCCAGGATGGACATATTGTCTAAGGAGGGGAATGGGGAGTTGAAACAGTTCACGACTGAGAGGTGCAGTTGTTTGTTGCGAACCGATAGTAGGTGTTCCTGGCTGTGTTAGGCTGTGTTCATCCAGCTCTACACCTTGTTATCTTAGTTTAATTTGACATCATGTTCAGCACAACATCGTGGGCTGAAGGGCCCATTCCTGTGCTGTCCTGTTCTGTGTTCTAATGAGGCCATGTTTCAGCACAGAGCTGCCTCGGTGTAGGCGACAGGTCATCACAATTATGGAACGGAGATCCACTGTTCCAAAATTGTGCCAACTAAAAGAAATTAGACTTCAGGCCTTCAAGAAAAATATCCAGGGGGCAATAAAAGTGACCCAGTCAGCTTCAAGACAATGATAAGAAGACTACACAAACCTCACGTCAAGACTCAAACCAAGCAATGCTTCCAAGGGCAGCACAGGAAGTATTTCAGGCCTAACAAATTCGAACGGGAGCAGAGGTAAACTGCAGCTACAAGACAGAAGCCCAGGGTGCATCGCAAGATCTAGGAGCAGGCCAGAGTCTGGGTCAAGCTGGTAAACCGACCAGACATCGAGAGTTCGCCTGAGTTAAAGCAAAAATCCCACGTATGAAAAGGGAAACTTTTAAATTGCGCAGTAATTCAGTCTGAAAGGGCAGTTATTTAAAAATCATTTGTAGCTCCAACTGAGCAGCTCTTCCACAGTACAGATACCGTTAAGCAGCTGCAAAATCAAAACCAAGACAACCACAAGATTGAACTTATAGATTCTGGGACAGGAGAACTGGGAAATCACTAACCAGACCACTTTAAGCAGAGTGTTACAATATTGTCAGACGGAGAGCCTTAACACATACAGACAGAAACTGCATGGGTGCAGGGGCATTGCTCTCAATGTTAAAGCTATGCCACAAGCAATTCTCCAACACATGCTCGAAAATCTATATGTGCTTCCGTACCAAAGACATAAAGCAGAATCTCCTGAGTTTAGTTCTGATGAAATTAAACAAATTGTTGCTTACTTTAAAGGAGATGGAAAGAGGTGACTATAGATGTTTAGCTGAAATAGTTTCCACTCTATTTTCAAAGCAAATTGTGAATGTCTATAATTAATAATGTGTTTATCAAAATCACTTCTAAGAGACTTCAGTGAAATCTGTTTAAGAGAGACTTAGGACAGAACTTTTGCTCTCAAGTTAGGAGTGTAAATTCCCAGGCAAATATTCCTGATTCTGTAAACATGATTTAGGAGAAAGATTTTGGGAGAAGCAGGGGAAGGATTGGGTGAAGGAAGGGCGGTATGTGGTTGTTAACAAGAGTGATGCCTGCTGCCCTGGAAACAGTGTGGAGGCAACCGCAGGGTTATCAAAATGGCACAATTGAGGAAAATGTGGCTTTATTTTAGTTAGAATAAAACTGATACCACAAACAAAACAGCCCTATAACCCTCAATCTTCACACCCCCCTCCAATTCCCCAAACAATCCCACATCCACACCTACCACTCAATTGCCCATGGCCCCTCAAGCCCTTCATGTCAACTACGTCATCTCCATGACCCATTGTAGCTCCAGTGCCAATTTATGACCTCTTTACTCATCCCAATGGTCCTTTAAAGTTGCCATGCCAACTCTGATGTCTTGATTATGTATAGCCCCTAATCCCAATATAGAACTAACTCATTATATAGCCCGAGATAACAAGGTGTGGAGCTGGATGAACACAGCAGGCCAAGCAGCATCATAGGAGCAGGAAAGCTTGACATTTTGGGCCTAGACCCTTCATCATTATATAGCCCGTATATCAATATAGTAAAAATCCCACTCTCACCCACTACATCTTACCCTTAGAAAATTAAACTAACACACCTTCCATGGGAATAGCTCAGCAGTCATGTTGAGATAAAATAACATTCTAAAGGTCTATTGTATGCTTCACAGTTTTTCTCATTCATAAGAAAATCATTCAACACTTTTAAACTCATCCATGTACGTAATCCCTTATAAAAGTGAGCATTTTGTTTAAATTAGTAATGCTTTATGAAAACAAACATATGCCCTTGCAGCTCCAACTTATAGACCATTTGGATCTGTGAAATTGCCAACTCCAACCCTACTGTGATAATGAGAGGCCATAATTCAGTTATGCAGAACAAAACCTATAATCCTGTTAATGCTCCACCAGTCTGCACCTCGCCCCAGTCTGAAATTCACCCTCAGCCAACAATTCATCCCAGTCTCCACCTCACTATCAGCCTCCATCTCATCCTCAATGTTCACCCTCAGCCAACAATTCATCCCAGTCTCCACCTCACTATCAGCCTCCATCTCATCCTCAATGTTCACCCTCAGCCAACAATTCATCCCAGTCTCCACCTCACTATCAGCCTCCATCTCATCCTCAATGTCCACCTCATCCTCAGTCTCCACCTCACCCTCAGTCTGCAACTCACCCTCCGTCTGCACCGTTGTGATACTGGTCAGTAACTAATTGGGAATTAACGGGTACAACAGCAGGGCTCAGCACCAACTCCTGAGTACTTATATAACTAAAATCTTACCAGCACTCACAGCAACACACTTATCTATGATGTTACATTTTTCAAAAATATTGTACCCATAGTGCAAAATCATCATCATTGATATGCGGATTTATTTTAAGTATCCAATCTATTAAATGTACAGCCATTAAAACTGATTTTCATTGATTCACCTGACAGTGACAGCTATTGATTAACAATCAGTGCGCACACACAGTGGATCAATTAAACTAATCCATTGTTAAACACAACCAAGTAAATCCTTTGGGGGAAAAAAACTTATTCCACTCTCTTTAACCAGGTCTGCTGTTTCTCACAATGTGGTGTCATACACCCTGGGAACCCTCTCTCTCTCAGCTACTTGCTCCATCTGCCTTTCCCCTTGCAGCCGATCATTGCACAGTTAGCAGCTTCCTTACAGTGGGTGTAGACATCCCTTCAGGAGGGAAGATTGTTTCTCAAGAGGGGCAAGCTGGCATGTGAGTTGAGCATGTAACCATACAGTGACCATTGTGGTTTAAAACATGCAGGAATCATGGAAATGCAGGAAAGGTTGGGAGAGTGAGACAGAGTTGTCCTGCAGTTGCTCTCATGCGCCATCAAGTGGACAAAAGCACTTCTGGCATAGGTATGGATTAGTAGATGTGTGATTTGAGACATGACCAATGTTCCTTTTAAGATCCATGCGTTACAGTGCATCAATTGGGAATGTAAGGTACACTGAAATAAACAGGCCACTCAGAAACAATATCAGTAAATCTTGCAGCATTATATTAATCAGCAAAGGGGCTTGTTAGCTGAGGCAGTTCGCTGCCCTGTGTGGGGCGCAGGATAATGCCAGCAGTGCAGGTTTGAGGCACTGGCACTGACAAAAGTCTGGAAGGCATTGACAGAAGCTGCTCAAGGTGAAGCATGGGCAAGTAGAGAACAGGAAATCAGCCTCTGGTAACTGGGGCACATGAATACAAGCCACAACTTGTAATAAACTGCCCATGGGCAAAACAGAGTAGTGCTTAGAGAAGTAAGAGCAAGTGGCACAAAGACAATTCAATTCTGGACTTTCTTCTGCCATTCTAGTGTCACGTCATTCATCACAGCAACCAGCAAGCACTCTCTAACTTTCATCCAGTCCTGAGAAAACAAGGTGGCCAGCAAAACAGGGAAACGGTGGGAAAATGACTCCTTAGCGAAGCTCTGTTGTTAAGCAGTCGTTTCAAAATAGCAGGGAAGTTTCTGTTCTCTCATCCCTCCCATATTTTCCCTCCCGTATGTTGTTGATGTTATTTTGCCAAATTCCATATTTTCCTGGATGATGCACATTTGTGGAAGGTTTGGGGTTTATAGCTGCCTGATTTGCAACCACAAGATCCAGCCCATGGTCCTCAACTTTATCTCACGATTCGCACCAATTTTATGCCCTCACCCTCACCCTGGGAGTAGGCTGGCATTGGGAGTGTTGGTAAATCGCCCACCCACCTGCTGTGGGATTTCAGTGCTAGGGCTCACCCACATTTGAGTCAATTGAGGCCCTTATCCAACTTGACTGACCCTGGCAATACCACCCCACTTGCCCTGGCATCTGGCATCCGCTGTTGCTCCCTCTGAGACTGCGGTTTCAACAGTGACCAGCCTTCCCAATGGCACTGTTTGCATTCGAGAGCTGCTGGCTTTCTATGAAGATGTAAATGAGGAGCAGGAGTAGGCCATTCAGCCCCTTAAGGCTGATCTGACTCTTCCATATTTCCACGCATACGCAATATC
Source organism: Ginglymostoma cirratum (assembly GCA_024137785.1). Classification (NCBI taxonomy): domain Eukaryota; kingdom Metazoa; phylum Chordata; class Chondrichthyes; order Orectolobiformes; family Ginglymostomatidae; genus Ginglymostoma; species Ginglymostoma cirratum. The sequence continues at coordinate 22,664,218 of JAHRHZ010000031.1, forward strand.
CTTTCATTCCTTTGTGTATCAAGGATCTACCCAACTCTGCCTCCAAAATATTCTGAGACTTTGCTTCCATTGCCTTCTGAGTAAGTCTTATTTTGAAACAGTGGTGCCTAGCAGAGGAAACATCTTACTTTCTTCTTATCCAGACCCGTCCGGATCTTCTTTCAATCAAACATCCTTTTACTTTTCAAAGCTCTAGCACGTACAAGCCTAGCTTGATCAGTATCTCTGTTTTCATGTCTTTGGTCAATCGTTTGGTGACCACTAGGATGGTGAAAGAGAAACGAGATGCTTTTCTTTTGCAGTGCAGTTCCAATGCTGCTATTCCACAGCTTCAGCCACAGAGAACAGACTGCATTGTGGGAAAAGGATTGAGAAACTTGCTGCGAACATTGGTGCAATATTGAAAAAGAAAGTGTCATGATCATCAATTGCATTCTTTAAGTTAAATTTCCAATGCGCAGAAATTGGTTTCACCCTACAAATAGCACCTTGGACAGCAGCTCTAACTGACTATGTCCTGGTCAACACATCTCCACAACAATAGCAGCACACAGCTCAGTCCTAACTTATTTTTCAAAAGGCAACAATATGATTCAGCATCAAAGTGAGTCACTAAGGGTAGGTTTTGAATTTCCTAAGCCTACGTAAAACTTGTAGCATTGACAGTCCTTTAGAGGTTTTGCTGGTCACTGTATCCCTGTCATCACAGTGTTGTGATTTAAATGAAGCAAACACTAGCTCCTGGAGTTGGAGGGAGCCCTTTGAAAGAAACTATATTTACTTCATTTGTTTTGAGGTTACCCTCCCTGGAAGATCTGCTTCAATGTTTCTCAAATGCATCACCTCAATCACCTCAATTATCTCCCCTAATCAAATGGATGTGATTCCATTTTGTTGAGCTATTTTCTGCTTGTCCAAGTCAGTGGTGAAGAAACCTAATTACTGCAGGTTGCAAGAAAAAGATGACTGGAACTAACACAGGGAAAATTATTCAACTGTGAGATTGAGAACATTTAAAACATTTCTCTGCATAACGGACCCTTGGCAGAGGTCTTGCTCTGATGGTGTACTAACCCACTATCCTTGTTTGAGCCTCCTCAGAGTTTAATGGAGTTATATTCCTCAGAGGGAGGAAGCCCATTTGGTTAACTGGCTGTGCTTGCTGCCAGCAGGGGGCACCATCACCAACCACTGCCAGTGGTGCCTCACGACCCAGGTTATATGGCATAATTTTGTGATTCTTGCATCAATAAGTTTTATAATTTAGAATTTGGAAATGCCAGCATGTTATACATCTTTATACTTTAAATTTATGGAGTGTACCAATCTGGTGCCCCCAGAAAATGGTTAGTTACAACTGTGCCAGTGTTAATCTGTTTATTTGGTGCAATGCTAATCTGAAACAAACTGCAAAACTAGAGTCCCAAAGGTGCTCAGAAAGAACCTTCACTGTTTCGTTCCCCAAGTGAAGCAACGAGAGGGGCAGCAAGGGAATTGGTGAGCAGAGTGGCGAGGGGTGTGATGAGCAGACTGATGAGGGGAGTGACGAGCTAGGCAGCAAACAAAGGCATTGAGTGAAGCAGACAATGGGCAATGAAGGAGTGGCAGCAACAATGACATCAACAAAACGACTTCCTGTGTCAATGCGTTGGCAGGAACTATTGTGTTCTTGGCAATCACAATGAGCTGCTCTTATTCACCACTTTGACATATACAGAGAATTGCAAATAGATGGTACATCTGGCCTTTTTGTCGGGAGAATTCTGTCTGTTGTGGGAGGAAATAAGAAGACAGGAAAGAATCATTCAGAAATAATTACACTGTAATCCTTAGATTTCTGAAAGAGTTTGAAATTTGCAACTTTTCTTCACGGGAAGGATATTTTTAAAAAATGACTTGTTTACCATGTAGGGCTTTTAAAATTTATAGTGTATTCATCAATCATGATGGCTATTTCCTATTGAATGTAAATAATGACAATGTATTAGATAGTCTTGACAACTAAACTACACCTGAGAAATCACTTCTGGTCTTATGATGGAGGGATGGTCACTGATGAAACAGGTGAAGATGGTTGGGCCCAGGACGTTACCCTGTGGAACTTCTGCAGAGATGTCCTGGAGCTGACATAATTTATTGCCAATAACCAGAAAGTGCTTCCTTCTGATACCCATTAACTCCAGTTTTGCTAGGGCTCCTTGACGTCACACTCTGTCAAACGCTGCCTTGATGTCAAGGGCTGTTATTCTTACCTCACCTCTGGAATTCAGCTCCTTTGAACCAAGACCCTAACGGAGTCAGGAGCTCAGTGGCCCTGTCAGAACCCAAGCTGTGCATCAGTGAGCAGGTTACTGTTCAGTAAATGATCCTTGATAGCACTGTTTATGACATCTTATTGATGATCGAGAGTAAACATGGGGCAGTAATTGGCCAGGTTGGATCTTTGCTGCTTTTTATGAACAGGACCTACCTGGGCAATTTTTCACATTGTCGTGTAGATACCAGTCTTGTAACTGTACTGGAACAGCTTGGCTAGGGGAGTGGCAAGTTCTGGAGCACAAGTCTTCAGTACTATTGCCGGTATATTATCTGGGCCCAGAGCCTTTGCAGTATCCAAGTGCCTTCAACTACTTCTTGATATTGTGTGGATTGAATCAAATTGGCTGAAGACTGATATCTGTAACGCTGGGGACCGCTGTGGGAGACTGAGATAGATTATTCACTTGGCAATTCTGGCTGAAGATTGCTGTGAATGCTTCAGCATTATCTTTTGCACTGTTGTCTTCCATCATTGAGGATGGGGATATTTGTGGAGCCTCCTCCTCCAGTAAGTTGTTTAATTGTCCATCACCATTTATGACCGAATGTGGCAGGACTGCAGCGATTAGACCTGATCCGTTGACTGTGGGATCGCTTAGTTCTGCCTAAGCTACTCATGGTGATGGACATTGAAGTCCCCCACACAGAGTACATTCTGTTAACAAACTCAGTACATGTTATCAAAAATTACTTTCCGATCTGTAGATTGGGTGCCTGGTCTCCATGGTTACTTTCAAGCTTTTCCATTCATCATAAAACCCAATTCAGTTCATGAATCAGCTGGCCCAGGCTTCCCTGGACTACCTTCACAAATAAATGTTTTGATCAGTTCTGAAGAAGGATCACTAGACCCGAAATGTTCACTGTGCTTTCTCTCCACAGAGTTTCTCCAGCAATTTCTGTTATTGTTTCAGATCAATGTAACTGCCCTTGAAAGGAAAATTCCCTACAATGAATCTCAGAAATAGTAAGAACTGCCGATGGTGGAGTCAGAGATAACACAGTGTAAAGCTGGAGGAACACGCCGGGCCAGGCAGCATCAAAGGAACAGGAAAGTTGGGTTGTTTTGAGTTGGGTCCCTTCTTCAGAAATGGCTGACGTTTCGGGTTAGGACCCTTCTTCAGAAACTTTCCTGCTCCTTTGATGTTACCTGGCCTGCTGTGTTCCTCCAGCTCCACACTGTGTTATCCCTACAATGAATCATTTCATTAGAAACTAGAGACATGTCAACATTATAGTACAGCAACTAACAGCAGTGTTTTAAAGTGTGAAATCATTTTACACTTAGCTTTCAGAATGTTCCTGACTCTTCAGTGACCTACCATTTTCTTCATAAAGTCTCTGGAGTGTAAAATTCCACCCTATGCCTCTGTATGTTAAGTCAAGTATCCCATTTTTTATTTAAAAATTCCTCAACTTTCCCTGCTACCTACAATGATTTGTGGACATGTATAGCTGTTATATATGCATATATATCTCCCTAGGTCTCTAGGGAGATACATATGCATATAATCATGCCCTTTGTTATATTGTCTCTCCCACCAAAATTAATCATAAATGCCTTGACCACATAGTGTCAACCCTTCAAAAACTCTTTGGAACACCCTGAGGTCATGAAAGGCACGACAGAAATGAAACTTTCTTTCAAGTTCAGTCTTGTGGAAAGTTACTGGTGTATTGTGGGAGTGCTAACAATTTGTGAAAGTAAATATAGACCATATAAAAAATATGGTAAGGGCCTGAATCTCTGGTGACTTTTTTACCCTGCATCCCACTTATGACGAAGCAGAATTTGCTGCTTTTTTGAAGATTGTCTTGATATATTTTGTTGAACCAAAGATTGGACTCTGGATCTGCTCTCATTCTTAAGTTATCACACAGGAACTTAAATATCATAAACATCTGCTGCAGATTATTTAAAGCCTGTAAGTATTTAAAAACAAGAATAAATCTGAGGTTCAGTTATACTCTAAATGTTTTCTGACCTACTTGTTCTTTTGTTTAGGATACATCTGGCCATTTCCTGCCAAACTGTGTCCCATTTGGATTTATTTTGATGTGCTATTTTCAACTGCATCCATCATGCACTTGTGCGCAATATCTTTGGATCGCTACATTGCAATACGGAACCCTATCCATTATAGTCGCTGCAACTCGAGAACAAAAGCATTCATGAAAATAATTGCTGTTTGGACAATATCTGTTGGTGAGTGCATTATACGTCAATGCCCAGAGTAAGATTACAACTTTGTCTTTGTTTATCTCCTCCTCATCCTCTCCTTCCTCAAGATTAAGATATATGATGCAGATTAATTGCAGCCTCTAAGTTTTATTAAAATTATGACAATGGATAATAAGCAGTTTGATGATCATATGAGGCAAAGCCTTTGAGAATGCTAATCAGTGTGGTATTGGCGCACTATACAGACAGGTATAAACAGAGGACCAATTTAAGGAGGGAAGTTACAACCCACTGGGAGCTAAACAGAAAGGAAAAAATACATCAGAGTTTGACTAAAGAATGGTTTGTCATGATGGAGTAGCACATCTCCTTTTCCAAATTAACTGTGATGGTGCCTAGCCTGGACTTACTATTGAAAGTCTCTCCCCTCACCTAGTTTTACAGGAAATAAACCTCAATGAATACAAGTGTTTTTACATTAATGCAGTACCTTTCCCACCATCCCAAAATGTTGTCATGTAGGAAACACAACAGCTAATTTACGTGCAGCAAACTCCCACACAATGAATTTAGAAATACTGACTGGGTGCTGATCGTTAGGCAAAATGCCACAGGAAACTCCCCTACACTTCTGTGAAAGGTCATGCAGAAGATTTTATGTCTTTCTTAGACAAGGGTGTGAGTTTAATGCCTTCTCTAAGAATGAGCACCTCTGATACTCCAGTGTTACTGCATTGACATGTCAGCCGAAATATCTGTCCTCAAACCTCAAGAATGAGACTTAATTTGACAGCTTTCTGATTAAGAACATCACCAACTGAGCCACAGTTCATATATCAACGAGTATCAGAGTAGTTTCTGAGCTGAAAGATAGTTTGAAAACCTACTGAGTCAAATAGTCAATCCCTTTAGGCAGTACTTCCACCCTCCCTTCAGTGGCCAGAGCCATCAAGTTTCACTCAGATCAGGACTGCTATTCTCACCCAATGAAGGATAAACCTAAGCTATACTGCCAAAGGGGTGATATTAGGATGGGTATTCAGCCAAGATGTACGACTTTAAGAGTATCATAGACTAGATACAGAGGTAGGGAGAAGTTTAGGAGTTGCATTTGAGAGCCCAGTTTCTCAACAGCAGAAAGTAAGGTAATCAATGGTGAGGTGAAGGAGTTGAGAGATCCTGAAAAGTTGAGAGTTAGAAGTATGGCGAGTCCTGAGGAATATAGACCTGAATGTATGTGGAAGAGTGAGGTTCTGGAAAGATTTGAATACAAAACTGACCATTTTGAAATTGAGATGTTGGCAGATTGGATCAGTGCACACAATGGGAATGGGAATTCATCCAGGTGAGGATACTGTTATGATCCCAGCTGATAGTAAGACTTAACAAGTCATATTGTAGAATAAAACCTGGCATGATAGATCACTTTTTAAATGTTTATTTAGTAAACATGGTGGTAAATTACTGAAAGATATTAACCCACGGCTACACATTCTCTTTAACGTCAGAACAGAAGTTTATCAGAAAAAAAGAAATAAAAGGAAAAGTTTCCAAATATAGAAGACAGATAGAATAATCTTAAAATACACAGCAAAGTAAAGTCACATCCTATTTCCCAACACTATTTGTTGTAGATTTACAAGTCCAGAAAAAGTTCCCCCCACCATCTCTACTTTAGGTTTCTTCTTAACTGTCTCCTTATGGTTTCTTTGCTGTGGACTGTGAAGACAAATTGATCAGTTGCCTAAACTCTCTCCATTCTAATAACCAGCAGATTTCTAACCAAACTTTCCTGGTTTGGAAGCTGCATATTCTAGACCCTTCCGATGAGGCAACTGGGTCCTTGAACTGTTCTGAACTCCTCCCAGGAGAAAAACTAAACTTGCTTC
>JAHRHZ010000031.1:22671007-22705616 GCA_024137785.1 Ginglymostoma cirratum
GTCAAGTTTTCCTGCTCCTATGATGCTGCTTGACCTGCTGTGTTCATCCAGCCCCATGCTTGTTATCAAGGTAAATATCTTATCATTAATACCACGAGGATTTGCAGTCACCTGATTTCTGACAAATATTGGAGTAGGTTCACCATTACAAAAGGACTGTCTGACATTGCTTTTCCTTTAAAACCCTTCATGTAAATAACCAATGCCCACTTGCCCCTGATGAAGGAGCAGCTCTCTGAAAATTTCAAATAAACCTGTTGGACTATAACCTGGTGTCATGTGACTTCTGACTGTGGAGGACAAGAGATGGGAGATGTTGTAAAAGGTATTCAGCCCTGAAAGTGTTAAGACTGAGGACTATGTTTAGTACCAGCTTTTGTTCATGGAGTGAGGGCATGGCTGGCTGGGCCAGCATTGATTTCGCCATGCTTGGGTGCCCTTAAGATGGTAGTAGCAAGCTGCCTTCTTGAGCCACTGCAGTTCATGTGCTGTAGGTAGACCTATAATGCTATGGAATACATGCCAAGGGAATGGAATTTGTGGTGAAGACTGAGGGCAATGACTTTGGTCTTCCCAAGGAAGGAAATGTTACCTCATCCTGGACTGAATGTTAAACATGCAACGTGATAATACAGAGAGAGGTGAAAGTCAGGTAGAGCTGGGTGACACGTATTTGCATATGAAAACTATGAAACAGGAAACATTTCTGCCTACAAAGCATGTTAGAAACTTCAAACTCTCGCCCACAAATAACAACTAATGCAGAGCCAGTTGTTAATTATAAATGTAAGATAAACATATTCTTGTTATTGAAAGAGACATGAAGCAAAGGCAGCTAGGTATGTGGAGTTAGCAGGGACAGAGACCCTAGGCCCCAATGTGGCCCAGGGCTCCACTACCCCAGCCTGAGCACAGCACCCCTGAACTTAGCATTGCCGGTCCCCCAAGTACCCCAGACCCCATTTAAGATGCCTGCAGTTAAATTGTGAGTTTATTGAGTGGCAAAACAGGTTCAAGGAGTAAGACTCCACCCCTTATTCCTGTTGCTATGAGATGACACAGACAGGCTTGAGTGAATGGACAAAAAGTTTTTTCATAATGAAAGCACCAGAGGCCGATCATTTGGTGAGGCAGTAGTGTGAACATGTGCTAGCCTCTGTCACCAGAAACCCCTGACTTCAGTGAGGCGTCTAAACCAGTGGAGGCACTCTGCACGTGGTACTGAGAAGCAGGGAGGCCTGCTCAGAGCGGGGACTGAATAATCAAGCCAGGTCTCTGAAGCAAGAGGGACAGATAAAGCCTACGATGCACTTGTTGGCAACAAAGAGTGGAAGTAAATTGGTCCTCCCCACTCACTCTTTATTTTCATCCTCCTTTGTTTCTGAATAACCGCAAGCAGAAGAGTAAAATACATTGTGCGTATGCAAAGGACGTGTTTCTATTAGAAACAGGATGGCTCAATAGGCAACATTCCCGCTCTCTGAATCATTTGTAGGTTTGAATTCCACTCCAGGACACGAGCACAAAAGTTAAACTTGACACTCCACAGCCATATAGGTTAGGTGGTTTGGCCATCCTAAATTGCTCATAGTGTCCAGGGATGTGCAGGTTAAGTGGATTAGCCATGGGAAATGCAGAGCTACAGGAATAGAGTGGGTCTGGGTAGGATGCTCTTCGGAGGATGGGTGTAACTTGGATGGGCTGAATGGCCTGTTTCCACATTGTAGGGATTCAATGATTCTATACAGGCAATGTGATGAATGGGCTGGAGTCTACTCACAAGTCAAATTGTACAAAATTTGGAACACAACACAGGACAATCTCAAATATCTACTCTTAACATTCGCATGTTGGATCTTTAAAATTACTATTAATACAGCCCTGTTTGGGATCACATTTGTATGCATGAGCGTTCTTAAGTTGGACATTTGTATTTTGAGGACCACCTATGCTGAGGGAGTACTGGACTGTTGGAGGTACCATCTTTCAGAAGTGATATTAACCTCGGATGGCATCCTTCTATCATTATAGCTGGGGCTTAACCCAGCACAATATTGTCAATATTCATCTCTCAATCAGCATTACAAAAACGGACTATCTGGTCATTGTCACATTGCTGTTTGCAGGAGCATGCAATGTTGCCAATTTGTTGCTGCCTTTCGTAAATTCCAGTCCTGTGGTTATGCAAGGCACTACAAAGACCCAAATCGTTTTCTTTCTTTCCCTTACTTGTCAAAAAGTCCAGCAGATGCCATGGCAAAACTGTATTCATAGGATACATTATGGTGCTACGTCGGTGTACGAAAGCATGAGGAATCAAGGAATAAATGCAATCAGGCAATGCAAAATGAAATGAGCCAGATGCAGGGAAGTTAGAATGTGGAAACATGTCCATGCACTGACCTTTTTAGCTGGGATTTCATTATATAGAGATAAACAGGAAATGGAGGAGTGTTTTAGAGTGTAAGATTATAAATAGGCTTTCTGTAAATTAATAACTGATGATATTTGGATGATGCTGTGAGATTAGACTTGATACTAATCGAGTTAGTCTAGGTGTCAGCATGTTGAGAAAGGGGAAATATTGAGAGGAGGTTTGATATTAAACAGGTCACACTCCAAGCAAACTTAGTAAGCAGCTACGATGCGTAGAGGTACACACAGCGCTGGGCGTATCACAAATTCACATACACTGGAAAGCCTTTCTTTTAGAGAAACTCAAAACAATTCTGCTGCTGGAGCTCTGCTATCAATAGAGAGCTTCACTTACTAGCTCCTTATTACAAGAAATTGCGGCATGCTGTACATGATCACATATTAGAAATGAACCATGCAAGCATCATTCTTTCATAACATGGTCAGCATGAGTCGTCTTTTAAAGACATTCACCCAGTCCAGACACTCCACAATATCCTAATCTAGGGTCTCCACAATTTCCCAATCCAGGCATTCCAAATATTCCAATCCAGACACACCATAATATCTCAGTTTATCATTTAGTTGTGCAGAACTTAAATGTCACTGAAAAGAGAGACAAACTGCCGAAATTTTTCATCTTACACCCCTCAGAACATACACAAGAATGCAATAATTTACGCAATCACAACAATTTTCACTACAGGAGAAATGTTGGCAAGTCAACTCTGGCTGTGTCATCATCTTTCAGAAATAATGAATAACTATAGGCAACTTGGATAATTCAAAACAGGTACAATACTTGGACATATTCGTTTTGCTTACAGGTAACATATGAGTGCGTGTCACTTCTAGCAATTATAAAGGAGCCACGTTGCAAGCTTATTCAGCAAGTGCTGCCCAATCATGGAATCACAATTAACCATCCTCATTCTATTTTGTGTTTGGGTATTAGCTAGTTGAATACAGTCTGTAATGTTAATATTACAAACCAATGAAAGAACATGCTGTTTAATTTGATCGGCCAATCATCACAACATAAAGTCTAAGTACTGGGCCACCCAGAGCGTAAAAGGCCCGGACGGGGTGGAATTTGTCGTATGTGTCCAAGAAAGTTTCCTAAATCACTATGTAGAGGGCCTACTCGGGAGGGTGCAACACTGGACCTCCTCTTAGGAAACGAGGCGAGGCAAGTGACTGAAGTGTCATTCAGAGAGGACTTTGGGTCCAGTGACCATAACTCTCTTAGTTTTAACACAGTTATGGAAAAAGATAGGACATATCCACAGGTTAAAGTGCTAAACTGGAGCAGAGCTAATTTTGGGTTCATTAGGCAGGATCTAGCAGAGATCGATTGGGTGAGTCTGTTCAAAGGAAAAGGAACGACTGGCAAATGGGAGGCTTTTAAAAGTGTGATATCAAGAGTCCAGGGACAGTATGTACCTATTAGGGTGAAGGGAAAAGCTGGCAGGTTTAGGGATCCCTGGCTGACAAGGGACATTGAGGCTCTGGTCAGGAAAAAGAAGAAGGCATACATTGGGTTTAAGCTATCAGGCTTCAGTGAATCCCTAGATGACAATAAAAAGTGTAGGAGCACACTCAAAAGGAAAATCAGACGAGCAAAAACAGGGTATGAGATTTATCTGGCAGATAAGGTTAAAGATAATCCCAAGAGGTTTTATAACATTACTAAGAGTGAAAAGGTAGCTAGGGAGAGAATGGGTCCCCTTAAAGATCAGCATGGCCAACTATCTATGAAGCCACACGAGATGGGGGAGATTTTTAATGAATATTTCTCCTCAGTGTTTACTAAGGAGAGAATCATGGATGCTAAGGAAATAAGGGAAACAAGTGGAGATGTTTTGGACCACATACACATTATCAGAGTGGAGGTGTTCGCAGCCTTCATGCGCATTAAGGTGGACAAATCCCCTGGGCCTGATCAAGTTCATCCTCAGACATTGTGGGAGGCTAGGGAAAAAGTTACAAAGGCCCTTGCAGAGGTTTTGCTTCATCATTAGCCACTGGTGAAGTTCTGGAAGATTGGAAAATGGCTAATGTTGTTCCATTGTTTAAGAAAGGTAGCAAAGACAAGCCAGGCAACTACAGGCCAGTGAGTCTGACATCAGTGGTAAGCAAGTTATTGGAGAGAATACTGAGGGTGAAGATTGAAGGTTAGTCACATAAATCATCTGGATGTGAATGTACAAGGCATGATTTGTAAGTTTGCAGATGATACAAAATTAGGAGGTATCATTAATAGCAAAGAAGGTTATCAAAAATTACAGAGGGATCTTGATCATTTGGGGAAATGGGCTGAGGATTGGCAAATGCAGTTCAATACAGATATGTGTGAGGTGTTGCAGTTTGGAAAGTCAAACCAAGGTAGGACTTATACAGTAAATGGTAAGGTCCTGAGGAGAATTATGGAACAGAGGGACTTAGGAGTACAAGTACAAGTACAAGTAAATAGTTCATTGAAAACAGCGTCACAGGTGGACAGGGTGGTGAAGAAGCCATTTAGCATGCTGGCCTTCGGTTGAGGCATTGAGTATAGGAGTTATGTTACAATTGTATAAGTCGTTGGTGACTTGGAGTATTGTGTACAGTTTTGGTTACCCTGTCATAGGAAAGACATAGTTAAACTGGAAAGTGTGCAAAGAAGAATTACGAGGATGTTGCCAGGACTAGTAGGCCTGAGTTATAGGGAGAAGTTGGCCAGGATAGAACTTTATTCTTTGGAACATAGGAGATTGGGGGGTGACCTTACTGAGGTGTATAAAATCATGAAGGGCATAGATAGCATGAATGCATACAGTCTTTTTTCCAGGGGTGGGGAATTGAAAACTAGAGGGCACAGCTTTAAGCTGAGAAGGGAAAGATATAAAAAGGACCTAAGGGGTAGCTTCTTCACACAGAGTGTGCGTAAATAGAATGGGCTGACAGAGAAAGTGGTTGAGGCAGGTACAAAAGAAATACTTAGAAAGCATTTGGATGAGAAGGATTTAGAAGGATATGGACCAAATGTGGGCAACTGGAATTGGCTGAGTGGGCACCATGGTCAGCATGGACCAGTTTGGGCTGAAAGGCCTGTTTCCGTGCTGTATTAGTCTATGACTTAAGTGCTTGGCATTACACTGGGTCTGAAACACGTACATGATTTTGTTCAATATACGGTAGGCACAACCTCTTTTTTAGCTGACAGTAGCATTACGTTAGTGAAAAGTACCACTCAGATAGCCACTGCATAGTAACAAAGGTGAAATTGCTTGCTTAACCTGTTCTTCAAATTTTTGAGCTTTACTTTTTCAGATAAAAGCACCTCAAGGTAGACGAGGCACTTTTCAGGTCCAAATATGTCAGTCTGAAACAAAATGCCTATTGTTAGAAATGATTCAGTGTGTTAAATGTAGTGCCTGAATGAATGGTGGTAGGAGACTCAACAATAACTTTGAAAAAGGGCAAATGACATATTTTTGGGCTACTGGGAAACAACAAGGGACCGGAAATAATGTCATAGCTCTTTCAGAGAAGTAGAATAGACGTGATGAGATGAATGGCCTCTTTCTGTATGGGATTGGTGAGCATTTTTAATGGAATACTGCAAATGAAATCCTTTGACTGCTACAAGAGCTGTGCAAGGACAATATTGCATTTCCATTACGGGTTGGAGGAACACTAACTCTTGTGGATACAAAGCCCATAGTTGTCTATTAGCATTTATATTAACTGTAATGATGGCTTTGTCAGTTTATAGTTATAAGTGGGCATTGGTATATGTACTGATTGTCTGTCACGACACACAGTATGCGAACGAGAATCAGTACATATACTAATATCCACTTGTTCATTATCTGCCATCTTTTCTTCTCCTCTCATAACTTTTCTGTAAGAATGAGGTGGCATTGCTCACCTCTGTTCTCAGCATCACCTACTCAGCATCTGACTTGAAGCAGATGTTAGTTCAGATCCATGTACAGGACAAGGTGTTTGTGAGATTAACATGACAGCGCAGGATACGTCACATGTCAGAGCTCAGGAATGGGTTGACATGAAGACTCATACAGTGCAAACTGATCTCTGGCCTTGCTGAGTAACTTTCTGATGCTAACTCATGCACCCCACACAGGCCTGCCACTAACCCCCACAGCTGGTTGTCTTTGGGATGGAAGAACCCTCATGACTGTCAATCATAGAATCATACAGTACAGAGGAGGCCCTTTGGCCCATTGAGTCTGTACTGCCAAAAATATGCTACTTCCTACACTAGGTCCACTTTCCCACACTAGGCAGATAGCCTTGAGTGTTAAGACAATTCAAATGCTCATCTAACTGGTCAACAGAACAATCAAACATTTTCTTAATAAAAAATTTGTATTTATACTATGTCTCTCTTGACTTCAGGACTCCCCACAGCACTTTACAGCCAATGATGTATTCTTTGAAGTGCTGTCACTGCTAATAATGTAGGTAACTACGACAATGAAGGGAACTACAACAGAGTTACACCTACATCGATTATATAAAAGACCAGCGAACCTGTTTGAGTGATGGGGAATATTGACTAACACACTGGGGAAATTTCCCTGGACTCCTTCAGATAGGGCCATGGAGCTTTTTACATCCATCAGAGAGGGCAGAAAGAGATTTGATTTAATGTGTTTTTCAAAAGACAGCACTTTTGACATTGTAGCATTCCCTCGCGATTGCACTGGAATGCCAATCAAGGTAAGCCTCTGGAGTAACACTTTGAAGTTATAGCCCCTGACTCAAGCAGAAATGCTAGCAACTGTGCCATTGGTTTACATTACAAATGCTGCCATCCAGCTCTCTATCACTGCAGGACCACTGATTCAGATCTGCAGGTTGCTCTCATCAGCATTCGCCATGCAGAGGCTATAAGGGAGAAATAAGACACAGAGGTCACCCGTAATAGTGTTGAGTCCAAACTCCAAGATAAAATCAAGGCCATGATTTGACCTCCTTGGAAACTCTGAAAGGCCAGTCAATTCAGAAGGCCATTCGGAAAGTTAGCAGTAGTATTGCCATAAGATACTTGGGTGAATGGCTCTATAGCTACCCATCAGTTACTATGCAAAACCTGTCTCGTGATAAATTCAGCACAATTGGGTTAAAGTCTGGTAAAGAGATCGTACGCTGGGAAAACTAGTCACGGACAGCTTTGAATTATAAATGGACATTTACTTGGCAAGACATGCAACATTCTCCACACACAGACATCTGGATGCACAATTAACTCAGCCTCCTGGCACTACCTTTTGCTTTTGTTTATTCATAGGATGAGGGTGTCTGGCTAGTCCAGCATTTATTGCCCTTCCCAGAGGGTAGTTACGAGTGCATCTGGAGTCACATGTAGGCCAGACCAGGTAACCACAGCAGATATCCCTAAAGGAAATTAATGAACCAGATGGGTTTTTCCAACCATTGACAATGGATTTATGGTCACCATTAGACTCTTAATTCCAGATTTTTATTGAAATCAAATTCCACCATCTGCCATGGCAGGATTCAAACCTGGGTGCTAGAACATTACCAGGATCTCTGGATTAACAGTCTAGCAATTATACCACTAGGCCATAGCCTCCCCTGTACGCAGGTGGGACTGCAAAGTCACTGTTTCATCCCATCCCACCAGCTGTCTCTGGACAAGTGTTGGAAAACACATCAGACCATACTAGAATATGAAAATGTAACACTGACAAATGACTGGACCATCCCGCTCTACAGAATGTGGAGTGCAGGGTGCCATGTACAACCACCTCAGCACGTCTGCAGATCTTTGCTAAACAATTCCCTGAGAACAGCAGATGAGAAGCAGTGTGGGTGACTAGTAGACATGGGGCTACAGAGTGATAGATCTCAGCCAGCTCTTTTCACACACAACAAAAGCAAATGTTCAGTATGATTTACATAAAAGAATAATCAACAGCTTGAAGGTGAAAAGATACTTAGAACTTCTGAATTCAGTTCTTTTAATTACTTTAAGAGCAGGTTTCAGGAAAGAAACCCGAATGATTGCATAGAAACCTGTCAACTTGTTCCAAGTCACACAGTAAACTAGGCCCAGAACGTTGAGGTTGGGAGCTGCACTCAATTATTTTTCTCTTTCTCACTCGGCTCTTTCTTGTGGCATGTTGCACTTTCACACAGAGATCTTCAGCCAAAGCCACATCTCCCAGTGGCCAAGCTTACCTTCTGTCTTCACCCTTGAGAAGTGTGAAATGTTTGATGGCATCGAGAAATGAACAGTCCCTTTGAAAGGAGCGGTAATTTGCATAATGTTTGGTCAACTGGTCAGAGGATTTTCTGTTTGAGTAAAGGGAGACAGATGAATAATAAGGTCAGTGCATGCAATGGTATATGGTACTTGACAATATATCCAACAATGGCAAGCTTAATAATGCATTCCCTAAAAAGCTCCACTGTGACTGTTTCTAAGGGATACATCCTGCTGCAGCTTTCCATGACTCCGGTAGCCCTTGGGAAGTAGTTTCGGTCCACTACTAAACATTTGCTGCAGGGTTGGATGATGCCAGTTTTTAACGTAAGATGTCAAACCAAATTGGTTCGCCCAGGCTAACACAACCGTAGTGTTTGAGGAGGAGCGTAGCCGTCATTTGAATTGACCTAAAGCACCAAAAACAAAGATCGCCACATTGCTGTTTGTGAGATCTTGCTGTGCATAAATTGGCTGTTGCATTTCCTACATTAAAACTGGGAACAGAGAGCTACCGCACTGACCACAAAGCATTTTGTAGAGATAAAAGGGATTATGGTGATGAGAATTCTTCCTTAAGTCAGCAAAGCACTCTTTTCCCAGTTTACTCCTCTCTTTCCCACCCTGTGGCAGGATCCACAGACGCTGGATGCTTTCCAATACTTCAATTGAGTGTTTATCATCGTCAGTGAGCAGGGACATGGAGGGCCAGCTAACCAGTCAGCCACAACAGTGTGCTGTGACTGAAGTCAATCATCCAAATATGGCCAAGATATAGCAAGGGTCACTGGATGTTGCATCCAAGTAGAAGTCCTGGTTGATCCTCTTCTTTACTAGCCTGGGGTTTTAAGGTAAGGAACAGTACCTTTGTCATTTCCCTCACTGAGCTCAACTACTTCACAAATCATAACTGAACCTGGGAACTGCCCACTCTGTAAAACCCAGATGTTGAGCCACAAGGACAGGTAAGAGGGTATTATTTTATTGTCAGGTAATATTCAAGGCATTTTAGTGAGTTCAAGAATATGGTACCAGGTAGTACAGGTAGCACAGGAGAGACAGTGGTGTATCAGTAATGTCACGGGACCCGTAATCCAGAGGACCATACTGGGGACATAGGTGAAAACCCCACCACAGCAGCTGGTGTAATATAAATTCAATGAATAGGTAGCCTCAGTAATGGTGACCATGAATGAAGTATTCCTGCCAGCACAGTGACAGAGGAGGTTGGTGACGCTGGCATCATTGAGATATACCTAGAGCCAAAAGCTGGCAACATCTCTGCCCATCTGTAGATTGGCAGTGCCACTAACACCTAAGCAAACCTCACTTTTCAAGGCCTGTCTCCTGTGCTCAGAGACTCCCCCCAAGTTAGAGCTTCATGTGGTATCTCTAATAGCTCACTCTCCTGCTCCCTTCCACTCTCTCACTCGATGCTCCTGAAGGCCCCTCCATTCCCCAATTCAATGCCCTACTCACCAGGCCACATTCTACCTCTCTGGTCACTCCACTCCAGTCCTCCCACTTGTCTCTCACCCCTGGGAGTGATAAACAGTGAGATAGCATGGGAATAGGGGAGTATGTCGTTTCCTAGAAGTTGATTTTAAATATTCACTGAAACTTTATGCATTGGAGTCAAGTCGTAATCCAACTTGGCATAGATATACTTCCACCAACTTGCTTTGAGACACCCCATCATACAATTCAAAAAGAGTTAAGGCCATTTCTCAGTAAAGAGCTAAGTCCCTGCAAAGGTGCTTTGGAAGGGAATGTGAGCAGTTCATTCCTTGTTGGCTGTGGATAGTGCCAAAATGGTTTGTCATTTTTAGCATTGGTTGTACTGCAAAATACAATTCCACAAGGTGGTACACAAGATTTTAGGACAGTCACATCAATGACAGCAGTAAAAGCCATTGTGTGCCCAGGAAATTTGTTTAAACACAGATGGAGTGCTTATAAACTGGCCACTGTGAAATAGTCTGCCTCTTGCAATGCTGTTTTTCACTCATTATTAAGCTCACAAATCCCAGTCTGTTGAAGAGCACTGGCAAACCAAAAGTAATTGCAGTAAATGAGGAAAGTCTCATTTATTAGGTAAAGGACACTCCCAGTGCACGTAGGTATTGCTGACTGACCTCTGGACAGAACTGCTTATGTTTACTCAAGAACAGTTGCAGTGGTGGATTAAGATTGTGGTTATGCTTTTAATTCATTCGAAGGATATGTGTGTCATTGGCTAAGCCCAACTGGCTTTGAGAATGTGGTGGTGAATTGCCTTCTTGAGAATGTATTCATAAAGAATGTGTAAGGCGGTGGATGTGGTCAAGCAGGCTGCTTTGTCCTGGATGGTGTTGGGTTTCTTGTTTGCAGTTGGAGCTGAGCAGATCCATGGCCTTGCATATGGTGGAAAGGATTGGGGTGTCAGGAGGGGAATTTATACAAGACATAACACTTGAAATAGAGCGGAAATAAACTCAATGTTGGCCATTGACATTCCTGTTAGTTTGGATATCATACCATTAATGATATGACTGCTTCCATTGCTAAATTTGACACCACTATGCCCAATTTACCTCCCAAAAAGATAAATGACACATACCAACATCTGCTCAACTGTATTTTCACTTTGCACAAGTCCAGGATTCAAAAGGTAGATCTCTGAGGGACTGATGACGGTCAGTGACAGAAATATGCAACAGACAAATCAACAATCTTCAAAAGCTGAAAATGAAAAATAAGAAAATAGAAAAAATAACTTCTCATCAACTGTCAGGGTATGAGAAGAGAACACAAGTGACAAGGCCTCAGAATCGGGTTGCTATGACTCAGTTAGTGGCACAGCCCGCTCTGAATCAGAAGGTAGTTGGTTCACATTCTACTGCTGAGACTTGAGGGCACAGTCTATGCTGGCATTAGAATGTAGTACTGGGGGAGTGGAACTGTTCGAGATGATAGATATTAACCTGAGGCTCTAGGTATTCTCACCACTGCCCACAAAAGTCCCCTTCGTACTAATGCAAAATAGAGCAGGGAAGATCCTTCAACATTCTGGTCAATGTTTATCCCTTCATCGAACATCAATCTGGTTACTATCGTGTTACTTCTTGGGGAAATTGCTTTGCCCAAATTGGCTGCTATGTGTGACTTTAATAGCGATTTCTTTTCAAAGATAACACTGAATTGACTGCAAAGTGCTTTGGGGGCATTGGCAGGTCATAAAAGGAGCCGTCTTTTCTCTTTTACCTGAAAAACTAACCTGTCTTGTCCCTATTAAAATGCTGATAGCACCTTAACCATTTCCAGTGCCTTCTGACATGTGCACACTGGTTGAGAGCTTTTCGGGCAGGGAATACTACATTTCACAGGCTGGAAATTCATTCCCAATTCTGAGCCTGGGGGCCACAATTTACAACAGTTCCGATGGAGGTTGGGAGTATGTAATTTTGTAGAATGGGCCTGAATGGATCCCACGTTGCACTCCTCGCTACAGTCCCAGTAGCCTCTGTTCAGCACATGAGGCCAACCAAACAGTGTCATGAGAAAACCACAGGCTCCAACCTGCTCTCTCTTTTTAAAAGGCTTAAATTGGCTTGTCAGGGTATGGGAACTTGAAAGGGAATTCAGATGGAATAAAAACAAAGCTGGTTATGGGAAGTAGAAAAACTTTTCATGAAAGTGGAATGCAGCAGAAACAAGACATAGAGATGTCCAGCACGGAAACCGACCCTTCGGCCCAACTCATCCATGCCAACCAAATATCCTAAATTAATCTAGTCCCATTTGCCAGCATTTGGTCCATCTCCCTCTAAACCGTTCCTATTCATATATCCATCCAAACGTCTTTTAAATGTTATAATTGTACCAGCCTCCACCACTTACTCTGGCAGCTCATTCCATACACGCACCACCCTATGCATGAAAAAGCTGCCCCTCAGGTCTCTTTTAAATCTTTCCTCTCTCACCTTAAACCTATGCCCTTTAGTTTTGGACTCCCCCACCCTGGGAAAAAGACTTTGACTATTCACCCTATCCATGCACCTCACGATTTTATAAACCTCTATTAGGTCACCCTTCAGCGTCTGACGCACCAGGGAAAATAGCCCCAGCCTATTCAGCCTCTCCCTTTAGCTCAAACCCTCCAACCCTGACAACATCCTTGTAATTTTTTTCTGAACCATTTCAAGTTTAACAATATATTTTCTACAGCAGGGAGTCCAGAATTGAACGCAGTGTTCCAAAAGTAGCCTCACCAATGTCCTGTACAACCGCAACATGACTTCCCAACTCCTATGTTGAATGCACTGACCAATAAAGGCAAGCCTACCAAATGCCTTCTTCACTACCCTGTCTAGCTGTGATTCCACTTTCAAGGAACTACAAACATGTACCCCAAGCTCTAAATACTCCAGGATTAAATTACAGAATAATGTTAAGAAGGCAGAATTAAAAGTACTCTATTTGAATGCATGCAGCATTCTCAACAAGATGCGTGAATTGTTTGTGCTCATGGAAGTAAGACTATGATTTAATTGCCAGTGCAGAAATGCAGGGCAAGCAGATTAGGGAACTGAATATTAAAGGATGCTTAACATTTAGGAAAGATAGACGAAGAGAAAAAGAAGGTGGGGTAGTGCAGATGAGAAGGGGTGGGATCAACATATTAGTTAGAGAGGATCTCTGATTGGAAAAACAGGATGTGGAATCTGTTTGGACATACTAAGAACAATTTTCATAAGAATCATCTCAGCAACCCTGTGAACAGGAACTACTGAACTGCCTCCCTAATCTTTCCTTCAGTTTATAACACCCATGTTTATTTCCGTGTATGCATGTGTGTTTTAATTGTGAATTATGTGCTGATAGGTCATAATTGTTTACTTGTAGCTACAGTCTAATTACTTGTAATAAATAGCATTTTTTGTTAAGTACAGAAACCTGTAGACCTCAGTATCCTAGAGGAGATGGCACAGTGAATATTCAGGGCAAATGCCTCAGAGTTAGTGACACCTGGCAGTGAAAAGGTCAGACACCATGATGGTCATCTTCTCCAGCCACTCCACCTCATCTGAAAGATGCCATTCGATGGAAATTGTGAGAAATAGAATTCCTGCTTTCATCCAAACCACAAACCCACACCCCTTTCCTCAACCTTTTCCTCTGTCTCTTCCAACAGTCAGTCTACTCAGCCTGCGCAGAGTCATGAGGAAGCAGGGATACTGTGACTTGACCCCTTACGCTGACAGCCAACAACCTGATACTGGCACTGTGCCAAAATTCGCGGCTTACGTAGAAATGGGATCAGTGGGCAGGCACCTTCTTTAAGTGGGCCTCGACTCATCCATACACATCTCTCACAGAAACATAGGTTCATGGCACACAAAAAGTCCATTCAGCCCATCTGGTCCTCAACAGAAAAACAGAAAAAAAACACAATCCAGCGTCTCAGCTCTTGGTCTGTAAGCCTGCAGGTTACGCTGTCTCAACAGCAAATACAAATAATTTAAAGCAGTGAGAGTTTCTACCTCTGAGCAGTAAGTTTCAAACTCGTGCCACTATTCAGTGAAAACTCTGTCTCCCTTCTAATCAGTCTAACAACTATCTTAAATCTACATCTTGTAGTCATTGTGTCTCTGTGAAGGTCAATAGGTCAATATCTAATCTATAATTTTTCACACCTCAAACAACATCTCTCCTAAACCTCCTGCATTCCAAAATAAACAATCACAACCTATCCAACATTTCCTTATAGTTAGAATTCCCTAATCCTGATGACATCCTGGTGAAACTCCTCTGGAATGTTGCTGCACAGACCATGTAGGAAGCTTAACAGGTACCCCAGAAATCAGTGTTCAGCCTCCTGTGGCATGCATGCAAACTGGCATCCTCAACTATTTTCCAGTCCATCTTTTATGTGTGAGTGTAGGTTCATAATGACACTGTGTGATTATTGTGGTCTGGAAGATATCTTTTGCAGGCTGAGAGTGAAGCTGGAGATGGAAATTATTGGGGTCTTCAAAAGAGGCCGTTGATAGCTCCTTGAGAATGAGCTTACTGACATAATAGTGAAGCTGATAAAAAGAGCTGCAATAATCCTGTCATCTGGAAGATGCCTGTGCTGTCACAGACTGATAAATGTTGAGGATAATAAATGTGAAAGGTTTGGCTGGAACAATCTCCTGGAAACTGCTGTCAGCAACTCTCTTTAAAAAGCCTCGCTTTGACCTTTCATTTTCTCTGTTGCCATATCTCCAATCTACCATTTCTAGTCCACGCCTTCTGCCCACCACTAACTCTCCACATCATGCTGGCTTCAGAATAAGCTGTGACATTTTTCATTGGAGCATTGGGGTGAACTTATCGAGGCTTATAAAATCATGAGGGGTATAGATAAGGTAAATGGCAGGTGTCTTTTTGCTAAGGTAGGGGATTTCAAGGCTAGGGGGACATATTTTTAAGGTGAGAGGAAAAAGATTTTAGAAAAGACATGAGGGGCAAATTTTTTACACAGAGAATGGCTCTTGTGTGTGGAACAAATTTCCAGAGGAAGTGGTAGATGCAGACACAGTTACAATGTTTAAAAGGCATTTAGATTAATACATGAATTAGAAATGTTTGGAGGGATATGGGTCAAGCAGAGGCATATGGTTATATGGGTCTAGCTGTGTGCGATTATGGTCAGCATGGACTGATTGGACCAAAGGATCTGTTGGTACATTGTATGACTCTATGACAAGGCCTGGAGCAGGACTCTGGCTCAGGGACAAGGACACTACCCACTGCTCCACAAGACCTACATTTGTTTTTATAGTAGCAGTAAAACACATATTAGTCAGAAATACAAGGTCAGAAACATAACACAAGAAACATAAACATACGGGAACATAACCTCCCATGTGGAGGTTAAATTGGAACATTGTGGAGAGAGAAAGGAAAAATGCTTTGTAACAAATGGAGATTAGAAATATCCAAGAACAAAGTTGAAATAATAATCAGGAGGAATTGAGAAATCTGGAAAATATAATCACAACGCCTGCAGAAAAAAATCAAAATATCCTCATAAGGAGATGTTCACCGCCAAACTGCAGTGGACTATGTAGCATTTGTGACAGTTGTATAATAACAGAACTGAGTTCAGAGCTAACAGGTTCAAACAGAAACATCATTCTTCATTGTAGTCAGGAACACTCTGATTTATCAAATACCTTCTATACATGCATTCTTTTTAATTCAATGAGTATCTGTAATTTAATTATTATTAAGTGCAGTGATCCTTAATTATTAAATGTGACCAATTATGCTGAAGTTCTGAAACGTAATTCTGCAGAATTAATGATATTTTAACTAATTATTAAATATGCTTATATAATTATTAAATAGCACAGAGCACTCCAAGAGATAAAGATCTAGGCGACCAAAACATCATGTCAGAATTCATCTGTTTGAAGAGAAGCCTCCTTGGATTTGAGTCCATTTGTAAAATCCATTGGGCAAGCTGAGGGATTTTACATTTTAAGAATAATCATGACATTTTCTGAACATATTGGCACCCTTTCTAACTTTTCCAGCAACTCTCCCCCCTCTCCTCCTTCACTGAACAAACACAGTGAACAAATACATCACAGTGATGTAATGCATTAAACTTAATGTGCATTATATCACTTCGAGCGGACAGCATAGACAGCATATACTTGGACCTAACATGTTGATGTTTACGGGTCACATGAGTCTCCACCTCTCAGATTTCATCTATCCTATCAACAATATTCTTCTGTTCCTTTCTGTCCTCGAGCACTTATATAATCTACCCTGAAGCGCATCCCCTCTATTCAGTACAACTACCTTTTTGTCATTCACCCATGGGATGTGGACATCACTGGCTGGGTCAGCATTTATTGCCTGCTCCGATAGTTGCCCTTGAGAAGGTGGTGGTGAGCTGCCATCTTGAACCACTGCAGTCCATGAGCTGTAGGTTTAACTGTTAGGGAGGAAATTCCAGGATTTTGACCCAGCGACGCTGAAGGAAATACTTCATGTGATAGTAAATTTTAACTCGATCAAAAGCTGCTAACTGGTTGAATGACACTCTGTACTTCTGTCTGTCAGCAGAATACCACACTAAATGTCAACAAATGCTCCCACCTCAGCTTCATCCCAGATGACATGATGCAGGACTAGCAGACACATTGCTAGATTATCACTGCTGGCTGCGTCCAGGCATGTTTTAGCCAAACTGCAAGAAAGTTGAAAGTTTACTTGTTCCTCAGGCAGCTTTGACACCCCTATGGCTGCTAATCTCCTTCACAAATTCTCTGTCTCCTGACATAAGTGGCCTGGCATAGGGTATGGCAAGTGGCATGAAGGAAGAGGTCACAGAGAAGGTCCAACTGCCAGATATCACTTCCCCACCAGCACTTTCAGTCAGAAGACATGTAGTGATGGGCTTTCATGTCATCATCTCTCTCAACCTTCATAGATATTTTCCAATCGACCAATTCAGAGACGGTTTTGTACATCTCTTTGTACAACAAATGGGACTTGAACCCAGGCTTCCTGAGAGGTAGGGGCATCACCACTGTGTTCTTTTAATCTTTATACCACGGGGTCCTTACATTCTGCAACAGGGAACATTAACAGCATCTCACAGCTCCCTCTCAGTATTTAAGGGAGGTTACCGACACTCTGTACACCAGAGAGAACACCTACATCTCTGTCGCTAAGGTCAGAGAAATGCAGGACTGGTACACGTGGCAGACTTCCCCATGATACCAAGTCTCAATGGACTGCAGGCATATTGACCTGAACAGTCCACATTAGAACCCCACAACCTCTACTAATCCATTTCTTCAACGTGGAGCTGGACTGTGATGACAGCTAACACATTATCTTGTTCTGTGCCTGGTACCCTGGCAACAGTCATGAGCCCTCCATTTTACACAGCCCCTCTACTCAATGTATGCCAGCCTGAGCTAGACCATAAGAAATAGGAATAGGCCATTTGGCCCCTCAAGACTGCCCCATCATTCAATGGGATCATGGCTGATCTGACATTTCTCACCTCTACTTTCCTGTGATTCCTCTTTAACTCTTGATTCCTCTAGGATATATCTCCAAATTACAGCCTAGCTATTGGCTGATAAAGGTGATCTCCATTTGATAAGCTCAGTTTTCAATCGGGAGCCTTCAACATCAACGGCGTATTCAAAGACAGTAAAGCTGCCACAAGGAATATCATTGAGCAAATGATCAGCACTGTGCCAAATCCATTCAGGGGAACTTCTGCTCTACAACCCTGACCAGATATCTGATTACACCTGCAGTATGCTCCACGTTCCTCAGCCTTGTTAGCGAGACGGGACAGCTTTTATGCCACTCGTTACCTAAGAAACTGAGATAGATGTAAAGAGGCAGCAAGGTAGGCACACCCTTTCAACAAAGCTGAACACACTGCCTCAGTGCAATAAACAGGACACAAGTTAAATGCCCATTTTCACCCACAGTGGAATTTATTCCCCAAAGTCCATTCAGTCCATCCTCAAAATTCAGCCTTCAGGACCTAATTTTCTGCATTGCTTCTGACACTATGATGTCTCCATTATGCCACAATTGGGCACAATACCACAACAGTCTTACCACAGCTCTGTATGTATGTGATCATGGTTTTGTCTGACTTATAGTCTACAATTTGCACTGTGCATTTCAGTATTCCATTGATTTGATTTGATTTTTCCCTGTCACATATACCAAGGTACAGTGAAAAGTTTTGTTTTGCATGCAATACAGGCAGATCATACATTTAAATTGGATTACGGTAATAGAACAGAGCGAGGAATACAATCTTACAGCTGCAGAAAAGGCGCACAAAGAGGGAGATCAACATTAAATTTAAAATTTGAGAGGAAGCTGTTCTTAAATCTGTTGGTATGTGTGTTTAAGCTTTTGTATCTTCCGCCCAATGGAAGAGGTTGGAAGAGATTATAACTGGGGTGGAAGAGGTCTTTGATTATGTTGGCTGCCTTCCTGGGCAGCGAGAAGTATCGATGGTGTCAATGGATGCAAGGTTGGAAGTGTGATGGACTGGGCTGTGTTTACAACTCTCTGTAGTTTCTTACAGTCCTGGGCAGAGCAGTTGCCATTCCAAGCTGTGATGCATCTGGATGGTGCATCTATAAAAATTGGTAAGAATCTTTACAGACATGTCGAATTCCCTTAGTCGCCTGAGAAAGTAGAAGCATTATTGTGCTTTCTTGACTGTAGTGTCAACGTGGGTGGACCAGGACAGATTGTTGATGACCGTCACTCCCATTTCTATCTCCACCTCAGCTTCATTGATGTAGAAAGACTAAGAGATTGACTTAGTTCATCATCATTGTTTGGAAATATTGTACATTAAATCCACAAAGGGATCTAGGTCCCATCCAAACTCAAATAACAATGCTCGTGTTGCCTATGAGTTGCCTGTCTACTGTTCCATCCTACAGTACACTTATCCACCTTAAATTCTATCTGCCGGTGTTTGACTCATTCCACCTATTTTGTTCAGCCCTTCCTGTAAATCAGAGTCACCTCCTTTAATTCAATTGCTCCTCCAAGTTTGGTATCATTTGTAAGTTTGATCAACGAGCACTGACATTGAGCCATCGGTAAAGCACTCTGTTCCTGGAAATGCAAAGGACATTTCACACTGAACTTCAACTTCAGCAGTTGAAATGTTGATAAGAAATGTGTGTGCAGAGACAGAGATTTCTAATCCTTTCTGGATGACATTTCAATTGCACTATTTGTGAAACAGATGGCAAGAACAATGAGTGCTGCTCTCAGGATAGAAGTGAATCCAAATCAGAATGCTAATTTTCTGAAACAAATACCCAGGGCCATAGAATAACTGACACCTCCATACATCCTTGAAAATGGAGTCCCAGGTAGACAGGGTAGTGAAGAAGTCATTTGGTATGCTTGCTTTCATTGGTCAGTGCATTGAGTATAGGAGTCGGGTTGTCATGTTGTGCCTATACAGGACATTGGTTAGGCCATTTGTTGAATACTGTTTTCAGTTCTGGTCTTCCTCCTATAGGAAAGGTGTTGTTAAACTTGAAAGTGGTCAGAAAAGACTTACAAGGATGTTGCCAGAGTTGGAGGATTTGAGCTATAGGGAGAGGGTGAATAGGCTGGGGCTATTTTCCCTGGAGCGTCGGAGGCTGAGGGATGATCTTATAGAGGTTAATAAAATCATGAGGGACATAGAGAGGGTGAATAGCCAAGGTCTTTTTCCCAGGGTACCGGAGTCCAAAACTAGAGGGCAAAGGTTTAAATGGAGAGGGGAAAGATTTAACATTTTCATGCAGAGAATGGTGTGTATATGGAACACGCTGCCAGAGGAAGTGGTAGAGGCTGGTTCAATTACAACATTTAAAAGGCATCTGGATGGATTAATGAACAGGAAGGGTTTCAAGGGACATGGACCAAATACTGGCAAATGGGACTAGACTAATTTAGGATATCTGGTTAGCATGAATGAGTTGGACTGAAGGGTCTGTTTCCGCATTGTATATCCCTATGACTCTATGACAAATGCCACAAACTTCAGAACGTAATCAAGGCTGATTCTTCATTGCAGCACCAAGGGAGCGCTGCACTGTCAGGGGGGCTTCAATGAGTCTTTAAATCAAAGTCCTGTCAGAATTCTCAGACAGACATAAAAAGATTCTATAACACTATTACGAAGAAGCGTGGGAAAAATTTGGCTGGTACCTAAGTCAATGTGCACCTCCTCCTCAACAGCAACACTAAAGGAAGTGAGCTGGTCATTATCACAGTGCTCCTTGTAGGATCTTGCAATACTCATATTGACTGCTGCAAGTCCTAGATTGCAACAAAGTACTTCATTGACTGTAAAACGCTTTGGAACATCCTAAGACCATGAAAGGTGCTACAGAAATGCAATTCTTTGTTTTCTTTCCTTCCCCAACTCAATGGTTAAAAGCAAAGGCCTCGGAAAGGGGTTCTCAAGTTAACTTGCCAGCTAGTAACTGACGGCCGAAGTGCACACAGCAAGAACCCTACAAACATACAACATGTAAGATCTTTAAACATTGTGCAGTCACAGAACCTAAACAAATTCAACAATGATTCAAGCTTGAGGTACAAGACAGACAGAAACTACCAGTTTCATTAACAGATTGTACAGAGGGAGGGAACTTCTGATTCTGGGAGAACTTGTGGATACAGTTTCTTTGTTCAACGTGTTGAATTGATGTCTCTTCAATGTGTTGCTCTTTGAGCAGATGCCTCAAAGTTAAGATGAAATTTCAGCAGATTTGTTTGCTTTGTGTGAAAATCAAGCAATCAGTATGCATCATGGCATGGATGTATGGGCAATTAAGTGCATCGACTTCTCTGCAGCTCAGGCCATGGACAAAACACCGAGGGACTGAAACACCGAGGGGTTCCAGTGCTGTCCAACGCAGTCCTGGTTGGAGCTTTTGGGGACAGCAGAAAGAAGCTCACTCGCAAACGGCTAGCAGTCACAGGCATTTCAGCAGCTCCAGGCAATCTGAAAGTCTGTCACCTCTCCAATGGTCTGGCACAGGGTTCCTCAGCCAAGCCCTGTTCTGAAGAAAAACTCCCCTTTGTAAACACGCTGCATCCATACCTCAGCAAGGCAACTGAAAACTCTGGGTCGACAATCTCCAGAAACAGCAGCTATAATCTAATAGCTAACCACCAGACATACAGCAAGAGGCAGGCAACATCACTGAGCTAGTAATCCAAAGACCCAGGCTATTGTCCTGGGGAGACAGGTTCAAATTTCACCACAACAACTGGTGGAATTTAAATTCAACTCATAAATCTGAACTAAAGTCTCAGTAGTTTTGCCAATGACAACAATCATTGATTGTTGTAAAACCCATCAGGTTCACTACTGTCCTTTAGGGAAGGAAACTGCTAGCTTAACGCAGTCTGGCCTACATGTGACTCCAGACCCACTGCAAAGTGATTGACTCTTAACTGCCCTCTGGGCAATTAGGGATGGACAATAAATGCTGGCCTAACCAGTGACACAAACATCCCATGAAAGAATGAAGACACTTTGCAGATGGATGCAATTAGGTAGTTTATGTAAGGAGCTGGTGCCGCATTATGAAATAAATGAAAAACTTCTGAGAAGTCAAAAGTGAACAATATGCTGGAGGTTTATAGGTCTTTTAATGTCTGGTTATATAATCCAAATCTGTCATTAAATGGATGGATGAAGCGCTTAATCCCTGCTTATTACAAAATAGTAATAAAAAGTTCAAGTAAGAACTAAGTATTAGGAAAAGTTAGAATATTTTCCTAATAAGATTCAATTACAGAATTTATTTCGAGCTAATTTTAACATTGTGGTAATTTTAAAACCCTGGAACCATGGTCATATAATTGCAGCACTTACAATGGGTCAGAGACTAACTGTGTGGATTTATGGGGCCTATTTGTATTGGCATTTATCCGATGATATATTAGATTCATAGAGATCTACAGGACAAAAAAAAGCCCTTTGGCCCATTGCATCAATGTGAAGACGGGACTTTGTCTCCGCAAAGTCCTTGCGGAGACAAAGTCCCGTCTTCACATTGAGGAACCCCTCCACTCTGTTGTGTGGCAGTATCACTGGGGCACTAACAGAGCCCAATGGGTTAGTGAACCATTGCTGTCTACGCATCACCAGAGGAGCAAGTCTGGCATTCTCTGGACAATTCAATCCTTCTTCCCTCAAACTAGGTGAGGAGCCTGATGCTTGCACACCATGGCAATGGGTGAAGGAGCAGTTTGTGTTCATGAATAACTGTGTGTGAGTAGGAAGTGATGAAGGTGGGAAGGATTAGTAAGTTGACATGATGAGACGGGGTGAACTTTTGAATGAACTTGAATCTTGTGATGCTGAGGCTTGCAATCCATCCCCCACTGTAAGATGTGTACAGTGGCAGAGTTAGAAGGAGTGATGGCCCAGGAGAGACAGAGAGATGTGGGATAGCCCAGGGAAGATGCCACACTTGTGGATCATAATAGACTACTAACCTGCTTGTGGCACTGCTGCCAGTCCCTTTACATTGTGGGCACAGTACTGGCTTATGACGCAACGTCTGCCCAGGATTCTGCCCCCACCAACAAAAACTAGAGGTCTGTCTAGACCTTGCAGTCAGTATGGCCTTCCTTGGAGCAGTTTTTGATCTTCCTTGGGGACAGTTCGGCCTTCCTTTAAGTCAGTTTTAGCCTTCCTTGGGTACAGTTTGGCCTTCCTTGGGGCCATTTTAACATTCCTCAGGGACAATTTGGCCTTCCTTGGGGGCAGTTTGACCTTCCTTGAGGCCATTTTAACATTCCTCAGGGACAGTTTGGCCTTCCTTGGGGCTAGTTTGACTTTCCTTGGGGTCAGTTTGGCCTTCTTCAAACACATTGCTTGATCACTAGACCCAGCCACCACAGGCAGAAGGGAAGTCCCTGGCCTGCAGCATCTGAGGTGGGATCCGATTGGCTTTTCAACATGGTGCCAAAGCCTCCAAGCACATAAGGCCTTAGCAGAAGCAAGAACCTTTGGGTTACTCACCACACAATTCTACATAACTTGCAAACCTTCTCACTTGCATGGATTGTTCATGAGAAGCATGTGATTGTGCAAGATAGCTTACCTGAGACATTGGCAGCCATTGGCACCAACCAACACACTTTCTATTGTATTTTAACTTCAAACGGGGAAATTCTACCCGTGTTCATATTATTAGCATTATTTAATGGAATCTGGATCAAATAATTGGATGGTCTAAGGATAAATAATTATCTTTTTGAAGTAAATAAATAAAAGGTAGTGTTCAATACAACAAGCAAAGTCAAATGTGCAGAATGAAAAGAGAGAATTGCAAAACAAAATTGATTTGAGTTTTAGCACAGGTCATCTACTAAAGGTATGTCAAGATGCAAGTGGCAATTGAAATAACTCCACAGAGGCCAGTATTCCATCAAGTTGGCCTTTATTTACATGTGGAGAGTCCTTGACACTGGGCCAGCTTCCTCAGAGACAGCTCTCAGAATGAACAGAATCCCTGATACTCCTGCTTGTATCTGTCAGCCGGGGCTCCCTGACTGGAACAGATTAACAGCCCAAATCAGGGAACTTGTATTCTACGAGGTCCAAATGGCTGACCTTGTTACAATCACTACACAATTTTAATCAAAAACTAGATCATTCCTCATGGGCTTTGTCTCGAACTCAAAATGTGTTAATCTAACTTTGTGGTGATTCGTGGTGAGCATAAATTTGGAAGAGGGACACAGTCCAGTGCACCCTGTCCTTAACAGGCTGATCAATCATCATGAGTCTATAAAGCTCATGTATAAAAAGACATTCAAGTTCATTCAAAAGTTCACCCCGTCTCATCATGTCAACTTACTAATCCTTCCCACCTTCATCGCTTCCTACTCACACACAGTTATTCATGAACACAAACTGCTCCTTCACCCATTGCATCAGGCTCCTCACCTAGTTTGAGGGAAGAAGGATTGAATTGTCCAGGGAATGCCAGACTTGCTCCTCTGGTGATGCGTAGACAGCAATGGTTCACTAACCCATTGGGCTCTGTTAGTGCCCCAGTGATACTGCCACACAATAGAGTGGAGGGGTTCCTCAATGTGAAGATGGGACTTTGTCTCCATTACACTGGATAAAACAAAAGTTTAGAAAAATTTAATTGACAATAGCAGAAATGGATTCAAGCTCACACTACCTCTTTTATACCAGCAATATCCTCATAAACATGAAAAGCCTCTGTGAAGATTCACCACTAGCTCCATACTAAGACTTCTCAGCTGGTACTGCCGTAACCAGTTTCCTTTTGGCAATTTTCTGTGCAGTCACTAAATGCTTTTTATCCTTCATCTGGCATTTCCCTCCCTGCAAGCTATAGCTAATATTACTTTAATTTAGAGAACAGAAAGAGGAGTACGGCCTTTGAACTAAGAACCCAAATTTAACATTGGAGATACTAGTGATTCAGAGCCACTGAAAGCCAGAAGCACTTGGGTGATGGATGAGCACAAATTGGTGCAAGTTAACTCTTTGGGTGAGCTGACAATGATGACTTGAGATGAATAATTATGGCTTATTATGCACTGAGTTTCAGACCAGCAGGCACACAAGCAGTGTGAGGTAAGGTGGTGGAGAGCTGGATGTTCTCAGCGTACATGTATCCATATCTTCAGATGATATTGCCAGGGAACTACATGTTGATGAGAAAGATGGAGAGGTCAGCAATTGACGCTTTCAGCATTCCAGAAACAGGGGGAGGCAGACTTAGCCAAACTACAGAGGAAAGGAGTTGAGAAGAAGATGTTAGGTCAAAGGAGCAAAATGTGGAAAAGGAAGAAGGGTGTGTCAGCACATGGTGACTGTCACAAAAGATGCTGTTTATTACTGTGGCTAGAAGTGGAAACTTAACTAGGGAGATTCAAGCAAGCAGTTCTGGAAAAGTTGGACTTGGGCTTGGGAAATGTTCAAGAACTTTGCAAAGGCTGCAGAATGGGGCAGTAGTTTTCAAAGACAGGTATACGGTGCTAGGGAAGGAAGTTAGCCACCAATAGTTCACTCGATTGAGGTCAAGGAATGGCTGAGCTCAGTGAGGGTTTGGGGAAGACAGGAGAGAAATGAGAGAAAGTGGTGTGTTCAGGATTAAGACCAGGGGCAAACTTATAGACATGCGACTAGGCAGACAAAGGGATGTAGTTGAGAGAGCTAAACAGATCTCAGCGTTAGTGTCAAAGATTAAGGCCAGATGGAATTTCAGGTGCCAGAACAGTTGGAATGGCTTGTGAGACACCCCTGAACTCTTGGTGTTTTAACAGAATTTGAAACCTTTTCAGTGTCGCATGACATTTAGACCCTCAGAGGAAACCACAGAAGTTCATTATTTGTTTCCAATACTGTCATACCACCAACGTGATTCTCATCCTGCCAACTTTCAGGGATCATATATGCAGCTGATCTGTCTTTCCAACTGCTTGCTGGATATGAGTTTGTTTAAGATTGGAAAAGGTTAAAGCCTTCCTCCTTCCTGGCAGCATTTAATTCCCAGCTTTTTCAAGTTAGAAATGTTCCAATCTCTATTTCTGCTCCAGTTTTAAAGTCACATTTCCCTTACATTATTGAATTCAACTTTGCACCTCCAGATGTTCTGATACTCTAGAAAGGACTGTACCAATGTTTTCATGAACGACTGACCTTCGTTAATGCCGGGTCATTTCCTTTTATTTATTTGTTCTCAAGCTAAGACTGTTGATGATAAGCAACCCAAAGGATTAAACTCTAAATCTGTGATCACAGTCAAACCAGCAGCAGTCATCTTTGTGTACTTCAGGCAGCTGAAGATGGTTGAGCCTAGGCCACTATCCTGAGGAACTCCTGCAGCGATGTCCAAGAGCTGAGATGACTAACCTCCATCAACTGCAACCATCTTCCTAAGTGTCAGGTATGCCTCCAACCAGTGGAGAGTTGGCCCCCTGATACCCATTGATTCTAGTTTTGCTAGGGCTCCTTGATGCCATACTTGGACGAATGTGCTATGATATCAGGAGCTGTCACTTTCTCCTCACCTCACCTCAGGAATTAGACTCTTTTGTCCATGTTTGAGCCAAGGCTGTAATGAGGTCAGGAGCTGAGTGGCCCTGGAAGAACCCAAACTGGGTGTCACTGAGCAGATTATTGCTGAGCAAGTGCTGCATGATAGCACTGTTTATGACACCTTCCATCACTTTACTGATGATTGATAATAGACTGATGGGACGGTAATTGGCCGGGTTGGATTTGTGCTGCTTTTTATGTATAGGACATACCTGGGCAATTTTCTACCTTGTCAGGTAGATGCCAGCATTGCAAAAACTGTAATCGAAGAGCTTGGCTAAGGGTGTATCAAGTTCTTCAGCACAAGTCCTCAGTACGGTTGTCGAATGTTGTCAAGATCCATAGCCTCTGATATCCAGTACCTCCAATCATTTCTTGACATCATGTGGAGTGAATCAAATTGGCTGAAGACTGGTAGCTACAATGCTGGAGACCACTAGAGAAGGCCATGATGGATCATCCACTCGGCACTTCTGGCTGAAGATTTCTGTGAATGCTTCAGCCTTATCTTTTGCAATGATGTGCTGGGCTCTATCGTCATTGAGGCTGAGGATATTTGTGGAGCGTCCTCCTCCAGTGCGTTGTTCAATAGTCCACCACCAATCACAACTGGATGTGACAGGACTGCAGAGCTTAGATCTGATCCATTGGTTCTGGGATCCCTTAGCCCTGTCTATCACTTAAATCGTTAAATACATGCCCTCTGATTTCCACATTGTCTGCCACCACAATCAGTTCTTCTTATTTAGCCCATTAAAAGAATCGATGATTCTGAACACCTCTATCAAATTGCTTTTAATGTTCTTCGCCAAAGTAGAAGTCTCTGATTGCAGGTACCAATCCAGTGAATGTCATTCATACCCTAAGTCCTTTACACCCTTCCTAAGGTGTGGCACGCTGAACTAAAAACAATAGAAGCCTAACAGTATTTTTAGAAGTTTTCATGTAACTTTTGAACTCTATCAATAAAGCCATAGACCCCAGATTCTATTTTAACAGTCTTCTCAAACCATCTTGCCATCTACAACAACTTACACCCTTAGACATCTCTGTATGTGCAAAATGCAGTTTACATTGTTTCTCCTTATACTTCCTGCCAAAACGTTTCACTGCACTCTCCTCTTTGTTCATTTTCATCTGCCGTGTGTCTGTCCATTCACCAACATGTGTCTGCTACTCTCACGTTCATTGTTCATTTCGTTTCTAAATTTTGTGTCTTGTGTTAAGACCAACTTTCTTTTCTTTTTTTACTATTCTTTCTTGGGATGTGGACATGGCTGGCTAGTCAAGCATTCATTGTTCATCCCTAATTGCCCTTGAGAAATTGGTGGTGAGCTGCCTTCTTGGACCACAGCAATATAGGCAAATACTTAATGCCATAAGGAAAAGCTTCCAGGATTTTGTCCCAGTCATACTGTACAAACTGCAAATATGGTTCCAAGTGAGGACGGTGTGTGTCTTGGAGGGGAACTTGAAGGTGGTGGTGCTCTCGTGTATCCTCTGCTTTTATTCTTCTAGATAGTAGTGGTTGTAGATTTTAAGGATGTTGTCAAAGGAGTTTTAATGAATTGCTAATTCATCTTGTAGATGGTACACCTGGCGCTACGGTGCATCAGTGAGAGGGAGTGGATGGTTGAGATGGTGAAGGTGGCACCAATCAAGTGGGCTGCTTTGTCCTGGATGGTGTCAGGTTTCTTGATTGTTGTTGGAGCTGCACCCATCTAGGCAATTGGGGAATATTCCATCACACTCCTGACTTGTGTCTTATAGGTAGCAAACAGGCTTTGAGGAGTCAGGAGATGAGTTACTTGTTGCAGGGTTCCTACCCTCTCTTGTAGCAACTGTATTTATGGAAATCCCCAGGATGTTAATAGTTGTGGATTCAGTGATGGAAATGGCATTGAATGTCAAGAGGTTAGATTCTCTCATGTTTGAAATGGTCATTTCCTGGCACTTGTGTGGCACAAATGTCACTTACCACTTGTCAGTCAAAATCTGAACACTGTCAAGGTCTTGCTGCATTTGAACACTGACTGCTTCAGCATCTGAGGAGTCACGAACAGTGCTGAACGTTGTGCAAATACTGGTGAGCATCCCCACTTCTGACCTAATGAGGGAGGGAAGGTCATTGATGAAGCAACCGAAGACGGTTGGGCCTAGGACGTTACCTTGAGGAATTCCTGCAGTGATATTCTGGAGATGAGATGAATTACTAACAAGCACAACCATCAACCTTTGTGCCAGGTCTGACTCCAACCAGAGGAGAGATTTCTCCCTGATTCCTATTGACTTGGAAATAGAAGATAGAGAGTCACCACACAGCAATAATGAAGGAGTGCTGTCACTTTCACCAACATTTGTAATGATCAGCTGGGATGCATGTTCCTCAGAGGCTAGTACAGAGCTAGGAGCAGCTGGAGATGCAGCACATTGAAATGCTCAGTGTATTGCCAGAGAACCCCTGGAGCACAGCGGGGTTCAGCTCCAGCAGGGCTGAAATAATCACACGGATCCTGCAACCTATTCCAGCCACAATGGGTCTGGTGGCCAACTCCATGAGTAGACTTGCAGACCCAGTGTGATGTAGAGATATGTGACTACTATCTTAGCTTCTACTCCAACACTGGCAGACTCCACATTATGTCCTGGTGCCAGCTGGAGGCTCAGATATAGATCATGAGAACCCAGCTTACTTCCACGCAGTGGGGTGAAATCAGGGGCGGGCATTGGCAATGTTACGCAGATTGAAATAAGCTGTCTTAATAATGGCATAAGTATATGACCGAAAGCTTTTCAGAGCCGGGAGCAGGGAGGCATGACAACAAGGCTAGGATGAGTTTGGCTTCATCTCAGACTGAGGAAGAGAACTGGAGTTGAGACCTTGGGAATGGAGTTGGTGGTGGAGAGTGGAGACAACGGTTTCGGTCTCCCCAATATTTAATAGGAGGAAATCTCTGCTCATTCAGTACCTGATATCGGGTAAGCAGTTCAATAATTCAAACAGTGAAGTGGTGAGGTGGAGCTCAGAGTCGGATGTGCAAACTGATGTTGTGTTCAAACCAAATCCTGGATCAAGCTCCCCCAAAGCATCACAGCAAATCCAGCTCACTATTTCAAGAAAGTCAGCTTGAGCAGGCAAAAGTCAAACATACCTTGACTGCAAGGTAGTCTCCAGTCCTTTAAGTAAAGCTTATGGGGTGTTACTGAACATTCAGTCAGCTTGATGGGCAGTGATCAGCTTAGGCAAGTGCAAGCTTGTGCTGACAATGTTCCTGAAAGCAGCCAGGATGGCAGACTGCCATCAAGGCAGCACTAATCCTGGTTCTTATGGGGCCTTGTATACAGCAGCTAAGTTTGTGCCCTTCCCAGCTGGACCACTCTGAAAGTCGCCAGGATTAGTTGTGAGCATTGGAGGATACTTCCATTCTGAGGCCTCCTCATGTACTCTTTGCTGTTTGGCTTATGCCCAGCTGAGCCCCTAAGGGCTGCCAGAAAATGGCATCTGGGGAGCCTCTCTGACTGGGCCGTCAGCCTCAGGAACCCACCCATGGCCATCTGGTAACATGGACGGGGCCAGTTGAAAGGCCAATTCCCGGCAATGTTGCATAGAGGCCACATTCAGCTCAGCCATGATCTATATGAATGTTGCAGCAAGCTTGTGGCCTCCTCCTGCTCCTAATTCATATCATAGTAAGACAGTCAAGGGTGAGGCCTGCATCTGTCTTCAAGCTTTGACCCATCGGGTTTCAGTCTTGTTGTCTTTCTCACAATTTAAAAAATAATCCCTTACGGCCCAGTATACATCTTTGGAAGCCAGATGCAGACACTGTTCCATCTCAGTTTCAACACATCCTGGAGGCAGAAGGAAGCAGGATAGGTTCAGCCTAGCTCCACTTTTCAAATCCTCTACCTTTATTAATGGAGCTTTCGCTCTGTGTTGCTGATCCTTAACCCATCAATGCAGGTCTCATTCTGCTTCCCTAAAAAAATTTGATGTTTTTGCCAAGTTCAGTTTTTCTAGATGTGTTATCCAAACATCATTTAATCTGTTCCAAAACAAAACGACATTCCTTAGCGAGCATGTTTTCAGCAGACAGCAAAGAGACCTTTGCCATTCCTGAGTAATCCCTCATCACTTTTCCTAACACCCTGTAAACAATGGGATTTCTTTCTTTTGGCAAACACTTACATTAATCTTCGGTGACGTGGTAAAATTGTGCAACATTTTTCACCATCAGCTTCTTAATGACAAAGAGCTGACTCCTCACTACTGCCAGCACCCTCCAACTTTCCATTCTTATTGGGCCTCATTGGACAATGGAAGTCACCCACAGTGAGAGAATTACTTCTTTCTTTGGGTCAGTGACATGTGCTTGTTACAGTGAGAGCACATTTAGCAAAAAATGTTTTAATAAAGATTGCTCAGCTAAGGAGTGGACATCAAGGAGATGGAAAGTGAAAGCACAGCATTTGCCAGCTCAAAAAGATTTTGGGATCTGTGTGCAATAATGGCATCCTGATTGTTCACTTTCAAGCAAAGTATATCCAGGACAAGCTGCATGGGTCTCTGGTACAGCAGAATACAATCTTTAATGATCATTTAGCAGCAGACAATTGGTAATTTAGTTCCACAGTGTGATCTAGCAGGCACATTAATATGGAAATGAACTACAAATCTACTATGGAATTAAGGTTGATAAATATAGCACCCAATATTTATAAACCTATTATCAGGAGATAAAATTCACGATAAAGTTTAAGATCGTTATAGAAAACCAGCAGGCTGTAACGATGGCCACATCTCAAAGAACAGCAGAAATGGTTAGCCACCTGGTATGTCAGGCTGACTATTTCTGATGAAAAATATGTGGTTCAGAATCTTGACGGTGAACATTATTCACAAGCAATTTTAGTGATTCTTGTAAAATAAATTGAGTTAGTTTTCACGTTGAGATCCAATGTAAGCACCTTCACTGCAATATCACAGACCATTATTTCTTCGAAGACTAATCCAAACTGAGTTGAATGTATCGATGGGCTTGTTTTAGTTTCTTAAGTCATGAATTGAGATTGAAACGACTTGACTGGCGTGTCAACAAGTGATATTTATCTACCTGGCTGCAGAGCTGTATGCTTTAAAGGGAGAGAAACATCCCACTCTCCTCAGAGACTGCCAGCACTTTCTGTTTTTATTTCTGGTCTCCAGCATCCACAGTATCTAACTTTTTAGGTTCTTAAAGGATCAGATTAGTATGTAGCTGCAATATGGAACTGCACTGTAGTTGAACAGTCATCATCATCACTGGTGGTCCCTTGCGGATGAGGATGAGTCTCTTCCACTCTCAGAGTGGGTCTGTAGGTCGCTGTACAGACTGATGTGGCCTCCACAGGCTCTGTTACACTTGGGGCAGAAAATGGTCGCAGAAAGGGTGGGTGGGGAGTTGGTGGCAGCACACTCCTTGTGATGTTTTTGCCTGGTGTCCGCTGTTTTCTGACAATTCTCGAGGTGCTCCTCCTGTCCTTTGGACGGTCTTGGGCCAGTGATTCCCAGGTATCTATGGGAATGCCGCACTTTGCCAGTGAGGCCTTGAGGGTATCACTGAAGCAATTCCTCTGTGCACCTGGGGCTCACCTGCTGCTTTGAAGCTGCAAGTAGAGCACCTGCTTGGGGAGCCTCATGTCGGTCACACAGACTGTGCCCGGCCCATCGCAGCCACTCATGGCCTTCTTTGACCTCTGACACCATCAGCTGCAAAGTATTATGGACTGTCCTTCTGCACTTTAGCTGCACCATGAAGTTGAACCGTGGGATCACTGGGAGCAAAAGGCGTGGTTACTGCGTACCTGAAGTTGAAATGTTTGTGCTCCAGCATGCTATTGCTATTTTCATCAATATTTGCATATTTGCACTGTGATTTTAATTGCATGTTCAGTCACTGATGCCTGCAATAGGTTAATATTGAAACAAATGTATTTTTGGATAGAACATACAATAGAAAGTCTTTATGTACATGCCACTGGTTCATGTGAAAATCATCTCTTACTATCTGTGTGGGCAGCCGTATTTCATCCTGACAAATGTTGAAGGGATAGTTGCATTAGAATATACACTAGATTAACTTGAAGGCATCTGTTCTTCTTTAGAAACTGAATGGAGGAGTGGAATTGACACTTTGTATTGGATTTTCATCTGGACAGACACATTGATTTGAGCACAGACTGGGTTGGGGGAGTCAGGACCAGCAACTTTACAGTATGCTGGAGAAGCCTATTCTAACCTTCAGCATCCCACGTTTAACCACCACACAACTAGATCATGTACACAGACAAGGTAGTAGACTTGCTTGCCGGGCCAGTGTGTTTGATTGCAGACGTTTCGTCACCCTGTGAGGCAAAATCATCAGTGTGCCTCCGGTGAGCATTGGTGATACATAGGGGTCTGAGTAATCTTGTTGTCATCTCTGATAGGTGTTTGATTTCGTCAGGGTGACGAGTGTGTCTGGCATGTTCTGTCTTTTTGTCGTGGACCAACTAGCCGCCGAGAGACACGACCAATTCTCACTGGTCTCAATACACATGGACAAAGAAGGACAGGAATTTGACTGGGACAAAACATCCATAGTAGCACAAGCCTAACAAATACATGCCAGGGAATTCCTGGAAGCCTGGCATTCCAACCGGAACTCCATCAACAAACACATTGGACTGGACCTGATATACAAACCACTGAGAAACAGAACTGGAAGTGATGCCAACCACCCCAGCAAACCGAGGCATATAAATAACAAGCGGGACAGAACACCAATGCTTCACCAGAGGCACACAGATGGTGTTACCTAGCAGGGTGATGAAACGTCTGCAATCAAACACACCGGCTCGGCAAGCAAGTCTACAACCTCCTCCACAACCCGAACTACAGAACTTCTCAAAAACATTACATAGACGTCAGGAGAGGCAGATTGTTCATTTCTATCTGTTAATCTGAATGATATCCACATACTCTGTTAAATTTAATGTCAGCTCAATGGGCCTCCCAGCCTTGCTGAAATGTACCAGTTAAACAGGAGTGAGTGTACAGCATTGATTGAGAGATGGCAGTATCTGAAGGAAACATGGGACTCAGTACATTAGTCTGTTTGTTAGTGGAAAAGGCTTAGTTCACAATAATTTTGCTGAGAGATTACTTCTTTTACAATTTTGAAATTACTTTTTAGACTATGGAGGTTTGTTCTGGTATATCATGATAGCTGACCCTAGTACTGCCTCACGAACCTGCCTCTAGAACCTCAACAAGGACCAAGAGGACCAGCAACAGCACTAGTTGCAGTCAACATATCAGCAGACCGAGAAGACCAGCAGAGAGGAGATGAGCAGAGAGGGGACCAGCAGAGAGGGAACCAGGAGACAGCAGACTAGAAAAGAGCAGAGCAGCAGTCAAGATGCAAAGGAATGACCACTCTTCCCTACCCCTGCCTGCACAAAGCCGTCCCACAAACAACCATCCCTTTTACATCCCCCTCATTTTTTGCCAGCAGTTCATGCCTCCACATACATCATACAACAAGTAGAAGGTCACTTAACAAACAGAATCCAAGGTGGGAAACTAGTGCTAAGGTGTGATATGAGACAACAAGGTGTGGAGCTGGATGAACACAGCAGGCCAAGCAGCATCAGAGGAGCAGGAAAGCTGACGTTTTGGGTCTGGACCCTTCTTCAGAAACCCTTCTTCACCCACTTTTCCATGTCCCCTTTCACCATGGTTCCTACTTTCTCTAAGGTGTGATACATTTGTGTGCTAACTAAACAACAGCCAAATAAACAACAGAAATCTGTAACACACTTTTGTATGCACCCCTTCATGCAACTACAAAGATTTACTCTTCTTCCTTCTCCTACTCCTGTGTGATACAACCCCATAACTACAGCAGAGTTAGAGGCAGGCTGTTCACATCCCAGCTCTGAACGACCAGATGCTCTTGGCCTTTTGATTTGGATCCTTTGAATTTTGGGACCAGGGCCAAACCCAGGTAAAATGGTTCCACCTGCCTTTTTTTAGGGGCAGATTCAGCCTTCGGGAAAGGAGGCAGCTTATGAGGCACTGAGTGAGAGGGAACTGTGGCTGAGAGTTGGATGCAATTTCAGTTCTGCACCCACTTTTCCATGTCACCTTTCACCATGGTTCCTCTTGTGATCCAGCAGCACTTCATTGCTTATCACTGTGCTAGAGAGCACTTTATTACAGTGCGAGATAACAAGGTGTGGAGCTGGATGAACACAGCAGGCCAAGCAGCATCATAGGAGCAGGAAAG
>JAHRHZ010000031.1:22706016-22746249 GCA_024137785.1 Ginglymostoma cirratum
TCCGGGCCCGAAACGTCAAGCTTTCCTGCTCCTATGATGCTGCTTGGCCTGCTGTGTTCATCCAGCTCCACACCTTGTTATCTTGGATTCTCCAGCATCTGCAGTACCTATTATCTCTGATACAACTTTATTACAGTGCAGTGGGAGCACTCTAAGTTTGAAGTATCTCACAATCTATTTAAGATGGCAGATATGATGCCATACAAAGTCTGCCCAATGGTGTCAAAGACCTGCATCCCATTCACTGATTGGACTGAATGGTTCACACCACTCTATCCTTTGCAGAAGACATTATCTCAGTGCCTTCTATCACTGACACCCCTCCCTTACTTCAACTTGGGATGGACTACTCCAATCTCTCTGTAATCACAGTCTAAAGGCTGTCACTGAATTATAATCAGTTAATGATTTGACTCTTTAATCAACAGCTTCTAAAGTACAGAAACTGTTTCCAGCAAAACAGGACTTGCACTGGGATATATCCTATGACATGGAGCTAACTGCTGTCCCAGTTTCCCTCTGCTCACTTGTGAAGCACTGGGTGAAATCCCAATAACCTTCCTTACCGTGGGAGTATCCGAGCTGGGGTCTGAGTGCTACGATGGAGCACCTTCGGAATGGTGCAGCTGCTCTGAGACAGAGATGTCCACTGATCTTTGCTGCACAAGCCTGTTAGAGATAGGAGATATGGATCTGTCCTGACAGTGTAAGGAGATGTTACAAGTTATTGTTTTGCTGATAATCATATCTCACTCACTCTCGACTGAGTGCAACATGAAATGTCGGTGGCTTTTCTTTCATTTTATTACCAGGAATCTTCCCAGGTCCCCCCATCTCCAGTAGCCAGTGATGCTGAATTCCAGTGCCAATTCGCTGCATTTGCCAGTAGTCAGACACTTGACAGGCTTCTTTGTCTCTCTCCCTCTCCCTGTCATTCTGTGCTCTCTTTGTGACAAGGAGGCGGAGACCAAGTGTCTGCTTCTGATGGCAATGGCAAGTGTTCAAGCAATCCGCACTTTCCAAAGATTTAAGTATATATCTGCTGACCGACACCTCTCCTCAGACGTGTGCACAGCTATTGCCTGGGAAGGATCCAAACTTTATAGACACAGCATAGGTCCTGCCTAAATACACACAGCCTGGATTGTGTAAAGGCCATTCCAAAAGCTATACCAATTGGATATATGAAGCAACACGACTCCTCCTTGGAAATTTCTGATGATTGTGGGTTGCAGCGAGGCAAAAGGCTTCATTCTCCAATACTGAATGACACTCTTACAGCCTGATATTCTGAGAAACGTCAGTGAAGTGAGCAGAACCCGCCTTGTGAAAGTTCAGAGCTGGGCACAATCCTGAAGGTAAAACAGGACTGTGACTGTAAGGAGTGAGTGTCAGATAAGATTGGCAATGCACAGTGACTGCCCATGAAAACCACACGTACAATTTCACCCTTTAAACAAAAGAACCATTGATACGATTTTGTGTGTCTGGCAATCACTAATCACTCTTTGCTATCACGACTGTGTGCAAACTGGTGGTTGTGGTCTGGACAAGGGGCAGGCCAATTTTCCTAACAAGCTTTATAGATGGAGTGCCGTACTGTAAGGAAGTCTTTCAGAAGACATAATCCTGGACTATTCTTGCAAGCAGGCATTAAAGACTGTGCAGCACAATATCAGAACAGAGTGTTCTTCCTCATGTATTGGCCAAAATATTTACCTCTCAACCAAACAGATTGTCAGCCCTTTATCACAATGTTGTCTGTGGCTGTTTGCTGCACATAAATTAGTTGCTGCATTTCCTACATTACACCATTCACTGCACTTCAAAAATACTTTGTTGGTTCAAAAGTTTTTTGAGGCATCCTGAGGTCATGAGCGATACTATATCAATGCAAGTCCTTTGCTTTAGCCATATTACATTGAAAATTCACTGCTGCTGTCCAGATATTAAATTACTAATGTGGACCATGATTGAGGTCTTCTGACATTTTAGCAAGTACCTCTGAATTCGGTGTTCAAGTTCCATTGTGGGACTTGATGACCAAGGAAGATGCGTTCATAACTTGGATCCAAAGTTTATCATCAACCTCCAAATCTTCACAACATACGCCAATGGCAGGCAGTAAGAACAAGAGAAATTCCTTGTTGACCACGCAATGGAAAGGTGGAGCCTCTATCAACAGTGTCCGTAGCTCCAGATTGAAACATGCATGTAAAAAGTCACCCCAGCAGCTTAGACTCTGAATAACCTATAACACATCACCCTCATTATGGTCCATCCCATAATGATTTGTGAGATGCACAGACTAGATTCCTCCTCTGGAAGACTGGAGTCGGGGGAATGCATTCAGTCGCTATCAGTATTCAGCCTATCTCTAACAGTTAAGAAACAGTGTGTAATTCAGTCTTAATAGCCTAGAGGTAGTTTAGGTTGCAAGACATAACATTCTGCCCCTAACAGTTTAATTTATTTTAATGCGAGAATTATAAGAAATAATAAGACAACATCTGAAGCTCAAATCAAACACTGTCTTAACTAGATTTGAACAATACATTACACTTGTTAGAA
This sequence comes from Ginglymostoma cirratum, assembly GCA_024137785.1. NCBI lineage: Eukaryota > Metazoa > Chordata > Chondrichthyes > Orectolobiformes > Ginglymostomatidae > Ginglymostoma > Ginglymostoma cirratum. The sequence continues at coordinate 22,708,588 of JAHRHZ010000031.1, forward strand.
CATACCCATCACCAAAACATCATTTTAATTACAACATGTTGAAGAAATTATCTAAGCAATTATCCAGCAAGTGGTCAATTGTCAATCAAACTGATCAAACTGCTTGGGCAAAACACCAAATCATATTTTGAAATGATTTTTTAAAACTTTTCCTTTCAAAGTGGACAGAATGCTCCATTGGCAGGATCATACTGTCCTATCAAAATCTACATTAAGGTACTATTGTATGATGAAGCACCCAATTCTTTGTTCAAACCATGACTTCATACACACTTAAACATTAAGCATATGTTTAAAGCCTCCTTTGGAATTTCCCAGAGATAACACAGTGTGGAGCTGGAAGGACACATCAGGCCAGGCAGCATCAGAGGAGCAGGAAAGTTGACGTTTCGGGTCGGGACCCTTCTTTTGACTCCAGCATCTGCAGTTTTGCTATCTCTTTAGAATTTCCCATCCTTCATGGCTGGTTCAAAATCTTTTACAATCCTTCTTTCTCAGAGACACCAACATGACCACTGGATAATAACACAATTCGAGCCTTTTTCCTTTTCTAGATTCTCTCCATTCCAAAAGAGGCCAAAATTTCTGATATTGTCAAACCAAGTCTATTTGTCTCTATCTATCATAGCCTGTAGAACAACTAAACCAACTGGTTAGCATTTTTGAATTATATCAATCTCTTAGCTTCATGCCCTCTGACATCATATCCACAGGATTTTTGTGATTACAAAAGTTCTCCACAATTCTGACTGGATATCAAAATAGAACATACTTTTTAAACAAGTTTGTTAATTGGCTTTGATTCCTTTATGACCCTTTAAGGTTCTTATGAATGTTGCATAGATTCAGGTATCATAGACCACTGCCTTTATAAAGTAATGAAGCGTAATGTGGATAACCACCCTGCAGTTCATACATCCAGCATTGCTTTCTATATCTCATTTAAAATGGCCATGTTGCTGCTGGGATAAATAACTTTGACAAATCTCAACCACAAATCTCAACTGAAAGTATGGTAATGTCAGCCAAAGCTATTTCAGTTTCTTTCAAGAGGTAGGTATTGATCTTATGGTAGATATAATTACACCTGTGAGCACTACTGTTAAGTCTAGCAGTAATCCACATTCTAAGCTTGTTTTGTAAGATGGCTACAGGCAGTCCTTACAGAATTCTATTGTTTGCGGACGGGACAGTTTCTCAGCTCAGTTTACTGCTGAAACCTTCCATACTGTTCAAGTGAAGAAAGAATTTTTTTTTCAAATGCATTCATGGATGAAGGTGTCTCTGGCTAAGCCAGAACTTGTTGCCCATCCCTAATTGCCCAGAGGACAATTAAGAGTCAACCTACATTGTCGTGGGTTTGGAGTCACATGTAGGTCAGACCAGGTAAGGATGGCAGAATCCTCCCCCAAAGGATATCAGTGAACCAGATGTTTTTTTTTTCAACAATTGACAATGGATCATGATCATCATTAGATTCTTAATTCTAGATTTTCATTGAATTCAAATTTCACCATCTGCTGTGGTGAGATTTTAACCCAAGTCCCCAGAACATTACTGGAAGTCCAGCGATGATGCCATCACCTGCCCTTAAATTCTGGGTATCAATGAGAAAACTCCTTAAGATCTAATCATATTTCCTGCACTTCCCCATGGTATGGATACAGAGAGTAAAAGTGTGATGATTGCTTCCTCTTTCTCATTCCTAGTTTGGAAATCATAACTCAGAGTCATCGATTTGCAAGAGTTAGAAAGTTATGAATTCAAGTGCTATTCCAAAAATTTGAGGACAGAGTCTAGGCTTTCCTTAAATTCATCACATGATGTCGGTATTGCTAGCTGGACCAGCATCTAACGCCCATCCCTAATTACCCACAGGGCAGTTAAGAGTCACCCACATTACTATGGGTCAGGAGTCACTTGTAGGCTACACCAGGTAAGGATGGCAGTTTCTTTCCCTAACTATTGAACCAGATGAGTTTTTCCTGATGATTGGTCATCAGATATTTTTCTTTTGAAATTCATATTCCACCATGTGCCATGGCAGGATTCAAACCCGGGTCATCAGAACATTACCTGGGTCTCTGGATTAATAGTCTATTGATAATACCACAAGGCTATCACTTCCCTGACATGTTAGACGTAAAGAGAACCAATGGCACTACTTTGAAAAAGAACAGGGGAATTATCCCCGAAGCCTGGCTAATTTTTAACCCTCAGTCAAAAAAACAGACTGATCGTTGTCGTATTACTGTTAGTAGAAGCTTGCTATGTGTGAATTCTCCATCATGTTTCCAACCTCACAGCAGAGACCACATTTCAAAAGCAAATAATTGGCTTTAATGCATTTTGAGAATTCCTGCAGTTGTGAAAGCCATTATCTAAATGGAGGCCTTGTTTTTTCCTTTCCTACTAATGAAAATATTTCAGATGAACAGTGTTGGTATTAAAATCTATTAACTTGCACTTACCATTTTATTGCTGGGCACATTAACACACTCTTTTTGTCTCCAAATTATCTCCAAGGTATTTCAATGCCAATCCCAGTGTTTGGACTTCAAGATGCCTCCAAGGTTTTCAAGAATGACAGTTGTTCCCTCACAGATGAACATTTTGTCCTGGTGGGTTCCTTTGTGGCATTCTTCATTCCCCTCACAATAATGGTGGCAACGTACTTTTTGACAATCAGGGTACTACAGCAGGAAGCCATTTTGTGCTTGGATGTTTTTAAACCCAAGCCCAAATGGACAAACCTTCGGATGTTTCTTCAGAAGGGCCCATTGGCGGCCAACTCCTCAGACAAAGCGGCCATGTTAAAGAAATATGAGGTTAAAGGGACATCATCCCCTCAGATATCATCTTGGTGTTCCTCAAATAAGGAGCTGGGGATTTCAGGGAGACGGTCAATGCAGTCAATTAGCAATGAGCAGAAGGCTTCAAAGGTTCTTGGGATTGTATTCTTTCTTTTTGTCGTGATGTGGTGTCCATTCTTTGTAACCAACGTGATGTCTGTGATGTGTATCAAGATGTGTGACGAAGAACTTATCGAAGAACTCCTCAGCATATTTGTCTGGGTAGGGTACCTCTCTTCTGGTATCAATCCACTTGTATACACACTTTTCAACAAGACTTATCGATCAGCTTTCTTGCGATACATCCACTGTCAGTACAAGAATGAGAAGAAGCCCGCTCAGCAAATTCTAGTCAGCACAGTACCCACGCTGGCATCCAGCAAGGACAGACTGCAGCTCTCCAGTACAGAGAGCTTGCGAAACAGCACAGAAATGAGGACCAGGGCGCATTCCGTTGAATCACTGGGAGAAAATCATCAGGAGACTTCAAAAACTGGAACAGTTTATATCGCTGAGAAGGTCAGCTATGTTTGACTTCAACTTAAGACTCCTTATCAAATAGTGAATTCTTCAGGATCGCTAATGAAACAGGAAATAACATGACATAGTTTCAAACGCTTGTTATATTGCAATGTTGGTGAAACACACCATTTCCCAAATGTTACACACAGCAGAGCACAGGAAACTTGGCACGGTTGGATTTTCCAGTTTGGATCGTTGGGAAAGAATCAGGAATGAATATATTTGACATGATTGGTTAATATGTTTCAACCCATTGCAATTGTTAAGTTACATTCAAACAACTGTACACTGTTAGAATATTCAACAAATTACATAAGGTTGTGTGTGAAACACAGGACAAATAGACAGCACCTGGCCTAACCAGTCAATGCCATGTTTATGCTTCACTCAAGCCTCCTCCTATCATTCATCAGTGATCATAACCCCCTATGCCTTTCTCCCTCATATACTTTCCTCTTTAAAGTCCTTTCCCCTTTTGGTATTCACTTGAACCTCTCCTTGTGGTCACATTCTCACCACTATCTGGATAGAGGTTTCTTCTGAATTTCCTATTGGATATCTTGATGACCATCTTTTACTGATTGCCTCTAGTTATGTTGTTCTCCACAAACATAAGAATACAAGAAATAGCAGCAGGAGTAGGCCATTTGTAACCTGGGCTTGTTCAGTAAAACCATGGCTGATCTGACAATGGTCTTAACTCCACTATCCTGTCTGGCCTGCATAACCTTCGATTCCCTTGTCAATCAAAGATCTAACACACGAGAGCAAATATTCGTTCTGTATGCACTCTAAAAACTTCCTGTATTTTTTAAAAATACTTGTATTGGGATACGCTGCCGCCTTCTTTCATCAGGATGAATTTTTCAAAGTCATCATCAGCAATTCTATTTGCAAAGTAGGTTCATAAGTTTCTTCCATTACTGAATACCTTCTTGCTCAGAACATCAATATCATGAGCGCCTTCCTGAGATGCACTTGATTGGTTATTTGTCGAACTTCCGGACTGAACCAGAATCGTGTATTCTACTTTTTTCCTTTTGTTAGGAGCCTGAACAAAGTGACAGAAAGAACAACTTTAGGCACAGAAGAGGTACAAATGTCAATATATATATTTGCTGCTGTTTCACGGCAGGCCATCCGTGCACTTCTAGTTTATATATGGTCAACATGTGAATTATTTAAAATGCTGGGGATGTGAAGATTTCTCTGTATACCAGTTGTAAAATCCACGTACAAATTGACATAAGAAGTGGAAGAGTTGGAACGCCCTTAGTTATCTGATAACCATGGCAGAGAAAGCTATTACTCTGAAGAGTACAGCACCTCTGTATTTATAATACATTTGTGCAATGATCTGTCTCTTCAGAAGCCTTTCTGGACTCTTGTTAAAAGATAACATGTTGATTTTACAGTCTGGCCAACAATATTGAGTCTGGATTAAAATTCTGTACCTGTTCATTTTTAAATGACGTAAATAATATACAATGGGCACGAATTAAAGGTTGATGAATTATATCAGAACTACAGGAAAGATTTCTCAATTGGGTTTACAGCTACGTTTAAATTATTAAAATACAATCAAATGTTTCAGGGTCTTGCTGTACATATAAGCATTTTCAAATATTTTATTCCATTGTACATAAAGGTGAAACTAAGAGACAAAATGATTTATACTGTTTATTCTCTCTGGGAATCTTTCCCAGGTTTGACTGCATTTTCTCCTAGCTCCCCATTTGCTTCTGCAATTTAAACAATGGGAACTCTACCAACCCTGATAGCAACATATTAGCAGAATAAAGTCATTTATTTTGATAAACATTTATTTCTTTTCTGCGTTGCTAAGACTTAACAACGGCTGCTGGGAGATAGTGTCATTACCAACTTGAATAAATGCCTCGAAAGATCTGTTATGAAAACAGTGGGAACTCCATTTCCCCGAGGTGTACTGTGACGCTGATGAAATTCTCCCTTTAGCCTTTCAGTGTAAATGTTTCTGTTCCCTTTTCAAGATCTATACATCTTCCTTCCAGAGGCCTCTCTGCAATATCCAGTGAAAGGGAGATTGTGTAATAGGAGCCTAAATAGAATCCCTACAGTGTGGAAGCAGGCCATTCAGCCCATCAAATCTACACCAACCTTCTGAACAGCATTGCACCCAATCCCATCCCTGTAACCCTGCACTTCCCATGGCCAATCCATATAACTGCACATCTTTGGACTGTGGGAGGAAACTGGAGCACCCAGAGGAAACCAACACAGACACAGGGAGAACATGCAAACTCCACACAGTTGTTCAAGGTTGGAATTGAACCCAGGTCCCCTGTACTGTGAGGCAGTAGTGCTAACCGCTGAGCCAACATGCCTCCCAACTGGCTGATTGATCTGCAGATTGCCTTCCTTTGGAGGCAGATCGAAACCTTAACCCCGCTAGCCCTCTGCCACAAGAGACCAGAATTAGATGATTAGCATTTTGGTACCACAGGGCAAAGGGCATAGTTGCTTTCAACATGGAAGGAATATTTTGTAATATCAAGCATTAAAGATTTCTTGTAGATTGTTACAAGGTTAAAACAAGTTCAAAGCAGAATTAGAGGGCTGATTACTAAATATCACACAAAATAATCGAGAGCTGGGGGAATTCCAGGGTCCTGATCCTGCCATCAGTACTGCGTTGAGATTCTTTGGGCAGCAACTAGCAAACAGGCTTCAGAGCAGGAGTAGGCCATTCTGCCCATTGAGTCTGCCTACCGTTCAATGAGATCATGACTGATCTTAAAATCCTCAGCTCCACTTTCCTACCTTTTCCCTTTAACCCTTGATTCCCTTGCTCGTTAAAAATCTGCTCTTGCTGCTCATTTAGGATGGCAGACTGGTTCCCCAAGGCCTATAACAGTGGAAGCAGGCAGCTCCATCTGGAGAGGGGGCCACTGCTGAGGACAGTAGGGAAACGGGAGACCCACTTAAACTGGACATACACTTGCAAGCCTCCTTCACTTTTAAAAGTAAAGTAAGCCCAAAGCCTCCCTCTGAAGCCATCGGTGTGGAAGGGAAACCCTGCCATAAACCTGGTCACGGTTGAGGTTGTGGTCTTTACATTCTTACACTTTGCTCATTAGCTGAGAATGAGAGGAGACACCACTGCCCAGAAGAGAAAATCCAGTAAAACTGGTGAACGAGGCATATGGTCAAACTCATCTTGTAGGCTTCAAAATGGAGGACCAATCCGTACATTTCCAAACCCTGAGTTTTTCCCTTAGTGTGGCCCCTGGACCTGTTGCTGGTGAGCCACCTCCACATTGCTGCTGGGCTTGGTGAAGGGAGAAGGAATGGTCTGACACTGGGAAGGTGCCAGCAGCATCTGAAACCCAACACTGCCCAGGGCCTTCACATTAACTGATGGTCCAATGCCTCTGCAACATTGAGCCTTCGGCAAGTACACGTAGCTGTGCGAACTCCCACCAAAGAGCCAATCTTTGGAAAGACCCCACTACCCCATATCTCCATGAGGCTGCCATAATTCCTGTCAATTATTCTCTTATTTCTATAAGATTTTATCGCTCTCTGTTGGCTGCTTTCAAGTACTGCAGAAAATTACCTGTCTCAATTCCTTCTGTGTAATTAGTATGTAATGTGCTGAGATTTCACATCCCCTCTGTATCGAGAAGACACTGAACCTTGTTTTGAATTGTGTACAAAATCAAGACTTAAATTTTGTTGCTTCAGATGTGTATTTTGACTCTTCCATATATATTAAGCCAATAAACACCATTTCAAGAAACCAATGTCTCCCATTTTCATTATTACTGTGGCATTGATAAAAACAGTTAAAACTAAATTTTGGAAATGTTGTAACAAATGTTTTCTTTCTGTCCAGGCACTCTGTTATTTCACATAGGGAGACAGTTCTTAATTTCCATCTGAGCTGTTAATGCAGGCACAGTATGTAATTTTAATGGCACTTTGCCTGTACATACAAAAAAAAGTTTATGTGCACTGACATATAGTCAAACTGACAATGAGGAAGGGTCACCGGACCTGAAACGTTAACTCTGATTTCTCTCCACAGATGTGCCAGCCCTGCTGAGCTTTTCCAGCAATTTCTGGTTTTGGCTGTGATTTACTACATCCCCAGTTCTTTCGGTTATTATGAATTAATTCTATGTGCCTATTATCATCAACCTTAAAGTATTGACAGTTAGTTTAACACAGAAGCCATGAGCAGGTGTAGGCCATTTGGCTCTTTGACCCTGCTCCACCATTCAACATGATCATCATTGATTCTCTCTGAATTCCCTATTTATTTTCCCGCTTTCTCCCCATGCCCCTTGTTGCCTTTATATTGAAAAGTTATTGATCTTTTTCTTGAACACAGTCAATGACTTGGCCTCCACAGCCTTCAGTGATAGAAAATTCTACAGGTTCACTTCCCTTTGAGTGAAGAAATCTTTCCTCATCTCAATCCTAAATGACCTACCTGCATCCTGAGACTGGGTCCCCTGGTTCCAGCCACCCCAACCAGGGTTGGACAGACTAGGTGCAGGAAGGATGTCATATTTTCAGCAGCTTCCCAAAGTGCCAAATAAGAAGTTGAAAGGCCATGACTCGAAATATTGATTCTGTTAATTTCTCTCTCCACAGATGCTGCTTGACCTGACGACTATTTCCAGCAATTTTTGTTTTTAAAACCAAACAGTGGCTGGTTTGTGTAATGTTGATAAGTGTTCTTTAATGTTTGAATTATTAGAGTTCAAGCCTGATCAAATGAGAACTCCATCTCTTTTAATTCCACAAGTGGCTTGTACAGAAAAACCCCATGATTAGATGGAACCAAACCCCTCCTAGTGGTTGTATTACACATTACATGTGTTTAATAGGGCAATGTTCTCTACTGAAATACTTATACAGAACATTTTAGGTCCTAGCTGTAACACGTGATACATAACAACATGAAATTGACAGGATTTTATGCTTTTAGTCATCCAGAGTTATTTGCTTATAGCTGAAGAAGCATGAAATTAAGGGAATGCAAACGAAAAGGCTTTTCCCAATTTAAAGACGTCAATTACAAAACGTGTGTATTAGGCTTCCCGGAGAAGGATTCATTGAAGTATCAAAGATGCTGGAAATTGATTTTTAGCACTTCCTGTGGAGTTCACCTAAGTCTGTGAAACCGATGAAAGCCATTGGCTCATCGATCCTTCCTAGTACCACAGTGGGAGTGCTGCACTGTCAGGGGTGCAGTCTTTCAGATAAAATGTTAAGCCAAACTCCCTTCTGACTCTCAATGGATGGAGAAAATCTGTGCATAAGCAGAAGAGGTGTGCTCCCTTTGTTTCCCTATTCAATATTTATCACTCTGCCATTTTAACAGAGGCATTTACAGTGAATGGGTTACATTCGTTTAAACAGCACTGGAGTAAGTTTGATAAAGTTTTTTCTGCCCTTCTTATCCCTCTATAGTATCAGACATTCTGGAGGAGGAAGCCACATAAGATAATAATATATAGAAGCAAAAATAGGCCATTCGCCTCATTGAGTCTGCTCTAACATTCGATCATAGCTGATATGTTTCTCAACTCCATTCTCCTACCTTCTACCTGTAACCTTTGATCCATACTAATTGAGAAACTATCTATCTCTGTCATAAATACATCCAATAACTTGGCCTCTACAGTCCTCTGTGGCAGTGAGTTCCACAGATTCACTACATCTCTATTCTAAAGTGTTGCCTCCTCACCCTGAGGCTGTGCCCTCAGGTCCTAGTCTCTCCTACTAATGGAAACATTTTCTCCATGTCCAATCTATCCAGACCTCTCAATACTCTGTAAATTTCAACCAGATCTCCCCAATGCTTCTAAACTCAATCGAGCACGACCCAGAGTCCTCAATCGCTTCTTATGTGACAAACCCTTCACCCTGGCACCATTCTTTTAAACCTCCTCTGGATCCCCTCCATGCCAGCACGTCTTTCCTTAGACATGGGGCCAAAACTGCTCACAATTTTCCAAACGCGCTCTGATCAGGGCCTTAAAGAACCTCATCAGTACATCTCTGCTCTTGTATTCTAGCCCTCCTGAAATGAATGTTCACGTTGCATTTGCCTTCATGACTTCCAAAAGAATCTGCATCTAAATCTTAAGGGAATCCTGAGCTAGAACTCCTAAGTACATTTGTGCTTCAGATTACTGAAGCCCTTCCTTATTTAGAAAATAATCTATGTCTGTATTCTTCCTACCAAAGTGCATCATCTCACACTTTCCCATGCTGCATTCCATCTGCCACTTCTTTGCCCAATCTCCTAGCCTGCCCAAGTCCTTCTGCAGCCTCCCTGCTTCCTCAATACTACCTGTCCCTCCACCTATTTTTGTGTCATCTGCAAACTTATCAACAATGCCCTCAGTTCTTTTGTCCAGATTGTTAATGTATAATGTGAATAGTTCTGACGGTGCAGATTCGATGGGTCAAATGGCCTCTATCTGCACTTTAGGGATTCTATGATAACTGCTTATGAGGCATGATCAGATTTTGACACACTTACAAAGACTGAGGACAGTGCGATGGAAAAGATTAACACACACTAGAATGAATATCAGAAGTGCTGAAACAATTTCTAGGATAGCATTGCTTCCAAGCAGCATTTGTAGCACAAAGGGTGAAATCAGCAATATCACAGATAATAGAGGACACTATGGTAACAAATTGGATAGAACATCAGGTGACAGTATGAAAGAAATAGTAACTGATAGAAGTGGGGACAAAAATGCTATTGATAATTTTTGAGAAGCAAAGAGAATTTGGGATTTACAATAAGCGAATGAACCCCAGAAATGCTCAGGATGTGGTCAATCAATGTTTCAGAGGCAATTCAAAATACCACTACACTATGAAGTGCCCCAAACAATGTATAATTGAAAAGTATTCAAATCTCAACATGAAACAGAAGATTCGGAGGAAGAAAATGCAGATACAGATCAAAGACGGGGTTACAAGAAGTTTCAGCCCAGAGCTGAATGCATTGGTGGGACAGTCTTTCAACTTTGCAGTATTAGACAGTGGATACGTATCTTATGGGTGTGGAAGAGACTGGATAAAATGTTACCTAGACCCAGAGCACGAAGGTTTGAGTCAAAGTAAAGGAATCTGAGAGGTCTGCCAGTTTGAGATTTAGAAAAGCTAATACTAAAATCTTTGACAAGAGTGGTTATTCCTTGTAAAATATCTGGAATCAATCATTTTATTAGCATGGATGTAGTGTCTAGTGAAATACCCTTGTTATTAAGTAGACTTCGATGAAGAAAGCACAGATGAAACTGGATGTGGAAAATGATAAAACTCTTTAGAAAATTTATGAATTTGCAATTTACACAATCAGAACACATGTATTCCTTTATTAGCTTCTCCACAAAAGAAACTAAAGACATGTTATTGACATCAGAGTGGAAATTTAGAAGATAAAAAATTGAGATACAATTACATAGGCAATTTGCCCAGGTGCCCTCCAAAAAGTTAAAACTTTTGTAAAGGATGCAGGAATAGGGATGGGGAGTATGATAAACTCAGAGAAGAGACAGTGATAGATGTGAGATTTGTAAAAAGAATTGAAGGACACTATCATGACAAAAATAAAGTTTGCCCTTAGCAGGAGACTTCAATTAGGTAGTGGCTATGGAATTCAGGGTATGGGATAAAGAATTTTCATTTTACATTTCATACATTTGGCAACGAGATTTAATCAGGTAACACAAACGCACAGTAAAGATTTTAAAAATTGCTAATAAAATCATGAAGAAGTGGACAAGTACTGAACTTGGATCACTGACAACATTTCTCACTGATAATGGCAGTGGAGGGGGTTAGTTTACATGATGAATTCAGAGATATGTTTATGAACATATAGTGACGAGCACAGCAGCAGAAAGCACTTTGGCGGTGGGGTATGTGAAAAAAAATGCAATAATAGATCAAATGATTCATAAAATGTTGGCAGATCAGCCAAACTGTAAATTATCATCTATGCCAGCGTGGGCTGTACATGCTGAGAATTTGTTGCAGATGGTGGGAGGATAAAGTTTGTAGCAGTTTGTGGTACAAATCCAACAAAGTTCCATTAGTAATATGCAATTAGCCCCCATTTTAGGAAAGGGTCACAATTAGTACTAAATAAAAACCGAAAGAACTGCTGTCAATCAGGAACAAAAACCGAAGTTGCTGGAAAAGCTCAGCAGGCCTGGCAGCATCTGTGAAGAAAAAATTAGAGTTAATATTTTGGGTCTGGTGACCCTTCCTCAGAAAAAGTATAATAGTCACATTTCTGCAATGACAATATCTGAGGATACATTCTGAGGAAGGGTCATCGGATGCAAAACGTTAACTCTGATTTTTTTTCTTCACAGATGCTGCCAAACCTGCTGAGCTTTTCTAACAACTTCTATTTTTCTTCCTACAATTAGTCCTACTTTTTAGTATATAAAAAGGATTTTACCAAAACCAAAGTCTCAGAAAGAATTCAGATCCTTAAAAAATAAGGTAAGGCCATCGGAAATCAGTTTGAGTCAGAGCAAAACGTTTTACTATAAGAGGGAGGAGCTTAAAGAATGGGGAGGCCGAGAGAAGGATATTGTTAAACACAGAAAAAATAATAATTGTACAGCATGGAAACCAGACTGTTCAGACACATTCTTTGAGATTGCTTGAAATGAGTTACAAATGGGCACCTTCTGAAGTTAGAGAAAATAGTGAGGAGCCAGGTACTTCTCATATTCAAATGTTGCACAGCAACGAGGATCAAACTGCCACAACTGATGGTTCGTCTGACGATGGTCAGATCAGTTCTGATGGTCAATATGAGGCCATTTGTCCCAACGGACAACTGCTAAAAGTGAGTACCTAAGTCAAATATTGACTAGAAGGAGCTGGACATCGGAGAAATGTAACTATTATACGTTGAACACGGGAAGGCCACTGGAAAATATAATCTCTGGATGACTATACAGGATGAGGGGCAGCAAGTATAGCCCATGGATTGGGAACATGAAGTACAAAGATGGAAGGGAAGAAAATGCAATGTAAAATCAAACAGTGGGTCTAGGAGTGGTCATGCCCCTAGAAAGTGATCATGAACTGCTGAAAGAAATCCTGTTAAAAGGGGGAGGAGATCGAACAGTAGCAGCTCAGAAAGAAGTAGAAGGCAGGATAGAGAGCTTAGTTTAACAATAACAAGAAATATAATATAAACAGGAATACCACAAGGAGCAGAAGCCCATGTGGTAGGGAAGTCTTAGTGGCCATGAACAGACAAGGAGACAAGTTCATAAAAGATGCCAAACAACAAGAACTACAAAGCTAGAAAGAATTTTGGGTTTACAACAGAAGGGTCAGATAGGGAACAACCAATGCTATCACATAAGTGGATATGAACTGAGAATGGTGTCCTCTGATGAGAGTTATAAGTTTAAAGCAAGGCATGAGGTTTTGAAGAGAAACTAGGGGATTAAGACATAAAAGTAGATCTATGACAGCAGGAAAAGAATTTTGAAAATCGTCATGGCATTGTTAGCAACAAATACTGAAACATGCAGATCAATTAGTATTAAAGCCACATTTCTGCAGGGAGATCAGAGGGAAGTGTTCCTTTGTCTTAAGAGGAGGCACCAAATGGGGAACTCAGCAAGTCCCATTTTCCTGCTCTTTCCTCATTTACCTCAGTTGCTTGTTAAATTTCCTTGAAAGCCACAATGGAACTACCTCCACCACTTTTTCAGTGTATTCCAGATGCTAACTATTCAATGTGGTAGAAAAGCTTTCCCCTTGGTGGTGAGATCAATGATCAGGAGATAGATTTAAGGGCAAGGCGGGAGGCTTAGATGTGTTATGAAGAAGATTTTTTCACCCAGAGTGTGGTAGGAATCTGGAACTCATCGCTTGTAAGGATGATAGAGGCAGAAACCCTGATAACATTTAAGAAGTATATAGATGTGCACTTGCAATGTCAAAGCATAAAAAGCTATGGGCCAAGTGATGAAAAATGGGATTAGAATAGTTAGGTGGTTGCTTTTGATTGGTGCAGTCTCGATAGGCTGAAGTGCCTTTCTCTATGACTCTATGGCAATTCCTCTTCACAGGCATCCTCTGGTTCTCAATCCTTTCACCAATGAGAACAGTTTCTCTCTAACTAGCCCTCTCTAGACCCCTCGTGATTTTGAACAACTGTAGCAAACTTCTTCACAAACCCCTCATCTCTAAGAAGAACAGTCTCAGCCGCCATAGTCTGTGCACTGAACCGCAATCCTGTATCCTTGGAACTATCCTTGCAAATCTTCTCTACACCATCTATAATGTTTTCATATCCTTCTAAAGTATGGTGTCCATAATGGGACACAACGCCACAACTGAGACCAAATCAGCTTCACTATAACTGCTGGAAAACTCGATGTTTCGGGCCTAAACCCTTCATCAGAAGGGTTTAGGCCCGAAACGTCGAGTTTTCCTGCTCCTATGATGCTGCTTGACCTGCTGTGTTCATCCAGCCCCATGCTTGTTATCTCGGATTCTCCAGCATCTGCAGTACCTTTTATCTCTATCACTATAACTGCTGTTCTTTTGCTATCCTGTGCACATAGGACTCCATCTGTGTTAGTGGGATGAGCTTCAAATGTTAACGGATGTGAGTCATGCTTCTTTTTTCCAGCATTATTACTTTCTTGCAGTGATTGTGAATGCAGAATTCTTGCACAATGATATCTAGGGTTAAAGTAGATCATTTCTGTTTTGTTGGCTGACTTAATGCTGATCAGCAACTTTGCAGTGAATGAGTGCCTTGGCATACAGCCAGGAATTTAGATGATGTGTACCAGAATATGCAACATCCACAGTTTAGCTGGTGCACTTACCATCTATCTGTTCAAAGTGTCCTTACTCCCCAGAATCCAAAAATAAGCCTTTCATACAGTAAATTATGGAGATCTTGCCTTGTAAACATCCTGAAATTAAATGAAACAACTCAGCAAATAAAGTAGAATTATGAGTACAAATTGGAAATTCACCAGAAGCCTCCACTGAGTTTACATTGTTTTCTCCAGGACATAATTTTAGTGGTGACAATCAGTGTAATATTTGACTCAATGTGCTCCATTTCCTTGTTTGTCACCCCTTGTTTTTGACTGATGCTTTGCAGAAACACTAACTGCACCTATTCCCGTTGTTAAAATATGGAGGTTCAGTGCACACATCAAGACGTATGGTCACTAGATTGTGCTTCATGCCACTCAATGGCCGGGATATTCCCATGGCTGGACAGTCATTATCCCAGTGTAGATGGGAATTGTGCCTGCGGAATCCCCATCATAGCAGGATCTGAAGAAATTTCCCGGGAAATTTCAGCTGGGCAATTTTCCTACACCTGGAACCCTCTGAAAATCTCAATTTAAATCAGAAGATTCTGATGAAATTAAGTAAAGCAAAATTTTCAGTAACTGACACCAATAGGACCAGGAGTGTGCTATTTAACCAACTATTCTGTATAATCAAGAGGTAACATAACCGCAGATGATCCTGACCAAGTGAAGATTCAAGACATCAATATCCCTCAAAAACGCAATGCAAAGACATCAAGACATCTCTTAAAATCAATGTAAAAACACAGTAGATAATAAAAACATGATGCAGGAGGTATACACGCCAGCATAAATACTTGGACATCAGGGTATTTGAGGGATATAATTAAAGCCAGCTTATCAAGAGTGCCGGTTAAAACAAAGTTTGCTGTAATTACTCAAGAAAAGTTAGAACCATAGAATTCCTACATTGCAGAAAGAGGCTATTTGGTCCATTGAGTCCACACCATCCCTCCAAAGACCATCCCACCCTGACCCACCCCTATGTCTGTAACCCTGCATTTCTCATGGCTAATCCATATATACCCTTGGGCACTACAGGCAATTCAGCATGGCCAGTCCACCTCAACGATACATCTTTGGACTATGGGAGGAAACTAGAGCACCAGAGGAACCCCATGCAAACGCAGGTGGAGAATATGCAAACTTCACACAGACAGTCATCTGAGGCTAGGAATAAACCTGGATCCTTGGTGCTGTGAGGCAGCAGTGCTAACCATTGAGCCACTGTCCTATTAGACTACTAAGTACATGGTTTAACTCCTGAGTAACTATACAACTGACCCCTTACTTATCTCACACATTCCCAACTACATTTTCCGAGACCCTTTACACATCCACACCCAGACCTAACACATCTCTATTTGCACTGGGAACCAACATCCCATGTCCCCGTACCACACCCCCTATCCTGGGCCTGTCAGTACTCGCTTTCCCAGCTCTGAACCTGAAGGTGACAGGGAGAGAGTGCATGATTCACACAGACAGTAAATCTGACTTTATCAGGGTCATTTGAACTTTTTGTAAAAGGCCTTAAAGCATTACCCTCTTAGTTAGTCAGTAAAACATCTAGCCTTCGCCTGAAACACAGGGCCATTCTTGATTCCTTCACCTTTCTTTATGCCTACTTTACCAAACCTTTTCAAATTGTTCAACAGTTACAATCAGACTGGACAAAGCCCTATGAAGAAAATTGGGAAAAGTAATTGGCTAAAAATAAAACAGGATTAGTGAAGATTGCATCATTGATAGAGTCTCATTCTGGCTGAGCTCAGTGGGATAAATCCGTAAATATTGACCACTTTCTCATCCATCCTTGTGCTGCTGCTGGATAAACCTGTTCCCTCAGAAGTTGAAATGTTCCCTCTGCTTTGGACGAGGATGTTGCTGGGACTGGGGAGTTTGAGTGTATGAGCAGTTGGATAGGCTGGGACTTTTTCCACTTGAACGTAGGAGGTTGAGGGAGTGACTACAGAGGTTTATAAAATCAGGAGGGGTAAAGATAAGTGAATGGCAGGTGTCTTTTTCCCGTAGAGTGGGGGATTTCAAGATTAGGGTGCATACTTTTAAGGTGAGAGGAGAAAGATTTAAAAAAGACACAAAGGGCAAATTTTTTACACAGAGAGTGGTTTGTGTGTGGATTGAACTTCCAGAGGAGACAGTATGGTATGCAGATGCTGGAAGCTAGAGTCAATAAGTGTGGATCTGGAAAAGCACAGCAGGTCAGATAGCATCCAAACAGCAGGGAAGTCAACGTTTTGGGCCAAAACCCTTCATCAAGACTGGGAACGGGGAGGGGAGTCCAGCAATAAATAGAGGTGCGAGGAGGTTGGGGCTAAGGGGGGAGGGTAGGTGGGATGGAGATAGGTGGATGCAGGTATGGGGTTATTGTGGTTGGTCAGTGGGAAGAGTGAAGCAAATAGGCGAGTCGGAAGATGGATAGGTTGGGGGTGGAGAGGTTTTGAAGCTGGTAAAGTCAATATTCAAGCCATTGGGCTGTAAGCTTCCAAGGCGAAATATCAGGTATTGTTCCTCCAGGTTAAGTTTGGCCTCACTCTGACAGTGGAGGAGGGCAAAGATGGACACGTCACCAGGGAAGCGTTAAAATGGATGGCAACCGGAAGGTCAGGTTGATTGGTGAATGCAGAGCTCAGGTGTTCCGCGAACTGGTCCCCAAGTCTGTGTTTGGTCTTCCCGATATAGAGGAGACCACATTGGGAGCAACGGATACAGTAGATGAGGTTAGATGAAGCGCAGGTGAATCTCTGCCGGATTTAGAAGGATTGTTTGGGGCCTTGGACAGTGGTGAGAGGGGAGGTGTAGGAGCAGGTATAGCAGGGTGTACCGGGTGTGGTGGAGAGGTTGGTGGGGATTGTGGAGCTGACGAGAGAGTCGTGGAGTGAATGGTCCCTATGGAATGCGGACAGGGGTGGGGAGGGAAATATCTTTTTGATGGTGAGGTCTGGAAATGGGGGGCGGAAGGGGCTGGCAATGTTGATGAACCTTCCACCAAACCCTCAAATTCACCTGGACCATTTCTGACACCTCCCTCCCCTTCCTGGACCTCTCTGTCTCCATCTCCGGTAACTGACTCACCACTGACATCCAATTCAAACACACTGACTCCCACAATTACTACACCTCCTCTCACTCACCCTCCTGCAAAAATTCTGTCCCATTCTGACAATTCCTCTGCCTCCACCACATCTGCTCTCAGGATGAGGCATTCTACTCCAGGACTTCCCAGATATTCTCCTACTTTAGGAACTGTAGTTTCCTTCCTCGGTTATTAAGGATGCCCTCAACAGCATGTCCCCCGTTTCCTGTGCTTCTATCCTCACACCTTCTCCCCCCCAACATCAATAAGGATAGAGTCCCCTTAGTCCTCACATACCACCCGCAGGAGGTGCTACACCTGCCCCTACACCTCTCCTCCGACCTCCATCCAAGGTCCCAAACAATTCTTCCAAGTCCGGCAGAAATTCACCAGAACTTCATCTAACCTCATCTACTGTATCCATTGCTCCAAATGTGTTCCCTCTACATCAGGGAGACCAAATGCAGACTTGGGGACTGGTTTGCGGAACACCTGCGCTCTGCACGCACCAACCAACCTGACCTTCCGGGTGCCACCCACTTTAATTCCTCCTCCCACTCCCTTGGTGACATGTCCATCTTTGGCCTCCTCCACTGTCACAGTGAGGCCAAACGTAAACTGGAGGATCAACACCTGATATTTTGCCTTGGGAGCTTACAGCCCAATGGCCTGAATATTGACTTCAGGGCTTCAAAATCTCTCTATCCAACTCACCTATCCACTCCACCGTTTCCACTGACCAACCCCTACCTGCATCCACCCATTTCTATCCCACCCACACTCCCCCTAGCCCCGTCCCATCTCGCAATTTATTTCCAGGCTCCCCTCACCCCTCCCCAGTCCTGACAAAGGGTTTCGGCCCGTAACGTTGACTCCTCAGATGTTGTCTGACCTGCTGTGCCTTTCCAGTTCCACATTTGTGAACTTCCAGAGGACACGATTGGATGCAAGTACAGTTACAACATTTTAAATCCATTTAGATAAGTACACGAATAAGAAATGTTGGAAGGATATGGGCCAAGCATAGGCAGGTGGGTCTGGTTAGTTTGGGATAATGGTCAGCATGGACTGGTTGGACCAAAGGGTCTGTTTCCATGCTGAATGACACTATGACTCTATAAAAGACCCTAAATTGATCTGTTAATATTCCTGTGTCTTTAGTGCTTGTACCAGACTGGATCTTGCAGAGCAAATTCTGCTTTCACCACAATTTACATATCCAATTAAGCACTGCTGTAGTGCATTGCTGGCACAGAAAATAATTTAACAATTTTCCTTTGTTTTGTAATTTGACATTTACTGCTTGAAACTAAATGGCTTCAAAGGACTAAAACTAATTATCTAGCCAGCCTTGCATAACAGCTGTTGTATCCAGTTATTGTTGTCACAATGAAACGTACCAACCAGATAAGTTTTCAGGTATTCAACTGAGAGACCTGAGGTGGTGGTGCACTTGGAGAAAGCAGACGCAGAGAAATGGAGTGTAACAGGTAATGGTCAGCAGGTCCATCAGGGAGCTGCTCTTTTTGGACGCTTCAGATCTGAACAATGACCTGCTGTATGATTCTGAATTTGCTGTTGTATTGCTGTTCAGATGGATTGTGGAAACCTAGCCCTGGGGAGTGCATCCTGTGACCATAGCTCTTTGATTGGCTCAAGTCCATCATTCTGCATCTTCTCTCTCTCTCCTTTTTGCACCTCTTTCTCTCCTCATGCACTTCTCATTTCACCTCACTCTCTCACTTGTCCACCTTTCTCCCATGCTCCTGCTAATCAGATCATAGATGTTGCTTCCATAGATGGTGATTCACTTCATCCCCTGTTGTAATGTATGAAACACAAATGGTGCTTCCCAATCTGCCAGTATCCATCAGAATGCATCCGGAACTCATAAGAAGTCTCTGCTACTTAACAAAATCTCCCTGAAGAGATTGTTAGCTAAAGTTGAAACTCATGAAATCAGAGGCAAATAGTTGACAGGGAGCAGAGCAGAGAGAATAGGCTGATACACAAATTGACAGGGCAGTATAAGGGCCCATGTTGAAGCCTAAATTATCTACTACATTAATGATTTAGACAATGAAATGACAGGCCACATATTGAGCTTGTTCATGGCACAAAGGTTGACAGCAGGTAAACTGCTTGGGTATAAGTATAAACTACAGATATTAATAAATTAAGTGAATGGGAAAATACTAACAAATGAATTTCTATGTCGGTAAATATAAAGACTTTAAAAAAAACTTTGAATGGTGAAAAGCTAGAAATAGTGGAGATCCAAAGAGATTTGGAGGCCCAGTTAATGAATAGCTAAAACTTCAGGAACAGGACCAGAAAATATAAAAATAAAGAAGAAATCATGAAACATAAACAGAAATGTTGGCAATATTCAGTCGGTCTGACAGCATCTGTGGAGAGAGAAACAGAATTGAGTCCAACATGACCCTCCTTCAGAAGGAATTCTGAACTTCATAACTGGTAGACTAAGATATAGAGGTTTGAAGTCAAGCCTGGACCGCTGTGAACAGATCTCAGCACCACATCTCAAGGTGCTTATAGTAGTCTTGAAGAGAGTGGAGGGCAGATTTACCCAAATGATACTTTAATGATGTGTTAACTCAGAAGGTTAAATCATGAGGAAAATTGCTCAAAGTACAGAACACCTCCACTTAGAACGGGTGGTAAAAGTTGAGAAGTCTCTTCTTGCAAAAGAGCAATTATTGCTGGATGAGTTATTAATTTTGAATCTGAGCCAGATGGATTATCAAGAGATATTAAGGGATCTGTAGTAAAAGTAGGGGGTTGACCACGTTGAAAGGTGGAAAGGGACTGAGAGCCTGATTGGCCTGCCTCTCTTCCAATGCCTTCTCTGCCAAACACTTGCTAAAAGGCACTGACAGAGCTGCTTGCTGCCTTTAGGGAATTTGGATTATCTGAAGTTTATAGATCTCAAGGAAGTACAAGTTAATCTCATCTCCTTTTCTTTACTGGAATCCCTAAAATGTATGCTAGAGACATCAATACCAAAACACTGTTTACTCCAGTTTAAGAGCCTCTCATGAGCATGCAATTGTGACATTCAGTAATGTACTAATTCTCAACTTGCCTGTCTGAATGGTGACCCCAATTCTGTTAAACATGTTACCTAACTGCATGCAGCCAAACTCACCTCAATGAAACACTAAGTGAGTGGACTGGATTCAAGTTGCAGACGCTCTTTAAAAATCTTCAATTTTAACTTCCCACCCATTCTTAGCTTGTAAACCAACCACCACCCCGACCAACTTTATATCTCAGAGAAAGAGTCTTGATTACTATGGATCAACTTCAAAATCCAATTACGGATTACAAAACCATCAATTTAACTGCAAGACTGGTGCATGGGAGGTTAGCCTAGAGAAATTGCTGCTGTTTCCTTGCAAACAATATGATTTGCAAAAAAAAAAAATTTAGTCAATGTTTCTTTTTGGCAGTTTGTCAGACAAGCCTTGAACTTCCTCTGTGAACATTAGGAATGAACTACATATTGGGACCACGTACAATCTCATTGTGTACTGTTTTTTATAGGAGTGATTGAAGTATTTAAAAAGTTGTTTCAATTACTAATATTCACACAATTGACGTTCAAGGCCCAAACACATTTTTGTCCTTCTAAACTGTTCAATCCAACTTTGTATTTTTTAAAAACATTATAAGATTGTCTCTCTTCACTCTCCACCATCTCTGTGTGTTTCATTTGCTCTGGTACTGAAATCATTTAGATCTTGTACTATAATTTAGTGTAACAATGATATTTATTTTATACTTTCATGGGACTTGGGTGTCACTGGCTAGTCCAGCCTCTATCATTCATTCCTAATTGCCCCTGAGAAGATGATGATGAGCTCTGTCTTCTTGAACCACTGCAGTTCTTGGGCTGTAGCTACATCCACAATGTTGTTAGGTAGGGAGTACCCAGATTTTGATCCAGTGATAATGAAGAAACAGTGATATAGTTCTGAGTCAGGATGGTGTGTGGCTTGGAAAGGAACTTGTGGGTGGTGATGTTCGCATGTATCTGAGACCATTGTCCTTTTAGATAGTGGAAGTTGGATATTGAAGGTGCTGTGACGGCCTCTTTGGTGAGTTACTGCAGATGTTTTGTAGATTGTACACGCTACAGCCACTGTGCCTCTGTTGTGAAGGGAGTGAATTTTGAAGGTGATGGATAGGATGTCAGTCAAGCAGGCTGTTTTGTCCCGGATGCTGTCATGTGTTTTGAGTGTTGTTGGAGCTGCACCCATCCAGGCCACTGTGGAGTATTCTATCACATTCCTGACTTGTGCCTGGTAGATGATCGACAGGATTTGTGGAGTCAGAAGGTGAGTTACTCACTGTAAGATTCCCAACTGCTGACCTGCTCTTGCAACCGTTGTGTTTATATGGCAAATTTACTTCAGTTTCTGGTCAGTGGTAACCCCAGGATGTTGATAGTGGGCGATTCAGTGATGCTAACACCACTGATTGTCAAAGGTTGATGTTTACATTCACTCTTGCTTGGCATGGTCATTGTCTAGGACTTGTGTGGGGTGAATGTCATTTGTCACTGATCAGTCCAAACCTGAAGTTGCTTAAGTCTTGCCGTGTTCAACATGGACTGCTTCAATATCTCAGCAGTTGCAACTGGTGCTGTATATGGTGCAATATCGGCAAATGTCCCTACTTCTGACCCTATGATGGAGGGAAGGCATTGATAAAGCAACTGAAAAACGGTTATGCCCAGGACTCTACCCTGATGAACTGCTGTAGAGATGTCCTGGAGCTGAGATTACTGACTTCCATACAACCACGATCATCTTCCTATGTGCCAGGTATGACTCATACAGGTAGAGAGATTTTCCCCGATTCCCAAAAACTGCAGTTTGCAAAGGGATCTTTATGCTGAGATGGTCAAATTCGGTCTTCGGTGTCAAGGGTAGGCTCTCTGACATGCTCTCTGGACTTCAATTCTTTTGTCCATGTTTGAATCAAGGCTGAATGAATTCAGGAGCTGAGTGGCCCAGCCACAACCCAAACTGAGCATTAGTGAGCAGCTTAATGCTGAGTAAGTGACACTTGATGGCACTATTGACAACAACTCTCATCATTTTGTTGATGATGAATTAATGACTCTTGGACCAGGCTAGATTCATCTAGCTTTTTGTGTACAGGACATTCCTGGGAAATTTTCCACATCATCAGGTAGATGCTAGTGTTGCCACCTACTGAACAAAATTGGCTATTCCTGGAAGGCAAGCCTTCAGTGCTATTAACAAAATGACGTCAGGGCTGCGCAGTATCCCATGCCATTAGCTGTTTCTTGATATAACGTGGATTGATTTAAATTGGTTGAAGACTGGCATCTGTGATGCTGGGAACCTCAATACCACTGAGAAAACATATAATTATAAAGTTGCTGTAACCGAAACTGTTAATGCCTCTATGGATTAGCACAGCAAACAGTTAATGCTGACTGTTTGGTGTGTCCCAATGTGGATGTGTAATTACAATATACAGATAGATTAATGTGTCTGCTCGATAGCATTGCAATACTGGATGCACATTATTATTGTCCTGAACCTGGTGGATCAGTAAGGTTGAAAGTGTCATTTTGTAGTGCAAATTCAGTTAAATGTATTTAGAAAAAATTTTGAAAAAAAGTATGCTTGTCTGTCAATAACAAAGCATAATTGGATGGTGACTTGAATTACTGCTGAAGTAAGGTGAGCCAATTTAATCTATTTTCCTTTGCTGAGACAGTTTGGGTGAAGCACTGAAAACTGCAGTGGCAAGCTCAGTGATTGTAATCAGTGTATAGTGAAACTAAATACATTAAAGAAACCAGGAGATAGTAAAACTACAGATGCTGGAATCAGCGACAATATAGCGTGGAGCTGGAGGAACACAGCAGGCCAGACAGCATCAGAGGAGCAGGCAAGTTGACATTTCGGGTTGGGACCCTTCTTCAGAAATGGGGAGGGGGAAAGGAGCTGAGAGATAAATAGGAAGAGGAGGGGTGGGATGGGGGAACATAGGTGGGATGGTGATAGGTGAGTGCAGGTAGGGAGTGGTGGGGATTTGACCTGATGCAACCTGTCTATCCTCTCTCTCACCTATCTGCCCCATAGGTGATAGGTGGGTGCAGGTAGGGAGTGGTGGGAATTGGTCCGCCCCACCCATCCCACTGACCAATCCCCACCACTCCCAACCTGCACTCACATGGAGAAACCAGGGGATTCTGGAAAATCATGACTAGTACATTCACTTTCCCTGCAGTCAAATATTTTAGAATCCTAGGTCAACTGATCCTGGGGGTTTGTTTGATTTTAGTCCTTGAAATTTCTCCAGTACCTGTCTCTGCTGTTATTTACCTATTTTATATTAATTACCTTAAATTTCTCGCACTTCCTCACATTTATTAGCCCCTTGGTCCCCTCTATTTCTGGTATGCAACTTGTGTACTATAGTATGAAGACTGACGCAAGATATTTGTTCAATGTCAGTTCCTCAACGCCAAAATAATTTTTCCTGGCCTTTTTAAAGGACCAATGCTTACTTTAGTTACTCTCTTCTTTTTTACAGGCAATCTGTTTTTATATTTCTGGATAGTTTATTTTGGTTTTCTATTTTTTCTCTTTTTATCAACATTTTGGTGATCCTTTGCTGGTTTCCAAGACACTCAATATTCACTGTGTTCCTGGAACAGTATAAGCCCTTTCTATTAATCCAATGCTGTCCTTAACTACTTAAGTAACAGATGGATCTTTGAGGTTGTTGACTTGCTCGTCAAGCTGGCTTGTTTTTGTTCAGACGTTTTGTCACCATGCTAGGTGACTTCATCAGTGAGGCCCCTGCTGAAGCGATTTTGTTCTACTCTGCTGGGAATTTATACTGTCTGGTCTGTTATGATGAGTGGTGTCATTTCCGATTCTGTTCTGTATCTATATGGGTTTTGTATATGGGGTCCAATTCTATGTATTTGTTGATATTGTGGGTTGAAAAACATGCCTCTAGGAATTACTGTGCGTGTCTATGGTTGGCTTGGGCTACTATGGTTACGTTGTCCCAGTTAAACTGATGGCCTTCATTGTCCGAGTGTACTGATATTAGGGGAAGTGCGTTGTATTGGTTTGCTGCTAGCTGATGTTCGTGTATTCTGATGGCTAGCTTCCTTCCTATCTATCTGATGTTATGTCTGGGGCAGTCATTGCATTGGTATTTTGTATAGTACGTCTTCTGCATGCTGTGGGTATGGGGTCTTTAATCCTTCTAAGTGTCTGTCGTAACCTGGCTGTGGGGCTTGTGTGCTACCATGATTCCTAGTGGTCAAATGAGTCTCATTGTTAGTTCTGACATGTTCTTGATGTAGGGCAGCGTGGCCACTGTGTTAGGGCGTACTATGTCCTTGTATTGTTGTCTATTTAGTAGGCACCTGTGGATGAAGTTGCGGAGATATCTGTTCATAGCGAAGATTTTGTATAACTGCCCATCCTCTTTCCTGCGTAGTTCTGGTGTGTTGCAGTGAGTGGTGGCCCATTTAAATAGTGTCCTAATGTAGCTTTGTTTGTGGATGTTGGGGTGGTTGCTATGGAAGTTGAGGATTAGGTCAGTGTGGTTTGCTTTCCTGTATGCTGAGGCTTGGAACGTCCTGTTGGTCATAAATTCAACTCTGATGCCCAGAAACAGGTGCAGATTTTGTGGATATGGTGCCAATCGAGCGGACTGCTTTGTCCTGGATGGTTTCAAGCTTCTTGAGTGTTGTTGGAGCTGCACTCATCCAGGCAAGTGGGGAGTATTCCATCACACTCCTGACTTGTGCCTTGTAGCCAGTGGACAGGCTTTGAGAAGTCAGGAGGCGAGTTACTCTCCGCAGTATTCCCAGCTTCTGGCCTGCTCTTGTAGCCACTCTGTTAATGTGGTGAGTCCAGTTGAGTTTCTGGTCAATGGTAACCCCCAGAATGTTGACAGTGGGGAATTCAGTGATGGTAACACCACTGAATGTCAAGGGGCGGTGGTTAGATTGTCTCTTTTCGGTGATGGTCATAGCCTGGCATTTGTGTGCTGCGAATGTCACTTGCTACTTGTCTGCCCAAGCCTGGATATTGTCCAGATCTTGTTGCATATGAACATGGGCTGCTTCAGTATCTGAGAAGTCACGAATGGTGCTGAACATTGCGCAATCATCGGCGAACATCTCCACTTCTGACCTTATGATGGAGGGAAGGTCATTGAAGAAGCAGCTGAAGATGGTTGGGCTGAGGACACTACCCTGAGGAACTCCTGCGGAGATGTCCTGGAGCTGAGATAATTGACGTCCCACAACCATGAGCATCTTCCTATGTATCAGGTGTGACTCCAACCACTGGAGCGCTTGCTCCCAGTACCCATTGATTCCAGTTTTGCCAGGGCTCCTTAATGCCCACTCGGTCGAATGCAGCCTTGATATCAAGGGCTGTCACTCTCACCTCTGGAATTCAGCTCTTTTTTCCATGTTTGAACCAAGGCTGTAATGAGATCAGGAGCTGAGTGGCCCTGGTGGAACCCAAACTGGGCGTCACTGAGCAGGTTATTTCTGAGCAGGTGCTGCTTGATAGCACTGTTGATGATACCTTCCATCACTTTACTGATGATTGAGAGGAGACTGATGGGGTGGTAATTGGCTGGGTTAGATTTGTCCTGCATTTTATGTACAGGACATGCTTGGGCAATTTTCCACATTGTCGGCTAGATACTAGTGTTGTAACTGTACTGGAACAGCTTGGCTAGGGGAGCGGCAAGTTCTGGAGCACAAGTCTTCAGTACTATTGCTGGAATTGTCAGGGCCTGTAGCCTTTGCAGTATCCAGTGTCTCCAAACGTTTCTCGATATCTCGTGGAGCAAATCAAATTGGTTGACGACTGGTATCTGTAATACTGGGGACCACTGGAAGAGGCTGAGATTTAATCCCAGCGAACACGTTGTTCCCCAAACCCGCACCACCCAGTTCTATCTCCTTCTCAAAATCCACACTTTCCCAGTCGACCCGTTGTCTCTGCCTGCTCCTGCCCCACTGAACTTATCTCCACTTACCTTGACTCTGTCTTTTCCCTCCCTCCCCAGTCCAGGAACTCCCCACCTGCATTTGGGACACTACCCATGCTCTCCACCTCCTCCAGGAATTTCAGTTTCCCAGCCCCCAACACCTCATCTTCACCATGGACATCCAGTCCCTGTACACCAGACTTACTGGAGCTTGGTTTAGGCATTGATGAGTGGAGCTGTAATTAGACAAATTCCACCATCTGTCGTGGCGGGATTTGAACCTGGGTCCCCAGAGCATTACCTGGGTCTCTGGATTAACAATCCAGCCATAATACCACTAGGCCATCACCTCCCCTGATGAAGGGTCTAGCCCTGAAACATCGACTCCTACTCCTCTGATGCTGCTTGACCTGCTGTGTTCCTCCAGCTCCACACTATATCAACTCTTGCTCTACAAATGACAGTTTCAGTCTAAGTAAAATTTTCCAAAGTGCTACCAGACACCACACCATAGAGCTGTTCTCTCATTACAGAGAGAGAGGGATGTCTGATGATGGCTTAAACTGAGGGTCACCAATCCTCAGTTGAGGGAAGAGGTTGAGGAGGTAGGGCCTTCATGGTAGCCTCAGCTGGTGTGGGAATTGATCCTATGCTGTTAGCAGCATGCTGCAGTGCAAACCAGCAATTCAGTCAACTGAGCTAACCAACCCCTGCTTCAGCTGAAGTAGGTTCATACTGTATGACTAGTGCAAAGAATAAAGATGGTTTAAGAGACTAGACACATGATCCTTTCATCCCACTGCTGCCAGCGCAGAAGACTGTTGCTGGCACCTCTTCAGATGCCAATCAGACACGAATGGGCGTCCGGCAAGAATATCCAGAATCATAATGCTGCTGCCACCCCAGGGTAGTGAGCTCACTGTGCTTCCCAGTACAACATAACAGCAGAAGTGCATTCTTTATCTGAGTACTTACTCTATGGATTCCATTGACTGAAAGTTCACCTCCTCCTCCATCTTGCTAGTGGTGAAAACATACAAGAAATCACGCTTTCTTTGTATAGATAAGCAAAAAAATGGAAGACCAAATTAGTGATTATTGTAGTGATTGTGTTGAGGTCAGCCAGGTGGACTTCATAAAATTTGAGTTCCCTGATTGGGGCTGAATTCTTGTCCAATCAAGGAGCCCTGGCTGACATATAAACAGGAGTGTCACAGGTTCTGCTCACTTTAAGAGTTGGGTTTGAGGGAGCTCGATCAGTGTCAAGGAATCTCCATGTGTAAATAAAGAGTGACTTGGTGACAGGACACTGGCCTCTGTGGAGTTATTTCAGCTGTCATCAGTTTTTCTGTGATTTGCCAGTTCTGGGTTCAATAGCACATTTAACATCTATAGGGCTGATTGAGCAGTTGCTAGCCTAAACTTTAATCTGTAAATCTGATTGTACAATCCAATGTAATTACAATCAGCGTCACTTTATTGGATTAATGCAGAGGCTGGTTATATATTATCATCTTGACATTGATTGTCTTTCCCTCCTGTTAACAGGGTTGGTAACTGCTTGAATATGAAATTATTAACTTACTGCCATACTTTCATTACAGCAACTGATCAAAACATTAACCTGCAATACTGCTGGCATTTTTTTCATGCTGGAGGCTATGTGTCCGGGGCTAACCCATTAGATGATGGCACAGACAATGAACGGGATATTGAGGATTGAGGTTGACAGAAAAGTAAGTTCACAAGTCACATCTAGATTGAAGGTGAATTGAACAGATCATGGAAATAGTGCAGGATGAGGCAGAGCAGCATTAGGGTATGTACAAAGTCAACAAACCCCAACTAACATATTTTAATATAACCACTCCCTGTTGTCATTAGGAATCTTGGCTGTCTAATTAAAGCCCCACTCATCAATGCCTAAATCAACAACCAGTAAGTCTATAAGACCTATGCATTTCAGGTCTATCTGGAGCAGCTGCAAGTTGACAATCGGTTCCCATGCATCTAGATATGCAAGAAGATTTTTCAATATCTCAATAAACCTATGATTAAAATTCTGTGGAACAACAGAAGGCATTAGATTTGGGGAATGTAATACCTCATTGTCGGGATTGAGAAATGGCTATTCACTTGTCAAGCCCCACTGCTCCTACAGAGTACATGAATACACTATCAGTTCGATCCAGTGTATTTCATTTCTTGAAGGCACCTCATAGTTCTTTTATATGCTTCCTCCCAAAGGTAATAAAGCATAACTCCAAACTATCCAACCTCATTTCACACATCAGTGATGAGCCACTTACAATTTGTACATATAAACCCCGACTGAATGGTCCATTCTGTGAACAAAAGCGCTCAATATGATCGGAAAAAGAACGAAACAACCAAATAAGTGATTATTAGACAGAAAAACTTGTATCCATATCTTTCCAGTTATGACCTCTGGGCATCCTTGAATGCTCTTTTTGCTTTTTGAAATGTATACACAGTTGCAGTGTATGGATCACAGCAGCCAATCTGCACACATTGAACTTCTGCAAATAGCAATGCTATAATGAGCAGATAATCTGTTTTTTTTAATGATGCTGGTTGAGGGGTTGGGGGAAGGCAGAATACGGAGGCTTGGGGGCCGCTTTGTGGAATACCTACACTCAGTTCGCAACAAACAACTGCACCTCCCAGTGGTGCACAACTCCCCCCTCCCACTCCTTGAACGACATGTCCATCCTGGGCCTCCTGCAGTGCCACAACGATGCCACCCGAAGGTTGCAGGAACAGCATCTCATATTTCGCTTGGGAACCCTGCAGCCCAATGGTATCAATGTGGACTTCACAAGCTTCAAAATTTCCCCTCCCCCGACCGCATCCCAAAACCAGCCCAGCTCATACCCGCCTCCCTAACCTGTCCTCCCACCTATCCACTCCTCCCACCTCAAGCTCCACCCCCATCTCTTACCTACCTACCTACCTGCCTCCTTGACCAGTCCGTCCTCCCTGGGCCGACCTATTCCCTCCTTAACTCCCCACCTACACTCACCTTTACTGGCTCCAACCCCGCCTCCTTGACCTGTCTGTCTCCTCTCCACCTATCTTCTCCTTTATCCATCTTCTATCCGCCTCCCCCTTTCTCCCTATTTATTTCAGAATCCCCTTCCCCTCCCCCATTTCTGAAGAAGGATCTAGACCCGAAACGTCAGCTTTCCTGCTCCTCTGATGCTACTTGGCCTACTGTGTTCATCCAGTTCTACACCTTGTTATCGCAGAATATGATCACTTGTTTTGAGCAGGAATCTTGGTGCTTGTTGCTGCTTTGACAGACTGCTCAGGGAACCACCTAACAGGAACCACCCCCTCCTTTTTCTGCAGGATCTCAAGGATGCTGTGTGCTGACCTTTTCCTGATGGACTTGTGGTTGAAGGTATTTTTCTTTGCAAGTTTCTCCACGAAGGACAGATGATGTGGAACAGTCCAACTACTTGGAGTGTTCCACAGCAATGAGGCCAGTCTCATCCTTTGCAACACTGGGAACAGAACCTCAGTGACACTTGGGGTCTTTGCGACTGATGGTCTACGCACAGTTGATGCAGCCACAGACAAAAGTGGCCATCTGGATGACGGTGGCATTGGATGCATTCTTCCCCCACTTATCCAGAGTTTTGTACACGGAATCCCTGCAGACACAGTCCATGCTAGACCTCCAGATGAAATGGAAGATGGCTTAGGCAACTGCAACGGTGCAGGTTTTGGGAATGGGCCAGATCTGCACCTCGTACAACAGACAGTGCCTCAGACCTGATAACCAGGTTTTTACCCATAATGGAGATGAAGCGGGGCTCTCAAAAGCCCAGTTTCTGCCTCACCTTGGCAATGCACTCCTCCCAAGATTGTCAGCATGCCCAAGCCCTTCTGAACCATATTCACAGCACCTTCAGGTTATCTGTCCTGATGGTTAAGGGGATAAAGAATCAGTTGGCCTAGTTCCCAAAGAACATGGCCCCACTCTCACCACAATTTATCTTGGCTCCTGAGGCTAGTTTGAAATGGTCACAAATGCTCATGAGTCTGCCAACTGACAGCAGATCCGAGCAGAAAATGGCAATGTAATCCATGTACAGGGAGGCTTTGACCTACAGTCCTCCGCTGCCCAGAATACTCAACGCTCTCAGGCACACATCTTTCGCGATGGATTCAGAAAAAGGCTCTTTACAGAACACAAAAAAGGCTGGAGAGAGTGAGCAATACTGCCTGGCTCCTGATCTGATCAGGAAACTTTCTGATTCCCACCCATTCACTGAGACTGCACTAATGATGTTGGTGTAGAGCAGTCAGATCTAATTGTGAATTCCCTCCCTAAAGCCCATTTTGGAGAACACGTCCCATATGTTGGTGTGTCATATCCTGTCAAAAGCCTGATGAGGACGGTGTCTTCCCCCACTGTCGTGCATGTAGGCGATCGTATTCCCGAGGCTGGAATCGAACTGGGAGCTGTGAGACATGAATTGTCCTGCTTTCTGTGTATAGGACAGGACTAGGCATAGTTTTTATGATGGGTTGTATTGTAGATATATTGGAAGATCTTGGCTAGAGGTGTGGAAAGTGCCAGAGCACAAGTCTTCAATGTTATTGCTGGAATCTTGTCAGGGCCAATAGCCTTGCAGCATCCAGGGCCTCCAATCATTTCTTGATATCACATGGAGCTGAAGCTAGTATCTGTAATGCTGGGGACCTCTGAAGGAGGTCAAGATTGATCATCCACTCAGCTCTTCTAACTGTAAATTGTTGCAAATGCTTCAGCCTTATCAATTTCACTGATCAGCTGGGCTCTTCCAATTTGAGGATGGGGATATTTTTGGAGCCTTCTCCTCCAACGAGTTGTTTAATTTTCCACCACCATTCACAACTGGATGTGGCAGGACTGCAGAGCTCAGAACTGATCTGTTGATCGTGGGATCATTTAGCTCTATCACTTGCTGCTTATGCTGTTTGGCACACAAGTGTTGTAGCTTCACCAAGCTCACATTTCAGGTTTAGGTATAGAGATAACAAGGTGTAGAGCTGGATGAACACAGCAGGCCAAGCAGCATCAGAGGAGCAGGAAAGCTGACGTTTCGGGTCTGGACCCTTCTTCAGAAATTTCTGAATTTCTGAGTTCTGAATTCTGAATTCAGAAATTTCTGAAGAAGGGTCCAGACCCGAAACGTCAGCTTTCCTGCTCCTCTGATGCTGCTTGGCCTGCTGTGTTCATCCAGCTCTACACCTTGTTATCTCAGATTCTCCAGTTCCTACTATGTCAGGTTTAGGTATGCCTGATGCTGCTTCGACATGCCCTCCTGCACTCTTTATTGAGGAGACTTAGAATCGTAGAATCCCTACAATGTGGAAGCAGGTCATTCAGCCCATTGAGTCCGCACTGACCCTCCATTTCCCATGGCTATTCCTCTTAACTTACACATTCCTGGACAATATTGGCAATTTAGCATGGCCGATCCAACTAAACTGCACATCTTTGCACTATGGAAGGAAACCGGATCACCCAGAGGAAACCTACGCAGACACTGGGAGAATGTGCAACCTCCACTCTGACAGTCACCTGAGGGTGGAATCAAACCTGAGTCCCTGTCAGCAGTGCTAACAACTAAGCCACTGTGCTGCCCAACTTGAGGTTATTAAAATGTCAAGAATATGTAGTGAAGAGTAATTAATAAAATTAAATGGATGTTTGCCTTTGTATCCAGAGAACTAGATACAAACTTCAGCAATACAAAACCCTGGTTAAATCACACCTGAAGTGAGCAGTTTAACATACCTTAGGAAGGATAGACTGAACTTGAAGGGAATATCATGTAGATTTAAGTAGAATGACATCTAAATTTCAGGAGTTAAATTACAACTAAAGAAGATGCAAATCAGTGTTTTACTAAAAGATTAATGGGTGATTTAACGGAAGTTTTCAATATATCAAGGGAGAGAGGTGGCGCATTTTGGGAGAAACTACTTTTGCTAATTCAGAAATCTAATATCTGAGACCATGCTTTAAAAATTAGAGCCAGATCTATCAGAAGTGCAATTCAGAAATACTTGTACACATAAAGGCTAGTGGAATTCTCTCCCACAAATAGCAATTGTTACTAGATCATTTGTTTAGTTTGAAACTGAGATCAGTGATGTTTGTTAGCCAAAGGTATGAAGGGGCAAAGTCAGGTATAAGGAGTTAGGTTGCAGATCACACATTGTGTGGCAGAAAAGGTTTAAGAGATGGAATGGACTACTCCTGATCCTACATCCTACCTCTGGCTAGCTCCTTATCCCTCGATACACTTACGTAAACAAAATCTGTTGATCTCAGTCTTGAAAGCTTCAATTGTCCCATTGCCCATGACCCTACAAAAGAATTCCATATGTCTATTACACTTTGTCTGAAAAATTGAACCTGATTTCTCCTTCAAGCGCCCGTGTTCTCATGCTTAGGTTGCGTCGGTTTGTTCTTAATTCCCCTACTAGAGGATATAATTTGTCTGGAACAATCTTACTGAATCCTTCTGACATTTGAAATACCTCAATCAGATGTTGTTATTAGAGCTTTCTTTAATGTTCAACGTCTAATCAACAGGAGTTATACAGCCTGTACTAACCTTATTGTGATTAATGGGTGACTACTTTCAAAGTGTAACCTCCTAGACAATTCCACAAATGATAGGTCCGCAGCAGAAAGCTCATTGTACATTCCACAGACTGAAGATATGCACATCACTTCAGAGGAAATGCCTGTGCAAAAATGCACTGCTTAATTCAAAACCTTCCTTTTGGTTAGTTTTGCATATATTTATATAGCTTTGTGCTTATAACTACTTAATTTCACAAATTTTAAAGGACTTCAGCCTTGAAATTATATGTTTTGGTTCTTTCAATAGATTAACATTGCTCCTAAAATAGCAAAGCAGAAAGTCCGATGAAAAATGTTAATGAAATGAGAAGAGAAACACCAATTGCAGAGTGCCATTTCTAAATTTATGTCAATTCCCCAGTTACAGACAGTGCCATCCCTATGGACTTCCTCACTTATATCATAAGAATGTCACTTAAATCAGACAGATAGTCATTGGTAAGTTGTCTTTCCTTGGGAAAGCAATGCTACATAGAGATGTTCCTTCCCAAGTCTTTTTATTAAGGAGTTTGAAAAGGTCCACAGCTGAAAATTATCATTACTAAGAATGAGGAGCAAGGTATCAAGATAGTCCTTTACTGCAATCTTTTCATGTATACATATAAACTTAAGAACCCTTTCAGCTCTTTCAGCCCATTCCACCATTCTGTTAGATTATGGTTCATCATTGTTGCATTTTTATTCTTCCCCATTTTGCAGATTGTGAATACATTTCAAGGTTTTCAAGGTTAAGATAATTGTCTCAGGTAAAGTTATTGCTGTCTACGTGATGAACAGCTATATGTTAATAGTTAGAATGCATTATCAGTGATGTCCGATGATGGCAGATCACATGGAACTGGAACCTAAGCATATGGAAAGTTCTGGAGTTGTCCACACCTAAAGCTATCGTGTATATATTGATTAAAGGGTGTAAGGTATATGGCTGCAGACACTCTGCAGCCAGAAACACCCAGATATCGGCCCTGATGTTACAACAGGTATCAAAGAGTATACTGCAATGGTGGGTGAATGAAGTTGAGCTACAAATCAACTATCTAGTTTAGTGTTAGAAGAAGCTCTAAGGTTTAAATGGTGTACTCCATCCCTTTGCACTGCTAAGGCCTCACTGAGTAAAATTATTGTCATTCTGACCTTTAACTCATGTGTAATTCAATATAAGCTTGTATGCTATCATATACCTGCAGTATTTTAATAGACTGTGAGTGAAATTAAAGTAAAAATGCACCTTTAGGAATGAGTCTGTCACACTTTATAATCAAGTATAGTATTCAAAATAACATTGGACAGGATTTTCCCTGTGGGCTTCTGAACCATTAAGACTAAAATAATGGTCTGAGACCCGCACTGAGTGAGAAACAGTCACTCTGTGGGATTTTCATAGGATCATAAAGTACTGAAGAAACCCTCTGGCCCATCAAGTCTGTACAACCAAAAATATACTACTAACTATACTAGTCCCACTTTCCTACAATTTAATATTACGACATTTCAACTGCTCGTCCAAATACTTTTTAAAGGTTGTGAAGTTTCCTATCTCAACAACCATTCCAGGCAGTCCATTTCACCCTCTGTGTGAGAGCTGTTTTCATCAAATCCCCTCTCTAAATCTCCTGCCTTTCACTTTAAAATTAAGCCCACTCCCCCCTCCCTTGTTATTGGCCCTTCAACTAAGGGGAACAGCACTCGTGCGTGCCCTTCATAATATTATACACTGCTATCAGGTTCCCTCTCAGCCTTCCCAGCTCAAGGAAACAACCTAAGCTTATCTAGCCTCTTTTCATCTCTGAAATGCTTCATTGCAGGCAGCATCCTGGTCAATTTCCTCTGCATCCCCTTCAGTGCAATCAAGTTCCTCCTACAGTGCAGTGACCAGAACTGTACACGTACTTCAGCTGTGGTCTAACCAAAGTTCTATACAGCTCCAACATGACCTCTTTGCTCTTATAACCTATGCCACAACTGAAAAGGGCAAGCATCTCATATGCCTTCTTAATTACCCTATTAACCTGTCTTGCCACCTTCAGGGATCTGTGGACAAACTCCCCAAGATCACTCTATTCCTCTAAGCTTCCTAAGATTATTCCCATTCATTGAGCACTCCCTTGTCTTGTTGCTACTTCTGAGGTGCACCACCTCACATTTATCAGGGTTAAAATTCCACCTGCTACTGAGCTGCCATCTGACAAATAATGCTGACTATTCCTGATCAAATCTTACCTCTCTAAATGGAAATTAATTTTCTTCACTATTTTCTTCATCAGTTTCCCTACCACTGATGTTACTCACTAGTGAATAGTTCACTGGTCTAGCTCTACCACCCTTCTTGTAAAATGGAACCACATCATCTGTCCTCCAGTCCTCTGGCACCTCCCTGTGGACAGAGACGATGTAAAAATTTGTAATTTGTAATTTCCTGTAATTTCCTCCATCATCTCCCACAACAGGCTAAGATACAACTCAGAGATAAAAGGCACTGCAGATGCTGGAGAATCCGAGATAGCAAGCATGGGGCTGGATGAACACAGCAGGTCAAGCAGCATCATAGGAGCAGGAAAACTTGACGTTTCGGGCCTAAATCCTTCATCAGAAATGGGGGAGGGGAAGAGGGTTCTGAAATAAATAGGGAGAGAGGGGGAGGCGGATAGAGGATGGATAGAGGAGAGGATAGGTGGAGAGGAGGCAGACAAGTCGAAGAGGCGGGGATGGAGCCAGTAAAGGTGAGTGTAGGTAGGGGGGTAGGGAGGAGATAGGTCAGCCCAGGGAGGACGGACAGGTCAAGGGGGCGGGATGATGTTAGTAGATAGGAGATGGGGGTGTGGCTTGAGGTGAGAGGAAAAACAGGTTAGGGAGGTGGAGATGACTGACCTATCTCCTCCCTACCCCCCTACCTACACTCACCTTTACTGGCTCCATCCCCGCCTCTTCGACTTGTCTGCCTCCTCTCCACCTATCCTCTCCTCTATCCATCCTCTATCCGCCTCCCCCTCTCTCCCTATTTATTTCAGAACCCTCTTCCCCTCCCCCATTTCTGATGAAGGGTTTAGGCCCGAAATGTCAAGTTTTCCTGCTCCTATGATGCTGCTTGACCTGCTGTGTTCATCCAGCCCCATGCTTGTTATCTAAGATACAACTCATCTGGATCGGGGATGTGTCCACTTTTAAATTCACCAAAACCTCCAATACCTTTTCACTTCTTGTATCAATCTGCTTAAGAGCTTCATAGTCCATCTTCTTGAATTCCATACTTGCATCCTCCTTCTCCTGAGAAAAGTTGGATGTAAAGCATTCACTTAACACTCTACCAATGTTCTCCAGCTCAGATTTTCTGCAGCATGGCCAATTAATAACCAGAGGGTAGTTTTACTCTACAATTATGGATGAGGGCTAGACTCTTGAATCTAGAGGGTGATTCAGAGGTCTTGATTCCAACAGGTTGGGTAAGAGAGGGTGCTTCAAAACAGCAGTGATCTCTCTCCAACCTTTTCAAGCACTAAATTAAGAATGGCCTTGCTGCAGCCTGGCCATCACTATTGCGGGAAACCTTTGGTGACTTGCTTCAGCTGCCGCACGTTAACAGGCAGGAAGGGTCTAGAAGGGCTGGATATCCCAGTCTGCCACCAAGAGGCAGCTAAACTATCCATTGGGAAAATCCCAATCAGCCTTTGTTAACAGGCCTCAATAGACCTTTAATTTAGTCAGTTGGCTACAAACCACTTCCTATCCCTGCTGTTCCCCTTCCACCTCTAGGATACGGCCCAGGAAGGAGAATCGAGCTGGGCAATAGGCACACTGCTGGTTGCTTGAAACTCTGCACCTTTTAACTTTGGTTCCCATCTCAAGTGGATACTACAAGTCCAGACACTATTTTTGAAATTCGTGGGTTGATTCAAAGCTGCTCGATACTGTATCACTTAGCAGTAACGCCCTTGCTTCTAGAATTTAACAGAATGGAATTGCTGCTAATGGAGTTGCACGTTTATCCTTGCTGATGTTATTAATACTAATCTAAGCGAGGCAGAGAGTGTAATGAGCTGTCAATATGGATTTAAAAGCAATAGTTCTTGTCTTGAAAATCTATTGAAATTCTTTGAAGAGGAACTTAAGTTAAGAGAATAGCCTATTCATTGCACATAGTTTACTTGTCTTCTCTGAAAGCATTGATATGCATGCTGGCTTCTAAAGATAACTGCCGCTAATGGAATTGATGGAAAATGACTACCTAGATTTAAAATGGATAGATAAAAGTGCCCATACGCCGGTGATGAATAGAAATATCCATCACTCGGGACAGTGACAAGTGAAGTCCTACAGAGGTTTATTCTGGTGCCGATCCTGATTAAGCATTGCTAAATGATACACTGGGAATTACTTCCAATGATCGGTGCAAGCAGAAGTCATGCATAGCATGGATCACAGTTAGTCTCTCATAACAAGTATCACACAGACCCCAACACATTATACACTCTCTCGCACCATCTACACACCATCTCGCTCTCTCTCTCACACACACACACACAAGCACACACGCACTCTCTCTCTCCCCCTCACTCAAACACACACAGACACACACACACACACACACAC
>JAHRHZ010000031.1:22746349-22840354 GCA_024137785.1 Ginglymostoma cirratum
ACACACACACACACACACACTCTCTCTCTCTTCCTCTCTTACACCCCCGACACACAGACACACACACGCTCTCTCTTACACCCCACCCTGACGCACATACACACACACACACACACACACACACACACTCTCGTGAATCTAAGGGGTGAATTTGTATTTGCAGATACATTCTATTTTGTTCAAAAAGCACACAATTTATACAGTCAGTCAATGTGGCGTTTTATAAATTCTTACTTTAGAAATACAACCAGTCTGACTCCAAATCAAAACACAAACAGATACTGAACAAAGTCTCACACTAACATGCATTGTCTGACCTAAAATGTCACATCCTTCTTTACACTGAAAAAACCTTTAGTTCTCTCAGGACAGTATCTTGAAAGGAATTCGGGGATTTACATATACATATTAATTAATTAAAACCTTCTAACTGATGAAAAATTGAACAGCATCTTAGGTGAGTTTAATATATCCTCATCAGTGCTGTGACCCTTTGATCTTTTACTTATAAATTCTGTGT
Organism: Ginglymostoma cirratum; assembly: GCA_024137785.1. Taxonomy (NCBI): domain Eukaryota; kingdom Metazoa; phylum Chordata; class Chondrichthyes; order Orectolobiformes; family Ginglymostomatidae; genus Ginglymostoma; species Ginglymostoma cirratum. Next base: position 22,746,870 of record JAHRHZ010000031.1, read on the forward strand.
CTGATACTATCTCTCTCACTAAAACCTGAAGAAGGAGTGAGGCTCCAAAAGCTTGCATTTTCAAATAAACCTGTTGGACTATAAGCTGGTGTCCTGTGCTTTCTAACCTCATCCAACCCAGTCCAACACAAACACCTCTACATCATTACTTAGATTCATAGCAACACCAGCCCCACAGAAACTCATAGACGAGAAAACACTTCAAAGAACGGCAACTTCAAGCAAACACAATAAGTGTAGTCTTCTGTTCTCGCTGGTGGTTAGCCTGTGGCAGGAAAGGCATTTAATTCTGCAGGTGGTGTAGACCTGAAGCCCACAATGTTCCCAGCTCGCACCAACTGAAGCACTTCAATGATCTTCCTTCAAAGGAGCCCCTTTAAGACACTCGCCATCACTGAGATTAACCAAGCAGCAGGTGGGCCAACCACAACACACGGTAGCTGCAACTATGTAGGCTGTTTATCATTCATGGGATAAAGGGATTACTTGATCAGAGTGCCTGATGATTGGACTGGACATCAGGGAAGTTGCAGGAGTGGTGGCAGGGGCAAGGGGAATATTGAGGCCCATTGCTTGCCCTAGCTGCAGACCCCTGCCTTTCTCCCTTTTATTCCCATGCTGCAAATCAATATTACACCCCACATTACTGACCTGTGGCCTGGGTCACTCTATGCTCCTGGCCTTTGGTTGGTGTAGTTCTGGAGTAGCCACAGTGTCTTCTGCGGCACTAGTGAGCACCAGCACTGCCAGCATCTAACTACGACTGCAGCTCTGTGACCAACAGTTGAACACTCAGGCTCTCAATGCCAGGCGATGACCCACCGGTGCCCAACTGGCTAGTAGTTTGATGGGCTATCCCAATAAGATGCATTGCAGGTCCTTCAGCAGCCAGTGGACAAGACTTCCCCAGTGCCTCAACAAGATTCTGTCCATAATTATATCTTTTCATGCTTTCATTCAGCATCAGACTGAACTGACTGCTGTTCAATAACAATCAAAAATAACAAGCCTATGAAAAATTAAATAATTTACTTGAAATTGTGAAAGACAGAAAAAACTTTGGCAGATTGGTTCAAATTTATACTGAGGTTTGATTACAAACTCAGGGCTGATGGCCTCCGCACAATACTGAGGGTGCGTTACATAATCCAGGAGGTCACCTTTCAGGTGAGACAATAAATCAAGACCCTCATCTACCTTCCCAGGTGGATGTCAAGGATCTCTGCGCTCTGTTTCAAAGAACAACAGTGATGTTTTTCCCAGCATCCCAGCCAATAGTGAACCCTTAACCATCATCACTAAAAACAGATTATCTGGATGTTATTATCTTACTGCATGTTCAAGAAAAGTCTGATTCTGAAATAGTGCATCTTTAATGATAAAATTAATATTACATGTAAAAAATATTGTCAGAAGATTTGAAGTCAAATATTGCCATCTGTTGGTCGGATGAACTATAAATCTCAAAAGGCAAGGTGCAGCATAGAGAAACAGAAGTGGAGCTTTATAATCCTAAATCGGTGGGCATTCTTAACTTATTTAGTTGAGACATGACACAACAAGAAAGCTTTCTGTGGCATTAAAATGAGCCTGTATTGGGGTGGTGAGTGGGAAAAAAAAATTTAGTATTTATAATAGCACAGCTATGATCTGGAAGATAACTAACACATGATTTTTAATAAGTCTCCAGCAATTTGATGAGTTCCTATTCCACTATCTTTGAATCACATACAGAAATGATACACACACTCTCTCCTACAGCATAATGTTGCTGTATACTGGCAGAACTGAATTGGGCTGTGCATCTCTGCCTGGTTTTCCCTTTCTCAATATAGCTTGATGGATTCAATTTGGTGCAATCTAGACCAACAGTTAACCCATACATCATTGGGGAGGGCTGCCACAGCAGAAATAACTGCATTAACTCAAGAATTATTACTATAACATTGTTACAAAGCCAATCTGGGTTGACCATTAAGAACACTATCCAACCTTGTTCAAAGTGGGTAATGACAGCAATATTCATTATTTGGACTGTTCATCTGATTCTAAATTTCAAAACGTAAAACATGTAGATTATTACCGGATGGCAGCCTTGTGCATCATTCTCGAATTGAATATAAATAATCCTTCTTCAAAGCACAGGTTGTTTATGGCACATTTACTGACTTTCCTCAAAATAAATCCAGAAGATATGAGAAAAATATAGCATTCTATGAGGAACTGTGCAACCACGAAAGAAGTGAACACACAGAATGAGGGAAACAGAAATTGATAAAAAGATTTGCATTTAAACGGCGCCTTTCTTTTCTTTATTCCATTATGGCTGTGGGTATAACTGGATGGGACAACATATATTGCCATCCTGAACTGCCCTTGAGAAGGTGATGGTGAGCCACTTTCTTGAACTGCTGCAATCCTTGGAGTGTAGAAACATTCACTGGTAATCAAGAAACTATCTATCTTTGCATTAAAAATATTTAAAGATTCTGCATCCTTTGCCTTTTGAGGAAAGGAATTCCAAAGAATTGCAATTCTCTGAGAGAATTTTTTTCTCATTTCTGTCTTATTTTTAAACTTTGACCCTTAATTCAAGAATCTCCCACACATGGAACCATCCTTTCAACATCCACCTGATCAAGTTCCCTGTTTCAGTTAGGTCCCCTCTGACTCTTCTAAATTCCACAGGATACAACCTAGTCTGTCCAGCATTATCTCATGTGGTGTTTTGCCCATTCTAGATATTAGACCAGTAAACCTTCTCTAAACAGCTTCAAACACATTAACAGCCTTCTGTAAGTACAGTGACCAATTTTCTACACAGTACTTCAGATGCATTTCACCAATGTCCTTATAAGTAAAATCTCCCTACTCTTGCATTCAATTCCCCTCGCAATAAACAGAACATTCTATTAGTTTTCTCGATTACTCGCTGTAGCTGCATACGAACCTTCAGTAATTCATGCAGTAGGATGCACAGATCTCTCTGCATCTCAGAGCTCTGCAACTGCTAACCACCTAGGTAATATGCCTAGTTTTGTTAATCCTGCCAAAATGAAATGTTTCACACCTTTCCACATTGTACTCCATTTGCCAGTCTTCAAGCTTCATTCAAGTCTCCTTCTATTTTTCTTCATCTAAATCTAACCCTCTATTCCCTTCTCCTTCACATGCATATTTCATATCCCCTTAAATGCATCTTGCTTCAACTGTTCCCCTTCTACTGAGTGCCATATTCTCACCAATCTCAGGGTAAATGAGATTTTTCTGAATTGCCTGTTGGATTTCTTAGTGACTGTCTGGATATGCCTTTCCCAATGAGAGAAAAGATTCTCTTTGTACCCGAACATCAAAATCCTTCATAATATTAAACACATCAATCAGGTCAGCTCCGAAGACTTATTTTTTCAACCACCCTAGCACATGCACATGGGAGGCGACGGTCTTGTGGTATTATTCCTAGACTGCAAATCCAGAAACTCAACTAATGCTCTGGTTGGCCAGGTTCAAATTGCACCATGGCAGATGGTAGAATTTGAATTCAATAAAAAAGAATCTGGATTTAAGAGTCTAATGATAATTGTTGATTGTCAGAAAAACTTAACCTAGTTCCTTTAGGGAAGGAAATCTGCCATCCTTACCTGGTCTGGCCTACATGTGACTCCAGACCCAGAGCAATGTGGTTGACTCTGAACTGCCCTCTGGGCAATTAAGGATGGACAATAAATGTTGACCTAATCAGCAATACCCTCAATACCTAGCCAACATGACCCCCATCCCATGACTGAATACAAACACATTGTTGTGCGTGCACGCACACACATACACATAAACACACACACATATACACACACACGTTCTTTGTCAATCTTCTCTGCACCCTCAGCAGTGTCTATAATCTTTTATGATATGGCAATGAGAACTGCACACACAAAGTGGAAGACACTGGCATTGGTCTCCTTAATACTGAACTGGAGGACATTGCAGTTTATCCAGGACTGGATGTTGAACAAACAGCATAATAAATCACAGGCAGTGTAGGGGTCAAAAGTAACAATGAACACCAGAGTCAAGTGTCGAGAAGATAAGGTAGACCCCACATCTTTGAGGGATGTGAATCAGAAAGACAAGGAGGCAACAACAGGTCCTTGGAAGACAACAGCAGGTTGCAAGAAAGAACAGAAGCCATTGCAGAAGATTTGTAGGCCACAACTGGATATGTGAAAATGAATTTAAACAGGGCAGTCCTACACAGATAGACAGTGGAAGAGAAGCATTGGAGTAGAATTCTGTGGGTATGTCAAAGGCTGCAATGAAGTTGACAACGACAAGAGAAGATAGATATTATACTACAATCACAGAAGATGGCATTTGTAACTTTGATTAGGGCTGATTCAGAGCTGTGGCATAGCCACAAGATGTTTTGAAATGTAATCCAATAGACCCTGTACCATTCAACACTTGATATAGCTTATCCTCATTCAAATCATAAGTTGAGGATGAGGCAGAACTTTCAGATGAGGACTCTCACCAGGTCCAAGTAGATGCTTGATAACAAGGCGTGGGGCTGGATGAACACAGCAGGCCAAGCAGCATCATAGGAGCAAGAAAACTTGACGTTTCGGGCCTAGACCCTTCATCAGAAATGGGGGAGGGGAAGAGGTTCTGAAATAAATAGGGAGAGAGGGGGAGGCGGATAGAGGATGGATAGAGGAGAGGATAGGTGGAGAGGAGGCAGACAAGTCAAAGAGGCGGGGATGGAGCCAGTAAAGGTGAGTGTAGGTGGGGGGGTAGGGAGGAGATGGGTCAGTCCAGGGAAAACGGACGGGTCAAGGGGGCGGGATGATTTTAGTAGATAGGAGATGGGGGTGGGGCTTGAGGTGGGAGGAGGGGATAGGTGAGAGGCAAAACAGGTTAGGGAGGTGGAGATGAGCTGGGTTGGTTTTGGGATGCGGTTGGGGGAAGGGAGATTTTGAAGCTTGTGAAATCCACATTGAGGCCATTGGGCTGCAGGGTTCCCAGGCTGAATGTGATTGCTGTTCCTGCAGCCTTCAGGTGGCATCACTGTGGCATTGCAGGAGGCCCAGGATGGACATGTCGTCTGAGGAATGGGAGGGGGAGTTGAAATGGTTTGCGACTGGGAGGTGCAGTTGTTTGTTGCGAACTGAGCGCAGGTGTTCTGCAAAGCGGTCCCCAAGCCTCCACTTGGTTTCCCCGATGTAGAGGAAGCCACAACGGGTACAGCGGATGCAGTATACCACATTGGCAGATGCGCAGGTGACTTTGACCTGTCCGTCCTCCCTGGTCTGACCCATCTCCTCCCTACCCCCCCACCTACACTCACCTTTACTGGCTCCATTCCCGCCTCTTCGACTTGTCTGCCTCCTCTCCACCTGTCCTCTCCTCTATCCATCCTCTATCCGCCTCCCCCTCTCTCCCTATTTATTTCAGAACCCTCTTCCCCTCCCCCATTTCTGATGAAGGGTCTAGGCCCGAAACGTCAAGTTTTCCTGCTCCTATGATGCTGCTTGGCCTGCTGTATTCATCAAGCCCCACGCCTTGTTATCTCGGGTTCTTCAGCATCTGCAGTACCTTTTATCCCCAAGTAGGTGCTTGCCTCGTTGTCTTCTGGATAAAGAGCAAGGTGTTGCTCTTGTCACTTTGTTGTTTGTAAAAAGCAGCAAAGGTCTGGGATTCGGACCTGTCTGTGTGTGGCTCAGATTGCCCAAGGTAGAGCATAAAGTAAACCGGGAACAGTAAAACTCCTGAAACTACAGCCCTGGGAGACTGGTGGTTTTCTTTGTTACCAAGTTTAATTTGAAAGCTGAATGTGTTTGGGAAATAAAGACAAAGGCAATTTATTGAGCCATATAAGAAAGCAAATTGTTATTCAATACTAGAGATCAGCCTGACAAAGCATAGTAAAACTGCATCAATAACGCCCAGTGGGCATGTTTCAATGGCCATTGTATTGTGTTCAGCCAAACACAACTCCAGTCAAATCAAAGATAGTAAGAACTGCCGATGCTGGAGTCTGAGATAACACAGTGTGGAGCTGGAGAAACACAGCAGACCAGGCAGCATCAGAGGAGCAGGCAAGTTGACATTTCGGGTCAGGACCCTTCTTCAGAAATGGGGGAGGGGAAGGTAGCTCTGAAATAAATAGAGAGGGGGCGCGGTGATTGCAGGTAGATAGTGGAGCGGATAGGTGGGAGAGAAGACGGACAGGTCAATGAGGCGGGGGTGAGAGGGGGGCTGGTCTTGGGATGAGGTCGGGGGTGGGGAGATTTTAAAGCTAATAAAGTCCACATTGAGATCATTGGGTTGTAGAGTTCCAAGGCGGAATATGAGGTGCTATTCCTCCAGTTTCCAGGTGGCATTGTTGTGACACTGAAGGAGTCACCTCCAGCCTCACCATACCCCTCCTCTATTTATTTCAGAGCTCCCTTCCCCTCCCCCATTTCTGAAGAAGGGTCCCGACCCAAAACGTCAGCTTTCCTGCTCCTCTGATGCTGCCTGGCCTGCTGTCCTCCAGTCAAATCAATACTGCTGACTTGTGCCCAGGAGCTCATCTCCAGTCGAAAGTGGCCTTTACTGAAGGCGATGATAACCATCATCCCCCTGAAGGTTACATAGCAAGCTTAAACCTTCATATCTCACTTATCCCTGATCAGGTAGCACACCCCACCAGTTCATATCCTGTGACAGTCCAAAGTTGAGGACGTTCCATCAAGAAAAGATAAATAAGAAAATATTTCCAAACCGATATTACTCATTAAATACATTTCCATTTAAGATTCTGATGGTCATTTATTCCTATTTAACAAGGACTGCAATCAATAGACTCTGCTATATCTTATTCATGCCCATTCCCTATCTTGTTCACCGAACTGTCCCTTCTTACATCTTTTTCTCCCTCTTAGTCTCCTCCTTTCCCTTAGTATCTCTTAAATCAAGTGGATTTCAAAGGCAATCATTCAGTGAGTATGCATGTTGGCTATTTTTCATTCCAAAGTGTATTATTTTTCTCTCACACCTTCCAAGGAACCCATAAAACTGCACAGTTATTTATTATCTTCAACATTTTGACTTTGTAAGGAGGTCTTGCGAGGCAGTGGTATTGATCCTGCTCCTGAGCCAGAACATCTGGGTTCAAGTCCCACTTTTTCAGGACTTGATGGCCAATTAAGGCACATTTATAACATGGCCTAACAGGTTTCTGAGTATCACCTCGTAAATACTTTCAACATATGTCAATGGTAGGTGCCAAGAGTAGGAGATATTTCTGGTCAAACATGTGTTGGAAACAAATTACAGCTTTTATCATTACCATAGATCCAAACTGCAACTTATATGTGCAAGTAAATATGGCCACAGCAAACTGAACTCCTTGAGGGATCTGGTTGGCTCAGTTGGCTGGATGGCTTCTGTGAATCAGATCGGTACCAATAGCACTGGAGTGATCCCCATTCCAGTTGGGATCTTCCCTCTTGTCCTATCCATGATGGACAGCACAGCACGGTGAGTTACACCTGTTTTTAGACAGAGGTTTAAAGAAGAATCCTCCGAATGAAACACAAAGTTGTCATTTTCACAAGAAGTCAACTTCCTGTCTTTTGTCCAAACAAGTAGGAAAATGATTCTCACCCATGGAAAAGGGCATTTTAACTGAACTTAGTTCACTCAAACAATCCTGCAGTTCTCTCTTTGTTTTGATGTAATCATAGTTCCTTATTCTATGAACTGATCATTCTTTTTCCAAGAATAATTTCTTGATACTGTGACAAAAGGTGCCTGTTATGTAGATGTACACCATTTTTACAGCTTGGATTTCAGACTAGTGGCAAATGATTATTTTGGTGAATGGTTGAAAAAGTAACTAGGTCAGACAGTCTTTCCAAATCCAAGACATAATTCACAATGTGTCAGAGAGCAGGAAACACCGGGATTGTTAATGGAAGATGGTTTGTATTGTGCTGGGTTTCTCACCAAGAGCGAAAAGATCAATTTTAAGGATCAATTTTGACTGAAATACCCAGGGATTGGAATTTTTGAGCAATCTGGGGGACACCTGACTGGACTGAAAAACACAATGTGTTTTCTCACCTAGGAAGGAGTTTAGAACAGTTCTAGGAATAAGTTACATTAGTACAGCAAACTTTGGTTTAACCATCACCTTATGAACCAGCACTCTCCACAAACTGGCAAAAATTATATACCTCAAATATCGTGAAATTTACAGAATTATTCCACCTAATTATTATAGTTTTTTAAAGTTACTTAGCTCAATGTAAACATACTTGTGGTTCAATCGAGTGATCACACCCAAGCCATATTGTTTGTTCAATATCGAACCAATTTCTCGTCAAATACTGCAATTTACTGTCCTGTCTGAGTAATCAATTGAGGATGTGAGCAAGAAGGCTCTCTGGTGGTAAGTTTTATTTAAGGCAAGTTGCATTATTATTTAAGTGATTTATGCTGTAAATAACATATAACAGTAACGAGTATATCTGCTGCATTATGTTTCTATTACTTAGTGGATGTTTTTATATTATGGGGACCTCTTGACTATCCAGAATATTGGATCAACCAGCGCACTCCTGATCTCATAGGTGCCAGTTAATAAAACGTTTGCTGTACAAAGTTTGTTCGTGCAACAACTATGCCAGGTGTGTTTGGTTCAAAACTAGCAGATTATAGACTGAGAAATTATAGACTTTTAGTTTTGTGAGCTTTGATCAGTTGAGTCAAACTTTTGAGATAAATGGGTAACCTCTCTGAATTTGATGCTTTAGAGTGATGACATTGGGAAATAGCTGAAAATAAAGCTTTGATGCGGGTTGTAAGATTTTTCAAACTCTGTTCTATATTTAGACAGCTTGGTTTGTTTTATTTTATCATTTTTTCTCTTATGTAATAAATTTCTGTCTTATTGTTAAAGAAAGCCTGCATGTGTGACTATTTCAATCTGTCTTGCACAGTTTGTTTCATTTGCCTTGGACAGAGGGCAATTAGCACCCCTGCTTTGCCACTGCGGACCTGGAGGTCCAGCTCAATGGGTGGGGCATGCAGTCACTGCCCTGAAATGGTGGTGATGTAGGTGTGACCAAGTAAACAGCAAGCTGGAGTTGCCAGGTTACTGCTCTGAATTTTGAGTTGGGAGTTGTCACCATCTGATTTGTATCCGATGAGTGAGAGAATATCAATGAGGCTACCTAATGCCAGAACGAGGATGCTAATACGTGCACATATATAAAAATAAGTCTGTCACTGCCCACTCGTGAGAATCTTATGTCGCCATCCAACAATCGGTTAAAAAATTAGACTTTTTTCTCTTGACAGCAGAAAGCTCCGTGCTGGCCATTTCATATGATTTTCCAAACTTTCTTGCCAGTGCCCACATTGTTCAGGGACTGGGAAGATTCCACCTGAGCCCTTTCAACGGGGATTAAAAGTACAACCTTCCGACACAGAGGCAAGAGTGCTATTGCAAAACCAAGGTGACACATACAGTATCAATAATTTGCCATATATTAGCTAACTTATATATTTAGCTTGTATTTGTATTTTAGGAAAACATGGTTGTCCTAAGAGCAGTGACAGAACGAATCTAATTGATTCACATGACATTGAGTGTCAGTATACATTTCTTCTTTGATTTGAAACCAAAGCAGTGAAATAACCAACACAACTTTGAACCTAATCAAGTTTCATTACTTCTAATGGAATATATAGCTTTTCATCAACTCACAGGAAAGGAGTCATAATTCAGAATTCTGACCATGGTGTTTATTTTCGGGCAAAACAAATTATCAGGTGTTTTGTATAAGGGTATTAACTAAATTCTCTCCTGCAAATGCATTTCATTCAATATACCTTCCTATAAATTAACACTTACAAAACTAGAAATGTCAATATCTAAAGTAAAATCATTAATTCATTATAATGCAGCAACTACCTGACAGTAAGCTCAGGAAATGCTCAGATGCTTGAGATGACCAAAATAATCTTCAAAATTACCATTTTGAGTAATTTCTGTCACTTTATTTCCATGGAAGGCAGTTTTTGAACCTGATAAGTATCAGTTGTGCCAAAATGTTTATACTGTATGTGTTATAAAGACATTATTATATATGTATATATATGCTTGTACAGCAAATTCATCACCATATGCTTGTAATAGATAGTCTTAAGCAAACCTCCATTTTTATTATCCTTCTAAAATAAAAATACTAACTGGGGGGACAAATGCCATAAATGACATTTTTGTGGGTAAATGACAGTGATCCAATGAAATAAGTACAAAAACAGTGGAACAAAAAATTTTGAGGAATTAACTGATAAATATCGTGAAATATTGATTAATGATGGACATTGAATTACTCACTTTGGGGGTTAAATGCAAGAAATGGGATTTGCAATGAAACAAGTTTGATTAAGAAAAACAATGGGAAAACCTGAATAGCATGCAATGGACTGCCATTCTTTTGTTTAGAGATTGCCCACCAGTCAGTACTTGCACTGAACATTATGACTGTTCCAAGCTTTTAAAGACAGGATACTGTTCTTACAAATCATAGACCATAACACTTACAACTTGGAGCATTAATCTTTTAATATTATGGCTCATGTCACCATGTGAAATTATATCATTTTTGTGTAATAATCTGACCCCATACTGTTCTTAATATACTGGGCTGGTTTCCTTTTGAGAATTCAAATGAAATGCTTTAACTGAAGGAAGGAACAAAACAGCAATATTCAAAGGCTATACATGTTCATGTGCCTCACAAAGCAACACATCAGTTACTCACTCTGCTTCCAGCTGGCAGAAACATACAGTTCAATTTCCCCAGGCATGTATAATCATTAAACAGATCTTTAAACACATTTGCCTTTACCTAATTAATTTGTAATGCCTGCTGCAAACAGAATATATTGTGAAAACCTGTGGGACGGTTGATTAATTATCAAAAGGCCAACTTGTCACAGATAAATTACATGTCATTTATCTTCATGATATTTATACATCAAGATAGTCTTGGTTTTGCACCTGCAGTTATAAATTGGGCTGATTTCAATTATATATTTTGATATTGTATAAAGTTCACATAAAAGATATATGGTCATACAATTATGTTTCAATAAGATATTTAGAAACTTCTGAAATTACAGGTTTGGTTCGATTTTCAGGATGAAAACTGAGAAAGCTCCTTCAATGCATTTAGAACTTGTCTATATTACCCTGTACTTGTGTTTAGGAATTTCAGTTGGAGTTTACTAAAAGAGTTGTGATTCTATGATTACATGATAATTTGACCATTTCTGATTCAGTGGTAGCTCTCCTCCGAGTCTCTCAATCAGAAGGTTGAGTGTTCATGTTACACCCGTTATACTTGAATTCATATTCCAGGCTGTAATTTCACCAATGATGGAGTGCTACACTGCCTGACTGGTATCTTTCAGTTCAGACACAAATCCAAGACCACATCACCAACACCTTCCACCCTAACCTGAAGTTCACCTGGACCACCTCCAACACTTCTCTCTCCTTCCTGGACCTCTCTGTCTCCATCTCAGGTAACCACCTAGAAACCGATGTCCATTTCAAGCCCACTGACTCCCACAGCTACCTGGAATACACCTCCTCCCACCCACCTTCCTGCAAAAATGCTATCCCCTATTCCCAATTCCTTCGCCTCCGCCGCATCTGCTCCCAGGATGAGACATTCCACTCCCGTACATCTCAGATGTCCTCATTCTTCAAGGACCACAACATCCCCCCCACAGTGGTCAAGAACGCCCTCGACCAAGTCTCCCGCATTTCCCGTAACACATCCCTCACGCCCCGTCCCCACAAAAATAACCAAAAAAGAATCCCCCTTGTCCTCACGTACCACCCCACCAACCTCCAGATCCAACGCATCATCCTCCGACACTTCTGCCATCTGCAATCAGACCCCACCACCAAAGATATTTTTCCCTCCCCACCCTTATCTGCCTTCCGGAGGGACCACTCCCTCCGTGACTCCCTTGTCCGCTCCACACTCCCTCCAGCCCCACCACACCCGGCACTTTTCCTTGCAACCGCAGGAAGTGCTACACCTGCCCCCACACCTCCTCCCTCACCCCAATCCCAGGCCCCAAGAAGACTTTCCACATCAGGCAGATGTTAACCTGCACATCTGCCAATGTGGTATACTGCATCCGCTGTACCCGTTGTGGCTTCCTCTACATCGGTGAAACCAAGCGGAGGCTTGGGGACCGCTTTGCAGAACACCTGCGCTCAGTTCGCAACAAACAACTGCACCTCCCAGTCGCGAACCATTTCAACTTCCCCTCCCATTCCTCAGACGACATGTCTATCCTGGGCCTCCTGCAATGCCACAGTGATGCCACCCGAAGGCTGCAGGAACAGCAAATCATATTCAGCCTGGGAACCCTGCAGTCCAATGGTATCAATGTGGATTTCACAAGCTTCAAAATCTCCCTTCCCCCAACCGCATCCCAAAACCAGCCCAGCTCATCTCCACCTCCCTCACCTGTTCTTCCTCTCACCTATCCCCTCCTCCCACCTCAAGCCCCACCCCCATCTCCTATCTACTAGGATCATCCGCCCCCTTGACCTGTCCGTCCTCCCTGGACTGACCTATCTCCTCCCTACCGCCCCCCACCTACACTCACCTTTACTGGCTCCATCCCCGCCTCTTCGACATGTCTGCCTCCTCTCCACCTGTCCTCTCCTCTATCCATCCTCTATCCGCCTCCCCCTCTCTCCCTATTTATTTCAGAACCCTCTTCCCCTTCCCCATTTCTGATGAAGGGTCTAGGCCCGAAACGTCAAGTTTTCATGCTCCTATGATGCTGCTTGGCCTGCTGTGTTCATCCAGCCCCACGCCTTGTTATCCCTCATCTGATTGCAATTGATTTGATTTGATTTATTGTCACGTGTATTTATTACAAATTCAGTGAAATGTGTTGTTTGGTGTCTTCACTCTCTGGTGCCATTTTAAACTTGGAAAATACACCAAAATACATAATATAAAGCCAGAAAAATGAAACAATAAAGTTCATCTTATAGTCTTAGCTCAATAAAGATAGGTTGAGGAACAGCACTGCTTCTAGCTCAGCCACAGGCTCTCCAGCCCAATGTCTTGAATCCAGCTGCTAAGCTGACGACACTGCTGCAACCACACTTCGCCATGCCACAGCTGCTTGAACAAAGAGTCGTAACTCTCTAGTGCCATCTCACCTCCACCAACATCACCATTGCCATGAATTCATGCTGGACCAACCTTGGCGATGCAGCCTCCACTGGTGCTGCAGGGTCCTGGAGGACTACAGCTAATAGGGTACCATTATTGAAGATTGGTAGGAGGGATAACTCAGGAAATTGCATGCCTCTAAGTCTAACATCAGTGGTCAGGAAACTATTCAAAAAATTTCTGAGGAACAGAACTAATATCCATTTGGAGAGGCAAAGATTCATCAAGGATATTCAGTATGGCTTTGTCAGGGGAAATCATGTTTCACAGATTGAATTTTTCAAGGAGATAACTAAATACGTGAATGAGGGCTGTGTAGTGGATGTAATCTACATGAACTTCATTGGGGCTTTTGACAAGGTCTCAGGTGGGAGACTTGTCAAGAAGGTAAGAGCCCATGGGATTCAGGGCAATATAGCATTTTGGATCTAAAACTGGCTTAGTGGCAGGCAGCATTCCCACTAATTTTATTTTACCTCTGCGCAGATCTCCGAGGTCTGCGCGTAGCAGCAACTTCTGGAACTGGAAGTCAATGCTGCAATTGACATTGGCATGTCGATTGCTATGTGCAGACGCTTGGAGTGGCTGCACAGCTTACACGGAATGTTTGTGGCAGGAGGCAGAGGATTATGTGACTGGAAATGTGTGTCTAGTGCCATACCATAGGGGCCCCTTGCTGATGAGTACATTCGTAATCCTGACAGGAATGTAGGAATAATGATCAGTGAGTTTGCAGATTACACAAGAATTGGTGGTATAGTAAGTAGCAAGAAAGAACGACTTAGAACACAGAATAATACAGATGGGCTGGTCAGATAGTCAGTGGTAAATGAATTTAATCGTGAAAGGTGTGCGCTGATGCATTAAGGAAGAACTAAAAAAAAGGATGCACATGTTGAATGGTAGGCTCTTCGGAATTACAGACGATCAGAGGGACCTTAATGTACATGTGTATAGCTCCTTGAAGGCAGTAGGACAGATACATAAGATGGTTAAGAAGGAATATGGGATACTTGCCTTTATTGGTCGAGGCTTTGAATACAAGACCGAGGTGGTGTGTTAGTTAGGCCGTTGCTGGAGTATTCTGTGCAGCACTGGTTGCTACACTGCAGGAAGAATGTTAATACAATAGAGAGGGAGCTGAAGAGATTCACTAGGAAGTTATGTGAGTTGAAGCTATTTAGTAACAAAGAGAAGTTAGATAGGGTGGGATTGTAATCCTTAGTGCAGAGAAGGCCAATGTGTACAAAGTTCTGAGGGGCATAAATTGACGAGATAAGAAGAAACATTTCCCTTTATCAGAGGGATCAATAACCACAGGATATAGATTTAAGGTAAAGTGCAGACAGGGGTTTGAGGGTTTTTTTTAATTCACAGGACAGGGATCATCTGGAACTCACTACCTGAGAGGGTAGCGAGGAAGGAACCCTCACAACATTTAGGAAGTACTTAGATGAACACTTGAAACATCAATACTACGAACAAGTGCTGGAAAATGGAATTGAGTAGATTGGTGCTTGATGACCAAAGGATCTCTTTCCACGTTGCAAAGCTCTATGGCTGTATGACTATGATGTAGAATTTTGATAGAGCAAGCAGGGAAATTCAATTTCAAATGGCAAGTGGGTTGGTATCTAGGTTTAAAATATATGGGAAAGAACTAGAGGAAAATGAAAAATGTCTTCACATAAATTTGTGATGATTTGCAACACACCAATTGAAAGTAAGAGATAGCAGGAACTGCCAATGCTGGAGTCTGAGATAACAAGGTGTAGAGCTAGACGAACTCAGCAGGCCAGCATCAGAGGAGCAGGAAAGCTGATGTTTCGGGTCTGAACCCTTTTCTGAAGAAGGGTCCAGACCCGAAACGTCAGCTTTCCTGGATACTGCCTGGCCTGCTGTGTTCATCCAGCGCTACACTTTGCTTTGATTGAAAGTAAGATTCCATAGGAACTTTCAAGTAACAGTTGCCATATATTTGAATAACCAAACTGTGCAACTTTGGAGAAAGAAAACTGGCATTGGGACTAAACTGGAAAGCTTGAAGGGCTGGCATAAAGTTAAATGGTTGCTCACAGTACTGCAAGATTTAATGATTATCAGCCCTATGGATTTTTAGAAGCAGTATAAAATAGGCTAGAATCTCCTGTCAAAATAACAGATTTTAATGTGCATACTGGTATTCAGGAATTTGTGGCATTGAAGAAATAACCCATGAATTTCAAATCTCCACTAGTTGCTGGATGATTTACACCATCCTACCATTAATCTTCTGAAATCAGCTGCTTGCCTTTGACCTCCCCATGAGTTTCGAGAAATTGCTGCCTTTGCAGATCAATCATCCATTAAGCTAATCACAGAAGGTTTGCTCACAAGTACCTTTCATTTATTTTCTTGCAACAGAGTCAAACCCTTCTGGTTTAGAAATGGAATAATCTAACTGGACTGACAATCTCACAGATGACAAATAGTTGTAGCTATTTAACAGTTTATAACCTTTCTATTTTATATCTCTTTTCTCTCTGTTCACCTAATTTTTCTTTCCCTTCCTTCATTTCTCCTTTCTTACCAGATTGCTCTATAATTCCCGAATTTCTTTCTCCATCTTTCCTGTTATTTCTCAGTCTTTAATTCTCATTGGTTAAGGAGATAGATCTGTTGGCCTGTTTTTCATCATGGTCCCAGATGCCTTATTATCTCACTATCACTCACGAAGCTCACACTTCCACTAACTGGCATTGCAAAAATATTTTAAGCAAATGCTGCAAAAGACCTCAATAACTAACCTTATGAAATTTCCTGCTCCTGAAATTCTGGGTCATTGGTCTGATGGTTTGCAAGTGATAGATCACAAGGTCAGAACTAAATTGCATTCATATCTTGAGACTTATGATCTGCAGCTCTTCTGAAATGCTTTGCAGCTAATGAAGTATTTTTTGAAGTGTAGACATTGTTGGAATGTTAGAAATTCAGCAGTCAATTTATGCACAGGAATATCCCACAAGTGAACAGAAAATCTGTTGTAGTAAGGTTAGCTAAGGATAAGTATTAGCCAAGTCATCACGGAGAGCTCTCCTGCTGTTTTTCAACAATGAGATAGGGGTCTACTGTGCCTACTTGAAAGGCTTCGGTGAGCGTGGGCCCTGCATGGAATGGCAGATGAAGTTGGCGACATGGGCTCGGGGATTGGCAAGCTGAGTTAATGACCAAAGAGGTGTCCAGTGGTGGCAGTAGCAATGCCAGGACAAGGTGAACATGGGTTCACTCCAGCCCAAGGACTCCTGGCGAGCGAAGAGCAGGTCCTAGGCTTAATCCTCCAGTCCAGTCTCGAAGGCTGAGGTGAGCTTCCAGGTCCGCAGCTAGGCCCAAGTGCCTGACTGAAGAGGCAGTGACAGTTTGGTCTGTGACCACAGAGGATTTAAAAATTAATGTCAGTCCCTCCAATCTCCTCCCTTGCCTCCCAAGGCAGCCTGGGCTACATTTCATCTGGGCCTCAGGTCTTATCTAATTTTAAAGCTGTTAAAACTGTTAATACCTCCTCCCTCTCAATGTTACTTTGTTCAAGCATATCACAGATCCCTCCTTGACTTTTACAGCTGCGTCATTTTCCTCTATTTTGAATTTAAGACCTCACCTAAGTCTTCACATTCCACAAACATATCCCTACTTTTGTCCCTAAAAAACCCGACTCTTTCCCTGTACATTTGCCCCTAACATACCTATAAAGCAAATTTGAATTTTCTTTTGTTTTACCTGCCAGAGCTTTTTTTTGCTAGTGTTCCCATTTCACTCTCCTGATTTTTTAAAAATTAACGCCCTGCATTTTCTATATCCCTTTCTATCCACGTCTAGGATTTCCATTGTTTGAGCCTTCTTTATCTACCACAAGCTTCCCTTTCTCGCTTGGCGAATTCTGTACATTCTTGGACATCAATTTCAGTTAGGAAAAAAGATTGGTCAGACTGCGGTGATTTTGACATGTTACATGATTGAGATGTATAAAATTATAGGAGGCAAAGATAAGGTAGATAGGAAGAAACTCTTCCTCTTGATGGAGGGATCAATGATCAGGAGACATGGATTTAAGGGAAAGGGCAGGATGTTTAGAGGAGATGTGAGAGGCGTAGTGGTATTATTGCTCGACTATTGATCCAGAAATTCAGCTAACGATCTGAGGACCTAGGTTTGAATCCTGCCATGACAGCTGGTGGAATATTGAATTCAATAAAAATATCTGGAAATTAAGAATCTACTGGTGGCCATGACACCATTGCCACTTGGTGGAAAACCCATCTAACTCACAATATCCTTCAGGGTACAGTCCTCAGCCCAACCATCTTTAGTTGCTTCACCAACGATCTTCTCTCCATCATAAAGTCAGAAATGGGATGTTCGCTGATGGTTACACAATGTTTAGCACCATCTGCAACTCCGCAGATACTAAAACAGTCCATGTTTAAATGCAACAGGACCTGGACAATATCCAGGCTTGGGCTGAAAAGTGGCAAGTAATATTAATGCCACACAATGACCATCTCCAATGAGAGACAATCTAGTCAGCTTTGAAATTCAGTGGTGTTACCATCACTGAATCCTTCACTATCAACATCAACAATGGTAACTTGGAGTTACCGTTGACCAGAAACTCAGCTAGACTATTGACTATAAGAGCAACTCAGAGACTAGGAATAATGTGTTGAGTAACTCGCTTCCTGACACTATCTACAAGGCACAAGTCAGGAGTCTGATGGAATACTCTCCGCTTGCTTGTGAGATTGCAACTCCAAAACACTCAAGAAGCTTGACATTATCCAGGACAAAACAGCCTACTTGACTGGTAACACATCCACAAGCATCCACTCCCTCCACCACCAACACTCAGGAATAGCAGTGTGTACTATCTAGAAAATGCACTGCAAACATTCACCAAAGATCCTTAGACAGCACCTTCCAAACACATGACCAGTTTCATCTAGAAGGACAAGGGCAGCAGATACATGGGAACACCACCGTCGGCAAGTTCCTCTCCAAGCCACTCACCATCCTGATTTAGAATAAATCACCATTCCTTCACTGTCGCTGGGTCAAAATCTTGGTACTCCCTCCAATAAAGGGACGGAATTTTGAGTGAACCTAGAGCAGGTGGACTGCAGTGGTTCAAGAAGACAGCCCACTACCAGCTTATCAATGGCAACTAGAGATGGCCAGCCAGTGACAAGTGCAAAACTAAAATAATAGCCTTTCTACCCTAAGTGTGGTTGAAATCTGGAACTTACTACCTATAATGGTGGTAGAGACAGAAACCCTCAGAGTAGCTAAGCAATTAGATGTGCACTTGCTCACCACCACCTTCTCAAGGGCAACTAAGGATGGGCAAGAAATGCTGGCCAGCCAGCAATGCCCACATCCCACAAATGAATATACAAAGGAAATGTCGTGGCATACAAGGTTACGAGCCAAGTTCTGGAAAATGGAATTAGAATAGTTAGTTGGTTATTTTTGTGTCAGAGATAAAAGGTACTGCAGATGCTGGAGAATCCGAGATAACAAGCATGGGGCTGGATGAACACAGCAGGTCAAGCAGCATCATAGGAGCAGGAAAACTTGACGTTTCGGGCCTAAACCCTTTGTCTGGCATGGATGTAATGGGCTGAAGGATCTTTATCTGCGCTGCAGATCTCTATGACTCAGTTCAGGATTCTCTAGATTTGTTGGTCCCACCCTTTACCTTTATAGGAACTGCTTGCCCTGCACTATTTCCTGTTTGGATTGCTCCCACTGCTCTGATGGCGATTTCCCTACACCTAGTTGCTGCTAGTCCACTTCGGCCAGATCCTGTTTTATCATATTAAAATAGACCTTCCCCAAATTCAGAACCCAGATTTGTCCTTTTCCACGTCTACTTTAAAACTTACTGAGTTATGTTCACTATCACCAAAGTTCACCCCCAATGACACTTGTCTGGCTTTGTTCCTAAAATTAGGTCCAGACAGTTCTCCTGTAGGATTCCCTACATCTTGCTTAAAAAGCTCTTCTGAATACATTTAAAGAATTCTGGCCCCTCTAAGCCTTTCAGAATTCATCTATCCCAAGTAAAACCCAGAACTTGAAATTCCTACCATTATTAGAATCATAGATTCATACAGCACAGAAACAGTCTGTGCAACTCAGTCCAATTCATCTGCACCGACTAGTCATCCCAATCTGACCTAGTCCCATTTGCCAGCATTTGGCCCACATCCCTCTAAACTCTTCCTATTTATATACCCATCCAGATGTCTTTTAAATGTTGTACCAGCCTTCCCCACTTCTTCTGCCGGCTTATCCCATACAAACACCATCCTCTACATGAAAATGTTACCCCTCAGGTCCTTTTCAAATTTTCCCCCTCTCACCTTAAACCTGTGCTCCACACCCTTTGAAAATGACTTTGGCTACTCACCGTGTCCATACCTTTTGTTATTTTATAAACCTCTGTAAGATACCCCTCAGCCTCTGACCCTCAGAAAAAAAGCCCCAGCCTATTCAACCTTTCCCTATAACTCAAACCCTCCAGGCCCAGCAACATCCTCGTAAATCTTTTCTGCACTCTCTCAAGTTTAACAACATTCTTTCTATAGAAGGGTGATGAGAATTGTATGCAATATGCTAAAAGTGGCCTGTCCAATATCCTGTAGAGCCGCAATGTGACATCCCAACTCCTATGTTCAATGTTATGACCAATGAAGGCAAGCATGCCAAACTTCTTCTTCATCACGTGTCTACCTATGACTCCGCTTTCAAAGAACTATGAACCTGCAGCCCAATATCTCTTTATTCAGCAACACTTCTTACAGCTCTATCATTAACTTGCCCTGGTTTACCTTACCAAAATGCAACACCTCACATTTATCTAAATTAAACTCCATCTGCCATTCCTCAGCCCATTGGCCCATCTGATCAAGGTCAAGTCGTACTCTGAGATAATCTTCTTTATTGTCTACTACACCACTTATTTTGGTGTCATCTGCAAACTTACTAACCATACCTCCTATATTCTCATCCAAATCGTTCACATAAATACAAAAAGCAGTGGACCCAGCACTGATCTTTGCAGCACACCACTGGTTACCCAAATATTTTTGTATTTCTCTGAGATTTGCCAACATATCAGTCTTTTTATCTGCCTAGCTGTTTGACAGTTTATCACACACTCCCAGTAATGGGATTGCCCCCTTTTTGTTTTAATCATGCCTCCTCATTGCAGTAATTGAATCATCGATCAATATTGCAATCACCTCTTCTTTTATGCCCCTCCCGCACTATTGTCTTGATTGAAGATTTAAAACCCCGGATTATCGAGTTGGCAGTCATGCCCCTCCCTTAACCATTCTCCAAGTTAGCAACAACAGCTCATCTCCATCTGATAGCGATGTGATAGTCATCAGCTATGAGGAAAGATTGGACAAACTTGTTTTCACTTGAACATCAAAGGATGAGAGGTGACTTGATCGATGTCTACAAAATGATGACAGGCATGGATAGAATGGATAGAAAGGAGTCTTTTTCCCAGGATAGAAATGTCAATTACTAGGGGGATATAGGTTTAAGGTAAAGTTTAAAGGAGATGTGAGAGACAAGTCTTTTATACAAGAGGGTGATAAGTGCCTGCAATGTGCTACTACAGGTGGTGGTTGTGGATAAGTTTAAGAGGCATTTTGACAGATACATGAATAGGCAGGGAATAGAGGGATATGGACCATGTACAGACAAAAGGTTTTTAGCTTAGAAAGGCCATCAGGTGTCAGTGCAGTCTTGGTTGGCCGAAGGGCCTGTTCTGTGCTGTACCATTCTTTGCATCTTTGTAGTGTCAATCAACACCCTCACACAAGATTCCTCACACCAAAACAAACGCCATCTGGCCTGTCATGCTCTCTTTTATCTTAACGTGACTATACTGGCATTCCTTTCAAATGGACTTAGTTTTCCTTCTATATTTGTCTATGCATCACTTCTTATTGTACCTTCACGGTATATCCCACCCCCTGCCAAATGATTTTAAATCCTCATCAACAGCACTAGCAAACTCATCTGCAAGGATGTTGATCTCATTGTGGGTCAGGTGCAACCCACTAGGCTTGTATAGGTCCTACCTTATCCAGGAATGGACCCAGTGATCCAGCAAACTAAAGCTCTTCCTGCTGCGCCAACCAGACATTCATCTGCTCACTAAGCCTATTCCTATATTTAGTAGCACATGGCACCAACAACAATCCAGAGGTTGCACGTCCATAGCTGCCTGAAAGTGGCAACACAAGTGGATAAGGTGGTAAAGAAGGCATATGGTATGCTTGTCTTCATCAGTCAGGACAGTCAACAAGTCATACTGCAGCAGTACAAGATCTTAGTTAGGCCACATTTGGAGTATTGTATGCAGTTCTGGTCACCACAATATAGGAAGGGTATGTAAACCTTGAAGAGGATGTGGAGGTTTAGCAGAATGTTGCCTGGGTTGAAGTGTATTAGCTGTAAGGAGAGGTTGGATAAGCTTGGATTGTTTTTGCTAAAGCATCGGAGACTGAGTGGGGGAACCTGATAAAAGTACACACACAGATTGGTTGGATAGTCAGAGTCTTTTTTTCCCAGGGTGGAAATTTCAAATACTAGGGGGCATTGGTTTAAGGTGAGAGGGGGAAAGTTGAAAGGAGGTGTGTGATGCAAGACATTATAAATAGAGGGTGGTAGATGCCTGGAATATGCTGCCAAGGAAGGTGGTAAAAGCAGCTATGCTAGCAAAATTTAAGAAGCATTTAGACACACATGAACAGGCAGAGAATAGTGGGATATAGACCATGTGAAGGCAGATGGGATTAGTTTAGAATGGCATCATGGCCAGTACAGACATGGTGGGCCGAAGGTTCCATTCCTGTTGTACTGTTTTAAGTACAACCTTTGAGGTCCTGTTTTACAATCTGCTACCCAGCTCCCTAAATCCTTGTTTCAGGACCTCATCCTTCTTTCTCCCTATGTCATTGGTACCTATGTGCACCATGATTTCTGATAGCTTCCCCTTCCCCTTCAAAATGCCTGGCAGCCATTCAGCGACATCCTTGATCCTGACTCTAGGGAGAAAACACACTGAAAGGCTTAATATAGCACAATTATGTCCAGGTGAGCTAAAGGAGTGGTTGAACTTTGGCCAACAGACTTTGCAAGCAGCCAAGAACTGGAGCAGACAGACTCAGACCAAAAGAGGATATTGTATTATTCATACTGTAAAATTGTTTATGTAACCTCTTATATGATTGATGGTTAATGTGGACAGTATAATTTATCATAGCATAATTGTTGTTCTGGAGTGAGGTAAGAGATGTTGCTGTGACCTTTGGCTTCCCTACAAACGCTAGAACAAAGAAGCCCAGTAAAAGATACCTCGATCATCCAAACTGGATTATTCCTCCCACTGCAGAATACAAACCATGAGAGCGTCACGTCTTTGGCTGCAGAAATGCCTGTACCTCTCATATTGAGTCGCCTACCAGTATTGTTCTTTCTCGCTTCACCGACTAGAGGAACTGTCACTCCTACTATTTTCCAACACAAAAAGAAAAGTTCTCAAGTAAGATGCTGACTGGGACTTACCTGCCTGTTTTTCTTCTTCTGACTGGTAGTCACCCAAGCCTCCTCTGACTGCACTTCTTTAAACTATGAAGTGACCACATCTAAAAATGTGCTCTCCAAGTAACTCTCAGCCTCACAGATTCACTGTAGTGCCTCCAGCCAGTGCTCAAGCTCTGAAACCCAATACTTAAGCAGATGAAACTGATGGCAGTACCTGTAGATGTGATCATCCAGACTTCTAGGACCACCTAATACTTCCCATGTTGTGCAAGCCATGCTTTACCTGTACTAGCTTTGCTGTGTTCTAATTAACTGGTTATTCTTCTCAAATTAAGTATATATGTAGACATATGTTTTCACTTATTTTCTTGAAATTATAGCTCGTTGCTAGATTAATATAAAGCTAACAATAGATACTGCAATATTTCTGCCCCACCAGACAAACTTGAAAATGTGACAACCTTCTCAAAAGTACAATGAGAGTATATTTCTAATGTCCTTCAAGGAAGCAGTTTTTTGTTCTTACCCATCCACCCTAAATTCAACTTCTGGTCTAAAGCAATGTGCTCCACTCTTAAATCACTCAGAAAACAATTTATAAAAATAATTGTAAACGAACACACTGATCATTCTTCGTTTTGAATTGAACCAGTGCGCTGACTCCTGGTGAATGCTCACAAATTTTCTCCTACTTCTCTCCACAGAAAACATTTGTTCACTACTGCTTTCCATTTCTATCCCAGATGATATAGATTTGAATGCATTTGTGAGAATAGAAAATTGCATACATTAAATTGTCAATGTTGTTTCCTTTTAGTTTCTGGTCAGTTGTGCATTGAAGCAAAAGGCATGTCCTGTCCTATCTCAGACTAAAACCCATGTAAACAAAAAAGTATTATTTGAAAATGAACATATTATTGATACTGGAGCTCCATTTTGAAGTACTCTCACTCCTTGTTATCTGCGGATTCAGAACCCAAATATCAGCAAGGTGGATAAAATATACCATTTTATCTTTTTCTCATTGATCCATTCATTGGTCCTTTGCAGTACATAGTAGAGTAACACAGGTGAAATGTCCATGATTTTTTTGTATTCTGCTGGAAGTCTGTTCCTATTCCTCCTAGAGAACGAGGATTTGACGTATACAAGTCAGATCAGTGTCGATTTGCAAGTTTACAGCCTTTTCTTTCGGGGACATAATTTTTTGCATCCTTGGACACATGAGAAATGCAAAATCTCTTTCAATTATATTACTCTTTTCCACAATAACACACAGACCAGAAATTAACTTAAAGTGAACTATCGCTTTTCTATAAATGCACAGAGGTCCTATCAAATGCTCCTGATTTATTTAAAAACCTGGATTAACGCAGCTGGTCTTTTCTTTAAACGTAACGCAGTCAAATAATTTGTAATTGCCGTAGTTTTCATATTAGGTTTTTCATTGAGAGTTAAGAGGGAGCCATCATCGTGATTGGTATATTTTTAATGATCAATGCTGCTGAGTTTGGGGCTTGTTGCTGTTGTTTCCAGTCAGTTTATTAATGTATTTACTGACCCTTAGGCCCAATGATTTGTGATTCTGAAATTTGAAATATTTGTTTGAAAAACACGGTTTCGAGTTAATACCACAGTTATCACCAAACTGAATAATTTAGCTTTGACACGGTGAGATTAGAGACGATGATTAAAGTGCACAAGCTACACCAATAAACAAACAACTTTAACCCTAACTCACCCCGACACCTCCTTCCTATCCAGGCGGAGTTACCACCAACTCCTTCCTCCCGGACACGACACATCACCTCTCCGCTCCCCCGGAGCTTAGTGCCTGCATTTTACGTTCCCGGCTCTAGGTACGGGAGCCGCTATCTCTGCCGCTCGAGCCCGAGCCGTTAGCGCGGTCACAGGTAAGTGACAGGCACGGCAGCACGCGAGGGAAGGGAGAGGTCGCGCGGTGGGGGGGTCGCGCGGGGAAGGCCCGGGCCGGATCGAGAGCCTCTGCCGCCGCTTGAAAATGCAACGGGAACTGTTTCAGGATTCAGTGACCGAGACTCTGAGGCTTAGGCCTGAGTCAAGGAGGTAAGGAAACAGAGAGAGAGATGAATCAGAAATGTTAGTATTTACGTTGCACATTTTACAACCAGGGCCCATCAAACAAAAAACAACCAGTGAAGCACTTTTTGAAGTGTGCTGACTGTTTGTGTTGAAAGGTGGTGGCTAATCTGCACACAGCAAGCTCACTCATTGCAGTGAGAGTGGTTTCGAGTTCTGGGTATGTGTTCACATCTCTCTTCAAATAAATTGCTAATCGAATGTAGGAACTAATGTGTATATACACGGGAAAGGCACAGGATTGTGTGGACTTCTGTTTGAAAAAGAAACGTGGATTTGATTTAGGGTCAAACTCATACTATATAGAAGAGGCCCTTTGGCCCATGAGCAAACAAGTACTCAAAATTGAGACTAGTCCCACCTTCTCGTACGAGACTCATAGCCCTGAATGTTATGACATTTCGAGTGCTCATCTAAGTACTTTTTAAAAGTTTTGAGATTTCCTGCCTCAACTACACTTCCAGCCAGTGCATTCTAGTTTCCCACCATCCTCTGGGTGAAAAAGAATTTCTTCAAATTGCCTCTAAACTGCCGATCACCTTAAAATTATGCCTCCTTGTTATAGACCCTTTGACTAAGGGAATGGCTGTTTTCTATCCACCCTGTTCCTGCCTCTCATAATCTTATATACATCTATCATGTGCCCTCTCAGCCTTCTCTGATTTAAAGAAAACAATCTGTTCTTATCCAGATTGTCTCCATTGCTAAACTGCTCCACCCCAGGTAACATTGTGGTGAAACTCCTCTGTGCCCCTCATTATTCGCCAAACCTCCTACATTTGTGTCATCAGCACATATTTGTGATTCTGTTTTAGTGTCCAAGTCCAAATAGCGACTTTTTTTCTATAACTGTGGAAAATGACCAGCATTTATCCTCCAGTCTGAACACTGTTTCAGGTTAAAGTTATAGTCATATAGCACAGAAACAGACTCTTCGCTCCAACCAGTCCATGCTGACCATAATCCCAAACTAATCTAATCCTACCTGCCTGCTCTGGGGTCATATCCCTCCAAACCTTTCCTATTCGTGCATTATCTAAGTGTCATTTAAACATTGTAACTATGCCCACATCCACTACTTCCTCAGGAGGTTCATTTCACACGCGAGCTGCCCTCTAATGAAAATTTGCCCCTTATGTCTTTTTTAAGATCTCTGTCCTCTCACCTTTAAAAATATGTCCCCAGTCTTGAAATCCTAGGGAAGAGACACCCACCATTAACTGTATCTATAAACCTCCATAAGGTCACCCCTCAACCTCCTACACTCCAGTGAAAGAAGTCCCAGCCTATCCACTTTTTTTTTAATAACTCAAACCTTTCATACGTGGCTACACCCTGGTAAGTCTCTTCTGAACCCCCTCTAGTTCAGTTACATCCTTCCAATAACTGAGCGACCCGACTGAACACAGTACTCCAGAAAAGGCCCCACCAATGTCCTGTACAATCTCAACATAACATCCCAACTCCTTTACTCAGAAGACTGAGCAATGAAGGCAAGCATGCTGAATATCTGTTTAACCACCCTGTCTACCTGTGATGCAAACTTCAAAGAATTATGTACCCAAACCCCTAAATCCCTTTGTTTTAAGGAAGTACACAAACAATGAGGATTAACCAATAACTGAGTTCTGCTGGTATTAATTAATTATCCAAAATTACAGCAATTACAACACTTCAGAAGTGCTTTGGCACTTAATGAGGCTATGAAAGGCTTTTGTTTTGTCTCATCGCGAATTGCCATCAAATATTGCCCTGAGATACATAACATCCATCTGAACCATTAGTATACACACATTGAACATCAGTTTACCATTTGAGATCACAGTCAGCACCTCCATCAGTGCAGCATCCAAGTATTAGCCGACATTGTAATCTCAAAGCCCTCCAAATCCAGGTCGGAAAATAATACCTATTGGGTCTTCCCACACTGTCATGTGTAAGCTGCATTTATATTCATACGAATATATGATCATATTTCTTTTTTTTCCAAAATAAAACTTTCATTAGTGACAAAAATGGCCCTGACTCAAATCTCAAGCGCCAAGTGTTTTGAAGGATATCAAAAGGTGTATGAACATGACAGGTGAGTTAGTATAATCAGCTTCAGCAACTAACTTTCTTTTCCAATTAAGTATTTTGTTGCTGGAATTCCTTTCTGTGATTTAAAGTGGAAAACTTTTTAATCTCAATGCTGGTTAAGATAAACAGTGGAAATATCGTAACTTTAATACAGAATCCCATAGAATTTAACAGCACAGAAGCAGGCATGCTGACCTAACTGGCCTGTGGTTGAATACCGCACCATGGGACAGGTATTTATGCTCTGTACAAGTCAATTGTATCCTGTTTCATCTAAACCTTAACTCTTTGTACTAATCCAACTTCCATTTAAATGCTGCAATGATATTTGCCTCAATTATGCCATGAGGTTGCAAGTTCCACGTTCAAATCACGTTCTGGATTAAGAGGTTTCTTCTGAATTTTTATTGGATTTATTAGTGACTGTCTGGCATTGGCGTCCCTAGTTCTGGGCTCCCCACACATACAAACATTTTTTACGCATACCACTTCAAACCCCTGAATGCTTTTAACAGTCACTGTTAGGTCACCCTCTTGGCCTTCTCTTTATCTAGGAAAAAGAATCCTAGCTTGCCCTGTTAGTTTTAAACCTTTCAGTTCTGGTATCACCCTGTGAAACATTTTACACCTTTGCCAGTGCCATTATTTTCTGTCATGTAGAGAACAGAATTGTGCACAACACTGGGACTGTGATCTAACCAAGATTAGTACAAGAGTCACAAAACTTGTCTGCTTTCCAGTCTTATTCCTCTAGAAATGAACCCAGATTTTGTTTGTATTTTTTAAACTATCTCAGTAACTTGTTACTTCAAGTGATTTGTATTCCTGCAGGTCTCTTGGATCTTCTACTTGATTTAAATTCCTGTTTTATAATAAGTTTTTCTCACATAAATGCACTACTTCAGAATTATCTGTATTAAAATTAATTTTGTTATCCACAGACCCCTTCTCCAAGCTTGTTTTTTGTCCTAGTCTTTGGTATCAACTACTAAATGTAGTAAAATATGGTTAGCAAATGCACTGGTTAGCACTGCTGCCTCACAGTGCCAGAGGCCCAGGTTCAATTCCAGCTGCAGCAACTGTCTCTGTGGAGATTGCATATTCTCCCATGTCTGTGTGGGTTTCTTCCCAGTGCTCTGGTTTCCTTCTACAGTCCAAAGATGTGCAGGTTAGAGGGCCATGCTAAATTACTCCGTAGTGTCCAGAGATGTGTGGACTAGGTTAATTAGCCATGGGAAATGCAGGGTTTTTGGAATGGGGTATGGGTTTGGGTGCGATGCTCATCAGAGGATCAATGCAGACTGGATGGCCAAAAATCCTCTGCCTGCACTACAGGGATTCTATGATCTATACTTCCCAATTTGGTGTCATTCAGGAATTTTGTAATTGTACTTCCAATTTAACAAGTTCTAATCATTTGTGTATTTTGAAAACACTAAAGTAATGTAAGATATACTTCTTAGCCTAATAACAATATCTTAGATTAGATTTTAAATATTCTCAATGATTAATTTGGAGTTAAAATTCTGAATATACTTCAGTATTGCATAATTATATCCCAAGAGAGAAGAACACACTTCACGAAGATACTACAGTTCCCTTGATGGGCTTTTCAATTTATGTTGCAAACCGTCAAGCCACACAAACTGTACGGGTCCCACATTCAGTTCTCAGAGATGGCTGATCAGAGTCAGTAGAAGTGTGGGAGGGGAGCCAGGTTCAGCATTTATTTTAGCGCCATACTAAAGTGGAAGGAGTTTAACAAAAATAGATTTATTTAATGTGATTGTAAACCTTACTGATCAGACCTCATTAACACTTGACAAGGTCATGATTGGCTTTGGCTACAACCTACCTGTTGTGAGATGTGCTGCCACTTGGGGCAAAACTCCTGTGAATGTTGAGATACCAGACTAGTAAGTAATGCCCATAAAATGTATCTTAGCCACCGATGCTCTTGGGCAAAGAGAAGAAGGAACATTAGCAGGACATAAAAACTCATTTCATATTCAGCATTCAGTTACTAATTTTATATGGGTGACTCCATAATAGTGTTTTACTTGCAGGAAGTTCTCTGTCCTGACCAATGGGACCAAAATCACATAGTCAGATCGGTTCGGAGCCTCCGTGTCCCAATTACTATGTGTGGATCCAACTCCACATGCTGTACACTTGATTCTCTGCATGGGTTTAGTTTTGTATGGGTGAACCCTGAGACATTTTAGAAGGTTTTTGAAGAAATTAGACCTCTACTTCATGCCACACCCAGATGGCAGAATGCTGCTGCAGTAGATGTAATCTTAGTTTGGAGCAGTCACTTTGCTGGAGCCCATCCTTAATTTTTCAGTCCAGTTTAAACTCTCAGAAATATTGTTCATCTCCTTTAGTGTTATCAACAACCAGAATTTAGAAAACTGTCATAGTCCTAAGATGTGCAGGTTAGGTGGATTGGCCATGCTAAATTGCCCATAATGTCCAGGGATGTGTAGGTTAGATGGATTAGCCATGGGAAATGCAGGGTTACAGGTTAGAGGGGTCAGTCTGGGTGGGATGCCCTTCGGAGAGTTGGTGTGGACTTGTTGGGCCAAATGGCTTGTTTCAATGCTGTAGGGATTCTATGATCTCTGCAACTAAGTGCAGACTAATAGAGAGTATTAATCAGAGAGTATTAAAAATGTGTTGTGTCGTGACATTTATACAATAATGCAGAATGTGATATGTCCAGCCACTAAAGTGGCTTCACTGTTCATTTCTGCACTAAACATTCGGGCTACCCTTGTCTATAGAAGCTAGAATTTGACAAACTAAGTAAGCTCAAAATTGAGTTGTGGCCTTCTTCATTTTCATGAAACATCCAGTGTGGAGGAACCCATCAATTCTTCAATTACATAATAAATCTGAACATCGAATAATTTAAAATCAGCAGCATCATATCTAGACTTCAGAATCTTTCCTCCTTTTCCACTATCCTGTTCATTTCTACAGGCAAGCTGTAAATCCTGCATTGTTCCTGTCCTGAAGTTCTAATTGACAAATAAAAATTGGACTTTGACAGTACAACTCTCTGGAAGAGTTGTTTTTCTTGGACTTTGTTTTCTACAAGATTAAAATAGTATTTCTATTACATACCTCTGTAACCAGTCTACAGACTCCAACACACTGAGCACAGAATATTGTTAATATGTCATTTTAATCATTTCCAGGAAAATATTGTCTTCATTTTAATCTTTCACAGTGAACTGCAGGATAATGTCCTCATTATTTGTTTACCGGTTGAGAGAGGAATGGTTATGACATAGATGCAGTGGAGAGATTATTTCAATTTCACCACAAATCCAATGTGCACTCTGCCGTCTAACTAGTATCGTATCCCCCATCTATTGATGTGTGTGATAGCAGTATAAATAAGAACCTTTTAGAATGATTCAAATTCTGTTTAACAAAAAAAATGACCTTAGAAATTATAACAGAGTACTTTCAGAATACTATATTAGGAAAGTTTAACATGATTCCAGCAAAATTTGGCTGATCTGCAAATTGTTTGATCATAACAAGACTGTAATTCAGTTGAGGTTTCAGCCTTCCTTACAGATAATTGAACACTGGATAGGAGCAAGAGTAGAGCATACAGTCCTCTCAACTTGCTTTGCTGTTAAATACAATCATGACTGCTTTCAGGCTTCAATTGCATTTTCCTACCTGCTCCTCATACCCCTGTTTCCCAGAGATACTAAGAATCTCTTTATTCTAGCCTTACAGATATTCATTAATGGAGTTTTCACAATCTTGAATGAAGAAATTTCTCCTCATCTCGGTTCTAAACAAATCAGCACAAGTCAGTGAAAACAGTCTGTTTCCTTTGGAACCGTGTATGTTTGAATGAGATCATCTCTCATTCTACTCAACTTAAGAGAATGTAGGCCTAATTTAACTCAAACTCTCATTGTACGATAACGCAGTCATCCCAGGGACCAATCTTGTGATCCTTGACTGCCCTGCCTGCAATGCAAGTGTATCCTTCCTTAAATCTGGAGACCAAAACTGCACACACTATTCCAGGTGTAGACACTCCAAAGCCCTGTAGAATCATAGCAAGTTGGCTTTAAACATGTGTCCTGCAAAAAAAAAGGCCAACATGCCATATGTGTTTTACTTTCTAATTGTTTGCTGTACCTATATGCTAACTACTTGTATTCCTTATATGAGTACATTCAAATCTCTGAGAATCAACATTTCCAAGATACGTGACTTTGAAAACATATTCTGCTTTTTATTCGTATGACCAAAGAGATTAACTACACGTTATTATTTCTTCTGTCATAAGAATACAAAAACAGGCGCAAGAATAGGCCATTAAGCCCCTCAAACCTGTTCTGCTCTTCACTAAGATCATGGCTAATCAGATTGTGCCTTCTCCTACACTTTTATGCCTGTCCCCGTTAGACCTTGAATTTCTAATAGGTCAAAAATCTGTCTTATTCAGTTACCCCAACTCTTCTACCCACTGGGCTAAAGCATTTCAAAGATTGATGAGCCTCTGAGAAAACAAATTTTCCTCTCCTCCGTCTTCAAATAAGAGTCTTGTTTTGAAATTCTGCCCTCTTTACCCTTTGAGGGTAAACATACTCTCAGCATCAGTCCTGTCAAGTTCTGTCTAAATCTTATCTGTTTCAATAAGATTGCCTCTTATTTTTCTAAATTCCATTGAGTGTAGGCCCAACCTGCTCAACCATTTCTCATGAGACCTCCCTTCATCCCAGGAATCGATCTAGTGAACCTCTTCTGGATTACTTCCAATGCAGTGCCCTGTTCTTGCCCACTCACTTGCCTATGTATCTTTGCAGCATTCTTGTGTGCTCCTCACAGCTTTTATTTTAACCTAGCTTTGTGTAACATTGACAAACTTAGACACATTACTGTTTCTGTTTGTTCAAGTCATTAAGAAATGTTTGTAAACAACTGAGGGCCCAACACTAATCCTTGCAGACTCCACTAATTCCAGCTACCAACTGGTTTAAGCTTGGTAGTCACTTTCTGTTCATTAACCAATCCTTTATCCATCTTTATGTATTGCCACCTCTCCCCACCTTGTCTCGTAACCTGTGTTTTGGAAGTTTAGATATAGTGTCCACTACTTCCCCTTTATTTATCCCACGAATTATATTCTCAATTATAAATTTGTCAAACCTAATTTCAATGTTGTAAAACCATCCAAAAATGTGCAGGTTAGGTGGATTAGCCATGGGAAATGCGGGGTTACAGGGATTGGGTGGGGGTAGGTCTGGGTGGGATGCTGTTCAGAGGGTGAACTCATGGGCCAAATGGCCTCCTGCTACTCTGTAGGTATTCTATAATTCTACTTTGATTTTTGTATGATCATCCTATGATTTCTAAGAATATTAAGATTTTCTTTATGATGGATTCCAGCACTTTTTGAACTGTAGTTTCCTGTTCACGCTCTCCCTCTTGAATAATAGTGTTAAATTTTCTAACTTGCAGACTGTTGGACCACTTAAGAATCTAGGGAATTTTTGGGGGAAGAAAACATAGCTAACATATCCACTATTTCTGCAGCTATCAATTTTGCAACTCAAAGGTGTGGACTGATCAGGTCCTGGAGATTTGTCACATTTTAGTCCCTTGATTTCCTGCAGTACCTTTGGAGGTATTATTATAATCACTGCTGTTTGTTTTGTTTGTGACTCTGAAGTGGTCCAAAATTGCAGCATTTCTTATAGAAATCAACAGAGCTTTCTGTGAAATGAGCTGTAATGGTTGATGTAAAGTGGTGTGCAAATTGATACTGAGTGGAGAGAATCCAGGTGACCAAAACATAATACCATGGATACATGTCATGTATACCCCTTCTTGAAACTTGCATTTTTAAAAAAATCAATTTTAAACATCCATCCGCACCGCACATTAATTTGTGGCTGAAAGACTATCCTCGGTTTTTGTGAAGCATTTTCTTGAATGGCTGATTCAGAATTTATGTTGCTTATGTCTAATATTCAGTCAAGTTGTGTGAAAACAGTCTAAATATCTATCTTGTTTTCTCTGAGTGCTGAAGTATGTTTTCAAATTCAGTGTTTACCTAAACAGTGTGCCTAAGGTTAGAAACCTTGCCCAAGAGTGGTAGGTTCCCCATTTTTATAATATTTGCCTTGATAGTTTAAGGTTCCCGCCTTTTCAAATAAAATTCTAATTTTGTTTTGATTGACAGCTCGGAGTTAAAATGCAAGATGAGGTTTGGAATTTATCTGCCTCCAAAAGCAGAGTGTGTGAAGTGCCCTGTGTTATACTGGCTTTCAGGTAATTTCTCTCTCGTCTCCTAGCCTACCTGCCATTTACTGTGGTCCTAAAAAGATGCCTTTTCCTTTTGGGTGTACTTTGAATTTAACACTTTGGAACTAACCCAGTAAATAGATCAGTAGAAAATAAATAACTGTATCTAAGCTATTCTTTCAGTATTTCACCAGTAACATGGTCATGTATTTGAAGATTCGCTAGAGAAGTGGGAAATTGATTTCAAATGAGGCTGCCAGTATACAAGATAACAAGATAACATCTGACCTGAAATGTCAGCTTTCCTGCTCCTCTGATGCTTGACTTGTTGTATTCATCCATCTCTACACCTTAATATCTCAGATTCTCCAGCATCGGCAGTTGCCACTATCTCTGCCAGTATACAATGCTGCTTGGAAGATAAGAGGAGCCTTTGCATCCTAATGCATGATGTTGCGTATTTTATTTTTGCTTACCTTAAAAAATAAAGCTTAATTGAATTGATTCCCTGTGGCAGAACACATCACGTGTTACAGACTTTGTGTCAAGGGTATGATATGACTGAGCAGAGATTGATGGGGCTTAGCTCATTACCTGCCAGAGAGCTAAATAAGTAGGGACATGAAATGGGATGTGGAGAGGATGTTATCCCTGTGGGTGTCCAGGTAAACAGAGAACCAGATCAGCCATGTGAGTTTACAGCTTCATAAGCTCTCAGTGCCTAACTTGAGATATTTGCAACTGTCGCATTTGGCCATGGAATATTGACTTTATGATTTGCATTGAGTGATGGGCTACTCACATTCCTGTTGTCCAAACGTCTGTAGGATTGAGAAAAGTACTTTAAGTCTGTCAACCGATTTTCCCAGCAGAAAATAAAATGTTCCATGAGCACCTTGGCATGAAAGCTGCCAGATGCCATCTGTTTTGATGTGGGTGAACGTCTTTTGAACTTTAATCATTTTATGATTAAAAAAGCAGAGTTAACGTTTTGGGTCCGGTGATCGTTCCTCAGAACCGTTAACTGTATTTTTTCCTTCACAGATGCTCCTGAGCTTTTCCAGCAACTTTGTTTTTGCACCTACTTTTAGATGTGATTTCTGTTTCGGACAGCAATTGCTGAACCATCCTGAGGTCACTAATAGCTACTGTAACAAACAATTTAAAGCTGAATATGTGATATGGCTCATTTATACTTGCTAAAAGCAACATATGTCCATATGCAGGAGTCCTTTCCTTGCAAGAAAAAGGAATATGTTCAAGCCTTGCACCTTTTTTGTATTACTGGGGAGCTTGGGAAACCCATAGATTCCCCATGACAATGCCTCAGCCAATCAGTTAACTGCCAAAGAATTAGCACACTTTTCTCCTATGTTATACAATGTTCTGAATCTTCAAACTTTGACATTCTTGTGTCTGCTGAGAGAAAGATGGAAAGCTTCAGCAAAAAAAAGTTTTGTTTTTTTTTCAGAAACATGACCTGTTTGCTGTGACTCACTACATCAGTCCGGTTGGTTACTTCCTTGCTGAGACCACCACTACTGCTCAGCAATATATTCTCTTGAATTGAATTAAATTTAAAGTACTTCTGGAGAAAAGGGAAAACTGCATCACGGAGGTTGCCAAATTGTTGTTTGAGTTCATGAGTTAGGGCATAATTCGTGGGTGCTACCTGACCTGAGTATTTTCAGTATCCTCTGTTTTTAATGTATAAGTTATGGATCTGCTGTTAAATGACTTATAAACTTCAGGGAGATTTAGTCATAATGTTAATATCCTTGCAAACAGCTGGCAAATTTATCAAATGCAGTGACTGAAATGGGCATTTGTATAATATGATGTGCTATACAGTGTGCACCTTGGAGACTCATTAACTCTGATCTTTATATTTTTAAATGTTTAACATTGTATCTTCTGTCATGAGAGTGCTTAAACTTTTGCAGGAATCTTGCTTTCCAATTTTACAATATTTCTGATACTGTGGAAATATTGGTCAAAAATCATTTCTTCCACTGGCACAGTGTGGCCTACCTTAGCACAGACATTTTCTTTTGATGCAATCTCTAAACGAATCTCTGTACTTTGTCACGTTCATTTCCATTTGACAAAGTGTTCATTGTGAATCACAATAAACCCTGGCTGCATTCAGTAATGCATCAGATCTACGGACAAATGAAGGGAAAGTGTGCCATTCTTGAAAAACTTAATAGAAAGAGGAAATTTGAGGAAAGCAATTAACTTTGGGCAGGATTGTTTTAATATCAGCAGCTATGCTGTAGTCTAGAGAGCATAAACTAGCTTCCTTTTAAACCAAACAGTAAAGAAACGCCCCCCTCCCCTCTCCAGAACACTAAGAAACTCCGTAAAAATGGTTGTTTCTTTTCTAATGGCCCACTTGAAATTCCTTGACATGTCGAATTAACTTGCCTTCCCCCATCCCTGACCCTATGTCCATCTTAGGATCCAATTTACAATGATGGGGAAAATGTCATTTCAAGATACTAAGGTTTGGAGAGCCTGAATCCGTGCTCTAGTGAATAAAGGTCCACAAGATATCTGAGCATTCAGTGCATATTGACAACTCCCTCAAGGCCGTAAGAATAATAACTGTTGACAGTGAGATACTCCCAGGACACTCTGTTGTTTTTCTGAAGTTTGAGTTGAAATGCCTTGGCATGAAATAAGGGAAACCTACTTAAAATCGGGGGTTGGTTAGCTCAGTTGGCCGGATGATTGGTTTGTAATGCAGAACAATACCAACGACGTGGGTTCAGGTCCCACATTGATTGAGGTTACCATGAATGACGCTCTTTCTCAACCTCTCCTTCACCTGTGGCATGGTGACCCTCCGGTTAAACACACTACTACTCTGAGAGCAGCCCTGTCGTCCTCTGGGACTAATGGTAACTTCACAAAATATCATTCCAGGTATCGTTCTAACAGATGTTGCCACACTCTGTGCCTGATTTAATTGTTATAATAGCTTGCTTACAACTATATACAGTACTCTACTGTAGTCTCTCCAGTGTTTCATTTGCATTTAACATGAATTTATCCTTGTAATCAGAAACCCAGAATTCTATTTGCCTTTTATGTCTTTTTCTAACTACTGTCCTACTTTTGAAGATCTTTGTCGCTGTGGCCCTAGGTCCCTACATTTCTCAGAATGCTGTTTTGGGATACATTCTTTTAACATACAAAGCTATTTGAAGCACAAGCAAAGATTAAAATTCTTGTTCTTAACTGAATCCTTTCTGGTTTTCGCATAGGCTTAACATGCACAGAACAAAACTTCATAACCAAGGCAGGGAGTCAGCAAGCAGCAGCTGAACACAGCATTATCATCGTGGCCCCAGACACCAGTCCCCGTGAGTATGAACCTTTCATTCTATTCAATTCCACTTTGTCCAGCCAAAAATTCAAGCTCAAGTAATTTGAAAAGTTCTGCTTCTCTTGAGCCTTTTTTTTTTACAAAAGGCACTCAAGGACATAAACATATGATTGTGAACTTTAAAAGGTTTACACATTTCTGTCAATTTGCGGTAAGTGGTAAATGGGATATGGAAAGTCACTGCATATTGTCATTCCAGGTGGCTGTAATATTCAAGGTGAGGACGATAGCTGGGATTTTGGTACAGGGGCTGGGTTCTACGTCAATGCCACAGAGGACCCTTGGAAGACAAACTACAAGATGTACACCTATATTACAGAGGAGGTACTCTGATCAGTGGCATTGTCTTTTCAAAGTTGCTGAAGTATTGTGTTTACTTGTGAAATGGAGCAATCGTTTCTCTGGAAGCTGGGTGATTAATCAGAAATTCTGTACTACTAACCACAGGTTGCCTCCAACTATGGTTACTTGTCCAGATCACGTTAGATAGCTGTTTGAAATTGTCAGACAGGCTGTTAGCTGGTGGCCAGGTGTTAAGATGCTGTCAATCACAGGAAGGAAGGAAGCTAAAGCACACCTTATTGTCAGAAACAGAGTGGTACTGTTATGCGTTAAATATAAGAAACGTTGGAACAGGTGAAGGCCATTCAGCCCCCTCCGACCTCTTCTGCCATACGTGACTAATCAGTTCACCTGTCTTTATTCCGGATCCCTTAATGCCTTTAACCACTAAATCTTCCAATTTTACTTGTATTTGTTTGAGGGCTGTCTAGATTTTTTTGATTCAGTGCAATTTTTGTATAAAATAAAGCCCTGCCGATTCTATACGAAATATGGTAGCTTCCTTCCAGAAGGTGCAGGCTGAAGGATATGATTTATTTAATACTGTAAGTTTTTAGAGTGAATCCCTGCTGGAGGTAGAGGCTTTTTTGCAAGTGCATCTCAATTGGCAAACATTGTTATTGCACATTGGTTTTGATCTCTTGTATAACAGGCTGATCCATACAGACTGTTCTTGTCAGAGCAGCGCCAGCAGTACCAGTTTTTAGAGTCCATTGTATGACCTTTTAAGTGCCACAGGAATCAGTGTTGGGGCACACTTATTGACTATATACATTAATGACTTATGAATGTGCTATTGGCAAGTTCAAGGATGACACTGAAAAGCTGGAAGGCCAGTCAAGGGAGTGAAACAGACTCTGCAGAGGGACATAGACCGGTTAAACAAGTGGGGAACAGACTTGGCAGATGGATTATAGTGTGGAAAAATGTGAGGCTGTTTATTTTGGCAAGAAGAAGAGACAAACTGAATATTATTTAAATATGGAAAGTCTGCAGAAAGCTGCTTTGGGAGTCCTTGCACATGAATCACAAAAGCTAGCATCCAAATTCAGCAGGAAATAAAGAAGGCAAATGGACTCTTGGCCTTTATACTCAAAGGAAATAGAGTATAAAAATATGGCACTAGTTAGACCCCACCTGAAATACTGTGAACTGTTTTAGACCCCTTTATCTAAGGACAGATATTCTGGCATTGGAAACAGTCCAGAGAAGGTTCATTAGGCTGATTCAAGGTATGGAGGAATTTTCTTATGAGGAGAGGTTGTACTTATGAGAGTTTAGAAGAATGAGCGACATGTTATTGAAGCATACAACGTTCTTAGGATACTTGACAAAGTGGATGTGGAAAGGTTATTTCCTTTTATGTTCTAGAGGGCATAATCACAGAATAAGGGGTCAGCCACTTAAGACCAAGATAAGGAGGAATTTCTTCTCTCTGAGGGAACTGAATCTGGAATTCTTTTCCGCAACAGGATGTTGAGGTTGGGTCATTAAGTGCATTCAAGGTTGAGGACAGACAGGTTTTTAATCAGTAACAGTTATGGGGAAAAGGTAGGAAAATGGAGTTGAGGATCACCGGACCAGCCATGATCTCATTGAATGACAGAACAGATTCAGTGAGCTTCACGTTCGATTCCCTTGCCTAACAAGAATTAATTTACCTTCACCTTAAAATATTGAGTGACCTGCCTTTAACTCCTTAAGTAGAAAATTCCAAAGTCACACAACACAATTTCTCCTCATCTCTGCCCTAAAAAGGCCAAAACTTAAAAATTAAACAATGTCTTTAGTTGTGGACTCATCCACAAGAGGAAACACCTCTTCCATGTCCACCTTGTCCAGTCCATTCAGCTGTGGATTACGAACTGGAAGCACTCTAACATGTCTGTGCTGTGCTTGAAAACCAAAGACTTCTATATTATCAGGAATGAAATATTAAAAGATCTTTCTAAAAGTGTGGCTATGTATGAGTTTACTGTTCGTGATATATTTTACTTTTTTTTTGCATGTATGATCCACATTTTGATTAATGCTGATCAAGGCAAATGAATTTGCTAATTCCTGTGATTCTTTTCCTCCTCAGTTGCCTCACCTGATAAATAACAATTTCTCTGTTAATTCTGAGAAAATGTCCATCTTTGGCCATTCAATGGGTGGTCATGGAGCTCTCATTTGTGCTTTGAAAAACCCTGGAAAATATAAGGTACAAACATTTCCTGGATGCTAGTAGCTGGATTTAAATAG
This sequence comes from Ginglymostoma cirratum, assembly GCA_024137785.1. Taxonomy (NCBI): domain Eukaryota; kingdom Metazoa; phylum Chordata; class Chondrichthyes; order Orectolobiformes; family Ginglymostomatidae; genus Ginglymostoma; species Ginglymostoma cirratum. The sequence continues at coordinate 22,786,197 of JAHRHZ010000031.1, forward strand.
AAGTGGATATGTATAGCAGTGTCATTTCTGAAGTTGGGATGCCTGTTTACTTTAAGCATAGGGCTGGGGTGTTGCTACAATACGCTGAGGGTTACTTTTACAGTCATTTTTCTGACCACTAGATGGCATATAACTTGTTATCTTTACTGTAAAATACATTGTGTTTACCAAACTAAATGGTCCAAAATGTGAAAGATTGGTGACTTCTGAGTTTAATTTGGAATCTGTAAAACGTTGCAGGACAGAGGATCCAACTCTTATTTTGATGGAAGTACTGTCCTACTTGTTCTCTACAGCCCTGTGCACTCGGCACAAAAATGTGCCTCATTTCTCTTGCCTCCATCTTGGTAACCATTCTTGAAATGATGATCTCTGAATGCTCCTCAGGTAGCAGCAGTGGGTCTTCCTCCATTTATATAATATCTGACTGGGGGTGTCTGGCCGTTAAGCTGCTGAGGAGGAGCATGACGTGAAGATGCCAGTATTGGACTAGGATAGACAAAGTCAGGAGTCACACAACACCAGGTTAACGTCCAACAGGTTTATTTAAAACCACAAGCTTTTGGAGTGCTGCTCCTTTGTCAGGTGAAGGCTTGTGCTTTTAAATAAACCTGATGGACTATAACCTGGTGTTGTGAGACTTCTGGGAATGAGTATGACGAACAACCTGAAAAGCAGCATCTGTTATATAACTGGGGGAAAAATCTTTTCACATGACTGTTTAAAATTTCAGTCTTTAAGTGATTTGAGACTTTGCCTTCATTAGTGACCAAGAAGATGCATTCTATGCATTTGTCATACTTTTATTAAGAAACACCCCCTCCCCATACAATTTCTAAACTTACCTTTTACTGGTTTGAATGTGTGCCAGCTTATCCTACCGATTTTTTAAAAATAATATTCTGCCTTCACATGTTTCAAAAAAATTGCTAACTTGTGTATTTATATCTCCAATATGTTGGTGCAAAAATGTATGAAAAGATTAAAAACAAAGTACTTTGGAGTGTCATTTAGGAAAATTTGAAAAGACAATAAAAGTACCAAAAATAACTGGATTTCTTTCTCCTCTCGTGAAATGATCTTGTTGCTACTTTAAGAGGAGAGCAACAGACATAAATAATGTAAACTTAAAGCCTTTATGTTAGGATGTTGAGGCGTGGAGAAGGTGTGGAAGATGTTAAGCAGAATGATATCAACAATGGGGATCATATTGAGAGGTGGAGAAGTACACTTCCATCACACTAATCTGACTCACCATGCAGAGAATTTATCTCTTCATTGTTGTATAATTTACCTGTGCCTATCCATCTAAATCCCTATCTATATCTCTATTTGTAGACAGCTGTATAAATATATTGTGTATTACATGCATTTAATTTACTAATCAATTTCTTATCATTGGAAGTTGAGACCAAATGCAACTTTGAGTTGAAACAGGGATCATGAGAATAATTGTACAGAGGCAAACCTTATTTAGTATTCATTTTCAGGGCAAATACCCAGTTGTTGTTTCTCTCTATTTCTGTTATAAATTCCAGTGCCACATTAGGAATGGCAATTGCCTGAGTAAATATCTGGGAATACAAGTATTCTCTTTCACCAGAGTTGACACTCTGACAGTATTGAAGGTGGAGCGCTCTGTGCTGTTGCTGGTTGGGCTTTCTCTTTTTAGACACGGTCATTGCTTATCACTTAGTCAGGTGAGTGCTACCAGCCGTGGTTAGCCCAACCCTGTTGGAGGCTGGCACAGGCTGCCTTAGAATCAGTGGTTGGAGTGTGTTTGTAAATATTCATCCCATTACAGATCTTGCTGCCTCAAAAAAAACCCTTTATTGCTGTAAAAGGCTAGCTAACATAATGGATTTTTAAATTACTCTTCCCTGCACCATATTCTAGAGATTTGATATCAGCAATTATGTATTGAAAAGTATTTATTCTCAATTAATGTGAGCCTTATTTAACCAACTTAGTTTTTATGTTCTTTACTGATTTCTGCCCATAAAATGTACATAATTTGAGAAGCAATCTAATGGTGAGTGATGCAGCATTGAAATTTGTAAACTGAATCACTCTCTCCATTTATGTAGAATGTGTGTGCAACAATATTGAAAAGTGAGATGATGTATTAATTCTTTATTTCTGCTTTTAATCTCTGATAACATCTGGGCAGTCAGTGTCAGCGCTTGCTCCTATTTGCAACCCTGTACAGTGCCCTTGGGGCCAGAAAGCATTCACTGGATACCTCGGCTCTGATAAAAGCAAATGGGAGGTAAGGTTACAATATTAGCTGGAAAAGTACAATTAATTTTCAAAACCACTTGTGATTTTCTTTTAACAAGCTGGGGCACTTTTAAACGAGGATCTCAATGGTTTTTATTTTTCAAATTCTTTTTAGCATCTTCAATATACTCCTCAAAGCTGCCAAAACAGTTCTCAATGGAAAAATGCTAATTCTGTTTTGGGGCTGACTGTCGACTATCCCATGACAACACACTTTGTGGGATCTGGGATCCCTACTGACCCTGATGCGCCACTTAGTAAATATGTGGAAACTACATTCTTCCAATAGCTAAGATGTTAGGACTGAAAACAATTCTTGGCACATGTTTGAATTCCCTATGATTGGCAATCTGTATGGATTAGTTTGAGTTTCCTACTCTTAAAAAGTGTGAGCAAGCATCAAAGATGTTTGTAAACAAGCAGATGAACCATTTCTGTTTGGCTGGCTTGCAGAATTAATTTCTCTGTTTCCTATAGGCCTATGATGCCACTTACCTGGTGAAAACCTATTCAGGACCTCTCCTGGATATACTAATTGACCAAGGGAAGGATGATCAGTTCCTGGCTGCAGGACAGTTACTCCCTGATAGCTTCATCACAGCTTGTACTGACAAGAAGATACCTGTTGTTTTTCGGCTTCAGGAGGCAAGTGTGACCAGGGTTTGAATTAGTCAAAACAATGTGATTTTTTTTTTTTTTTTTTTTTAATCCCATTCCAATCTCTCAATGAATTTTAACGATTTTGCTTCCTTCAGGGATATGACCATGGCTACTACTTCATTGAGACATTTATTACAGACCATATCAAGCATCATGCAAAGTACCTGAATGCCTAAGCGTCACCAGCAGTAATGATCATCTCAGCTGTACCTTTTAATCATGTAGCAGTCGTAGAGCATAAGCTGAAAAATTAGCTGTTCCCAGGATGATGAACAATATTTCCCTTGTCTGCACGTGGTGGCTAGCAGGATCTGGACAATTTGTTGACCCGCACTGATCTGTGCTCATCTTGAGAATGGAGCTGTGTCCAAATGAAATCACTGCACTTGATTTGTTTTTTTTGAATTCCAACATCATGCCCATACCAACCCAATGAAAACAATCTGTGAGCACAACCTTTAAATAAAGTCAATTAAACAGTAGGTTGACTTGATCTTCCTTTGTAACAACATGTTGCTATCTTCCCAGCGATCCTGACAAGTTGTATTCACTGCAGCTCCTTTGCCAGCAAACTTAGAGTTGGCAGAGGTTCAGACAGCGTTGTTCGCTTAAATGAATACCACTCTGGGAAATCTGTAATAACTTTTCAAGAAGAATTTGAACTGAAACTGAACTGAACTGAACGACCAGAGTGATTCACAACTCGGACACGGATTTGAAATGTTGGCTCTGAGTAGACGTGTGCTTGATTGTATTTGGTGAGTGGGATCCATCTCACAGACTACAGCCTATGGTGCCTAAGTGCAAATTCACCTTTCAATTGTGACCATTGCTGCTTCTTAAAGGGGCTGGCTCTCTTCAGTCATCGTTCAAATGACTGAATTGAATTGAATCTTGATCTAAAATTAACAGGGTCAGGTGAGAACAGTGGCCATTTCCCGCTAATAAAAAGGAGCGAAAAAGACAGGAAGCTCTGCTACCTCAATTGCTTTTTCCTGTCTGCTCTTAACTGCCTGATATACAAGTGGTAGCACTCAACAGCTCACCGGGGATTTCAACTTGGGCCCTCTCACATACACATTCAGTGTATTCCCTGGGCAAGAATCATAACCTGTATACCCACAGGCTAGAAGTCATGCTGCAGGTAAGTATTTGATGAGACTACACCTAGAATATTGTGTACGGCTTTGATCCCCTTACCCAAGGAATATAGTTGCCTTAGAGGGTAGATGCGGCAAAGATCCACGCAGTTGATTCATATGATGAGAGGACTGTCATGTCATGACAGATTGTGCTAATGGGGTCCACATTCTCTAGAATTTAGAAAAATAGGAGATGATCTCATTGAAACAAAATTCTGAGTGGCCTTGATAGGTAAGATGCTGAGAGGCAGTTTCCTGTGGCTGGAGAGTCTAGAGCAAAAGAACGTGGTCTCAGGATAAGGGGCTGGCTACTTCAGATTGGAGTGAGGAGACATCACTCAGAGTCATGAGTTGGTGGATATCTTTATCCCAGAGGACATGGATATTTGGACATAAAGTATGATCAAAACAGATCAGTGGATTTTTGGGCACTAAGTGAATGGAGGAATCAGGAAGTGTCATTGAGATCATGGATCATTCATTTTTTTTTTTTTTTGAACAATGGAGCAAGCTTGAGGAATCATCTGTCCAACTCTTGACGTGTGACATCTATGAATGATCTTACTGTGTGTTTTACAGAAACAATGTTGTCCTTTTTCACTCTTCCTTTTGCCATGCTTTTTATATTTGTCTATTTCTGGCTTCTCAACCCATTTGAAGCAAAGACGATCTTCACAGTCTGCTACTTTAGAGGGAGTAGCTGCCTATCTCTGAACCCTGGTCGGGAAGCTGGGATTCAGGGCCACAGTCTAACAGAATTTTGTGCACAACACTCCATATCAGATTGGGATGGTGGGGCTGGTGGATTGCTCCTGTAACCAGCTACATGTAGCACAGTCTTCACCTCCCTGATATTTCCAGGACGTTGCCTAGTGTTGACACTCAGGTGAAGATGAAATAGTTGAGGGGCAGAGTTAAAATATGCAAAGATAAAAATTGTATTTAATCTGCATATCACCTGTAACATCTATCACACTGGGTACTGCTTCAAGGTAAAGAGCTATCAGTACTACAATCTCGCTTATGAAACTGATAGTTTCATCATAATACTTGAACTGGCTGCTTTAATGTTCTGATCATATTTTTCAAACCAATTTCGATTGTTGGGTACTCCTTTGCTTATTTTTTGAATGGGCTATTGATCAGCATTTGCTACTTTGGAGATCCAAACTTTTTCATACACTCCTTTTCGCTGCCTCCATTATCACAAGAGATGGTCTTTGTGAAAGTGGCCGTCATAAGTGTTGCTGGATGAACACAGCAGGCCAAGCAGCATCTTAGGAGCAGGAAAGCTTGACGTTTCGGACTTAGACCCTTCATCATTATAAGTGTTGCTGTTTGGCCAATACGATGGAAACTTGCTGTCACAGTTCCCAGCTGGTTTACCTAGTCAGCAGGCTCCAACAAACATATCATTGTGAAATATTGTGTATGTCCCTAGCTGAATACATATCTGAATCACATGTCCTGCTTCACCTTTATAGTAATCGATTACCCCATTCACAAACCAGAAGCTGTTAAATCAAGGGTGTGAAATTTTTCTTCACATAAACAATTGTGGAAATCTGGAACTCTGTCCCTAAAAGATTTGAGACTTTGGAGATTAATTGACCAAGTAGAACCAAAATTTAAAGAAATCATTGGTAGGTAAATTGGAGATATTAAGGATCTGGAACCAATGTGGGGTTAATGGAATTGCAACACAGAGCAGTCCGATCAAAGAAGAGAATAGGTTAATGCTGTACCAGTCTTGAGGAGACCAGGCATTGTGTTACTGCTCTTTTGTAATCAGTGATTAAAAAATGGGTACGCAATTTTAACTTGGAATTTGCCAAAGTTACTTTCATCTTGTGAATACCTGACATCAGGAATAAAGTAGGTTTATCAGCTGGCACTTCAACCACCTCCTCACTTCACTGGGTTTCGATTGAGATGAGCCCTGATCTCTTACTGCGGTGGATTTACAGAGAAAGAAACATGTCAGGGGAGTGTTTATATTCTGTTATGAAGATCGCAATCTAAAGAGGGCTAGAAAGATTGAGCTATGTAATCAGATTAAATGTGCTGGAATGATTGTGTCTAGTTCTGGGGACCCCACAAATGTTAGACACTGTTTAAACTCCGGAAAAGATATAGACTAGGGCAGCCAAAATGATACATAGTTTTAAGACACTCGGCTATCAAGGTAGGTAGCAGTTCGAGATAAATTTTCATTCATCCAATAACTAAATGGATATAATTATGGTTTTAAACTAATGGAAAGTATAGATTTTGTAATGTGTTTTGGGATGAATAGGAACAGGAGGACTTGGGTGCAAGATTTTAGTAAATTATACAAGTAGAGTTGTTAGGTACTAACAGGTATTTCACTTATTAATAAAGTATATGGAGAGAGCTAGAGGATAATTCCAAGTTAGAAAAGGTAGCTGTACAGGGGGTACTCATGTTCATGTGGTTTCCTCAAACTCTCAGAGAACTGTGGAAGGTTGAACAGGAAACTTCCCAGAATGTTGTCCTACATTTGGAGTTGAATACAGGTCTGTAAAGATGAATATTCTTCCAGCAAGAACCTGTACGCTGCTTTCTTTTCTATATTGCTTTGGCTGCTAAGCTTTGGTTTCTGTGTACCCAGATCAAAAAGGTTCTTGGCTGTTTCTAATCTTAGGAGCAAGGGTTCTCTGGACCCTATCCAGTGTCAACTCTATCAGTTTCGTAAGTGAGATTTGTGACTTTGACTAGCCAGCACATCCTGCTGCTTTGGGAAACAATACTGGCACTTAGAGTCCAGCATAGAAACAGACATTTTGGTTCAACTCAACCATGCTAACTACCCTAAATTAATCTAGTCCATTTGGCCCATATCCCTCTAAACCCTTCCTATTCAATGTATCCATCCAGATGCTTTTTAAATATTGTAATTTTACCAGCCTCCACTACTTCCTCTGGCAGCTCATTCCATACACACACCACCCTTTGCACGAAAACATTAGGTCCGTTCGGTCCCTTTTAAAATTTTCCCCTTTCACCTTAAGCCTATTCCTTCTAGTTTTGGATTCCCCTACCCTGGGGAAAAACACCTTACCTACTATTCACCTTATCTATGCCCCTCATGATTTTATAAACCTCCATAATGTCACCCCTCAGCCTCCAACGCTTCAGGGAAAATAGCCCCAGCCTCTCAGCCTCTCCTGATAGCTTAAACCCTCCAACCCCAGCAACACTGTTGTAAATCTTTTCTGCGCCCTTTAAGTTTCACAACGTTTTTCCTATAGCAGGGAGCTATAGCAGCTTCTTGTGATTGTAGATTCCTGCAGGGTGACCTGTTTTAAAACACCACAGGCAATGTCAAAAGGAGCTACGACATAAAGTTTCCACTGTAACTGTATTACCTTCTTAGCTCTTGATTTTACATGAAATTAGATTTGCACAAACAGAATGGTCTGTTCAAAAAATGGTATTTCCTCATCCATCGTGATAGTTGCTAAAGAAGGGTAATAACAAACTTTTAATGCATTCTTAAATTCCATCCTCTTGTCCTTTTGAGTTCCATTTTGGTGACCAATGGATTGAGAAATACAATAGCCAAGACAGCCTGAATTTAGTAAAGATTTAAGAACTGAAGAGCCTTTGTCATATTTATTGACATCTAGAAGATAGGATTTACTATTTTCCTTGGTAATGACAACCCTAGCATTTCATATATCAGTAGGCTGACCTTTACAACTAAAGAGATTTAGTATTAAAAATTTTGATCCATTTTCAAAACAGTGAAGCTACTTTTGGGTTTACCAAAAGCAGAACAAGCATGTGTCCCATGCCCTATTTAATCTTTCCCTCTTTCTATTTCAAATTAAGGTTAATCAGCATTTCCATAAGGAATAAAATCAGTTTCCCTGCTTTCATATTTGTTCTAGTTACTGGAGGTTGAGCCCCACATATCAGTACTCAAGGTTAATACTATTAAAACCTTGTTCTGTCAGTCACTTTGTAGACTCATACTTCTGTGGACTGTGCTTGCGTCGCTGGGATCTTTATTTTGCATAGAAGTAACTGAGAGATTTTGGTATTTCATGGGTATTGCTGGCTTCTATTGTCCATCCCTAATAGCCCAGAGCCAAGTAAGAGTCAACCACGCCACTGTGGGTTTGGAGTCACGTGTAGGCCAGACCAGGTATGGTCAGTAGGTTCGGATGTCACAGTAGTTTTGTACAACAATTGACAGTGGTCACTATTAGGCTCACTTTTCTAATCCAGAGGTTTTATTAATTTCAAATTTCCAAGCGCCTTGGTGGGGAGATTCAAACCCATGTCCCCAGAACGTTAGCCTTTGGATTTCTAGTCCACTAGGGGGAGCCAGGTATGAGCAGCAGGACATGAGAGCCCCCAGGCATTATTTAGGCAAGTAGATAGGTGAGTTTTAAGGACTTCTACTATAAACAGGGGCAGAACTGGTACCAGGGAAATATAAGTATTGCAATAAATTTATAACTTAACTAGTTAAACAACTTGACATAACTGCATATAATCATTGAGTGGTATTTCTAATTTTATTTTGTTAAATGAAACACTGAAGACAGCAGGACAAGTGAAGTGTAACAATTGGACACCTCTGTGATCCACAATAACCACATCCACAGTGTCAGCAGATCAAGGAACTGCAGCTCAGAGTTGTTGAGCTAGAGTTTAAGCTTCAGATACTGCAATAAGATGGTTAGCTCACACTTTGTTCCAGGAGGCAACCAGGAGCCCTTAGGCTAGGTATTACAGAGTTAGTGAGGGACAGGAAGGTATGACTGCAAACCAAGCAGGCATAGAGTTCCAGAAGCTAACACTGGAGGAGCCTCAGCATTGCAATGGGTTTGAAGTTTTTGTAGTGCGTGTAGGCAAAGACTTTTCTAGCAACTTTGTTTTTGTTCCTGATTTACAGCATCTGCAGTTCTTTCAGTTTTTATTAAGGTGTAGAATCAATTGGGTGGAGATAAGAAATAGCAAAGGAAAGGAGTCCTGTTGGAAGTAATTTTTAGGCTTCCTAAACAATCATTACAATGTAGGACCGAGCATACATAATACGGGAAAGGTTAGATATTTGCAAGCAAAGTACTGCAATAATCATGGATGAGTCCAGTCTTCATTGATTGGACACATGAAATTGGCAAAGATAATTTGGAGAGTTCATATTGTGTATTTCTGCAATCTAGCAGCAACCAGACTACTTTTGAACCTGGTAATATGTAATGAGACAAGATTAATTAAAGACCTCCTAGAAATAGGTTTTCAAGGCAAGAATGATCATATTGCAATTGAGTTTCACGTGCAGCTTGAGTGAGAAATGTGAATCTAAGACAAAAGTCTTGTATTTAAGTGTATGAAGGCACAATTGGCTCAATGGACTGGGTAAATAGCTTAAAAAGGTAAGATAGTGGAGGAGTGGCAGACATTGAAGGAGATATTTCATAACTTTCAACAAAGATATACTCCAGGTTGGGCATCTATTCATTGATGATTAGAAGAATGAGAGATGATCTTATTGAAGCATATAAGATTCTGAAAGGGCTTGACGCAGTAAATGATGACAGTGTTCACCCTCACAGGGGTAGGGTTGTGGGGAGAGATCTGGAACATGTTAGATCACATGGAATCCAGGGAGAGCTATTGATTTGCATACAAAATTGGCTTGAAGTTAGAGACAGAAGGTGATGGTAGAACGTTCTTTTTTGGACTTAAGGCCTGTGACCAGCAGTGTGCCACATGCATCAGTGCTGGGTCCACTTTTTTTTAAAATTATTTATATTAATGATTTGGATATGAATATAGGAGGAATTGTTAGCACATTTTCAGATGACACCAACATTTGTGGTGTAGTGGACAGTGAAGATTATCATCTGAGTACAACAGGACCTTGATCAAATGGGCCGAGATGTGGCAGATGGAAATTAATTTAGATAAATGTGAAGTGTTGCATTTTGGTAAGGCACACTAGTGCCTGCTTGGTAGGACTTGGTAGGATCCTGGGGAGTGTTGCTGAACAAAGAGATCTTGGGGTGCAGGTTCATAGTTCCTTGAAGATGGAGTCGCAGGTAGTCAGGGTAGTGAAAAAGGCATTTGGTACACGTGCCTTTATTGGTCAGTGCATTGAGTATAGCAGTTGGAATATCTTGTTCCACCTGTAAAGGAGATTGGTTAGGCCACTTTTGGAATGCTGCATTCAATTCTGGTCTCCCTGGAGTTAAAGCCATAATCAGATCAGCCATGATACTCTTGAATGAAATTTGAAGAGGACACAACGAAGCTAAAAAGAGATTTCAATGGGTTACGTGAAGGTGTGATTGTCTGTTTTGGTATGAGTAACAAAAAAACATACTATTTAAGTGGTGAGGAATTGCAGAGCTCTAAAGTGCCAAGGGTTCTGGGTGGTGTTACACATGAATCAGCTTCAGCAAGTAATTAGGAAAGCGAATAGACTTGTCATTTAAAGTAAGTAGTATTGAATACAAAAGTAAGATAGCTATGCTTCAGTTATGCAGAGCATTAGTGAGAGAATATTTGCAAGAATCATGTACCGTATTGGTCACCTTACTTAAGGATGTCAAATGCATTGGAAGCAGTTCAGAAAGGTTTATTAGTCTAACACATGGATTGAGTGGGTTGTCTTTGGTGGGAAAGGTTGAACAGGCTGGGCTTGTATTTCTGCAAATTTAAAAAAAAAGGTAAGGGAGTGACTTGATTGAAGCATATAAGATCCTGAGAGGTCTTTACAGGGTAGATATGGAGAGGATGGTTCCTCTTGTGGGAAAACCTAAAACGAGGGGTCACCCATTCAAGACAGGGATGAGAAGAATTTTTTTCTTTGGAACTCTCATTCTTGAAGGGCAGGCAGAAGCAGAGTCCTGGAATGTTTTTAAGGCAGTGGTAGATAGATTCTTGATGAACAAGGTGGTGATAGGGTATAGAACTATACCCTATGTTTCAAGCCTGCTCCACCACTCAATATGATCACGGCTGATCATCCATCCTGTTGTTGCCTTCTCCACATATCCTTTGATTTCTTTAGTCCTATGAACCATATCTACATCTTTTTTGAAAGTCTTCAATGTTTTGGCCTCGACACTTTCCTGTGACAGAGTATTCTACAGGCTTACCAGTCTCTGAGTGAAGAAAGGCCCCCATTCTGGACTCATCAGTGATTGGGAATACGAGATAATGAAGTGTGGAGCTGGATGAACACAGCAGGCCAAGCAGCATCATAGGAGCAGGAAAGCTTGACGTTTCGGGCCTAGACCCTTTTTCTGAAGAAGGGTCTAGGCCTGAAACATCAGCCTTCCTGCTTACCTATTATCTGCAGTACCTATTATCTCTATCAGTGATTGGGAATATCCTTCCTATGTTTATCGTGTCTATTCCTGTTAAAATTTTATATGTTCCTATGAAATATCCTCCTCATTCTTCTAAGCTGTAGCGAACATAGTCCCAGCCGATCCAGTATCTCTTCATATGTCAGTGCCACTATCCTAGGAATGCTGAGCCTTCACTGCATTCCCTCCATAGCCAGAATATGCTTCCTCCGATAAAGAGACCAAAATTGCATGCAATGGTCCAGGTGTGGTCTTACCAATATCCTGTATATTTACAACAAGACATCCCTGCTCCTGTATTTGAACCCACTCACTATGAAGGCTAACATACCATTTACCTTCTTCACCACCTGCGTGCTTACTTTCAGTGACCTCTACACAAAGACACTCCGGTCTTGTTGCACCTCCCCCCTTTCCAATCTATCACCAAATAATAATCTGCCTGCCTGTTTTTGCTACCAAATTGGATAACCTCACACTTATCACTTTATACTGCACCTGCAATGTATTTGTCTGCTTAGTTAACTTGTCGAAATCACACTGAAGCTTCTCTGCATCCTCCCTCCCTCCCATCCAGCTTTGTCTCATCTGTAAACTTGGAGATTTGATACACAGCTTCATCATCCAAGTCAGTAATACATATTGTGAAAGCTGAAGTCCAAGCACTGATCTCTTTGGTTTCTCACCAGTCACTGGCTGCCATTTAGAAAAAGACACATTTATTCCTACTCTTGGTTACCTGCCTTCCAACCAGTTCTCAATCCATTTGATAACTTCCAATCCCATGCACTTTCATTTTGTATATTAACCTCTTACGTGGGACCTTGTCGGAAGCCTTCTGAAAATCCAAGTAAACCACAAGTGCTGGCACTCCCTATTCGCTCTACTAGTTACGTTCTCAAAACATTCCAGCAGATTTGTCAAGTATGACTTACCCTTTGGAAAACCATGCTGACTCTATCCTATCTTGTCACATCTTTCAAGTGTTCTGCTATTACATCTTTTATAACAGACTCTAGAATTTTTCTTGTGCTGATGTCAAGCTAACAGATCTAAAATTTGCTATTTTCTCTGTGTATTTTCTCTATTTTCTCTTCACAAAAGGATGTATTTAATTGATTCAGAGATAGTAGGAACTGCAGATGCTGGAGAATCTGAGATAACAAGGTGAAGAGCTGGATGAACACAGCAGGCCAAGCAGCATCAGAGGAGCAGGAAGGCTGACGTTTCAGGCCTAGACCCTTCTTTTTCTGAAGAAGGGTCTAGGCCTGAAACATCAGCCTTCCTGCTTCTCTGATGCTGCTTGCCCTGCTGTGTTCATCCAGCTCTACACCTTGTATTTAATTGGTCTGCCATCACTTTGTTCCCCATTATAAATTTTCCTGTTTCTATCTGTAAAGCACCTATATTCATCTTTTACTAATCTTTTCTCTTACATGCCTATAGAATATTTTGTATATTCCTTTCAAGCATACTCTCATACTTTATCATCCCCCTCTTAATCAGTCTCTTTCCCTCCCTTTGCCGGAATCTAAGGTGTTCCCAATCCTCAGATATGTTGCTCTTTTTGGCCAAATTGTATGCCTCTTCCTTGGATTTAATGCTATCAATCATTCCCCTTCGTAGCTGTGGTCTGACCACGTTTCCCATTTTGTTTTTAATGTCAAACTGGGATAAATAACTTTTGCAGTTCCTCCATTGTGCTCTCTAAATATTTACCACTGCCTTTCTACTGTCATTCCTTTTAAATGACGATCCCCAATTTATCATAACTAACTTGTGCTTCACCATTGTAATTTCCTTTATTTAAATTCAGAACCCTACTCTCTCAAATGTCACTCTCCACCTTAATGAAGAATTGTATCCTATTGAGGTCACTCTTCCCTAAGAGCCTACACGTAACTAGACCATCAATTATTCTTTCCTCATTACACAGTACCCAGTCAAGGATGGCCTATTCTCTAGTTGGTTTATCAACATACTGATTTCTAAAACAATCCCGTATACACTCCAAAAATTCCTCCTTTATATCACTGCTCATTTGATTTACCCAGTCCAAGTGCAGATTAAAGTTGCCCATAATTATAGACGTACTATTATTACTTCTGAGTCTAATACCTTTCAGCCCCCAACCACCCCCGACTACTGTTATAGTTTGGAAGATGTATGTGCAACCATCACTATTGTCTTTGTCCCTCGGTGTTTCTAAGCTCAACCTATACAGATTCTGTCTCACCAGAACTGACATGCTTCCTCACAATCACGTTACTTTCCCTCTTATAATGGTAGTAATGCCACCCAATTTCCTTTTCCTTTTTGTCTGTCTTTGTATTATTGGGGGTAGGCAAGAATGTGGAGTAATCAGAGGAGCCATGATCTTATTGAATGGCAGAGCAGGATCAACTGGCTTACTTCACCTCCTAGGACTGAGATGGCTAGAGAGGCTAAACAGCCTACTGCTGCTCCTGTTTCTAATAGTAGGTCTCCAGACCATGCTATTCACTAACATGAAAACGCCATTAAGGACATTGAATCCCCATCATTGTAAAGTATCCTTGTACTGGAAAGCCAGAGAAGCTGAAAAGAATTCTTTGCGGCTGGTATATACATATTAAGCTTAGCTTGCTGCCAAATATAGTATAAAATGAGATTATTTCAGCATCAAAATCTACAAACAACTTCACTTCAGAAGATATTTGAACAGTTAGATCCATATCGTTATCAACGTGCAGAGTTAAAATTCAGCATGACTGCAAATTATTACTATTTCCTGAATGCAGACTCATGAGTTGCTGTTCTCTCCCAATAATCACTTTTTATCTCCCAACCTTTAGTTTCATGCTGCCTAAACATGTTACAGTCACTTATTGGCTGTGATCATAGAAATGCCACAGCAAGGAAGAAAGCTATGCTTTCCACAAGCAGCAACCAATCTAATCCCACATTTCAGCTCCTGGTCTGTAGCCTTGTTAAATTTGTACTCACAATCAAGTTTTTTAAAAAAGTGTTATGAGGATTTTTGGCTCTACAGTTCTTAAAGGCAGAGAGTTCCAGATCTTCTTCACCTTTGAGTGAAAGCATTACTATTTAAGACTACTCAAAACCTCTTACACTAAATCTGTGCCTTGATTATGGACCCCTCAACTCAACATTTCATAATTTTATATATTCAGATTAAGTCTTCCCTCAGTTAGCCAATCCAATCTTTCTTCAAAACCAAAATTCTTCAGTTCAGGCAACTTCCTCATGAATCTATTATGCAATCATATCTTTCCTGTCCAGAACTGCCAATAAACAGCAGATTTGACCCAAATACTGGTTCTGTTTTGTTTTACTGTCTCGTGAGATGTTGGCCACGTCCCTAATTGCCCTTGAGGTGATGGTGAGCTATCTTTTTGAACTGCTGCAGTGCACGTGCTGTAGGTTTACCCACAATGCCCAGAGGGAGGGAATTCCAGGATTTTGGCCCAGGAACAGCAATATATTTCCAAGTCAGAATTGAGAGTGAATTGGAGGGTAGATGTTCCCATGTATCTACTGCCCTTGTGTTTCAAAATGGAAATTGTCATGGGATTTGAAGATCTAATGATCTTTGGTGAATTTCTGCAGTGCATCTTGTAGATAGTATACACTGCTGCTACTGAACCTTGGTGGTGGAGGGAGTGGATGCTTGTGGATATGGTGCTAATCAAGCGGGCTCATTGTCCTGGATGGTGTCGAGCTTCTTGAGTGTTGTTGGAGGTGCACCATCTATGTAAATGGTGAGTATTACATCACACTCCTGACTTGTAACTTGTAGATGATTGGCAGGTTTTGGGGAGTCAGGAGGTGAGTTACTCAGTGCAGTATTCCTAGCCTCTGACCTGCTCTTGTAACCACCGTGTTTATGTGGCCAGTCCAGTTAAGTTTCTGATCAATGGTAACACCGAGAATGTTGATAGTGGGGCATTTGGTGATGGTAATGCCATTGAGTGTCAAGGGGCAGTGGTTAGATTGTCTCTTATTGGAGATGATCATAGCCTGGCATTTTGTGTGGCACAAATGTAACTTGCCACGTGTCAGCCCAAGCCTGGATATTGTCCAGATCTTGTTGCATTTGAACATGATCTGCTTCAATATTTGAGGAGTCACAAATGGTGCTGAATGTTGTGCAATCATCGGTGAACATATCTACTTCTGACTTGATGATAGAGGGAAGATGATTAATGAAGCAGCTGAAAATGTTTGGGCCTAGGACACTACCCTGAGGAACTCCTGCAGAGATGTCCTGGAGCTGAGAAGACTGACCTCCAACAACTACAACCACCTACCTATGTGCCCGGTATGAATCCAAACACTGGAGAGTTTGCCCTCAATGCCCATTGATTCTAGTTATGTTAGGCTCTCTGATGCCACATTTTGTCGAATGTGGCCTCTATGTCAAAGGCTGTCACTCTCACCTCACCTCTGGAATTCAGCTGTTTTGTCCATGTTTGGACCAAGGCTGTAAGGAGGTCAGGAGCTGAATGGCCCCGAACAGAACTCAAACTGGGCATCATGAGTAGGTTGTTCCTAAGCAGGTTCTGCTTGATAGCACTGTTGATGACACCTTCCATCACTTTACTGATGATCGAGAGTAGATTGATGTGGCTGTAATTGGCTGGGTTGTCCTGCTTTTTATGTACAGGACATACCTGGACAATTTTCCACATTGTGGGGAGGGGAGTGAAGTGAATTCTGGAATTATAGAATCCCTACAATGAAAACTGAGACCATGTAGGCCAGAGCAGGTGAGGGTGGCAGATTTCCTTCCCCGAAGGGTATAAGTGAGCCAGATGGATTTCTCCAACTTTCGGCAATGGTTTCATGGTCAACAGCAGATTCCAAAAAACTTAAGTTCCAGTTTCACCATCTGGATTCAGATAGGTCCCCAGAACATTTGCTGAGTCTCTGGATGAACAGTCTAGCAATAATATCACTAACCCATCGCCTCCCCAGTACACAATTCCAGAATAACTCCCAAGTCTAGTAAATTAAGGCAGTATGACATTTTGAGCACTCTGGTCCCCTGTTCCTCTAGACCTCAGTGTCCTATCCTATATTGTGTATTCCTTTGCCTTGTTCACTTGCATATCCCATTACTTATCTAGCTGTCACTGAAAATTCAGGTGTCTCTGAGGACATCAGAGCAGTCCACCACAATGTATAGAATCATACAATGGCCACAACACAGGAGGCCATTAGGCCTGTAAAGTCTGTGCTGGCATATCGCAAGCATTCAGAAATTTGGTGCTGTCAGTGACAGTCTTTACTGTAGCTGCGAACTTCCAGCTCACAGCATTATCATTCAAAAAGCATGACGTTCTGAAGAAGGTCATCAGGCTGAAATGTTAACCCTGTTTCTCTCTCCATAGGTGCTTCTCGACCTGTTGAGTATTTCCAGCATTTTCGGCCTTTATAACAGTATCTGTGAATTGGCAATGCACATGTGCACCAAATAGGTCACCAACTGGTTCCGGCAAGTACATTCTTCATATGACTCATTGAAAAGTGCCAGCATAGGGGCTACAAATAATCCGATTATTTCCCCAGACTCCAACATGCTGGTGATACTATCCACATAGTTCTTTCTACATGTTTCCACTGACCTTCAGAATCAGGGGGCTTGTGTTGGGATGAGGTCGGGGGTGGAGAGATTTTGAAGCTAGTAAAGTCCACATTGAGACCATTGGGTCGTAGGGTTCCAAGGCACAATATGAGGTGCTGTTCCTCCAGTTTCCAGGTGGCATTGTTGTGACACTGGAGGAGGCCCGGGATGGACATGTCGTCCAGGGATTGGGAGGGGGAGTTGAAGTATTGTCGTTTGTCGCGAACCGAGCGTAGGTGCTGCACAAAGCGGTCTCTGAGCCTTCACTTGGTGTCCCCAATGCAGAGGCGGCCACATCTGGAACAGTGGACACAATAGACCACATTAGTGGATGCGCAGTTGAAGGGGCCCGGGATGGGGGTGAGAGGGGAGGTGTAGGGGCAGGTGTAGCACTTCCTGCAGATGCAGGGAAAAGTGCCGGGGGTGGTGGGGAGTGTGGTGCAGACGAGGGAGTTGCGGAGAGAGCGGTCCCTCCAGAAGGCAGGTAAGGGTGGGGAGGGAAATGTATCCTCCATAGTGGGATCAGATTGTAGGTGGTGGAAGTGGTGGAGAATAATGCGTTGAATCCGGAGGTTAATGGGGTGATAGGTGAGGACAAGGGGGATTCTGTCTTTGTTTTTATTGCCCAGATGGGGTGTGAGGGCTGAGGTGTGGGAAATGCAAGAGATATTCCGCCTTGGAACCCTACAACCCAATGTCTCAATGTGGACTTACGAGCTTCAAAATCTCCCCACCCCCGACCTCATCCCAAGACAAGGCCCACTCTTGTCCCCGCCTCCTTGACCTGTCCATCTTCCCTCCACCTATCTGCTCCTTAATCCACCTTCTATCACCGCCTCCCCCTATGTTGTGTATTCCTTTGCCTTGTTCACTTGCATATCCCATTACTTATCTAGCTGTCACTGAAAATTCAGGTGTCTCTGAGGACATCAGAGCAGTCCACCACAATGTATAGAATCATACAATGGCCACAACACAGGAGGCTATCTGCTCCTTAATCCACCTTCTATCACCGCCTTCCCCCTCTCTCTATTTATTAGAGCCCCCTTCCCCTCCCCCATTGCTGAAGAAGGGTCCAGACCCGAAACGTCAGCTTTCCTGCTCCTCTGATGCTGCCTGACCTGCTGTGTTCATCCAGCTCAACACCTTATCTCAGACTCCAGCATCAGCAGTTCCCGCTATCTTTTAGTAAATCGCTAATTGTCTTTGATCCTTAATATTAAAGTTACCACCACACTTCATTATTTGACTTCTTTTGAACTCAACTGCTGTTTTCATACAGTAGCGACTGACTGCATTTCAAAAATATTTCATTAGCCGTGCAGTGGTTTGGAATGCCTCACGGTTATGAAAAATGTAAATAAAGGTATACGAGCGTGTTATGCCCGTAGGTCTCGGTTAACCTTAGAGACCTACGGGCGCAACACTCTCAAACTGGCAAGGAAATGGGAAAACTACACCAAACGAGAGAGCGCAACCCGCAAACAACTCTACTTCCTACATCGATGCCTCAGGAACCAAGTATTACCACGCAGTGTGAAGTACAAACCACCCATCGACAACCTTAGAGAAAATATTTACCATAATCCCTACATTAATTGATCAGCTTTGCTTCTGGAACTAACTTTATTTGAATAAAAGCTGTCAGCTTATTAACATTGCAAACAAACAAACATACACAGAGTTCAAACCCACAATACTTTTCTTCGAGACCCTTATGACTATGGTTCACTTCAAGATGTTTCTTGCTTCAAATCCCTCAGACAGTTCAGCTCAGATGTTCTGACTTAACTTCTTATTTTGGATATTTGATTCTGCCAAATATTCACTCAAACCCTGTGTCAGGCATCCATAGGCTAGATTGTAAGTCTTCAAACAGTGGTGTCTGTCTAAATTATCAAATGGATGATTCGGTGGTGGGTTATCATAAAGTTGTGTCTGGACTCAAAGGAATCAATGAAATTATGAACTCTGCTCATCTTGCTAGTGCATTGGTATACTGCACTGTCCCTCGACTCTGCATTGCATGTTACGTAACTTACCAGCACATTATTTTTAATGCTTGAATAAAATGTAACCTGTAGAAGTGAATGACAATAGACTTATGTTGGGGAAACTGCCATTTGAAATATGTCCTGCATTAAGGTCAGAACACAATAGGCAATCTGTCAGCACAGAATCTACAGCTGCTGTCCTGTTCCTTCATTCATGAAGCAGTCTAATTTCACTGTAGAAACTGTTAAATCTGAATTACAGTGAGATGGAAGAGAAAGAGAACTGCAGACAGAAGATGTAGAAAATAGCAACAAAATGTATTAATGAATAAATTATGCTCACTCTAGATGTTGCACTTCAATATCAAGACATAAAATTCAACTACTGCGCAAAGTGCATACCTTGCTGAGACTAAGATAGAAAATCGTGACGAGGCGGGATTTCAATGGGTTAATATGTTTTGCTTTAATTTACAATATAAAACAAATAGAAATTCATATAAACAGTTCCAACGTATCTTAATGGATTAACTATTTTCAGTAGAGTTGAGTTGTTCGGTCAGTCTTCAATTTAGTTGAACTACAAAGAGACTGTCTTGTACTGGGTGCTTTCAAGCTTGTCACACACTCTGGAATTCATTGCCTCTAAACAAGGGCCATATATGGCCTCAGTGATACAGAATATCCCTCAGGCTCCTTTCCAGCCATTCTTTCCAAGTCTTATTCCTCTCAATCAACTGTTTATCCCTGTGTTGTTCTGGTTTTAATCTGCAGATTGTCTAAACAACTTATTCTGACCAAAGGATCCTGTTGCTTACTTCTTTTGACAGATTAACTTTTCTGGCCATTGTCCAGAGTTAATAATTGCTTATTGTAGATACTTAGAAAATCTCTTTCAAACTTGCTGTTTTAGTCCTTGTATTTTTATAGCTATACAACTTAATTCCACTATTGAGAAATCCTAGAATCTTTTTTTCAAAGAATAACTTTTTATTTTTCAAAATGAGTGTGCAGGTCAAAAGTGACCTTGGAGGCAACTGGCCAGACTGCTTTTGATCCATTGCCCCTTACTGAAAAATAAATGACAGTAGGGCATCAGCAAGAGGAAAGGTTAGTTAAAATGCAAAATACAGTTAAAATATGGTCAGTCAGAGTCAGTCCTAAGTGGTGTGGAAGGAACAGTGTACCTTTATGTAGCACCTTTAATGTGGTAAACCATTCAATAGTGCTTCACAGGAATGTTGTTGAACAAACTTTGACACAGACACTGAAGGAGGTTTTCGGACAGGTGAAGAAAAGCTTAGTCATGAAGTAAGGTTTTAAGGGTTGTGATAAAGGAGAAAAGAGAGGCTGAGAGATTTACAGAACAATTCCAAAGCTTAAGACCAGGACAGTGTAGGCGCAGCTGTCAATGATGCACTAATCAATATCAGGAATACTCAAGAATCCAAAATTATAAAAATGCATGCATCATCATCAGCATCTCTGGTGTCAATGGATCCAGTCCCAACCTCTCCACACCCCTCTTGCTCTACATCCCTGTTTATAAAACTTAGAATGCTGTATGATTAATAAACAGCTCTGTCTACCTGTCCTGCCACTTCTAACAACCTTTGCACAAGGGGACCCTGATTTATGAATGCGCATACTTATGAACTTGATCCCATACAGGGGTCAAATTTAAACATACAAACATCACCTTTACATTGTCCTGCATTGTGTTCCAACTTGCATAGAGATCAACTTGCGAATGAACTCTAGGAATGAGCCTGTTTGTGATCCAGTGACTGCCTGTACATATACAGCTGGTTCTTTCTGCTCCTGCACACTATTTAGAATTGTACCATTTAGACTACCTTGTCATATTCCACGTTAACATCTGAGGTCCACGATTTTTCAAACTTAACTTGGTTAATAGGTTTGTATCATAACCAGCAGTGACATTTTTGGGGTCATTTCATAAAGAAACATTTGTATAAAAATACAAATTTTGGGGCATGCAGAATTTAGTAACTGCTGTTAATGCTTAACAAAGTTGCCACCAACCAGTGCCTTCTATAACATAAATCACTTTCAACAATTTGGTTTCCCTGTGAAGCGCCGCATCAGGGTGTGACCAATTGCTGATCAACACAGACTATGTATAAAGTGTGTACCCTGAGACTTTCTTGCCCCTTGGTACACAGGAGCTATTTTTCATGTTAATGATTGAAAAAAGCATGAAATATATTGAGGACATAAAGTTTGCAAATAACATGGCTTTATTATTGATGTTACAATAAAAGTGATTTCTACATAATATACATTATATACAATGGCTTAAGTAACAGCAATAGGCCACACATGCAAAATATATTGCGCAAATTATATACAGACACCGGAAGATCTTTTGGCCATACAACAAAGAATTGGGTGCTCTAAAATTTGATGACTTGATAGAAACTGCAATTTTACAAAATATTAAAAGATAGAACAATACTCTTTTTCATATAATACATGCTGAAAGCCAGCTGTGAACAATGAAAACCTGATCCATTACACAATATGCCATTCCAACAGCAAATACTCAAAATCTGTCAATAGAAAAAGCACTGTGGTCATCTATATACATTTAAATACATCACCTTCTGTAAGTTGCATTTTCACAGCACTTGTCACCTCTAAGATGCAAGAGTCAGGATTTCTCCTTATCTACCCATTGTGCTTCCATTAGGCTTTGTATTACCATAGTACAAAATGCTGTGTAGTTTAAACAAGGTTCTCCTACCATCTTCTATTCTATCAGATAATAAATACCCAATAAGTGCATAGTCCCACTGCAGTGCTCTGCTTTATTGTTTCATTTAAACACATCAAAATCAATGGTAAACAATTCTTGCTCATGGCTGCCCTTGAAATTGGAAGTTTTATTTTATGAATACAAAAAGCATCTCATTAGAAAGTAATTTGAACTACTCTCATTCTGGCTTGTGCACTCTTTTTAGAAATACAATACTTTATGCATATTTTTTAAGCTCATTATGATAATAATGAACACACAAATCGTTAAGCTTGACAACATTGTTTCCTCAGATTTCAGTGACACAACTACATCTTAAGTGTTCCTTAAGCTATTAAACTTTACGTTAAAGAATTTGCACATTGAATCTTGATTTATCTGGGATCAGGGAGCTGCTTTCAGATTTCATGCTTCGGCATAATTCAAAAACAGACACCGCTATATTTGCAGCATATCCATTCTCATTTCCCCCCTCCCAGTTAAGCATTCTTATCCACTCCCAAGACAATATCTATTATTTTGCACAACGGAAATATTTGATTTGTACTACCCCTATGTAATGCACGAAATCATATCCTATCTTGAAGGGACTTTTATGTCTCAAGACCCACAATCTAACTGAGCTCAAGGGCATGATGAAGTAGAACTGTAATCACTGTTTCGACGCTCAACAGACAGATGGCGCATTAATGAACTGAAGTGAATTAATTTACTGAAAAAAATCCTTTCATTACTGTTGTGACTGTCACTCTGATTTGTTTAATTAGTTACCTACACATTAAACACTGTTTTGGTCCTCTCGCACAGTTCCATTCAGTTAATAGAAAGGATTCCAAGAAAAAAAAAACTAACTCACTAAGAACAACAAATAGAACCTCAATCCACAGTGGTTGGCTACATCTGTTTAAGATTGTCAGACATAAATTGAATTAATCAAGTTCAGATTCTTATTACCATAGAGCACTCTGTGGCCCTGCCCACACTCATACGTTCCTCCAGCCCCAGTCAACTCCTCAGTTACCTACAGCCTCACCTTGCCCCCACAGTCTTTATAGGCTTATCCTTCATCTTACAGCATCACCTTGCTCCCTACAGACCTGCTGCATTCACTGTCGCTCTGCCCTGCTCCCTACAGCCACACCCCCTCATTGTTCCTCCTCTCTGCCTTGCTCCCCACTGCCTTTCTCACCAAAGCTTTTCACTGCAAAAAAAAAACTGAACCTGCCGCAATCCAGTACTATTTCCAGAAACAATCTCTAAAACAAAAGAGCTAACGGCAGTGAAACCCACAGGTTTCTCTTGCTTTCAAGTTGCCTCATTCCATTGCTTTTCTGACAACAGGTGTATTTGTCATAAAACATAATTTGGTTGATTTCATGAGGCTAGACATGAAAGCTGAAAGTCAATAATGTTCTTCCTTTGTAATAGTGCACATTAATACACTGAACACCTCCCCAGACCCCACCCCACTGCCCTTTATAATGCTTTGTTCTGGCACGGACTGACTGCACCACTCTGTACTGCACCACTCTGAACCTACATGTCTCTGCTGATAGAAACATCAAAAAGGTGACAGTAAAACAATCATAATAACTGCAGATATTTGGATAATAATTTAATTAATCTCTCAAAACTTTACATATGTAAGATGTCCTTAGGTATTACCTGGCTGCATGTGTTCCTCTCCTAAGTCTTTATTAGAACTGTGTGTTAAACGTTTATCTCTCTATACATTTCTCAGAAATGTCCAGATGGGGAAGGAAATATTTTAAGAGGAGTAAAGTGTGTTTGTTCAGACACCGTGTTCATTTTTTCATACATAGTATTATCAAACTTTTATTCATTCAGGATTGTGGGTGTCCCTGGCTGGGCCAGAATTTATTGCCCACCCTTAGTTGCCCATGAGAAGGTGGTGGTGAGCTGCCACCTTGAACCACTGCAGACCATGTGCTGTTAGGAGAACCGGGGAAGCACTGAGGATCAGAGGGACCTTGGTGCGTGCGTCCACCGGTCCGTTAAGCTATCAGGAAAGATGGGGAAAATGGTTAAAAAAGCATATGGTACACTTTATTAGTTGAGGCACAGAGTTTAACAGCAGGGAGGTGGAGCTGTATAAAATGTTGGTTAGGCCACAGCTCGAGTACTATGTGCAGGTTTGGAATTCACATTATAGGGGGATTGTGATAGCACTGGAGAGGGTGCAGAGGAGATTTACTAGCATGTTGCCTATGCAGGAGAGTTTCAGATGAAGAGAGCTTGAACAGACTATAGTTGTTTTCCTTACAGCAAATGAGACTGAGCGGGAACATGAATGAGATGTATAAAATTATGAGGGGCATAGATGGACTAAATAAGAAATCTTTCCGCTAGATGGAGGGATCAATACCAGAGCCACAAGTTTAAGGTAAGGGGCCAAAGGTTAACAGGAAATTTGAGGAAAATCTTTTTACCCTTAAGTTGCTGTAAATCTGGAACTCATGCTTCTATGGGTAGCAGAGGCAGAAACCCTCACAATATTTAAGAAGTTTTTAGATGTGCACTTTTGAACAAGGTATACAAGATCAAGGGCCAAGTTCCAAGTGCTGAAAAATGGGGTTAGAATAAGTAGCTATTTCTGGCCAGCACTGACATGATGGGTCAAAGTACCTTTTCCAATCCTGTAAGTCTCTATGACCCACAATATCATTCTGGAAGGAGTTCCAGCATTTTTACCTCGTGACACTGAAGGAACAGCAATATATTTTCAAGTGACTTGGTGGGTGTCTTGGAGGGGAACTTGCAGGGAGTCACGTCCCATGTGTCTGCTGCCCCTGCCCTTCTAGATTTTGGTGATTTGGAAGGTGCTGAGGATATTTGGTGAATTTTTGCAGTATGTCTGTTGAAAGTACATGCTGCTGCTACTGAGCATTGGTGGTGGAGGGCGTGTGAATGCTGGTGATGTGGTGCTAGTCAAGTGGGATGCTTTGTCCTGGATGGTGTCAGTTTTCCTCGAGCTACTCCAGGCAAGTGGGGAATATTCCATCACAGTCCTGATTTGTGTCTTGTAGATGGTGAACTGGACTTTGGAGAGTCAGGGAGATGAATTAGTCATTGCAGGATTCCCAACCTCTGATCTGCTCTTATAGCCACTGTATTGATATGGCTGGTCCAATTATGTTCCTGGCCAATGGTAACCCCAGGATGTTAATAGTGGGGATTCTGTGATAGTAATGCTATTGAATGTTAAGGGTCAATAGTGAAATTCTCTCTTGGAGATGGTTGCTGCCTTGAATTTGTGTGGCGTGAATGTTATTTGCCACTTGTCAGCCCAAACCTGGATACTGTCCAGGTCTTGCTGCATTTGGACATGAATTTTTTGTTTACTTTGCGATGGAAGGAAAGAAATTGATGAAACACTGAAGATAGCTGGATCTACAACAACATCCTGAGGAACTCCTGCAGAGATACCCTGGAGCTGAGATGACTGATCGCCAAAAACCACAACCATCTTCCTTTGTGCCAGGTATGACTCTGACCAGTGGGATGATTTCCCTGGTTCCCACTGATTGGTTTAGCTAGAGTTCCTTGATTTCACACTCAGTCAAATGTGGCCTTGAAGTCAAGTCAAGTTACTCTGAGCTCATCAGCACAGAAAGACCATTCAGTCAGCTGGTTCTCTGCAAGAGGAACTCAGGTAGCTCCATGCCCCTGGCTTCTCTCCAGTGTTCTGCGTATTTGTTTCTCTTCAGGATCAGGTGGAAAGTATGTGACTACAAGTTCCCTGCTCCTCCTCCTTAACCTGTATCTTCACAGTTCTCCAATACCCAAGTTCCTTTCCATTTACGTAGCAATGCAAATTAGTTACTGCTTCATTTTAAAGAGAAAAAAGCTTCTCGGTTAAAAAAGTTTAATGTTGAAATAGTGTTCATTTAACCAGCTCTCTTTACCAACTGTCTCCTTTTATACTGAAATGTAATCCACTTTTGGTTAGCAAATCTAATTAACTTGACTGCCAATGACACAAAGTTTCATTCACTTTACCTACAAGCAGTAAGAGAGTTTGACAAATGTTATTTGTAGTGTATTCTGCAGTCCATAAAACAATTTTAAATCAATTTCAAAAGACTGGCAGACAAAGTGCTCACAACTTGACATCTTTTGAAGGCAATATGACTTAGGCATGACTGCCTGGGCACTAGCATAGCTTGTAGTGGTCCCTATTTTGGCAACAGGGCATCAAGGTAATTTGATTATAAACATTAAGGTTTGGCTAATAAATCACTTGTTGGCACTTGCTAGCTTGACAGCGTTAATTGAATGTGCATTTACATACTCCACTGACCAGCAGGTACACTGGGAATGGGAGAATTGCATTGAACTGTGCAGCATGATGTAGGGAACTAAATCTTACATACCCATAACAGACCATGGGTCTTTTGATAGCACTTCTAATTTAGGCTGTGGTTTTGGTATCATTGCAATATTTAATACTCTAGTATTAATCTTTCAATAGTGTAATCTAACTTCTTTGTGTGAAACATTTTAAGCAAGTTAATTACTAAATCATGCCAGGTCAATCACAAATATGAGAGCAACAGGGTAATTGACCATAAAACCGTCCAATCATTCCGGGCGCACGGAAACTTGTCATTTGACAACAACTCTTTTATAATCAATACTACTCATCTGAATGAGGATTACTCTTCATTTTGCATATCCCTTTGGAGAATTTAAATCAAATTAGCTTCAGCTCAAATCAACTATCTAGTCTAAACAGTCAAAGATTATATAATCTGGAATGTACTAATGGAATAAAGCACACGGAAGATGTCAATCATCCACTGAGGGAGACATTGTCAGTTTTCTTTTGTAAACTGTACTGAACTATTCACTGGCAATTCTACTGTGTAGCAGTGACCACCCTGAGACACAATCCAGATAAGCTGCTTTTCATATATTGATTCAGATAAGTGACCGCTCAGCCCCTGTCAGTAAATCATTTTACATAAATAAAGATCACCAGCACATTTCAGGAAGGGATCACATAGCAGGTGAAACTAAGCATCAACTAAAATGCACAGATTGTTGCCATACAATAAAATTGTTCCTATTATCTTTTCTAAAAAAAAAAGCAGTTTTAGCTGTAAGTCTGTCAAATTTACAACTTCATCCAAATGGATAGGTAAAATACCTCCTGAATAAATAATATAAATAACTTAAGAAAATGTTCTAAACTTTCTCACAATGTGTCTTAAAAGCCATAGGAATATCATAGCAACTAAACAAATTAGCACACCAAAAGGAAGTTTTTTTTTAATATATTAAAGCATACTTAAAATGTTGGCTTTGCCTCACTGCTGTAAAGCTGTAAATATCTGCAAAGTTAACATACTGATTAAATACTCTAACATATGTAGCTTCCCATTATATTTTCAAAACAAATGATGCTAGTGTCTTAATGGACATAAGTTGGATCCACCTGTCAAGTGATGAAAAGTGTCCTTTTCTTGTACATCTTGTCCCCACTCTGGGCCTTCAGGTTATGGCACTCGTTGGGTGTTCTGGGGCCAGCGGCAATGCAACTCTGGATTCACGAAAATAACGGGGATTTGGTTATGGCCCAGTCTAGCAGTGCTTGAACGGTCATACTTACTTTCATCAACCCTTTTCCTTCTAGTATGTGATGGGGCAGACATAATTTTTCCTAAGGAAAGGTAGCATAAAAAGGCAAAGAAGGTTACTAAAGATTCATTTAGAAAGACTAAAAGCCACAAATGTCTAAACAGAGCTCTGAGAATGCATGACATTTATTGTTGCACCCTCAGGCATCTGACCTGAGGTGAGTTGGTCGACACACAAAGTTGGGCTGGACTGATTATTTTTGGTTGGTGCTCTGTGAACATCACGAAGAGTAACTGAGTCTGAAGAACTCAGAGAGTCATTTAGTTCCCCCACCTTCACATCACACAAACACCTTGAGGTGGAATGTTTCACTACTGCAATGTCCAGAAAACTACTCGAGTAAGTAAACTCCTACCCAGTGGCAGGCAGACAAAACTGAGAGGCAGCCTGAATTCTGAAGCCAGCAGAATGCAATCAACATCACTGACTGACCTGTAACCAGCTCATAAGCCTCATGAAGGGCCACACTGATCCCAGCATTGGTAAGACAACATTTACTGGTCTTCCTTACAAGTGCTTGAGATGATGGCAGTGAGCAGCTTAAACATCAGACACAAAGCATTTCATAATACTCCCATCTTCTCCCCCCGCCACACACACACCTTCATAAACCCTTGTGCTGCTCAGCAAGCCCAGATTGTTTTTGTTATCAAGGTGTTCCATATTACACATGTGCTGAGCAGAAACACTTACCTCCGCTCAGATTCAGATCATGCGCTGCGTGATATTAATTTACTAGCTCAAAGCAAATATCCAGCTAATTGCTGCACAAAGGACAGAAAATGGGGAATCTGCAGGGAGCGTTCTGATCAGCTAAGCAGTTTACAGTTGCACTGTGGATTTCATTTGGCATGGTTCGCTATTCAATATCAAAGGCATTTTGTACTTTGGTGAAAACAGGGCTTTTGTTACTTCTGGAAAATAGGTCACATTTTACTCACTGTTTTACAGAACAAACTCCTCTGTGTAGTTTAAGTGAAACACCTTCTTCCTGGGTTAAGATCCTTTTAAGTCCACTTCCAACTGGAAGGTAGGCATAGACCTACAAGCCAGTAGGGATCATGTATCAGGACTGGCCCTGCCATCCAAGATCTCTTGGAATGTACTTTTTTAAAGAGATGAAATTGTTGTACGATCAGGCTCGCACCACTAGGGGTCACTACAAGTCAACAATTCAATTTCATCCAAGCGGACCATTCCCTTTTGAAGAGCAATCACAAAAATAAAACTCTTAAATCCCATTTCCGATGCAAACTCATCCCAATGCTGTAGTTTGTGACAGAATCATTAAGAATTTAAATGACCATTTAGATTTTAAGTTGACATAACGTGCGAAATAGTTCACAGCGAGAAGTGCACACATTTCTTAAACATATTAAATATATTATGTTCAGATTTGCTTTGCAGCAGCCCTCAGTTTCGAAGTGGCTGTTGGTAAGAGCAATGTAGATTTGTAAATCCTGACACCACTTAACTGATCTTAGGAGAGCCAGCAGCAAACTGTCACAGATATAGGAAACTACAACGCTAGTTTTTCAGGGTCACTGTGCTGCTCCGCAAAAAGAGTTAGTACGATAGTAGCAAAGAGTGGGTATTAATAAGAATACAAATACCTGTAATCGTATTAAACACACAGTGCAAGGAAATCTGCACATGCAATGTTCTATATCAATGAACTCCAGTTGTATGTAATATATAGCAACACTAAAAAGCAAGCGTGGAAAAGGCAAAAGCCAAATAGATCCCAAGTAAGAAAGGCTGGTGTTGGCTGTTGAACCTTCTCCCAGTGAGCCAGCAGGGCGCCAACTGTCTTTTGAATGTTCTGGACGTCCGACTGCAGGATGTCATACGGAGAGCAGATGTCAGCCTATCCGACGGGCAGCGGCCAGGACAGAAGAACAGTGCACGATATTACAAATACAAAACTTAGCAAAGAGTCTGTATAAATAAGAACTAAACAGGCTGGGTTAAAGAGCATGCATGCGAAAACCGTGCTGCCTTACATTGCCTTCTATCTACGAAAACAACCAGAGGAACCAAATCATTAGTGCTTTGGCGGGGGAGGGAGGGCGGTGTTGTCGGATGGAATTGTTAAGCAGGTTTCTGGGAACAAAACAGTAAGACAGACGCTTTTCTCAGTGCGTTAATGCATGTTGTGGAGAGAAGCGGACTTAAGAATATTTCAAAAGCAGCTCTGCCAGAGTTAACGCCAGTTCATAAATGGCAGCTGAAAGAGAGAAGCAGGGAAGATGCGATTATCCACAAGCTCGTCTATCTACTTGCTACAGGATTGCAGCTACTCAAAGAACTGAAACTGCAGAATTGTGTCAGTTTTTGTGGTGCTCAGTCAAACCTCTTGATTCTCACAGAAACAATGCAGAGGAAAGTGATTGCCTTATCCCTCACCCACCATCCTGAGATAAGATTTGATCAGCTACAAAATGGCAAGCAAAACTTTGTTCAAAAGTTAAAGGTTAAACATTGATTAAAATTGGCTTAGAGATCAAAATATCTACATTTTCTCTCACTGCAGTGGAGAACTACATTGTTTAGATTTTGAATGGAAAGGACATGCTAAGAACAGTTCACCCCAAAATGGTTCATTCCAGTGACACTGTTGACCATGAGCCATGTTGTGCTAATTAGTCAATTACGATTAGGCTATCAGCCAAATCGTAGGGTCTTGTGGGGCAGTGGTAGGGTCCCTATCTCAGGGCCAGGTTGTCAAAGTTCAAGTGCCACCTATCTCAAAGGTAGGTCATAACAAACACACAAACACTTGTGTTCTGAGGAAGGATCACTGGACCGGAAACGTTAATTTGATTTCTCTCCACAGATGTTCCAGCAAATTCTGTTTTGGTGTATGTCATAACAAATCGGAACAGGTTGGTTAAAAGCAACTATGGTAACAGTGTTGGGTCATGCTGAAGATAGGACTGCAGAGTCAGCAAACAATGTGGCCACCCTTATTTAAATATAAATAAAGGAAGGCACTTGTGCCACAGCAGTAGTGCCCCTACCTCTGGTCCAAAAGGCCCAGATTCAAAGTCCCACCTGCTGTGCAGCTATGTCATAACTTTCTGAATAGATTGGGTAAAAATATCAGTGAAATGGAAGCAGGCTGCAGCAGGTCTGAACTGCACAGCAACCATATCCCTGAAATTGTAGCACCATCAATACACTGGGCAATGATGATACTGTGTTTACCCACAGTTCCACAATGGGTCCAAGGCCGGTGGCTCCCCAGCTTATTAGTTCCCAATCACCACTGCATCAGTGAGCAAAGCAATAGGAAGGATGGGACAACCATAAGTGAACATCAATTACCATCTTACAGAGACAGCTCTTATCCATCAACTAGGAGACAGAATAGCACTGGCTAAGGTCTGGAATAGTAATTGAGCCAAAAAACATGATATTTTGCAGCAGTAAGATCTAATATAATTTGAGATTTTGTTAGGTCAATGTGTCCTTTCTGCAGACAACATGAAGCACATATACTGAAACTGCAGAATTCTGGTTGTCTTGATCTGAGCTGCTTTACACTTGAATCCAAAGGTAATCACTCTGCACAAGATTTGTAATTGAAAACTGGTCAACATTGTTTGAATACGACACATAGAAGGAAAACCAAGAGGTCTGTTGGGATAAATTTGTTTTTGTTCTAACCAAACATGAAGCTGCTGCATAGTTCTTAGAAAGATGTGAAGCCAGAGACATTGAGATATTTATAGTACATCTGGCTGCTAACATCTTAAAATGATCTGCTGGTTCAGCCTTATGATACTAAAAGGCACATCCAAGTTATGCTGATGTGGGTGTCCCAGCAGAAGCAACTATGGATGAAAAGTGGCTAATGTAAAAACTACTTGTCTAATGGAGTCTCAGCCAAACACTATTTTGAGACACTCCTTATTTCATGCATATTAGGTTTCATTCAACCAGTTGGCTGTGCAAACATGGACCCAAACTAAAACATGGAGTTTTAATTCAGTATTCACAGAATTACGAATGTTTGGCATTGAATTTAAGACCACATTTTTATTCAAATCTAGGGATATAGAGTATCAACTGATCAAACCTTCCCGGTGCTGGCACTGCACTGTTGGTGCTACAGAAAAGAATTTGTCCAGTAGCAACAAAAGACTGCCTTATGGATTCACTTTTTGTTTTTAAATGAAAAATTAATCTAAGCTACTGTAAATGAAACGGAAATGGAAATGGAAATGATTTTCCAGGTTCCATGTGAACCACAGAAGCTACTGCTGAGAACAGGGAGTAGCTTCATAATGATATTCAAACAAAGTACACAATAGGAAAGGGTATTCATTCCCCTCAAACCTGTTAAACCCTTCAATTAGATCAGGACTGGTCTGTATCTCAACTCCATTTATTCAGTTTGGCTCCAAATGCTTGATATCCACATCTAATAAAAATCTAGAGATCACAGGCCTGAACACTTAAATTCACTCAGCATCTAGTTTCAGATTCCATATTATGAAAAATTGCTTCCTGAATTTATTCATAAATGGTTCGGTTCTAATTTTAAGATTATGTCCTTTGCACTGGGCTCCCACAGCAGCGAAAGTCATTTCTTTCTATCTACCCTAATGAATCCCCTTATTAATTTGAAATACCTAAATCATTTCACTCCTTAATCTACTAAATACAGAAGAATACAAAGCAAGGTTCTGTAACCTGTGCCAACTGTCTTTTTGAATGTTCCGGATGTCCAACTGCAGGATGTCATAATGGACAGTAGATGTCAGCCTTTGTAAATTTAACCATTTAAACTGTGGTATTACTTTGGTTAACAAGTGTTGTGGCCCCTCCAAGGGCAATACATCCATCTTGAGGTCCAGTGCCAAAAATAAAAGCACTTACACCAAATGGGGTCTGAATGTAACTCTATACAACTGAAGCATAACTGCCTCACTAAAGTATTCCAATGCCCATAAGATAATGGTGCAGATTTGACACTGTGACTCCTCTGATAACTTTCTCTGGCTTTTAGGGTAGCAGGTCACAAATGTAGGCCCATTGGCAGATTAGACAGCAGAGGCCTGTAACTGACCAGAAGCACTCCAATAGACATCATGCCATGTTTTCCGAGTTGCTGCGTGAAAGAAAATGTGCATGGGTGAATGCTAGCCACAGACCTGACCAGCCAGGCTTGCAATGTATCAATCATTATCTGCAGACACTGCTGCACCAATTGGCAACAACTGAGGAGAGCTGTCTCAGCCTGGATGTGGGTCATCACAGAACCAGGTACCAGGAGGCATCATCTGCTAGCAGGTATCATAGGGCTGGCCAACTACAGAACCTTTCAGCCTCCCTCTATTCTCTTTCTGGCATGTTAATAATAATCACATACAAACGCCAACCACAGTTATACACCTCAAAATTCAGTAGCAGTTCCACTAGCAAAAATCACACAGGAACGGCTCCACCAAGGGCTATTCTATCCTTAGCTCCAGAACTACATCTACTCCCTGGGTTTCAGCACCCTTTACGTTTGCTCAATATGTCTTTATCACTACATCGTTCAGCCCTAGCAATCCTCTCAGCCTTTCAAAAGGCTAGAAATTCTCACTTTGGTTCTGATTCTCTCTGCTCATTGCTTACGCTTCAAGGTGACCACGTTTAGTACACTGAACAATTCCTTTCGACAGCTGAGTCCATCTGAATCAAATATAGAGGGGTTTGGAAGTATTCATTGGTTTGGATGAACTGCACCTAAACGGCCTCTGAAGTCACATTAGCAAATCAGCCAGATCAGAGATGCCCAACTAAAACAGTCATCTGACAACTTGGATTTATATGGAGGAATCTGCAATAAGGTTACCAGAGAGCTGCCCTAATCTGAGAACTGCATTGCCCCAAGGTGAAAGTGCTGATAGATTTAGTGACAAATTGATTTGAGCTATCTCTTGAAATCATAAGATGTACAGCAGGGAACAGAATAAATTACCTGCTGCCATTACATCAACCTTTATTTCAGAGGAGAAAATACAAAATTTAAAAACACCAGTTGCCTTGAAGTTCTATTTAAGGTTCAACAAAACATGCCTTTAAATCCTGATCAATTATTGCATCTCTTAAAATACAAAAACCTGTGGCTTTGTAGAGAGTTACAGGGCAGCAATGTAGCATCACAAATTGTGACAATTAGCTCATCAAAAAAATAGATGATATAGATGTTAACTCTGGCAAACTTATAATACACAAGACCACAAAAACTTGAATCAATAACTGTCTCACTGGTTGAAAACAGCCCTTTCTAAAATGAAATGGTGTGCTTTCCTTCAACAAATAGATGGAGGTCAAAAATTTTCTGTCAACTCCAAATCTGCAATGAGCTAAGGATGTTAGAATGGCCAGAACCAGCTTTGGTCTCAACCTTCAAAAGAAAGCCTTATAAATTTAAATATATGCTCTTGTGTGTGGAGTATTTACAGAAGTAGTGTTGTGGTGCACACTGTCAGAAAGCTGACTTATTGTTCCTTGACACATTGCACAACCATAGACCTCTGTCTATTCACTCAGGCACATCTAGATCAATTTATCTTACCAACAGGCATGGGATCCACCTAGCATGCTGTGTGGCTGCATCACCTCCAACAGATGCTGTAAGTACTATAGAGAATTTACACAGTTTAACAGTTGCTGCTACAAACATATCAGAGGACATTATAAATGAAAAACCCTGGCAGGAAGTTCAGCCGTGATCTTATAACATAATGGTAGGGTTGAATGGGCTACTCCTGCTCCAATTTCTTATATTCTTGTTTTTAAATCCCCTTCCTTCCCCAGGAGAATAAGTAGTGGAACACAGCAGCAGTCTCCGAAACCTCAATTAAACTGCAGCTTCATCACACGCAGTTCTCAATCACAAGAATCATACTATTTTACCCAGACAGAAACCAGCATGGGAAGGCCTTTCAGATATAATGTGAGCTAAATAACGTGTGGCACGGCTCCTCTTCCCCTATTATGAATGTATTTAATTCTTTCTTATTCTCCTCAGTTTTCTCATTTGTTATGACTCAAAACAGAAAGCTCTGCCTGTGATTGAACTTTAGCGGAAAGTACAGTCAATCATGCTGGCTGAAGGCACCTTTTATTTTTGCCATCTTTTCTGTTAATCACAAGTGTCTGAGTTAAGTGAGGGGGATTTTGCTCCTTCTGCTTACTGCCTCTCATATGATCAATGATATTTTAAAGCTTCTGTTTGTTGCCCTTATTAAATTTGAAAAACTTACATTTATTCAGCAACTTCCCTACTTTCAGGAAGTTCCACTGGCTTTACAGTGAATTAAGCACTTTTGAAATGTAGTCAACAACTAAATTGCACAGTGCAGATTTCACTGATATGTAATAGCAGTTGAAGCCTGGGACAGATCAGCCGTGATTTTATTGAATGAAAGGGCAGGCTTGAAGAGTCAAATGTCCTATTCCTGCTCTTATTTCTTATGTTATGACAGGAAATACAGCCTCTGTTTCTAATCCATTGAACTGTTTTAACATGTTAAGCAATTCAATCAGATTACCTCTTTGAAGTAAAGTGAAAACACTGGATTTTCTCAGATATGTTTGGGAGGAAGTGGTCACAAAACCTCACTCACCTTAAAAGCAGCTTTCTGTAATGTGCTCGAACTTCCTAAGACTCCTTAAAGCTTTATGGTGCATGTGTTGTAAAAGTCCTGGAAAGTTAAAGTCTACAAAATATCCCTTCACCAACGAATCATACTGCAACCAACAAGATTTGTCTCCTGTATATTTTTGACCCCTCTGGCAGGTAGAAACACTTTCTAACAGACCATGTTTTATCAGGGTTATATAACAAATTTGTCTCATTCCAAGACATAAGATTACACAAAAGCCAAAAAAAGCATTAAAATAGCAAAATGGCATTTAATTTGGTGAACCTGATACTTCAAATGTTTTACAAGACAAAAATAGCAAGTCTTTTCAAAAGGCTTACAAATCTAGAAGATGGATTTCCTTCCTATTGGTGTGATGTTTAACTAAATGGAATGGAAATGCACTGAAGAAAACAGACTTGAGACAGCTTCTTGTGCTTCACAGCAAGGGTACCTATTCTTTATTTAGCATGTTTCTTTTAAGAAATACGAAGTACTTCTCAAAAGACAGGCATCCAATATTAATTATTTCAATTGTAGTGAATAAGAAATGGAAACAATTCCACTAGCTGTCCAATGACAAGATTAAGGCAAGACCCACTGGAAGTTTACAGTCAGATACCTTCAGCTCACTTTGTGAACTCAATTCACACTTTTAATGAACAAACTATCACAATATCCTGTTATGATCTCAAACCAGAATACCAAATTTATGTTACTGTCTGGCAAGGGGCAATTAACTTTTTTTTAAACAAGTAGGCAAAGTGTGACACTCCAAGCATTTGCAAAGAGAGTAAAGCCACAAGATTTCATGGTTTTGAACAAACAAGAAACAACTTTGTTATACAAAATTAGAACAGCAGTATAGACCACAAAATTTGTAAAAGTATATTGTGGCATCAATTAGAACTAACCCAAGGTAAATGTGTGTAACAGACCCAACACCTAAACGGCAGATCAAATAACAAATGTGGTCAAGACAGATCACATGGATTTCTTAGCAACTCCCAGATGTCATCAAACTTCACTAAAATCTTACAAAGATTCTGATTTCTCTTCTCTTGAAGTTCTAGTTTCAGAACTTCTTTGAAAGCCACTCCATCACAGCAGCTGTTCAAATTTTGGTAAGGTTGCTTGGGACTGCACTCCCTGGATTTAGGCACAGCTTCAGCTTTCTCAGATAGCTAGCTTTACTAAGCTGGAGCTACCCCTGTGTTTCTTCAAGTTCGCACAGCTGTACAAAGGAAATACGGCTTCTTTCTCCTTCTCACTAAGCTGCCCTGAGCTTTTAATGGTACATGGCTTGTCCCAATATGCCACATCTCCCAGGGTTTTTTCCTAAGACCCATCACCAACATTCAGCTGTACTTCCTAACTCCAGAGACTTCTCCTAATGACTTGGCACCCACTACAGCTACACTTTTTTTGGGATGGGGCCTCTTCTTCCTGCCCATAAGTACCTGACTGACTAACATCTCCAAGGTAAAACCCTTCTCCTCTGACTGCCTCCATGCAACTAATTTGGTGGAATCTATTGAAAATCTTTCAACAAGCTCTTCCTTTGTTCCCTGGCATTACTGAATGCAACTAATTTTTTGGAACAGTCAAACTTAGTAACCTTTGGAACTCTCTTTTTCTGAACACTACCATTTCCATCACTGCAGAAAACTGGAAATATTCCTTTCAGATCAGAGAACATACTCAGATGACTTAAAGGCTCACAAAATACAAGTACTTGTATTGTGTCTTTTAATAAAAGAATAAAAGGATAAAAAAAACAATATTGGAATGGATCTTAACGATAGTAAGAGGCATGGCGATGCAAAACGGCAAGTCAGCTACAGATTCTGTCACTAAATGTGAGAAGGGAGGGCAACTATATCCCCAAGGCGGCCCATAACATTGTGGGGATAATTGGTATGGAGGGATCTGAAGAGTCGATGAGGATTTTACATTTTGTGTGTTCGGGACTTGAGGCCAATGTAAACAAATGAGAATGGGGACAGAGCAGAATCACTGGACAGAATATGAGTGGTTGCAATTTGAGTTATTTGGAATTTCTGCAAGGTCAAAAATGAGGAGTTGCAGTGAAAATGAACGCAAGATGGGTTAAAAGCAAAGGGAAGCATTTCAGTGGCATGGAGAAGGGTGAGCAACATTACAACAGTGGAAGGAAGTACAAGAACAAAATTGAAATTTTGTGAACATGTAATTGCAATGCTAAATTGGGGCATACGAGCAGCTTAATCCACTACTGTTTGTACTATGGAACATGTTTGCACAGCGCTTTTCTTTCACAAATCTGTGAGCTCTAAGTCTCACAGATTAGTAGTTAACCAGTGCCAGTGACTGCAATGTCATGACCTGTGAAATGAAACCACTGAAGAACTACAGCTCTCTCTTCAGAGTTATGTACAGGAATAACGCAGCTTGGGCTGGAATGAGACGGCATTTATTCTGATTGATTCAAGAGTTTTCTTTCCGACAATATAAATCATTGCCAGGTTAATTTTCCCATTCAACTTGGTGAAAGCACGAAGAGTCCCAGAGATCCCATGCTTCCACTGTTTTTTTGTCATCTTTCATGTTCATTTTTCTAAAGTGATCCATACTTGCCTGTTTTCATTCCAACCCTAAATCCAAGGAAAGACTTTGAATTGAAAATAATTCACCAAATTACCTCAGGCACTCCCATTTTCCTGCAGGCTTCTAGAAAGTTTTCCACATTTCTCCTACATTTTGCCATGCTCAGTTTAGGCTGTAAGACAAGTACACACTTTTTTAAAATTATGCATTTTTCAAAATGATACAATGTATTGATTGATACAGAAACATACGGCCTGGAACTATTTACACTTACAAGACATGGGCAATATTTCAGTAAGGTGGAACCTTGGGTTTTGCACTATGCTCCTCTGCTGTTGGTAGCCATGCATCACTCAGTACTCTGTGAAATACTTTGTCCGTCACACAACATGTTGAACAAGTGCAGGCATGGACGCACTCTATCTCTGAATCTTCTCCTTGTTGGAGTATACATTACCTGGTTTTGATTATCTTCCCCTCATCCATTTAGATTAGCCGCAGTAGTCTTACCTACTCATCAGAAGATTGTGGGATCAAGCCCCAGTCCAGGCTGAAACCTCAGTTCTGAAGGGGTTGCTGCTAAATAAGACTATACATGGAAGTCTCCCATCCTGGTTCAGGTAAAAGCCCATGGCACAACTTGCAGACCATTTTTTATTTCCTATGTTTGTGTGTAACAGCATTGAAAATCAATGCAGATCTTTAATCTAAAACCTATCCCTCAACCAATAGCAAAGCAAATTAACTGGTCAGTCATTCCATTGTTACTTGGCATAGCATGTGAATTAGTCCCAGAAATTACCAGTACAAGTAACGTACTGACTGTGGCACATCATTGCAAGGCCTGAGGATGGTAAGAAAACTATCCAAAATGAAGGTTCTTTCTCCTCAGCTAACATCAGCAATATTTTGCTTCAGAATTCAAGGAGAGAAGTGCAAACAGTTTTAAATGAGTTGAGCTCCCAACATTAGCTACTTTATCTAGATTGGTGTAAGTAATGATCCGTGGAGATGATGACCCAAACCGAACAGTTCTTTCAGAGATAGTAGGAACTGCCGATGCTGGAGAATCTGAGATAACAAGGTGTGGAGCTGGATGAACACAGTAGGCCAAGCAGCATGAGAGGAACAGAAAAACTGACGTTTCGGGTCGGGACTCGTTCTACCATTGTTTCTAAGTCAAATCCAGTAAAGTCTGTGGGGATACAGCAGTTTGAAATGGTGAGAGTAACATTATTGAAAGGAACAAGCAAACTTGGACCAAA
This sequence comes from Ginglymostoma cirratum, assembly GCA_024137785.1. Classification (NCBI taxonomy): domain Eukaryota; kingdom Metazoa; phylum Chordata; class Chondrichthyes; order Orectolobiformes; family Ginglymostomatidae; genus Ginglymostoma; species Ginglymostoma cirratum. The sequence continues at coordinate 22,825,188 of JAHRHZ010000031.1, forward strand.
GCTTCCCACAACTTACTCCATCCAGAGTTTTATTTGTGTCTAGATTTGTCATAAACTAATTAACAAGCAGGTGATTGGGATTAACTGACTGTGTAGGTATAACAGGCGAACAGTTGGGTCTGGTGTGTGGAAGGAGATTTAGGACTGAGTCATTAACAAACCCTATGCATAAAGATAGATATCTTTGTTTCTGACTTACAACTGGCTTCGATCCAGATTGACAATGAAACTCATTGTTATGATTTGTCATCAACTGTACTGTACTGTGAGACTAATACAATGGAAAAAGGCAAATACAATGGGACTTTTAGATAGCACTTGCTATATTCTGGACACATTGACTCTTTATTTTGACAAGGAATGCTGCCTGGCACAGGAAACACAATACATGAAGAAATTTAATGGAACTCAGGATCTGGACTCCGATTATTCCATACTTCCTGATTTTTCACAAAGCAGGTAAGGTTCAATAGTAAGAAATAGTGAACTGGTTCACCAGCTGTTGCTGACCATAACCTAACAGCATTGCATGCAAAAAAGATCTCAACCTGAAAATAGGTGACTGTTCCCTTCTTAAAGCAAAATTCTTACCACTGCTGGTGATGGTACATGTATACTGAGCACAGATCGTGGACGGATGTGATTGACTAAATGACAGAGGACTACTCCATCCATCAGAGCTGTTCCAATCTCTTCTGGCAAAGTAACCTTGAGTCTTGTTTCAATATTCTGTTGAACAAAATTCAGTTAGATTTAGGAGTAACTTCTGACCACAATTTAATGTAAGCATAAATGTGGGTTCTGAAGGTTCCTATTCCACTATTTGAAGACACTACATCTTGCACTTTACCGCAAGCAAATAATGTTTAAGCAGTAATGAATTGTAGTGCGACCTTACCATGGGTCGGCCAACTTAGCTAAAGCTATTCAGCAATCATAACTAAAGTGATTAGCTTCTTTCCTGCTTAGGGACAAACTTTATGAAAGGCAACAGCAAACATTTTTGACCTGACAGGGTTACGGAAGTCAGTCAGGGTGAACATTGGGATGGGGAAGGATCTGGCTTAGCTACAAAACCCCCACACTTTACTTACTGTTAAGCTTTCTGCTCACAGTGAAGGGGGAAGAAAAGTTAGAAAGAGGATACTTTGCCCATGCCTAGAATAACCTAAACAGATACTTAAACAATATTTCTACTGTCGTCAACTTTTCAGGTCTGATCCAAGGTACAAGTGTTTGCCCTCTAACTAGACATTATAGCGTACAATACATTAATGATTTATTTCCTGTACAAGTGATGGCATGATAAATTGTCAAATTAAATAACATGGGTTTATGTAAAGTTTTAAGCATTTTTTTCAAACTATTAAACGGTTAGTCTGCTAACCCATACTTTTCATTTCAAAGCCGTCATGCAACTTTGATATCCATATAAATCAAGGGTAAGATAATCAGAACCACCATCAACCACGCATGCTTATTGTGAACTAAACTTCTATTGCTTGTGCAGCTATGTCAACACCTCACCTCCCGGAGTTGTTCAATATGCTCTTTCTCCTCTCTCATTTGTTCCATTTTTCTACGGATTGTAAATTGAGGATCCATGGATTCAAAATTCCGTACAGACCGAAAGAAAACTGTTGAAAACAGGTGAGATAAAAAGTTGCAAGTTATAAAAATGACCTGCCATAATCTCCTTTCCTCATTATTCCTCTATTTCACTTTGGTTACTCTCAGCCAATTAAGATTTACCATGAAACATCCCACAAAAGTGAGCTCCTGATTCAACAGCTAGAAGGCATTCTGCACAGGACAGCAGGGAGTACACAATTAGCTTTTTTTTAAAAAATTAGACCCTCTGATATTAAAAGATTGAATATATTTCTGTCATATCAATCAAGGCTCAGTGGTAGCAGTCCTGCCTTTGAGTAAGAGGATTTTGGGCTTAAATTCCACTCTAGAAACTAGAGCACAAAGCCCAGGGTTGTGTTTTCACTGAGATGTTAAGCCAAGGCACTGTTTGCCCTCTCCAGTGGATCCCATGGTAATACACTAAACAGGAAGCAGGTGGAGGGACTGTCTTGGTCAACATTTATGTCTCACCAAACATCAATGAAACAAATCATATGGTTACAATTGCATTTATGTTTGTGACAGTTTGCCGTGTACAAATTGGTTGCTGTTTTCCCACATTACCTCAGATACCAAACTTCAAATACTTGGGACATCCTGAGGTAATTACAGGTGTTCTATGAATAGCTATTTTATTTTATTCTTTTATAATGCAGCTCAAGCAACCACTAATAAAATGTTATTTCTTCATATAAACTGTTCCACAATTTGCATGATTATTCCAAATTCCTTTATTTCAAAGTCAGGAGGGAAATAAAAACACCTTGCCACTTACAGGACACTCCATGACTCAATCCTGAGCGTAGCCACGTGTAGCAAGTCATGTAGTACTGGGATCAGTGGATTAGGACCAGCCATGACTCAGTGTAGCGATGGAGAAAGGACAACTTGCAAACTAAAGACCTTGAATGGTTTTAAAACATGGTAACGTGGTCTTAGCAAAAATTTGTGGCTCAGGTTGTGGATGCAGTTGTTTGTTTGCTCGCTGAGCCAGCTGTTCCATGGTGTGCAAACGTTTTATTACCATTCATTACCATTCTAGGCAACATCATCAATGTGACCTCTAATCTGCACCCGCTCTGAATTTATATGATCCTCTGGTGTGGTGGGTCGTCACTTCTAGTTCTGTTTTCTAGCAGCAGTCTGTATATGGGGTCTATTTCTATTGGTTTGTTAAGGGAGTCCCATGTTGAGAACCAGGCCTCCAGGAATTCCCTTGCATGTCTGTTGTTCGCTTGTCCCTATAGTCACTTTGTCCCAGTCGAACTGATGGCCTTCATTGTCTGTGTGTATTGAGACAAGTGAAGATTGGTCCTGTTTTTTAACTTCCAGCTGGTGTTCGTGTATCCTGGTCGTCAGTTTCCTACCCGTTTTTCGAATGTAATGTTTATTGCACTCACCGCATGGGATTCTGCATATCACGTTAGTCCTGTTTACTGTCGGTATGGGGTCTTTAGTCTTTGATAGCATTTGACGCAATGTTGATGTAGGTTTGTATGCAATCATGATCCTATGTGGTCTAAGGAGTCTGGTTGTCATTTCCGATATATTTTTGATGTAGGGTAGTGTTACTTGTGTCTTCTGTTGTACCGTGTCCTCTGACTGCTTTGTTTTGTAAGCATCAGCGGACAAAACTTTTTGGATATCCATTGTCAGTAAACACTTTGTGCAGGTGTTCCTCTTCCATTGTCTGGAGTTCTGGGGCGTTGCAGTGTGATATGGCTCATTTAAACAGTGTCTTAATGCAACCCTGTTTGTGTGTGGGAGGGTGATTGCTACTGAAGTTCAGGATTTGGTCCATGTATGTGTGGCCTTCCTGTCCACTCGGGTCTGGAATTCGCCATTCGTTAGTCTCTCTACCGTTACGTCTAACTATGGGAGCTGTTTGTTGTTTTCCTCCTCTCTAGTGAATTTTATGCTTGCGAAGTTGCTGTTAACAAACTGGTAGGTTTCTTCTACTTTTGTGCATTCGATTATTACGAATGTGTCATCCATGTATTTTATCCACAGTTTTGGTTACAGGAAGGGCCATGTGTTTCTGACTCTGCATCACTGCTTCCGCGTGTGAGACCTCAGATGGGTGATCCCATCACTGTGTCATTCATCTGTTTGTATATGTGGCTGTTCAACGTGAAGTGCGCTGTGAGGCATAAATCTAATAGTTTCAGAAAGCTGTCCTTGTTGCTGGAGTTCAGGGTCAGTGATCCTGGTGCGCCCAGTAGTGTGGCAAATGTCTCTCTGGCTAACGGTACATCAATGAATGTAAATAGTGCTGTAACATCGAAGGAGATCATGATTTCGTCCTTGTCAATTTTTGTGTCCCTGATCCGTGAAAGAAATTCTGCTGCCAAATGGTTTGAGTGTGGGGATCTGCTAATTAGGTGTTTAAGTCTCCATTATAATTCTCTCACGAGCTTGTGTGTAGGTGTGCCTGATAAGAGAGGCCATTGATCTGAGTGGGCTTCCAGGTTTGTGTACCTTGGGGACCGTAGAAGAGGGGGGTTTCTGAGCTATCTGATTTCATTCTGAAGTAGTCGGTGTTAGTGATCTCTCCTGCACCTTTAAATTTCTTCAGTGTCTGTATTATCCTGTTCTCTAGCTGTGGTATGGGGTCAGACGCCACCTGTTGGTATGTGGCTGTACCATGAGTAGTGCCTGTGCTTTCGCGATGTAGTCTATTCTGTTCAGAAGCATGGTCATTTGTCCTTTGTCCGCTGGTAGGAAAGTGATGTTTTTATCCTTCTTCAGTCCTGCTAGGGCCTTTCTCCCCGCTGTGCTCAAAGTGTCTGATTTGTGTTTACAGTTAAGTGCTGGGACTACTGTTTGTCTGATGGCCTGTTGAGTTTTGTCAGTGACTCCATTGGTTTTCAGTGTTGACTCTAGTGCTGCTAAGAATTCTGTTTTACTTGCGCCCTTGTGGTTGTAGTTAAGTCTGAATTTTCCATGTCTGTGAGTTGTCTGTTGGATAGGTTCCTTACCCACATGTTTGCTTTGTTCATGTCATCCCGGTGGATTAGTCCAGTTAATTTCTCCTGTAGGCTGGGTCTTTTCCTTGTTTGAGTTCTCTGTTGTTTAGTGTTAATGATGTGGTCCACTCTTGGCTGGTCGAATTCTGGTACAAAGATTTTTGCTGTGCTATTTCCTGCTCTTATCTGGGGAGTCAGTTGTGGGCGTCTGTGACCACTGCCCATAGCATTCTGTGGCCGTTTTGCTCTGATATTATTCTTGCTTGTGGATTGTTTAGTGGTGGTTTGTATTTTACAGTGCGAGGCAGTACCTGGTTCATGAGGCATCCATGTAAGAAACGAAGCTGTTCGTGAGTAGCATTTTGTCAAATGGCATAGGCATCCCATTGTCGGGCCTGTTTTAGCGTGCTGTGCCCGTAGGTTTTAAAGGCCTTAGCAAAAATTTGTAGCTCGGGTTGTGGATGCAATCTTTTGTTTGCTCACCGAGTCGGTTGTTCCGTAGTGTGCAGACGTTTCGTTACCATTCTAGGCAGCATCGTTGGTGCGACCTCTGATCGAACAACTGGTGTTCTACTTCGTTCCGAATTTATATGATGCTTTGGTGTAGTGGGTCTTGTCGCTTCTGGTTCTGTTTTTTAGAAACCGTCTGTAAACGGGATCTATTTCTGTTTGTTAATGGAATCCCGTGTTGAGGACCAGGCTTCCAGAAATTCCCTTGCACATCTGTTCTTTTCTTGTCCCACTATAGTCACTTAGCAATGCTATCAAAGACCAAAGACCCCATATCAACAGAAAACACGACTAACGTGATAAACATGCAGCAAGTACAATAAACATTACATTGGACAAACGGGGAGGAAATTGACAGCCAAGACACACGAACACCAGCTGGCAGTAAAAAGATTTGACCAATATTCACTTGTCTTGATAACACACAGACAACGAAAGCCATCAGTTCAACTGGGACAAAGCGTCTATAGGGACAAAGCGAACAACAGACATACAAGGGAATTTCTGGAGGCCTGGTTCTCAACATGGGACTCCATTAACAAACAGATAGAAATCTACCCCGCACACAGATCGCTGCTGAAAAACAGAACCGGAAGTGACAAGACCCACCACACCAAAGCATCATATAAATTTGGAACAGTGCAGAACACCAATGCTTCAATTAGAAGTCACAATGATACGATGCCTAGAATAATAACGAAGTGTCTGCACAATGTGGAACAACCGGGTCAGTGAGCCATCAAACAACTGCATGATAATGGGGGGGTCATACAATTTCTCCCCTTAGAGCTACAAATTCGATATTAAAAGTGAGGAATGATAATAATTGAGGTGGTTATGAATTAACTTCTGTCTGATGCTTTTGTAACAGACCAGCATCAGCTAAAGCCCAACAAATCAGATAATAAAGATTGCAATTCTGCCTTTTGGTTCTGTGTCAGCTTTTCATGTGCGGTTCCCCTATTCTCGTTCTCCATGTCCTGGCTAATTTTTGTTCCCCCATACATTCATCCACTTAGCCTGCAACAGAAGACTTGGGAACGGGTTACAAATATAGGGCTGTTAGCTCCATTGAGACTGTGCAACCATTTGTACTCTCACGGTTGCATGTATACCCTTGGCCCAGTTCACAATGTCCTTCCCGGGTTCCTGATGCTGCACTTTCTGATCCCACATCTCTACATTTGCTCCTAATTAGTCACTCTCCACAATCCTGTTTGATCATTTTTAATCATTTCAAACAGCAGCAATTACAGTAATGGATCGCGACACACCAGAATGCAAACTTGTTTGAAGGCGTGAGGCAGTCAGTCTTCTCCTGCACTCAAAAAAGCACCATTCTTGGAAAAAAAAGGGGCAATGAGGATTATTCAAGTTAATCTTGTAAGACAGCCACAAGGAGGGCCCTCTGACAATTGAGCTCATTTAGGGGTCGGGAGGAGTGGGACACAGAACAAATGAGTCAAGTGCAGCAGAAAAGGAAACAAATAAGTCTATTCGGATGATAAATGGTAAAAGTTTTGTGATGGTCCAAAAGAAGAAACTTCCAGTTCTCTAACCTACCTAAACAGTTTTTAAAAGGTCTATCGTGAAGACTTCCTCTGTATCTTTTTGATTTAAGTACCTAAATTTGAAAGCATTCTTTCAGGATGTCACAAGGTTACTGGGATGATGGAAAACCAGGAGACACTGCCTATTTGGACATTCAAAAGTCTTAGAGATGAGCTCAGTTACATCACATGATAGAATTTACTGGTTTCAGCAGGGATTTGAAAATCTGCATTAGGAACTAGCTCCAGCTCGAAGACTGGGTTGGTGGGTGTGGTTTAATCTAGAGGATTGCCATGAGTGGTGTTCCCCAGGGATCAGTCCATGGCCTGACACTGGTGTTAAAAGAATGGTAAATTAGTTTGCACATGATTTTAGTATCCTTGCATAACTTAAGACAGCAGATGTTCAATTCAAAGATGATTTAGTTGCACCAGGGTATTGGTTAAAACATTTGAAAGTACCATTCAACTTAAATTAGTGCCATTCCTATTGATAGGGCCAACACACAATACACACGTCATTTCCAGGCAATACTGAAAGAGGTTAAGAAAGAAAAAGGGCTAGTCATTGTTGTGCACAAATCAACAAAGGTCAATTACCAAAGTCAGAAGAGTTTTTAGAGCACTTTCTCCTTTATTGACCCTGTGCATTGTCTCTCACAGGAGAGTGCATGCATATGAACAGAGTTGTAGAGAAAGACACGCTCAGACATAATGCTTAGGACATCAATGATGTTAGGCATGCTGAGTACACCAGTTAGTCTTTTGTTACCTGTCAATATATTCATGCATATTTAAAACAGGAAAGCCAAATCATAGCAAGAAACACTTCAGGCCTAGAAGTTTGAAAATAGCCTTGCCATTTTTAGATATAAAAGGTAGGATATTAGCAACACAAGAGTACTAAAAGAAAAGGATCAACAGAATAACCTGAAGCAGCTCATCTAGAACTAAATAAAACAAAAATTTCTCATGGTTTCTGGCTGGAAAGAACATAGCAGTACAGAACAGGATAAAGGAAAGTAAATTCAGCAGTGACAAAGTATAAAGGTTCAATTCCACTACCAAGACCCTAACTACTCAATTGCTGTCCCCTGGATCTTAAGCGTTAATTCTGTTTTTCTCTTTAAAGAAGTGGTACAACATTTGCTGAGTTCCTCCAACACTTCGTTTTTATTTCAGATCTCCAGCATCTGTAGTATTTTACTTTTGGTTTAAGTTCCTACTCCATATCTTTTCCACAGCTAATGATTTTATTTGTCATCTTTTCTGCCTGGAATTCTTTTCTGGACAGAGTTACTGACAGAGGAATGTCATAGAGTATAACAGAATGGAAACGGGCCCCTCAGCCCATTGCATCCATGCCAGTCATTAAGTATGAATCCACTCTAATTCCATTTCCCAGCATTTGAGTGCCACTTAGCGAGAAATAGAAATTCTCCACCACTTCACCGAAGAAGGCCATGCTTCATGTGAAGCTAAATTTGGACCGAACCATACAGTATTAAGTATTGTAAAAATCCTAAACTAATCCCATTGGCATGTTCTCCCCTAGTAACCTCCCTAACTTCATATATTAATTTGCATTTCCCCGTCAAAGATGAACCAAAAATCATACCATTTCCAACTACCTTATTTGCTGGGCATAAAGGCCTTTATTTATCATGCATACCAATCTCACATTTTCCACATACAAATGTTATCTGTTAATTTTTGACATACTAGTGACTACCTTCAAGTTGCGTCAGCAAACAAATGGAAATACAGAGTGCAAGGAAAGGCCAGTGTAACATAATACGTTCAAACCATGGAACAGAGCAGAAAGGAGCAGCACACTGGCTGAGCTCCAAAAGCATTCATCAAACTTCATAAACAGACATCTTTTAATCGCACATTCCCATCCAACAAAAAAAGGCAAAGCCAAAATCTCTTCTGCAATATATTAAACCATGTGATAGGAACACTAACACTGACACCAAAGAAAATGTAAAAAACAGCAAAAGTTGGAAAAAGTTCAGGCACCATCTGTGCAGAACAAACCAGAGTTAACGTTTCAGATGACGACCTTTCATCAGAGCTGGGAAAAGTTGGAATTGTAATAAGAATTGCTTCTTTCACAGTACTTACTAAAAACTATTACATTCCTAACTTTTCCCAACACTAATGAAATGTCAACCCAACCTGAAGCAGTTTTTTCTCTTCACAGATCCTGGTTGACTTGCTGAGAATTTCCAGCATTTCTGTTTTTATTTCAGATTTCCATCCTCTGCAACATTTTGCTTTCCAAAGAAAAATATTCTATTTGACATTCCTAGATGACTTAAAGACAGCCAGACTTAGGCTTTTCTAGATTCCCTAATCAAGGGGGCTAAATGGTTCCATAGATTGGAGTGAGAGGATCCCTGGCAGACAGCCCTGTCCTTAAAAGAATCCTGTCAATGATAATCCTATCCTACTAGCGAATGTCCAATTTCTTCCTTGGCATCAATTACAATCAAACAAAATGATGTCTTCTAACGTAACCCACAGTAACCGAACTAAATGCGGACTGAAAGTTAAAATTACCTGGCACCCACCGAATTTTAGGATTCGGAATCAGATGTGAAGTGGAGTCACAATGGACTCAAATTATAAACTGCTCTCTCTCCACAGATACAGACAGACCTGCTGAGTTTCTCCAGCATTTTCTGTTTTTATTTCAGATCTCCAGCATCCACAAAACTTTATTTTTATTCAACTTTAGGAAGAGTTTCACTGTGCTCAGTTTATCAGCTTTCCTTTAACACTAGTCCCAATTCATCTACCAAATAGTAATCATGCTGTGAGCCTAACAAAGAAAATTCTAAACAACTTGCTGCCTCATTGACAACTTGAAACTGTTGCAAGAATTTTGAATAGGAGGTTGGTTAATAGCTTCATTCTGTCTATTTTAATTTGTCAATTAATAGACTGATCACATCATTTGAAATCATTAGACATGGCAACACTCCTTACAAAAAGTCCAATAAATAGCGAATTCAAGCCTAAATTATTTGGAACCATTCTAGAACATTTGAAGATTATGTCTGCGCTCAAACATGGCCTAATATATTAAAATGGAGTCAGTTCATTAAGCGCACCAACACATAAACTAAGGCAACACACATACCATGACTTTTGTCTTCTTCCTGGGGGGTAGTGACGGTACTGCGTTCCTCTATGTGTGTCTGTGTCAACTCTCTGAAGGAGGGAGGAAGGGAGTCCAAAGAAGGAGAGTTGGCTTGGACTGAAGGTGGCAAGGACATAAAGTAGATACAAAGCAAGTCCAAGAGGCATTGGACAAATACCAGGTGGACCAGAAAAGTCAAAGATCAGAATTTATGCACCAGTAGCAGCCAATGCAAGTTTAATGTGAATCGATACAAGGTTGAACCGGGAAATTCAAGATTAAAAAGGACAAAAAAAAAGTGTGAAGAAACACACAACACAAAACAAATGAAGAAAAAAAACTGTTAGCTATCGGATACAAATCAAATCATGCATTTAACTTTCCGCCATGACTAATCTCTATATTGACATACAATGAAAACATGAGAACAATTACACAAAAGCTACAATGAAAACTCATCAATGCTCATAATCACTTAGTTTAAATATTACACATTACAGCTGATCAAATAATGATACAATAAAAGAACTGAAGTTAGTGTGGGTTAATTATAGTGAACAACTACAAACTACCAGAGCAGAAACTTAATTCCTCCTTGGTTTAAGATCAAAATATGTGACCCCACCAAGCAACACCTAACTTGACCAACAGGCTTGTGTAACGGTCATGAACCACCAATGAATTTTGGCAAGAGTCAAAGCGAGGGCGCTATACTGCTCTAGAATCTACAGGCACTTGGGATACTTTTTCTCACAATCTCTGATTATTTGCAGTTGATCCTGTCCTCTCCTCATCACTTCAAATATCTATCCAATTTTTATATAAAAATCTCTGCCTCAGTTACTTCAAACTCCTAACATTTTCATTTAATTGCAAATACAACAATGAAATTGGTTATGGTTTCATAAGACTCTTGCCTTGTATGTTTAGCATCTAGCTACAGTCACCATAGTCCTAAAGGACCATTGGGCTGCTCTCTCATAAGAAATAGAAGACTGGTGCTGAGTTTAACTTGTGGCAAGGAGCAAGGTTGAGGAACTGGGGCCTTCACAGTGACCTCAGCAATGAAGGGAATTGATTCCTTGCTGTTACTGTCACCCTGCATCAAAAAGTAGTCATCTAGCTAACTGCGCTAACCTAGCCTCTAGCTTGTAGTTAATTAATAAAAGCACAGATACTTCCAGCAACTTTCTTATATAAGGCACCCTTTGAGTTAGGTCCCATGCTCACATTTCAAATATGCACAAACAAAACTAAAAGTCGATGGCATATTTCTTTACTATTCTTTCACCTCTGGAAAATTACCTGAATAGTTTCAACTGGGAAGATGAGAGTTTGAACCTTCACTTCCTCCATTTGGTCCATCTAAACCAAGTTCCCAGTGGGTAAGGGCCCACAGCACAAAATTAGCCAGTTCCCTTCACAAAGACTTTCCAAATAACTGGTGCGGGAAACAAATATGGCACACTGGTGAGGGGGAAGGCTCTTTTCTGAGATTGGCTAGAACAAACCTGGGGTAGATTAGTGGGAGTCATTACTGCCAATAGATATGGTTTATGCTGATACAGCATATCTAAAATACTCTACCCCTAGATCATGAATTCGCAAATTGAAGAGAACAAATGCAAAACAAAGCCACTTAAACTTCAAACAGAAGCTGATACAGAGGATATAATTTGCTTACTTGCAATTATCTCCTCCCTCAGTATTCATTAATCAGTATTCATCTATGAACACTTTTCTTTTATGTAAGTGGCAGCTCTGATTCTTTTACCTTGTTTCAGTCAATTCAAGTAAAAGTACCAGAAATTATGGCTAATCATGAACAATAAGTTCCACAAAATCCTAGGCTGAAGAATTTAACTGGGAAAAAGGCTGCAATTATAATTTAATTTTTTTAATGAAGCTCTGCATTCAGAGATAAATTGATAACAATTATACTTCTTTGTTACAATGTGGATTCTACAGCTTAATGCACCTTCAGTGAGCCACTGTGACGCGTGGAAATCTGTAATTGAAAATGATCCGACAGTAGAAATAACTGTGGCTATTTTACAGTTCAAAGTGCAACCTCCCATTCATCAGTCAATGGACTCTTTGATGTAGGGGACAAGGTCAAGCAAGCATTCTTTCCAGTCTTTACTGCTTTTTGAAGGACAATGACAAACATTTTTTAATGAAATTACATGGCTATTGCGAAAACAAAATAAATGACATCTTACTCCTACATCTTCCTCAGATGTTTCCAATTAAGTCACTAGTTACTGGGATGATATTATCAGATGTACCAACCACAAACTGAAACACATTGCACAGCTATAATGCTTAATTGGGGAGATAAGCAAAACTCAAATTAATGTAAGATGCGCAAATCATCACCCTTAGAACACAAAGGAAATCTAAAACAAAATAATATTGGTCTATACAATGTTAGCAGGCAACTCCAAGCTTTATTGTGTCCCCCAGGCAACTGAATAACTCAAAACAGATACCACACACCCATTCTTCTTTAACTTCAAATAAACCAGCTCCAGAAACAGAAAACTTTGCCCATGATAAAATCTAACAAACTCTGGCTTTAATAATAATTCTAATGTGAAAATTATTGCAAACTATGATGCAAATAAGGGGACTAGAAATTGTCACCAGTGACCTATGTTTGAGATCATTCAATCTATTGACAGAAACGATACTAACAATGAAAGAGGGAGCTGAACTGTCAGTGCAGGTTTACAATGATCTATTGGGTATGGATTGGTCAGAAGGTGAACAAGATTTTAGAAACTAGTGGCCACATGAGCAACCAGATCAAAATTTGAAAATACAACTTTGAAAACCTCTGCATAAGCCCCAAATAGTCTCAAAGTATTTGAAAACGTGCCATAATTCACCAGAGTTACAAGGCTAATAGCTACGTAAATATTTTACGTCAATGGATTCCATGTTTATATGTCACTGTTTACGTTCCAAAGAGCAGTGGTCTTTTTACCTCACTTCCACTGAAAGGAACGGCCAAGGCTTTCATCTTTAAAAGAGATCTTCCACATTTCCTCCCACCACCTTAATGGTTTAGTTTTGAAAGTCTGGTCTAAATAATAGACGGCATTCTTGGAGGAATCCTTTCAAACTCACTGTGTACTGCATGAATAAGATGACCGCTACCTCTTATTGTGAGCCAGTTAAAAGGTTTCCTTACCAGATCGTGGTTTCAGTCCAAAGGGAGCAGTGGGAGACGCTACAGGAGACATTGTGGGAGTTACTGTAGGAGTCTTGTCTTCATCCTTTAGGATAATAAATAAAATTACTTTTTAAAAACACTCAGCTTAGTGTATCAGTGTGACAGTGGTAGCTTAAATTTTCTATATAGCAAAGGTTTAACGTGCAGTTGGACATTTTGTTTTATTTCTACATTAAGTTGGAACAGCATCTAACTGCAAACGTGTTCAGTGATTCACTGACATTACTGTAATAATGAACAGTTTGCTACACTTCATAAACATTTTGAAGCCACATCCCTGCCAAGAATACTTTCTTTGAAAATTGTTTTTTTTACGTTCTGAGATGCAGCAGGGCTGATATGTGTTGAGATTTAATATTCCTCTTAGTAATGTATCAAGCTGTTAAATGAAATAAAATCAGCTATATTATTGAAGATAATTCATGATTTTACATCACTTGTTTCAACAGAAATACAGAAAAGCCAATTTCAGCAACCTGTCTTAACTCTGATCTTATTAGAGCTGGACAGTTGTACCATTTCTCAGCAGAACATTCTGATGGGAGCTGAGACTTTTGATTATCTGATGCAATTTTTGTATGCATCTTTTTGAAAAGCAACTAATCTATTTCTCATTAGGCTGCACTTGGGAATTCAAGTGTATTCTTCAGGTAAACAAGATGATAGACAGGGATATTAATTGTACCAGGAGACATCTGCATATTTCAGATCCTTTTTAAAGGCCTCTGTTCTTTTTATATTTCCATTGTAAATGTTTACGTCCTCACTTATAATGGAAAATGTTGATATCACATCACACTGCAATCTCAGAATCCATCTGAAGTCACAAGCTTTTGTGCTTACAACATAGGAAAAGGGTTGACAAAAAGTTTAATTACATGTTAAGATTTCTAACAAATTATACACACAACTTCAGAAGAGGTCCAAATGCTGTGGGAATCTAAATTCAATAGTACTGCAGTGTTGAATGCTCTTCTGAAGCCTAGCAATGACCAGAAACTTAACTGGGCCCACCATAATCCTGTAGCTACAAGAGGAGGCCAGAGGTTGGGAATTCTGTGGCTTAATACAGGACAAAAATGATCTGTGCTTTCCCGAGGAAGATCTATCTTCTCTTCCCCGGCTCACTGTCAATGCATGATGCCGCTAGGAGTGGCTGCATGGCACTCACCAGTCATGGTCACCTCAACATACCTTCCTCCAGGGTCTATCATTCAAACAATAATTGAAAAGTGTTACAGATATTGATGGGTTTTCTATTTTGAAAAGGGTTGCACATTGGGCAAGACTAGTTACTGCACTTTTAGTACTTCATTGTGCCCTTTGGTGCTTTTAAAAGCAGCTGACCAATTAGCCTTGGGATACATGAACTGAGCTGGAGACTGAACACAACTCTCTGTTGGAACAAATAAAGATAGCTGGCAGCCCTCTATGTGCAGTCAGCCACAATAACATACTAATAATTAAGCGTAGACTTATTGAATGGTACCAAGGAATGAAAGGAATGAACCTCGTACAGGTTTGTGTTCACTGAATACCTAGTTTGTTTATAAAAGCACTGCTTCTCAGCCTGAAGGTAAAGAAACACTGCTGGGAGACAACCAACTATAACAGCAACTGCAACTCAACCAAACAAATGCAGTCTGGGTTTTCAACCCACGAACAGAGGTCACTAATACTGATGCTTGCTTTTCTTCTGGGAAGGATTGGTGGAGAGAAACCAAATGCTTAGACATAGTTCACTAACTCATTTTGTACTGCTACTGTCTTGCTCCCAGATTTATATCTGAGCCTCCCCAGTACATGTGGGATGCACAGTTCAGACAGGAGGGAATTACGTTTAGACACAGGCTTTACCTTGTGACACTTACCTCATTTTGAGAATCACTCCTCTCCAGATTCTCGTTAGTAGTCTGAAACATTGTGACGCATGTTTAAAAAAAAAGCAAAGAAAATTTAGCAAAGCAAATTTAGAACATTCAATCACAAAATTATAAATCACCCTAAACTTGCATTGGGGGACTAAAACACAAAACTAACTCTTAGGAAGTACAGGTCAAGCAGCATCATAGGAGCAGGAAAACTTGACGTTTCGGGCCTAAACCCTTCATCAGAAATATAGG
>JAHRHZ010000031.1:22840754-22859010 GCA_024137785.1 Ginglymostoma cirratum
AAACGTCAAGTTTTCCTGCTCCTATGATGCTGCTTGACCTGCTGTGTTCATCCAGCCCCATGCTTGTTATCTCGGATTCTCCAGCATCTGCAGTACCTTTTATCCCTCTTAGGAAGTACAGTTTACTTGGAAATAAAAAAAAAAATCTGTCTTCAGTAGTTTTCTCTTTCACAGTAAACAGAATGCCTTAGTAATGATGGGGGTGCGGTCACAGCCTCAGGATTAGGACTGATCATTTCAGACGAAACCATCCTTGTGAAACCCAGGGGATTGTGGGTGCTCCATCGTTGAATCGATTTTAGACCAAGTCAGGCAGACTTTTGAACTGTCAGGGAATCTGGGACATATGGACCCAGAGGAAAAGTGAATTTGAGGCACAAGATCAGCCACAATCATATTGAATAGTAATCAATAATATTGAATAATAGTAGCTGTATGGTTTATTCAATTCTTGCTCTGGTTTATGTTTTCTTCTCAATTACAACAAATATTGCTGGACTTGAAGACCAGGACTCAATTCTCAGTAATTGCATTCAGACTCATCGACGTGACAGTTTTTATGTGGTGCTTAACCAAAACCAGCTCTATCAGGAGCATGTTTTGACGTCTATAGGATGTCCTGATTTGTGTTCAAGATCATATCAGATGAAGAAGAGTGAAACTATGGAACTGAACCAAACATGTAGGCTCAACAGAAACTTTTTATTTTTGCAAGGATACATCTTTAGGTTGATGGGCAAGAAATAATTCACGTTTTAAGTTTCATTTTCACATTCTACGAGTAGCTCTCATGCCACTCATGAATCTCAGCTTTCATTGTTGGGGGGAGGTTCGCTAAGGCATCAGAAAATGGCACACCATTGCTTCCAAATTCCCCTCCATATCACACACTATCCCAACTTGGAAGTACATCATCATTTCTTTATTGTCACTAGGCCAAAGTCCTCAAAGTCCCTTCCTGGACTGAAATGACTCAAGGTGGGTCATAAACGCCTTCTCAAGGGCAATTAGGAGCCGGTAACAAATGCTGACCTTAATAATGACAACCACAACCCATAAATAGTTCTTTTAAACAGACTGAGTTTTATTTCTCCAGTAAAGCAATTTGTGGCTCAAATTCTAAGACATCTACATAGAAACAGTCAAGAAAGTGGGTTTTTCAAACTATTTAATTGTTCCCTTACTCATAGCTGCCCAATACTAATCATATAGACAATATGATCACTTACGAAGATTCTCAGACCAACTCCCTACCCTTTCCCTGTAACCCTGCACAGCCCATGGCTAATCGACCTAGTCTACGCATCCCTGGACACGATGGGCAATTTCCCACAGCCAATCCTCCTAACCTGCACATTTTTACACTGTTGGAGGAAACTGGAGCACCTACAAGAAACCCGTGCTGCAAACACAGGGAGAAAGTGCAAACTCCACACAGCCAGTTGCCTGGGGCTGGAACTGTACACTGCTGTGAGGCAGCAGTGCTAACCACTGAGCCACCTTGCCACCCTAATGTTAACAACTAATCATATTGAGAATATGATCACTTACAAAGACTTTTAAGACCAACTCTGCAGGTGGGCTGTTAACTCATCTTTATCAAGTTAAGTGGATTCTGGGATTGCAATTGATTGAAAGGCAGAATAGGTTTTACGAATATTTTACAGGTCAGTGGTGACACCAAGCCTCAAAGTTATCATGCATTTTTGATCACCTTAGCTCATAAAAAATAATGCTTTGTGAGCTTATACGATCAAGGTGATTCTAAACCTTAGTAGCTTGCAACTTAAAAGAAAAAGGCTTAACTGGCTAAATTTTTCTCTATTGGGAAGAAGGTGATATGATACCATTCACTAAAATAGTACAAGTTAGACACAACTGCAGCAGGCAAGTTATTCGATCTGGACAATAAACATAAGCCTTGTGAATGAAAGCCTAACTTTAAAATGTCTCAAACAAAGACAGAATAGCCTTCATGTGGATCAGCTTCCTAGCAAAGGTAGCTGATGTAGTGGTAACTAAGAGGCCAAATTTGATTTATGTTGCCAAATTTGATTTATGTTCAAGGTGGATACTAAGGGCAAAGCTTCATTATTTTGGAAAGGAATTATGGGAAATAGAGCATCAGCACGGGAAGTTGATAGGTTAGGCTGGGATTAATCATACATTGACATTAGATCAATCAGACTTGATAGGTTGAATGGCCTTTTCTCAAATTCTTATATTTCAATCATATACAGACGTCAAGTGACTTTAGCACCTGCTTAGACTTGTGCCATTCCAATCGCTGCGATGATGCCACCTGAGCTTCATGCCTCGCTTTCTCCAGCATAACTTCTCGTTTCCTCTGAAACTCTAGCTCCAACATAGAGCTTTCCGTCTACAATTAGAGACAGCAGTCACCATTAAAATAGGTTTCAATCTAACAAATACATTGCTCAATTTCAAAGAATCAAATGGAATTAAGGACCTTTGAAGCCCCAGATTTCCTCACAAAAATGGGATGTAAGCCTCCTCTCCCAGATGGCTACATTGATCTTGAGTGTTTTCAGGCCATTCCGTGATTCCTCGATCGCACCTTGGCCACTAAACTAAACTGTGATTAGGTGGCACCATCTGCAACTTCTCAGATAGTGAAGCAGTCCATGTCCAAATGCAGCAAGGTAGAGCAGTGAATAACTCCTGAATCCCCAAGGCCTGCCCACCATCTATAAGGCCAAATCAAGAGCTTGATGGACTATTTCCCGCTTGCCTAGGTAAGTGTGGTTCCAACAAAACTGAATGAGCTCAACACCATCTAGAACAAAGTAGCCACTTAATTGGCACCACATTCCATTACATTCGCTTGCTCCATCACTAACACTCAGTGGCAGCAGCGTACACCATGTACAATATGTACTGCAGAAATTCAGCAAGATTCCTTTGATAGCATCTTCCCTTAACCCAAACCCACAACCACTTCCATCCAGAAGAACAAAGGTAGCAGATACACCACCCTCTGCAAGTTCCTCTCCAAGCCACTCACCATCCTGACTTAGACGTTTACCGTTGTTCCTTCAGTGTCACTGGGTTAAAATCCTGGAACACCCTCCTCAAGAACATTGTGCATGTAACTACATCAAATGGACTGCAGTAGTTCAAGGTGGAAACTCACTAACACCTTCTTCAGGGCAATAAATGTTGGCCAGCCAAGGAAGCCCACATCCCATGAAGGAATTTAAAAAACCTCACTTGAGGACTGCATTGCCTGATGAAAGCTAATTGCTGGTTTGAGAAATAGCTGAAGAGATATCTCCTTATATGCAACTGACAAATGTCAGTTCAGTGAATGTCAACATTCAATGGAAATCTTTTATATATAACTGCCTACCACCAATGAACATAAAAATTGACAAATAAATTTCAATTTAAATAACTTGCACATCAATACCTGTATAGTTATGCTGAGAAAATCTTATCCCTGCATATAAGCAACTAAATTGTGCATAGAAACATGGTGAACTGAATATCTAATCATCTGAAGAATTTAATGATACAGTCTGCTACCTGTTGCATAAATCTGGAGAAATTCAGTATGTAACATTTTACAATACAACTTCTCAGACAGTCAAGAAAAACTGCAACCTTCAGGTAAGTGGGAAATTGTAGGTGAGAGAAATTACTGGATGAGGATGTGATGATGCAATGAGATTACAACTTTAATGTTATACATTCTATCTTTATTTTTAAACCATATATATAAGTTATAAATTCTAGCACACGTATGTGTGGCCTTGTGGTATTATCGCTGGACTGTTAATCTAGCGACCAGATATTGCTCTGGGATCGAATCCTGTCACGGCAACTAACATAGAATAGTTCAGCATAGGAACAAGCCCTTTGGCCCACCATGTCAATGTGACTATGATGCCATCCTAAACCAAGCCCATCTGGTCCATATCCTTCTTCTCCCCATCTGTTCATGTGTCTAAATGGTTCTTAAATATTGCTATTGCATCTGCTTTTACAACCTCCCTTGGCAGTGCGCTTCAGGCACTTATCACCCACTGTGCAAAAAACTTGCCTCGTACATCTCCTTTAAACGTCCCCCCTCTCACCTTAAACCTATGCCCCCTAGTATTTGGCATTTCTATCCTGGGATAAGATCACTCCACATTCTTCTAAACTTATCTTGTGTTCATCTGGCAATTACTATCAAAATGGCTGGTCTAGTTCAGTTTCTGGTCAATGATAATTCCCAGGATGTTGAAAGTGCAGTATTCAGTGAGACCAATGTCATGGAGACTATCAACAGGAGACGGTTCCACTCTCTCTTGTTGAAGATAGCCATTGTCCGGCATTGGGTGGTATGAATGATGGTGAAATTTAAATTCAATAAAAATCTGGAATTAAAAGACTATTGATGACTATGAAACCATTATCGATTTTTGGAAAAACCCATCTGGTTCACTAATGTCTTTTAGGGAAGGGAACTGCCATCCTCACCTGGTCTGGTCTACATGTGACTCCAGACTCTCAGCAAGGTGGTTGTCTTTGGGCAATTAGGGATGGATAATAAATGCTGGCCCAGCCCGTGACACCCACATCCCGTGAAAGAATGAATAAATAAAATAAATATTAATAACGGAAACAGCACAGGTCATCTCATCACAATGTAGTTAAATCTGCCCCACTGCAGGCTGAAAGTTGATAGGATGTGTACACAGACATAGGACTTTAAAAATATTATGGGTCAGGAGCTGTAATATTCTTTATCCTGAGGTAACTTGTGATCCAACAGCTGATGCATTCCACAATTTCACATCATACAGTATGATCAGCAACGGTGTGCAGTTCACCTACCACAAATCACACCACATAAGCATTTCAACTGAGAACAAATTATACTGGCAAATTAGTTCATTATTGAGTCTCATTTTGCCACATTCATCATGGGTACGCTAGCACCTTTACCAATATGTGAATGCATCCCACCCTGCTGTTCACTCCCTCGTGTTTAGTACTCCCATTATCAAGCAATTAATTTCCTTTTAAAACAATTTATATACTCTACTTTAGCAAGAGCTTGTGGCAGAAAATTCTACGTACTGTTTATGCAAAGTAATCTCTGTTAATTCTTTGTCATAAATTTGCATTCAGCTAGTACTGTAAAGAAAACAGCCTTCCACCACAGTAAGTTAGTTCCTTTTAACTACATCATTGTGCTGCTACCTAACACGCTTGTATCAAAGGGAGGGGAAGCGGTAGGATCGTGCTAATGTCACTGGCCGTTATTCTTCCAGAGACAGGGTTCGAATCCCACCATAACAGAGTGAAATCTGCATTCAGTAATAAAAAATGAAATCGACCTAGCCTCATATAACTTCTGTTGATTGTCATGAAAGCCCATCTGGTTAACCAGAAGTCTGCTGTCCTTACCTGGTCTTATATCAGACCCACAGCAATGTGACTGACTCTTAACTGCACTCTGGACAATTAGGGATGGGCAATTCACGCTGTCCAGCCAGCAACACCCACATCCCATGAACGAATATAAAAACAAAATTCCCTCATCCTGTTAATCAAATTAAATATGAAGTGTTAATAAATGACAGAGAGATATTAAATGATAATTTATCACTGTCGGCAATTTTTAACCTTTGGTCTTCTGAAGCTCACAAGTGATGTTTTAGAGAGAAAGGTTTGCACTGTAGCATTTTGTGTCTACTTTCGTACAGTGCTAGTATTTCCATGCAACAAGTGTTAGTAATGTACAGAAACAGATGAATCAAAGTCAATGAGGTTAGGAATTGTTACGGAATAGAATGAATGACCTCAGATGAAGAATCCTCATCTACACAAAATGGAGCAAGAGCCTAAAAATAAGAACAAAAGAAAGCTGCTTTAGCGTGGAAAGTAAAACCCACAATACAGTGCATTTATTTACAATGAAGAAAAATCTGATTACAGTAGTGATAATAATTGTACTTTAATTTTGCAATATGCACTTTGAACATAAATACGATGAACCGTTTGAACATTATTTTCCATGTCAGCAGTAAACCCAGAAAATCCACTGAAGTTGACCTCATTTTAATAACAAACTGCAATATACACCCTTTATCACTGCCATCCCTTGCTAATTTTTATCATTTTCTGGAGATATTTGCCCCTTCTCAACTATGGTTCCACAGAAACATTTCAAAAACAGTAGACCACTCCTCAGCCTCTTCTATCATCATGACTGATCCCTTCATGTGTTTTCATTTCGTGACCTTTTATAGCCTTAACAAACAAAAATATATCCAGTTGAAATTTTAACTGAACTCCCAAGGCAAGCCAGTTGGAGGATTCCCCTGCAATGGATGTGATGAAAAGCTTAATGATATCACCTTGAACAACGTAATTCCTATTGTAAGTGTATGGCCTCTTTTCTTCTTCACAACCCCATTATAGCAATTAAATTTTTTTTTACTGATGCTAACAAATCCTTTAGTCACTTTGAAATCCCTCAATCTTTTGCACAAGGGAATACAAGCCTATTCTATGTCAACTTTCCTCTTAACCTTTTTAGTCTCTCTAACACCCTTCAGATTACCAACAATTTTGACAGCAACTGCCAATGAACTATTCAACAGTACAGAGCATCACACAGAGTCTGTCCTCACCGCCAGAACATGAGTCAGAGTTGGTTCTGCAGAAGGTTCGCTGGACTCAAAATGTTAACTCTGTTTTGTCTTCACAGACATTACCAGACCGGTGGAGTTTCTCCAGCAATCTTTATCTGAGGCAGAGCTGGTGTTTTCCATCCAGTAACACCAACAGTTGCAGCTTCCATAGCCACCCATACTGAGGTTCATGAACTCAGCCCTGACCTGGCACCTTCCTGACAATTACAGCTAAGCTTCTGATTGGGAAAACTGGCCAAGCTAGTAGAACATTACGAAAGTTTTGACTACCACATGTACTGCTAAATTATTTCAGTTTTTTTCCTCCTTCGTTCTGAATCTTAAAAACTAATGAACTCCTCTGATGTGTCAATAGATACCTTCTATTATTTTTCCTCACCTGGTAACTGGAGAACTTTGATGAGGAATGGATTTTTGGTGTCTGCCCACTGAAACAAATAAAAGAAACATCGTATTCAGTTATAACGTTAGTCATGACTTGCAAATTACTACCCAAATAGACAATACAGAAAAGCAAAATAAGAGATACTACCTTGTAAGAATCTGACAACAGTGAAAAGCATTAAATTCCAGAGTTAATAATAACGAAAGAAAATGGACAGTGCATGATCACTTATATTTCATCTAGTCTAAGTTTAAAATGAATTCTGGCAGATAAAATTTAAAACAAGGCCTTCGTCTTAACTATTTTGACACTCTGCTCATGATCAACAGGCTGCATCCAAAGTGATTTGCTGAGACATCACTACTGCACACACAATCACACTCAGCTAAATCTCAATAGCTAAATGCTCACTTGCAGGACAAAAATTGGGGAAACTCAAAGGAATAATTCAACAGTTGAAAGTAGATATTTAAAATTGTAAATCTGGACTTTTGCACAAATACAGCAACATTTGAACAGAAAAATTAGCGCTAAAATTTTATGATGCTGTGGAACAAACTGAAACATTAAATCCATGTATGTTGACTAAATTTTTAAAAAAATTCTGGAATGTGCAAATGTGTTTTACTGAATCATTCCCAAAAACATGGTTTTGGGTTGGAGCAGGGCTCAAAATGCATACAAATCCTGTTGGAATATTGTAATGTTAATCACAGGTAACAAGATCTCCTGGACTAGTTTCAAACTGCTAAAGAAGTCAGAAAGGAACTTTCCAGTTTGGTTTTAAAAGGCCTAGGCTTTTTATCTGCTTATCAGCTTCTCTCTGGGCATGCTGGGGAGTTGCTGTATCGTGATAAACAAAGCACCATACCTGAGAGACATGGGTCTGCGATTATTCAGCACACAAGAGATTTGGGCTGTTCTTTTCAGTTGGTGAGTTTAGTTTCTTTCCTTCCCATAATTCAAGCATTCAACATGATTTAATTTGCTTTGCAATGCATCTCTTTGTTTTATTATTACACTTTTTGCAATAAGTGCCTGAACCACACAGACAAGGTTCCATTGCTACCCTGTGCTGATTTCAGCCACTGGTGGTAGCACGAGTCACAAATGGCCTCAATGGTCCTGGGTTAGGAAAGGAAAATTGCTATTAGTGTGTCCAAATACTCTACACTGATTACCCAGTAAATGTCTGCATATGGTTACCAGCTAAGGATAAGATCAGGTCCAACTGCAGTATACCTGCCGCAGTGTCATGGTAGAATAGACTCCGTAAGATCATTTGGGCATAAAAGGTGGTAACATAGTGAGATATCAAACGTGATGTGCAAAATTTTCACTGCGGAGGAAAAGCAAGCAACTCCAGGTGAGGTAGGGAAGGATGGACATATACCAAATAGAATAAAAAATAGAAAATATAACTTACTTTACTGCAGATGTTTTAAGTTCTGGAAGGACTGTTGTTTCTGTATGTAAAGGATACAGATGCACTTCACTACCATCCATACAATTCAGATTGAATCTGAGTGGCAAAGAAATTGAGAAACATTTTAAATAAACAAGAAGTTGCTTTAGTTCGTGACAACAATTTATAGTAGCAGCTCAGATCTTTTTCAATCAATTCAAGTTATTTTTAGATATTCAATAACTTGACTGAAAATCATATCAAGCCTCTTCGACAACACAAATGCAGGTGCTCCTCAGAGCATGAAGCAACTCATTTAGCTAAAATTTACATGTCTTATTCACACTTACTTATACATGTTTCACAGTATTGGATGAAACGTCATAATTTCTGACAAATTCACAAATCAAAACTGCAAAGTATACTACCAATTGAATATGAGGAGAATGTAAACTTTCAATGAACATCCAAGCTTTTTTTTAAAATAGATTCAAGGAATGTGGGTGTTGTTGCCTAGGATAGCATTTTTTACCATCCCTAATTTCGGGTGGCACAGTGGCTCAGTGGTTAGCACTGCTACCTCACAGTACCAGGGACACGGGTTCAATTCCAGCCTCGTGCGACAGTCTGTGTGGAGTTTGCACACTCTGCCTGTGTCTGTGGGCATTTCATCCAGGTGATCCAGTTTCCTCCCACAGTCCAAAGATGTGCAGGTTAAATGGATTGGCCATGCTAAATTACCCATAGTGTCCAGGGGTGTGCAGGCCAGACAGATTAGCCATGGGGAATACAAGGTTACAGGGATAGCGGAGCGGGAGATGGATCTGGGTGGGACGCTCTTTAGAAGGGTGATGTGGACTCAATGGGTCAAATGGCCTGCTTCCACACTGTAGGAATTCTATGTTTCTAATTGTCTTTTTGAGAAAATAGCAGGAAGCATCTTCTTGAACTATGGCACTCAATTTGTTTTTTACGAACACACGGGAATGTGATGGTGGTGTCTGGCACATCGTCTGTGAAGAGTGATTCCTTGATCGTGACTCTGTCAGGCTGTTGCTTGATTAGCCTGTGAGATAGCTCTTCCAGTTTTGGCACTAGCCAGAAGATAACCTTGCAAGTACATACAAATGCTTTCTTAAAAAAAACAAGAATGAGTATTTAAAAACTGTTAAATTTTAAATTTAAAATAAAGGAAAAGTGGAACACAATATTACTGAGCTTTATAAAAATCGAAAGAACTGCGGATGCTGTAAATCAGGAACAAAAACAAAGTTGCTGGAAAAGATCAGCAGGTCTGGCAGCATCTGTGAAGGAGAAAACAGAGTTAACTGATTGGTGGCTGGGAAAACGTCAGTTTATGTGCAGAAAATAGGGAGGTGGGTGGGGTAGGGAGCAAGCGATAGGATGGAGCCTGAAGAGAGAGAAATACAGTTGGACAGACAAAGGAGTTGCTAACGATCAGGCTGGGAGGGTGAATAGTTGTTAATGGGGACTGTTAGTGACTAAAACTATTCACCCTCCCAGCCTGATCCCAGCCTCTATCCTGTCGTTTACTCCCTACCTCACCCACCTCCCTATTTTCTGCATATAAACTGACGTTTTCCCAGCCACCATCAGTTCCGAGGAAGGGTCACCGGACCCGAAACGTTAACTCTGTTTTCTCCTTCACAGATGCTGCCAGAGCTGCTGAGCTTTTCCAGCAACTTTGTTTTTGTTCATTATTAAGCTTTAGTTTCTTCTAAGGCTATTTAGAGGATAAGGAAAGCCGCTTCAACTGTTCCCAGGATTTAAAAAGGATATTTTAAGCTGCCAAAAGGATACAGTAAGTAGTTTTGTGATGTAAATTGTTTGAAAATATTTTCTTGGTTAAATCAAACGTAATTTAGGGCCGGAAGTAGTTTGTAATTAGAGTAAAGATCAAGCATCGCTTATAGAAAGAAATGGACTACAGTGGATTTGTGTGCTCGTTTGCATGCACAATTATAATAACTGGAGGAACTGAGACTGCTGGTGAGCAAGTCTGCTAATTAAAAAGGTGAAAAAGTAGAATATTAAGGTTTAGTACAGATAGGGGCTATAAACCTGATAACTGGTTGATATTGCACATACTGGAGAAGCTTCAGAAGAGATTTACCATAATGCTGCCAGGTATGGAAATTTTGCGTAATAAAGAAAGGCTGGATAGGCTGGGACATTCTTTACTGGAGCATAGAAGGTTGAGAGGTGACCTTGAAGATGTTTATATAATAATGAGGGGGTTATAAAATTATAAAATAATGGTAGGTCTCTTTTCCCTAGGATAGGGGATTTCAAGACAAGGGGGCACATTTTTAAGGTGAGAGGAGTGAGATTATAAAAAGACATGAGGGGCAAACGTTTTACACAGAGTGTGGTTCATGTGTGATGAACTTCCAGAGGAAGTGGTGGATGTGGGTACAGTTACAATATTTAAAAGTCATTTGGAAAAGTACATGAATAGTGAATGTTTGAAGGGATATGGGCCAGGAGCAGGCAGGCAGGACTAGCTTAGTTTGGGATTATGTTCGGCACAGGCTGGTTGGACTGAAGGGTTTGTTTCCATGCTGTATGATGGTAATGACCCTATGACTCTACGCGAGAGAACCAGCAAATTAGAGAGATATTGAACACAGTAAACTGGGGAAAACAAGCACAGAAAATAACTGCCAAATTGTATTATTCAATACTCGAAACTCATGGATCCTACAGAAAAACACGAAAATAAAGGAAAGCTCAGAGAACTACAGAGACACAAGACACATAGAGAGTGAGGAGAAAATGGAAGGTTGGAGGTAAGAAATTTGAGCATAAGACTTGAGAACATTTTGTGGTTAAGGTAAATCTGAAAGTAACAGTTTGTCTACCATGAATTAAGATTAAGTCTATAGTTGAGCATTAAGTAGTTGACTGTGGGTTAAGATTACAGATATAGAAGGGTAATGATTAATCGCCTGGGAGGCAGATTTACAGAAAGGTGATAATAGTCTCTCAAGTGGATAAGATTACAGATACAAAAGGCATGCGGCATTCAGTGAGAACAGGGACGGTGGTGCTTGTAAATGAGAGACTGAGGAAATAAAAATAAAGCAACACTCTGGAAATTAATGATAGGAATTGTAAATGCTGTGTTTTCGAATCAATCTTTAATCAATATAAAAATTTTATAACTGAAGCTATGGGTGAAGCGGGAGTAGTAAAACAGAATTGGCTTTAGAAATAACTGCAAGAGTTTAGGGGGAAACTTGATAAGCAGAAGATAAAGGGACTGCATTTAACAGGACAGGATCAGAAAAGATGAGCTACGAAATTAGTGGAGGCAGGAGATATTCTTTGAATAAGTCAATTAAGTGGAAGGAACAGACTAATATAGATAAGCAGAAATTGCAAGGAATATCAAGAAGCACAAAGCAAATGAAGATAAAACTGTAAGAGGTATACAAAGCAGTACCTCTGCTGTTCCTGGAGTGTGTTTTCTGGCAAACTTGTGTTTTCTGTCGCTTCTGATTCTGTGTCCAGATGCTGATTCGTGTTTTGTCTGCAACAGAATTGCGATGTAAAAATGGAGAAAGCCACTTAATGCCACTAAACAATAACTGAAGCCTGTAATTCTTCACAACGGGGTCATGTCATTTCTTAATTCCATTGAAAAGAATTCACAGATTCACCCTCTGAGCCACACGAAGGATTAATGCAAGATTACAGTCCAGGTTCTACTTTTTGCAGTAAGCCGCAGCCTACATTGTATTACTTAGCAGAATGAATTAATCAAACTCACTTCCGCCAGTGTCTTCAGTGACTAGCTTCAAATACATACAAAATATACATATAGAAGAATAATAGACAACATGCACAAATTGCAGGAGCAACAACATGTATATGACACCACATATTAACAAATTAATTATTTGTACAAAGCAAATATGGTGGGTATTTATACAGTTGGCGAAGAAACTGGTTATGAAAATTAAGGGAAGCAGCATTAACAAGTCATGTCAGAAGGTGAAAAGTAGCCTGTAAAGTGAGCATTTTTGATTGGTAGGATTTGAGCTATGGAGAGTCTCAAGAAATCAGGCATAATTTCAAAAAATTGTTGCTAAACCCATTTTCAGGCCCCCACTTGATTGAGTTTTTGTGAAAAGGTGACCAAGAAGATAGAGAAGGCAGAGTGGTAGACATTGTCTACATGAACTTTAGCAAGGTCTTGAAAGGGCTTTGCATGGTAGGCCAGTTAGTAAAGTTAGATCACATGGGATCCGGGAGAGCCGGTCAATTGGATACATGTCCAATTCCTAGACTCAGGAAAACTGACCCAAAATTAAGTGCGATGCTGGAAAACCTGACACAGGAATCGCATGCATTGACAGTGGGATGTTGCTGAATATAAAAACTACTAACATGTGCTCTAACGTCCAAGTTGCATCTTCTTCAATTCGCAGTGGTTCTTCAGGCTCCATCACCCTTTCCTGTGTAAAAGTAACAAGTATCACCAAAACAAAATCCGCTGCACGTCCAAAAGGCACGGCTACAACCACTGATAATTTTATACAGTTACATGCTTCAAGCTGAACTGCACATAAAACCCTTTAATTTTGGCTATCGCTTATGAATGCAGATGAAATAAAGCATCTGATCAGTGGGAGACCCCTCCACGGTAATTACAAACAGCAATTTTTGGAAGAGATCTCTGTAGAACAAATTAGTATAATTAAAATAATTCACATAAAATATAAATGAGCCACTGCTTCTCTCATTATATTATAACAGTGCGCTTTACATGTGTGGAGCCAATTTTAGCAAATATCATGAACTGTTTCCATTGGCTGTGATATTCATATAATGACCTAGGCTGCTGTTGAGTGTTTGTGGGATACAACTGGGAGATAACACTTTGTCTTCTTCAAAACCAATGTGGATAGGTGTAGAGAGACACCAGTAGAGGAGAATACAAGGGAGACAAAAGAATGGGTTAATGTCACAATTACTACATGTTGTGGGAGGCAGAGACACTTCTGGACCATCCAGCAGAGATATACAAAATACAGAAAGCACCAACATGCTAAATGATTAGTCTACAATTTGGCATTTTGCAGAAGGCAACTTGATATCTCAGTTGATATTTAAAGGCTACTATTTAATTTGTAAAAAGTAATTTAAAATGACACCTTTAAGTAAAATGCAGGCTTCTGATGATAAGAAATGGTCAACCTTGTGGTTCAGCCATTATGGAATGGATTGCTATTAAGCTGATTTTTGGACCTCTTGCCTGAAGTTTCCCTTGAAATCCAAATCAGTTTGAGAACAAAGATTATAATGTAAAGAACGTGCATTAATTCCGCACTTGAGGTGGGCAGATGTGTATGGACTTGACTATTGGAAGCATTGTGACATGCAAAGCATTGTTTCCAGAATGAGCCATCAAGTTAGTTTTAGCTTCAATAGCTGCCACTTTAAAAAAATCAATGGGAAACACTATGTGTCCTTGTATATCAGTTGCTGAAAATTAGCATACAGGTTCAGTGGGTGGTGAAGGCAGCACATGGCATGTTAGCCTTCACAGTGAGCGGATTTGAATAAAGGAACAGGGATGTCTTGCAGCAATTGTACAGGGCCTTGGTGAGACAACACCTGAAGTATTATGTGTAGTTTTGGTCTCCTTATCTGAAGAGAGTTGTTCTAGCTATGGGGATAGTGCAACAAGTTTTACCAGACTGATTCCTGGGATGACTGGGTGACATATGAAGACAGTCGTGATCAATTAGACTATATTCACTGTTGTTTAGAAGAATGAGGGGAGATCGCACAGAAAGCGACAAAATTAGATCATAGATCATAGAATCACTACAGTGTGGAAACAGGCCATTCAGCCCCAACAAGTCCACACCGACGCTGCAAGGAGCCTCCCACCCAGGCTCACCCCTGTACCCTATCCCTGTAACCCTGCATTTCCCACATTTAATCCACCTAATTTACACATCTCTGGACACTATGGGCAATTTAGCATGGCCAATCTACCTCACCTGCACATCTTTGGACTGTGGGAGGAAACTTCAGCACCCGGCAGAAACCCACACAGACATGGGGAGAATGTACGGAATCTACAGAGAGTTGCCCGAGGCTGGAACTGAACCTGGGTCCTTGACACTGTGAAGCAGTAGTGCTAACCCACTGAGCCACCATGCTGCCCTAACAAGACCAGATAGGGTACATGCAGGAAGGATGCTCTCGATGACCAGGGAATCCAGAGCCAGGAGACACATTCTAAGGATACAGAGTAGGCCATTTCAGACTGGAGATGAGGAGAAATTTCGTCACCTAGAGGATGACGAACCCATGGAATTCTCTACCACACGAAGCAACTGAGGCCAAAACATCAAATAGTTTTAAGGAGTTAGATACAATCCTTAGGGCTAAAGTGACCAAAGGGTGTGGGGAGGAAACTGTAACAGGGTATGGAATAACGGAACAGACTTGAAGGGCCGAATGACCTACTCTTGCTTCCATTTTCTATGCTTCTAAGTTACAATAGTATCGTTTGTGGCGGAGATTCTAATTTTTTCACTTGTTCTTTCAGGTCTTGCTTTGCTGATGTTTGTTCACTCTTCATCAAACTGTGAAACTGCACATTTTTCTCACTAGCTGGTTAATGACATTTGTTTGCATGAAAACAATGCAGTAATACATTGCACAGTGATACATGAATATGGTGCTAATTTCAAATAGCTTCTTCCCTCACTTTTACTTGCACTGTAGCTGTTCATAATGGACACAGATGAGAAAACATACAATTTTTTTTCAGAATGCAGAGCTGACCAGATATCCATGCAAGTATCTGCACTTTATTCTCTAACTGCAAATCGGTGAACATGTCAAGACTGAATTTTACATATTCTTTTGTCTCAAACATGCCTCAAAATGATCCAACTGTGTTATTCAATAGGACTTGAACGTAAAAAGAATTTGGAGCTCAAGTGTTTAAATTTCAAGACGATAAGTTCTCAGATGGTTACTGGGTGGCAATCAAAACTGGAAAATGGCTGGAAATCCTCAGATTCTTCCAAAAGGTGGATATTGATGTAGCATGCACCTCCTTGACAGAGTAAGAGAACATCGTCTAATAAACATAGTTGGGCATTAGCAAATACTATATAATTCAAGGGCACTCACATACAAGTACCTTCAGGAAACATTTTGCATTTATCACTTGCCTTTATGTAAGTCCTAAACTCAGAACTCAAGCCATCATCCCTGTTAGACAACCTGTCTTTCACTTCTAAATTATTTTGCAGCAGCTCCTTCGACTCGTGATCAGGTTCCACTGAGGAAAAAGAATGAAACAAATACAAATATAAAAATAAAGCTACCCTACTTCATGAAATAAAGCATTTGAAAGAAAAGTATTGCTTCCCAAATGAGCTATCAATTTAGGATTCACTTCAACAACTGATACTTAATAAATCAGTGGAAGTCCTGGGTGTCCTTGTACCAGTTGCTAGAAGTAAGCATACAGGCTCAGTTTGTGGTGAAGGCGGCAAATGGCATGTTGGCCAGTCACTGAAGAGGTGGTTTGGATAAACTAAGTATGCTTTGCACCCAAATACAATACTTGATGCTGAATAAATGTTCCTTTAATTGTTTCAACACTGATAAAATGGTCAGAAATTCATGCAACCAGCAGACTTCCTAAGGTGCTGCACATCATAAAGTCAGAAATTTTGACATTTTAAGTGGAACAAAAAAGTATGAAGCATACATTAAGTGTAAGCTATATGCAATTAATTTAGCGTACCATAGTTATACTGGGATCTATTTTGTGGCTGGAATAGGGAAGAGCAAACACTTGACACTGGCCATAATTCTTTTATCGGTTTTAAGAATTTCACCTTCAAATTTCCATTTGCATGACAGTGTTTCTTGTTTCAAGTGTACCACTGCCATCATATGAAAACATGCCTGCTTCAGATGGTTCCATAATTGTCGCCCACCTGAAGGAAGTATGTGACATCTTAGCTACGGATAAGTAGTCAACCCTGCGACTAACAGCTCAACTTCGTCCACTGCTGGGGTATCAAAGTCCTGGAACTCCCTTTCTAGTAGCAGTGAGTGTACCTGCACCAGACACACTGCAGCAGTTCAAGCTGACAGCTCCTCATCATCATCATCTCAAGGGCAACACTACAGGCCTTGCTAGTGAAACCCACATATCAATGACGAATAGGACAATCCACCCCTCAAGTCATTTCTACCATTCAATAAGATCATGACGGATTTGTTTCAACCTGAACACTACTTTCATTTTTCCCTCCAATACCCTTTGTTAATCAACTGCCTTAAAAATATTCAGCAACCCTACCATCACCACACTCTCAGGTAGAGAAATCTACAGATTAGTGATCCCCTCAGGTGAAAAAAAACTCATCTCCCTCTAAAATAGGTGATTGTTTACCTTTAAACTGGATGCCCTAGTTCTAGACTTTCCCACAAGGGGAAACATCCTTTCACTACCCATTTGACAAGTCCTCTCAGGATCCAGGGTGTTTCAATAAGATCACCTCTCACTCTTCTAACTCTGATGGACAGAGGCCCAACCTTCCCTCAGGAGAGAACAATTCTGATCCCAGGAATCAGTTGAATGAACCTACTACTTCTAATGCGTAGTAATGTCCTTTCTTAAAGAAGAAAGCCCAAACTGTACACTCTAGATGTGGTCTCATCAACGCCCTGCACAAGTGCAGGAAATCTTTGCTACTTTTCTATTCCATTCTCTTTGCAATAAACATCATAATTTCATTTACCTTTCTGATCATTAACTGTACATCTTACGAAAGAATTTTTTAAAAAATTATGAACAAATGAAAAATTTAATTCTGCACAATCCAAGAGAGTCCACTGTGAATTTGGGCATAAACTACGGATCAGAGCCAAAGTGTCCATGTATTATAGTAATGATGTCTACAGTACGAGTACCTCAAATAGATTAATTAAATTTCTTTGAAGCAGTGTGCTATGTGCGTGGATAAAAGGAAGCCTTTTATAGGCTGTAATTAGATTTCCAGAAGGCTTGTGATAAGATGCCACTTCAAACGTTCCTGCTGAAAATAAAATCTCATGGTTTAGGGCAGGGCCTCCCAAAGTGGGCCCAGGAGCACAAGCGACGTTGTGAGCAGAAAGTTTGGGTTCACAAGCTCTGAGGCAGCAATGGCCATGGAGCTCTGCCTGAGATATAACTGCTTGCTCCAGCTCTCTCAGCCACTGCCATCTCTCTCATTGGTGGTCACCACATTTAGCCTTGAAATGGGGTCACAGTGGGAAAAGTTTAGGAAAGCACTCGTGTGTGGGAAGGGAGGTAACATATTACAATGGTTAGAAAATATATAATCTCTGTTTTCTGTCAATTATTAGATTGTTTTGTCTAAATGACAGAGTGTGATGAGTAGAATCCCATGGGGATCTGTGCTCATGCGTCAATTTTTTTGTTACAATTTACAACAAATAACTTGGACGAGGGGAGTGAGGGCACAGTAGCCAAATCTGCAGACAACATAAAGATAGAGATAACAAGCATGGGGCTGGATGAACACAGCAGGTCAAGCAGCATCATAGGAGCAGGAAAACTTGACGTTTCGGGCCTAAACCCTTCATCAGAAATGAGGGAGGGGAAGAGGGTTCTGAAATAAATAGGGAGAGAGGGGGAGGCGGATAGAGGATGGATAGAGGAGAGGATAGGTGGAGAGGTGGCAGACAAGTCGAAGAGGCGGGGATGGAGCCAGTAAAGGTGAGTGT
>JAHRHZ010000031.1:22859110-22900135 GCA_024137785.1 Ginglymostoma cirratum
GGCAGGTGTAGCACTTCCTGCGGTTACAAGGAAAAGTGCCGGGTGTGGTGGGGCTGGAGGGGAGTGTGGAGCGGACAAGGGAGTCGCGGCGGGAGTGGTCCCTCCGGAAGGCAGATAAGGGTGGGAAGGGAAAAATGTCTTTGGTGGTGGGGTCTGATTGCAGATGGCAGAAGTGTCGGAGGATGATGCGTTGGATCCGGAGGTTGGTGGGGTGGCATGTGAGGACGAGGGGGATTTTTTTTGGTTATTGTTGCGGGGACGGGGCGTGAGGGATGCGTTCCGGGAAATGCGGGAGACACGGTCGAGGGCGTTCTCGACCACTGTGGGGGGGAGGTTGCGGTCCTTGAAGAATGAGGACATTTGAGATGTGCGGGATTGGAATGTCTCATCCTGGGGGCAGATGCGGCGGAGGTGAAGGAATTGGGAATAGGGGATGGCATTTTTGCAGGAGGGTGGGTGGGAGGAGGTGTATTCCAGGTAGCTGTGGGAGTCAGTGGGCTTGAAATGGACATCTGTCTCTAGGTGGTTGCCCGAGATGGAGACAGAGAGGTCCAGGAAGGAGAGAGAAGTGTTGGAGATGGTCCAGGTGAACTTCAGGTTGGGGTGGAAGGTGTTGGTGAAGTGTTCGAGCTCCTCGTGGGAGCATGAGGCGGCGCCGATGCAGTCATCAATGTAACGGAGGAAGAGGTGGGGTTTAGGGCCAGTGTAGGTACGGAAGAGGGATTGTTCCACATAACCTACAAAGAGGCAGGCATAGATAAGACATTATGTTATAAAAAAGACATGAGTTTGCAGAAAATCATAGATAACGTGAGTGGGCAAATATCTGACAGGTGGATTATAATATGAAAAAATGTGAAGTTGCTCATCGTCTCAGGAAGAGTAAAAAAGCTGTGGACTACTGAAACAGAGAATGACAAAAGAATTCCAAGCAGAAAGATTTAGGTGTTTCAGTGAAATAGTTACAAAATATTTATTATGCAGGTACAGCACATACTAAAAAGATTAATGGGACGATATCCTTTATTGCAACATAGGAGTAATGATACTATGCATCAGTTATACAGGGCATCGGTGACAAATATGATACATGGTTCAGAGGAAGTTTACTGGATTGATTCCTGAAATGAGTGGGTTGTTTTATGAGGCCAGGTTGGACAGACTGAGCTTGTTTCCACTGGAGTTTAGAAGGAGGGTGATTTGACTGAAGCAAATAAAATTCTCGACAAGGTGAACGTAAAAAGGATGTTTCCTCTTGTGGGTGAGTCCAGAAATGGGGGGTAATGTACTGAAACCAGGGGTTTCCCCCATAGCTAAACACAAGGAGAATTATTTTCCCTCAAAGGATTGAGAGACTTTGGAATGCTCTGCCAAAGGTGGTGAAAGTAATGTTTTCAATGTTTTCAAGGCACAGTAAGATGGCCTTGATTTCCTAGAACAACAAGAATCTATCAGAGATTGCTGGGGATGTAAAACTTAAAACACAAACAGATCAGCCAGGAACTTACTGCATGGCAGAGCAGGTTCCTTTTTTGTGTCCCTTCTTTTCTCTCCCTCTGTAGTAATTCTAGCCACACCCACCCCTTTCAACTACCTTCTTACGGAGTTGGGAAGGAGTCAGGTCGCGACTGGGAACCAGGTGACAGCAAATCGAGCGATGGCTGGAGCGACAGTGGCAGATCAACAATGGCCGGTGAGGCAGCCCAGAGTAGGACTCTGGCAGTGGCATGGAGAGGGTTGCAAAGCTCGGAGAGGGTCCGTAGCAGTGAAAAGGAAAGTTGGACTCTCTTAAGTTATCTTTTTTCTCTTGTCTTATTCTAAGTTAATGTGAACGGCGCCATTCATGTACAGCGAAGGTGCACACTTTTCACTGTATTTTTACATTGAATACACGTGACAATAAATGATTCAATTCAGGTTTGAAGGTCTACTTCTGTTACTATTTCATATGGTCATGATGTAATCCAGGGGAAACGGGTGAAGCACATTCTTCAAGTTGAAGTGATGGACTCCTACTAGTTCCATTTAAATTTGGATGAACCTGGCTATTAGTGATAAATTTCATAATTCAAGAGGTCCCACAGAAGCATGCAGTTAAATCACGCCCTTTATATCACATCCAAATCTTCTGACCGGTTTCAGAGACCACAAGATTTACTTTTCATTCTCATGGTACCAGTGATGATTAGTGAGAAGGGGCAAGAAACTAAGATCAACCCTCATCCCACTCCAGCCTCACTGATAGTAATAGTCCATCCTTGGTGCTACACTAGCAACCCAGAGATCTCAAGTTCAAATCCAACTAACCAATTATACTGAACACAACTCATCTGTGGCATCAGAAAAGCTAGCATAAACACTGCCAGGTTCTTGCAAGAAACACAATGGTTTCATTACTGCGATTGGCATGTTGATCTTGTTTCTTGTGCACCTTCTTTGCAGTGGTAACTTTGTATTCCTCACTCTGTCCTACCACTCTATGATCTTTGTATTTTATGATCTGCCTGTACCGCACACAAAACAGAACTTCTCACTATACTTAGATGCATGAGACAATAATAAATTAAATCAAATCAAATGCATAGGTTCAAGTTTTTATTTACGCCCAACAGCAAGTTCGAAAATAATTTGCTAGGAAAAAGCATATCCTTTGCGACTACCTCTGCCTTTTCTCTACATCCCTCCCCTCCTCTCTGGAATCAGAGCCTCCTGCACAGTCATGTCAATTTGTTACTTGAAAACTAGGAGCTGACAAAGGGAGAAGAGGAGAGTCCCAGCATGGATATTTTACTTTAACGTGTCCATTATCACCATTCACATTTACATACTTCCCAACCATCAGCAAAGTAAACTTAGGATCAAACACTGGTATTAAAATTTAGACTAAAACATATATCTCTGAAAGAGGGAGTGGTGACTTTCTGGCAAATGCTTCAGTTCTAAAGTAGTGCCTACAAGGTCTCAGGTTGTTGTGGAGACAGAAAGATGACTAGAAACCCACTGAAGCGCACAGTTTTGGTGCATTCCACAGGAGCCTACAGAGGGAAGAAGCTGCTGTTGTGAAGGAGCCTGGAAAACATGAAATCAGGACGCTGTTGAGGCTTCAGTTTCTATTCAATAAAACTACAGATTGGGAATTTGACTGGGTGTGTATTGCCGGTCACTACTGAATTTGGAAAACTCGGGTAGAGTTGACTGATTGCGAAAGGACAGTGAATGTTTTGACCTAGCATTGAGAGGTGAACCTTTGCTGCAGAGCTTGGACTGTGCTTTTCTCTTAAAAAGATTTTTGGTGTCTATAGGAATCACAACTCCTGGAGTCGTTGCTTAGATTTATTAAATATCATTTTAGAATGAAGACTTCTCTGTAAACAGTCATAGAGTCACAGAGTTGTACAGCATGGAAACAGACCCTTCAGTCCAACTTGTCCATGCTGACCAGACATCCCAAATTAATCTAGTCCCATTTGCCAGCATTTGGCCCATATCCCTTTAAACCCTTCAAATTCATGTACCTATCCAGATGCCTTTTAAATGTTGTAATTGTACCAGCCTCCACCACCTCCTCTGGCAGCTCATTCCATACATGCACCACCTTCTGATTGAAAAAAGTTGCCCCTTAAGTCCCTTTTATATCATTCCCCTAAATTTGGTGTATACTTGTGCAATACTCCATTGTGACTGCATCCAATGTACAGCAAGCTTTGAGAGATCTGGAGTTACTCTCCACTCTTTCCATGGCAAAGCCACAAAAACACACCTACATGGAAAGCACAAATTTCTATGAGGGTTACACCTCAGACTGGATGGGTCAACATGCAGACAATTACACGAGTACTTCTCAGTCACCATTGGACTGTGTTTTTCTCCTAAAAATATTTTCGGTCTCTATAGGAATCACAACTCCTGGACTGGTCGCTTAGATTTATTAAATATCATTTTAGAACAAAGGCTTCTCTGTAAACAGTTGTAATAATGTTACTGTCAAGATAATGTTACTAAACTAGACATCTGCTTTAAATAGTTTAGGTACAATCAAATTAATCACAGACTTTTTGAAATATCATCATAATGAGATATTTTAACCCATCGAGCTTATGCTAAAATTAATTTCACTCTAGAATTATCTAACAAAACCCCATCCTCTTTCATATTCCACAATATTTTACTCCAAGTGTTTATCTAATTCTCTCTTAAAAGTAACATTTCAACAACTGGTGTGACAATATATTCCACATAATGTTAGCCTTCTGCAACAAAAACACCAAATTTATGTCCCTTTGCTCTGGATGATTTTACACCAATTACATTCTCAAACATCTTCAAAACTTTACAGACTTTCAATCTTCCCTTAACATTCCCTGTGCCAGTGAATACATTCAAATATTCAATCTGTTTCATAACTACATTGGTCCTTCCAGTATTATCCCAGTCAACTTGACACTGAATCTTTCCCACATTTCACTATCCCTTCTACAATATCCTACACACAGATTCATCACTGCCTCCTGTATAATTGGCAATCCATGTACAAGAAAACAAAACATTGTTTTTAAAGATTTGAAAATCTGTACTCTAAGGTCTCAAAATCTTACCATTTACTGTATATTTATGGCCATGCATGAATCATAAATCACTTACCTTTCATTGATCTAACATTCAAATATTCCTCCGGCTTATTCAAATGATTTTCTTCAGAGATATGTGCCATTTGAAGGGTCAGACTGCCTGTATCTTCATCTGAGGGCTGAAGATAAAAATCGTTTATTGAATGCAACAAAAAGTAAATACATCATCACAGAGCAGAAGGCTTTACAAAAACAAAAGCATCCTTTAGCCCCAATCTAAAAGTTGTATAATTGCTTCAGACAAAGAGCATTAACTTGAACGTAAAAATTGGAATCCTTTTTCCAAAATGTTTGTTATCCTAGTAGCTGCTGCATCATCCCAGCTGGAACCTTCAAGTGTATACGAAGAGCTGATTGGATTGAATCAAAATAAAAATCACAAAATAAAACCTGCAAGAAGTGCTAAACAATCCAGGTCACCTTGCTTGGTAAGTTTTACTCCTACAAGGAAAGGAATGGACTATAAACTGTGTTTGAACACATTTTGCTGATGCTACAGTCATCCTATCAGATGACAAAATAATACAGATTTATTTTTAGCAACATAATTTCGTTAGCAATGACAAAAAAGAAGAGTACATAGATTTTAACAAATAAGAGAAAAATAAGAAACAAAGGTCAGGAAAAGAATAGTATATAAGCTACACACAGATTAATTTAAGGAAGTGAAAAAATAGTCAATAATGAATAGCTATTTCCCAGGCTAAGTAAACAATGGATGGAATCATATAGCTTTCACAGTATAGAAACAGCCCTTGAGGGGGTCAGAATGCCTGATTTCCTGCCCCTATTTGACATTACACCTGCTCAGGTGTCCATTGTGAGGGAGCACAGAGTATCCAAGGGCACAATACAGGCCTTTACAGACTGTTGGGGCATCAAAGGGGATTGGGCGCATTATCGCCCAGACAATGTTATTTTGATTTAACAAAGTTTCCGTCCCATTAAATGTTTGATTGCGTTTCTGTTACAGTCCCCTGCCTGTGGCTTTTTTTTAAACTTGATTTTAGTTTTGGTTTAAAAGAGTAAAAGCAGCCATTCAACCTAACAAGTCCACACCAGTGTTTATGACTCTCATGAGTTTGCACATTTAGTTAATTTCAGTATATTTGCATATCCATCTATTCTCT
Organism: Ginglymostoma cirratum; assembly: GCA_024137785.1. Taxonomy (NCBI): domain Eukaryota; kingdom Metazoa; phylum Chordata; class Chondrichthyes; order Orectolobiformes; family Ginglymostomatidae; genus Ginglymostoma; species Ginglymostoma cirratum. Next base: position 22,864,869 of record JAHRHZ010000031.1, read on the forward strand.
TCTTGCCGTGCTAATCCAGCTTTCCTTAAATCCTACGTGCTTGCTTGTAGTCTTGTGCTGTTAGCACCTAATTTTTAATTATTTTTGGTCATACTCTTGCATACCTAACTGAACCCTGCATGACGGTGATAGGTCATTGGGAGCAGTTAATTTTGCTGCTGTTTGATGGCCCACCGTACCTCACGGAAACCCAATGACTCTGTTTCAAATTCAACCAAATTAGCTTGGTGAGTAGCATCACATGAACATGGGACCTCATCTCCATGTGAACTGTATGGCGATCACACCTATCAACGCTAGCAGGGATAGATACAGCTGCAAAAGGCACACTGGTAAAGACAAAGTCAGGTAGGGTCTTCATGTTGGAGACAGCAAGGACTGCAGATGCTGGAAGCCAGAGCCAATAGAGCTGAAGCTGGAAAAGCACAGCAGGTCAGACAGCATCTGCGAAGAAGGAATATCATTTATTAAATATCATTATTTGTTTCAGGCTGAAACCCTTCGGCAGGACTGAGAGGGGGAGAGAAGCCCAGAAGTAAATAGAGGGAGCGGGTAGGGCTGAGGGAGGAGTAGGTGGGATGGTGGTAGGTGGATGCAGGTAGGGGGTTATTGTGATTGGTCAGTGGGAAGGGTGGTGCGGATAGTTGAGTAGGAAGATGGACAGGTTAGGTTAGATCAGGGAGGCGAGGTGGAGGGGGAGGGCTGGACATGGAATAAGGCTGGGGTGGAGGGATTTTGAAGCTGATAAAGTCAATGTTGAGGCCATTGGGCTGTAAGCTCCGAAGGCACAATTTCAGGTGCTGTTCCTCCAGTTTACATTTAGCCTCACACTGACAGTGGAGGCGGCCAAGGATGGACATTGTCGCCAGGGGAGTGGGAGGGGGGAATTAAAGTGGATGGCAACTGGAAGGTCGGGTTGGTTGGTGCGTGTAGAGTGCAGATGCTCTACGAACCGGTCTCCCAGTCTGCGTTTGGTCTCCCCGATATTGGGTAGACCACATCAGGAGCAATGGATACACTAGATCAGGTTGGATGAAGTGCAGGTGAATCTCTGCTGGGTCTGGAATGATTGTTTGGACGGAGGTGAGAGGGGAGGTGTGGGGGCAGGTCTTTCATTTCTTGCAGTTGCAGGGAAAGGAACCGAGTGTGGTGGAGAAAATGGTGGCGAGTTTAGAGCTGACGAGGGAACCATGGAATGAACAGTCCCTGCAGAAAGCAGATAGCAGTGAGGAAGGAAATATCTTTTTGTTTGGGGGGATGGGGTCTGATAAGTTTTTCATGTTGGCTCTTTCAGCACCTGCTAAAAGTTTTACGTGCTCAATCAGTCATGGTGTGAGCAAGCCATTCTTGTTGATGGATATACAAAGTCCTCTATTCAGACAATAATCAGCAGGGAGTTTCCTTGCCCATGTCTGTCTTAATGCCTTGAACTATTCCAAGGTCCAGAGTCAATTTTGAGAACTCTCATAACCAATCCTTCTCAACTATATACCACTGTTCCATTACATTGCTGCTTTGTCCAGTAAGTAGGACAGGACACAGTTGTTAAGTGAAGACTCTGGGAAGCTAGCTGCAAGCAATGATTCTGACAGTATGACTCTGTCAGGCCATAGCTTATCGCTTATGTGGGACAGCTGTCCCAATTTTGGCACAAGTCCCCAGATGTTAATGGGAAGGACTTTTTAAGGATCAACTGGACTGGGTGGGTCTTCATCATGTGCAGATAAGGAGGGCAGATTTCCTTCATCGAAGAACATTACTAAATCAGGCAAATTTTACAACAATCCAGTAGTTTTACAATCACCATTACTGAGACTAGCTGTTTATTCCAATTTACATCATATCACAAATTTAGATCCTCTGTTAAGTAAGTTGAGATTTAAACTCAGTTCTTTGGTCCTGTTTTACAGTCACTATTCTACAATACTTGCTGTATCCAACTTTACGCAGTTTACCTTCAGCAGCTACTTGATGCTCTGAAAGCAATTTAGGGAACAGCAACAATGATAATTCTAAGGCACAGACAGCTGAGATTCACAGCTGAACTTATCTTCCCTGCAACGATGGCAGGGTGAGATACTGAAGCTCATTTAAATGCTAAAAAGCATAAATAACATATCAGAAGTGTTACTGTATATAAACAGGCATAACACTGAGGGCCATATACACCAAATTAACAGCCTTCCAAAAAATTTGCACATTACAAAATTTCTATCTTCCCTGCAGAGTAATGGATAAATGTAGGCGTCCAAAGATTGCAACAATTTAATTCTATCTAAAAGGAGCTGGTTAAATATCTGTTAAGGAGGATGACTACCTCTGCAGCATTCTTTCCCCTTTAAGTATATGGTAAATAAGAAATATCGTTCATCTGAATGGTCTTGTTAAGCATATCTTGTCAAATGTCGGAAAATTGAGTACCAAACAAACAGCTTTGTGAAAGTATACAGATTGAAAGAGATAATCACATTTTACCAAAAAAAATGCATCCTTGAACCTTTGAGTTCTTGTTTTGTCACCCATTTTTGTCCCTCGTATTAGTATTAAATGAAAAATCCAGCAGCAATAAAAGAAGCTATTTTGTTCCTGTTTTCTGGTTGGTATTATTTTGCATGAACAAGTGTCAGTTAAAAGCAACAATTCTACACATACTCTTCAACATCACAGATTCCAGAAAGAAAAAACACAAAAAACTACAAAAACTTTACTCTTATTATAATAACAGAGAATTAAGATTTGACATAGTCCCAACACTCAAGTTTAGGATGGAATATTTGAGCTGAGCTCTTCCTGCTTCCTGGCCACTAGAGGCTTATTTAATTGGTGCAGAAATAAGGAACACCACAAGTAAATAAATAGATAAAATCCAGGGGCAGTTATATGCTCAATTAGATTTGTATTGGCATTTCCTGTGCATCTTAGCCGCTGCATTTATGGTCTAAATGCAAAATGACAGCAGTAGAAAATGAATCAAACTATATAGCACCATGCAACCCTAACAATATTCGTTGGCTTGGCCAGTGCATTACAAAGTCGCAAAAAAAAAAAAAAAATCCTGTAATTCAGATGATACATGTTTTCTAAGTTGGCAATATTTTCTACAAACAGTAATTTTACTTTTTCAAAAAGCTTCTTTCCACTCGCTCGCAAGATAATTGTACGATAGCCTGATCAACCTTGACCAACCACCTACAGCTTTCAGTCTTTAGAAAACGGTTAATTATTGGATTTTCATTCCTGACTTCAGATAGAATTTCAATATACTTTACAACAGCAAGCTTAAAGTTTATACTGTCAAATTCGGATTCAATTAACAAGTCCATTTATGGCAAGGCTTAGCATGCCAGACTGGCCAATTACACAGCTTTTCGTTTATTCCTTGAAGAGCTGCTGAATCTCAAAGGCATGCAAAAAAAAATGCACAATCCTGTGAACAGATGTGATATATCCTGACTACTGAGAAATTTACAGGCCTTTTGAATCAAGATCACGTTCTCTATTGTTGTTCAGATGGTAAAGTGCCGAAATATGGAAGAATCATAGAATCACAGAATCCCTTTCAGCCCATCGAGCTTGCACTGACCCTCCAAAGAGCATCTCAACCCCCACCCTAATTCCTGCAACCCGTTTTTTACCAGAGCTAACCCACCAAACCTACACATCCCTGGACAATTTAGCACGGACAATACATCTAACCTTTGGACTGTGGGAGGAAACCCAGAGTACCCGGAGGAAACTCACACAGGCACAAAAAGAATGTGCAAACACCACACAGACAGACAGAGAGAGAGTCGCCCAGGGCTGGAATCAAACCTGGCTCCCTGGAGCTGTAAGGCAGCAGTGCTAACCACTGTGCCACCATTACAACTTGTTATAAAAATAAAATGCAGGCTCATGTCAAACGCATGCTTTTTATCGTGAAAAGCATCTGCAAAACCGATAACATGGGAAGAGAGATGTGAGCTATGCTAAACAGACTGTGCCTTCTCTGAATTGCCTATGTGCTCAATTTAGCCAATGAGACTGGAGAATCTGTTATATTAGCAGCACTGCCTGTCAAATGGATATATTAAGATGGCAGAAATACTTACTTCAGTCGCTGACAGGCGTTTGTCACCATTGTCACTCCCAATTCCGGAGTCAAAATCTTGCTTTTTGTCAGGATAAACGTCTTCGATGCTTAAAAAAGGAACGAAAATTCGAAGTGAAATACTGAAGCTGCCTTCATCGAAACATCACACTGTCTAAACTACTACTCCAGCTGAAAATGAGGAAAGTCTCCAATCACTTAAAATCATTAGTATAAAAGTGTGTGTGGTATTAGCAATTCCCAGTGAACTGTATAATTTATCCAAATAATCCCCAATTGGCACAGATTCAGTAAGAATTAAACATTAATTTCACTAATGTACAACATTCATAACTCTGGGAATTGCTGATTATGCATTTGACATTTAAAAAACGAACGGCTCATTTTCTTTTTGATTTCCTAGCAATTAACGATCGTTAATGCTTCTTGCAGCCAATTACTTTTCTTTAATTGCATATAATCTGGGTCAAGGTGAACAATGATGACACTGGAGAGCAGACAATTCCATTTTGGACCCCACATACCACAAGCTAGTCGATAGTCATTAATTAAAGACCGAGGAGTGATCTTTCTGCTGGAACAGTGTGACTCAAATCTACCCTGAGAAGACCACTAGCTGCAGCACCCGTAACATTCTCATCTTCCCACTGTTTGCACTGTAATCGAGCAGGTCTGCAAAATGGGTGCAGGAGAGATCTGGGTTATAGCTTCATGCATCAGCTGCCTATTCCCAGTGAAGATTAACTCCTTCTTCTTGGAGTCTTCACAGAGGACAGGATCTCATGTCTAGGAGACAGACAAGAACTGAGGCAGCCAAACATTCAATTATAAATGTAATGAGATGCTCTCACCTCACACAGCTGGGCAAGTAACAGTGGGGGGTGTTCCACACCTACTCCCTATGCCATGGTGCGCCTTGATGCAGTCAGCCACCAATTATCTAAGGTTACCATGAAGGTGTGGCATGGTGACCCTTAGGTTAAACTCATCACCAGTTGTCCCTGTCTAATGAGAGACCTGTCCTGTGGACATGTCGGACTCTAGCACCTTTACCTTTGCTCAATATGAGAAAATTAGAAATGAGAAAAATGGGGAAATGTCCACCAGAGGGCACCAAAGTTCCACAATGAGGGAATATAAAATTTACTTGATATACAAAAGAATCCTGATTTACTGAATTATTGAAGGGGAGCAAGTAGCCTTGTGGCTCTGGCATTGGACCAGTAGCTCTAGGTATTAAGAGTTCAAATCCCACAATTCAGAGAAAAATTAAACTGCTGAAATTGGTTACAGTTTGGCTATAAAACAAGTTTGTTATAAAAACCCCAATTGGTCTAGTCACGTCATTCGAGGAAGGAAGCCTGATCCCCTAATGAGGCTGGGAGAGATTGTTTCAAATCCCTTTGAACTCAATATCACCCTCTAAGAACTCATTTAACCAAGCCACTCAGCTATATCAACAGCATATTAGAGAAAACCCGCTCACTTCGATGACTTCTTGGAAAGAAGAGTATTTGTGATTATTTTCTCATTTTGAATGGTAGCGTGAAGGCAAATTAAATGAGCATCACTATAAAAAAATTATAAATTGATCTATACAAAGAAGATTCTATTACATATGCTTTTATTTAATATGAATGTATCATGTGTTGTCATGCATATTTCATATGAACATTGGGTACATTAAAATACATAAACTATTCAGTAATTGTAATGATGTGATTGTTTATACAGTAAGTGTGCACTGACCATTTAATCATAGCAAGCTACTTACTTCCTGAGAAGTGATTAGTGCTGTTTGTCAGAGGAAGTCAGGGTATAATGAGGGCACAATACATAAAATGTATCAGCTAGAGTTGCTCTCTGTAATAGGGAGCTAGATTTCACCTGGTATAATGATCTCTGTCCACCCACCCAAGTCCTCATTCGTAGCCTGGCTATAGTGGAATGGCTGCCATGCTGTCACAACGTGCCAGAGGTGGGACTTCCACTGCTCAGAGACAGGAAGCCTTTTCCCAAAAAGCTGCCTCCCTGGAGCCCCAACAGCTTCTGGTGGGAGGGATGGGCACTGCTCGGACTACTCCAGTTGTCCAGTGGAGTCTGTCACTGGAACCAGACACCAAGGCAGGTATACGGGATTCTGCCAAGCTTAGCTACATCTAATCAACCTGTTTATATATGTTATGACACACATCTGGAGCAGGTGGGACTTGATTCTGCACCTCCTGGCTCAGTGGTAGGGACACTATCACTGTGCCACAACAGCCCCTTCTGCCAGGGTTAAGTTGGCAGGTGAGGGGGCAGGTTTGAGAGATCAGTGATGGATGTGTGATAAAGGGGGAAACATGATCCTGAGTAGGCAGCAATGCCTCAAGTGAGGAAAGCATCTCACAAAGAAAGCTTCCCCACCTTGCCTGATACCTGCCCATAAAGCTAAAACCGCTGGGCAGGCCTCCACTTGCTGTAGATAAAATACCAGCAGAGGCAGGTTGAGGTGTTAAAGTGGCCATTATTCGCATACCTGAGGGCTTCAATACACCCAAGGACCCACAGGTTACCCAGCAACTCTACTGCAGGCCCCACAAACTTCCAAAGGAGTTGGGGATAGATGAAAGGGTTACCCTGAATTTAAGACAACTCCCACCCTCCCAGCTGTTTAAGCCGACCGGTACGTCTGAAAAAGTCCAGCCTGCAGTTACTGGCCAGCTAGAGGTCAGCAACCTGGTCCGGGCCCGGACTTGTCAAGCAGCAATCAAAAGGAAAAAGGCAAGTAACAACGACACAATGTTTTCATTTCCATTCTAACTCAGCAGAAAGGTGCACAGACTGAGCTGCAGTCAGCCAAACAGATCAAAGATTTAATAACTGCTAACAGCTTGCATGTGCTCTCTGGATTTTCAATTTAAATTGATGCCTCCAGAAATTATGTAAATATTTTATAAGAAGCCTCTGACCTGAAAACAATTATTCATTTTTGCACAGGGAGAAGTGTGTTTCCTGACAAAACTGGGGGACATTTGCACTCTCTCAGCAAATTAAGAGAGGTTTAATATAACCAAGAACTCCTGTCTCTTGTGATAAAATTAAGTGTGTTGGCAGGCCTGGAAATCTCTAGTGACTCATTATTGATTTCATATCAAAGCAGAGATCACAAATTACAAAGAATGCTTTTGGAACTTACCTCCCTCCGACAGGCTGCGGCACACGAACCTTCTCTATGGGTTGCTGATAAAGGGATTCTGCATTCTTGTCAATTCTGCACGCCTCTATATTCAAGTACTTGAATATGTGTACTTTGCCTTTCATGCAAATCTAATCATAAAAAAGGAGAGATCTGTAGGCTGTATCCCCAAAAAATTAACATCCGATACTCGTAACTACAAGCTTCACATTTTCAAATGCGACATTATGCACAACACTCTTTAAAATACAATAGCATAGCAGAGACAATTTGGTGGCGTTACTCAGAGACCTGAATTCAGAATGAGGTGCTGCAATTTCACTCGATGACGCAGTACTGTGCGCACTGAATGTGATTTTAGCAAATGCACTGCACTGCCTCATTGATGTCACCCTATCCACCAATATGAGATCTGCAATTGTCATATTTTATTACCCTGTCAGTCTTGCATACTATCTTCTGCATTTTCAACACAGTGTAAAACAGACCCATTCAGCTATTCTTCAGCAAAACCATTAAAAGTACAAGACAGGAGCTTCTAAACCAAATAGAACACTCCCTTTCTGAATAGAACAGAAATTCTGAACTATAAATAAAAAACTAACACCACTGATTTTTTGCAACTGCCAAGACTTGGTTCTTTGTCAGCAACTTGTTTTTAAGGCTGACTTTACACTGGTGATTATTAATTATTCCAGAAAAACAATTTAAATATATTCCAAAATTCCAACAAAATAGAGAGGCATAAATTCTGCGAGTCCAGGACAGATGTACAAGCTCATCAAGTCAACTTCATACACAATCCAAGCATTCACTACACAGCAACAATGCCAGAGTGTGAGTATTCCCAGCAACGCTTCCCATGAAATTCCCACAAAGGAAAACTTAATAGGTGAAACATGAACAACCCCAAAATAAAGCAGTTAGTTTGGCAAATGTGTCAGATCAAAGGAGAAAAATTAAGACACAGGATGTTTTCCTATAGCCCTCGACTTTTGTTGGGTGCTAATGGCATTTTCACAAGCATAAAACAGAAACCCTGGAAAGTAGGGTGGACATTCTGCTGTTAAATATAGCTTGTAGAATGCACCCAGCCACATTTGATCTTCCGAACAACTCTCCATAATGGGACAATTAGCAATTAGTTATAGAAGGGTCAAGGAACAGTCTACTTTAGTCCAATACTTACAAGGCATGATCATTATAGTGAACAGCTAAGCGCTGAATAGATCACTGGCTCCCAATCTTTGGGATATAGCAAAGTTACACAAGTCGAGAATGAAATTATCTTAGATAAAGGAACATGGCATATTCTTGGTAAACAGTCTTCTGAACTCCTTGGACCAAACATTCCATGGGAAATACGTGCAAAAATTCTGAGAAAATAAGTCCTCTCAATTTTGGGATCAACCCATGAAATAGAAAGAGTTCTGTGTACCTGTGCAAGACAAGATCTCTTCAGGGCTTTACATCTTTTAGCAAGCTCCCTGTCTATGACCAATAAAATATTTCCTAGACAATTTCCCACAATCTAATTAGAGCAAAAATTAACCTAAACCTCTTTTCAAAGAATATGTATGAAGTGGAATTAGCCTACACCATGTCCAAGGCATGGTTCTTTAGTTGGTATGTTTGTTTTCCAAGGACTCTGGGGTAAGACTCATGGACAACTTGTAGGAACCAATTGGTGTCCTATGTTCTGAATTACTGGACACTATATCTTTTATATATTTGTCTTTGGGATTCTGGTCAAAGTGATTACTTATCTGAAGTTGACCTGAGTGATGGTAATGGAACAAATTCTCGTCAAGCACAGTTTACTATAGAGTCATAAAGATACACAGCATAGAAACAGGCCCTTCAGTCCAACTTGTCCAAGCCGACTAGGCATCCTGTATAGATCTAGTCCCATCTGCCAGCATTTGGCCCATCTCCCTCTAAACCCTTCCTATTCTTATCCCCATCAGATGCCTTTGAAATGTTGTAATTGTACCAGCCTCCACCACTTCCTCTCACAGCTCATTTCATATACTCACCACCCTCTGCATGAAAAATTTTCCCCTTAGGTACCTTTTAAATCTTTCCCTCTCATCTTAAACCTATGCCCTCTAGTTTTGGACTCCCTCGCCCCAGGGAAAAGACCTTCCCTATCTGCCCTGTCCATGCCCCTCATGATTTTATAAACCTCTGTAAGGTCACCCCTCAGCCTCCAGTGCTCCAAGGAGAATAACCCCAGTCTATTCAGCGTCTACCTACTGCTCAAACCCTCCAACCTTGGCAACATCCTCATAAGTCTTTTCTGAACCCTTTCAAGTTTTACAACATCCTTCCTATAGAGGTAGACCAGAATTGCACACAATACCCCAAAAGTGACTGAACCAATGTCCTGTACAGCTGCAACATGACCTCCCAACTACTATACTCAATGCACTGACCAATAAAGACAAGCATACCAAACACCTTACTCACTATCCTATCTACCTGCACCTGCACTTTTAAGGAATTAGGAACAAGCGCTCCAAGCTGTCTTTGTTCAGCAACCCTCCCCAGGACCACACCATTAAGTCCTGCCCTGAAATGCCTTTCCAAAATGCAGCACCTCACATTTATCTAAATTAAACTCCATCTGCCATTCCTCGGTCCATTGGCCCATCTGATCAAGGTCCCATTGTACACTGAGGTAACCTTCTTTGCTGTCCACCACACCTCAAATCTGCAAACTTACTAACCAAACCTCCTATGTTCTCATCCAATTCACTTATATAAATAACAAAAAGCAGTGGACCCAGCACCAATCCTTGTGGCACACTTCTGGTCACAGACGTCCAGTCTGAAAAGCAACCCCCCACCACCACCCTCTGCCTTCTACATTCAAGCCAATTCTGTATCCAAATGGCTAGTTCTCCCTGTATTCCATGTGATCTAACCTTGCTAACCAGCCTACCATTAGAAACCTTGTCAAATGCCTTAGTGAAGTCCATATAATCACATCCATTGCTCTGCCCTCATCAATCCTCTTTGTTACTTCCACAAAAAACGCATCAAGTTCATGAGACAAAATTCCCACGCACAAAGCCATGCTGATTATTCATGATCAGTCCTTGCCTTTCCAAATATATGTAAATCCTGTCCATTAGGATTCCCTCCAACAGCTTGCCCACCACCGATGCCAGGCTCACTGGTCTACAGTTCCCCAGCTTTTCCTTACCACCTTTCTTAAATAGTGGCGCAACGTTAGCCAACCTTCAGTCTTCCACCTCCTCACCTGTAGCTATCGATGATACGAATATCTCAGCAAGGGACCCAGCAACCAATTCCCTAGCTTCCCACAGAGTTCTAGGGTACATCTGATCAGGTCCCAGGGATTTATCCATCTTTATGCGTTTTAAAACATCCAGCACCACCTCCTCTGTAACAGACATTTTTCAAGACATTGCTATTTATTTCCCCACATCCCACATCTTCTATATCCTTCTCCACAGTAAACAGAGATGCAGAATATTCATTTACTTTCCCTCCCATCTCCTGCAGTTCCACACATAGGCGGCCTTGCTGATCTTTAAACAGCCCTATTTTCTCCCTACTTATCCTTTTGTCCCTTTGGATTCTCCTTAACCCTATTTGCCAAAGCTATTTCATGTCTGCTTTTTGGGCTCCTGATTTCCCTCCTAAATATACTCCTACTGCATTCATTCTTGTCTAGGGATTCACTTGATCTCTACTGTCTATACCTGACATTTCCCCCTTTTTCTTGACCAACACCTCAATTTCTCTCGTCACCCAGCATTCCCTACAACTACCAGCCTTGCCCATCACCCTAACAGGAACTTACTGTCTCTGGATTCTCTTTATCTCATTTTTGAAGACTTCTATTTTCCAGCCATCCTGTTACCCGCGAACGTCTGCCCCCAATCAATTTTTGAAAGTTCTTGCTAATACTGTCAAAATTGGCCTTCCTCCAATTTAGAACCTTAACTTTAGATCCAGTCTATCTTTTATCATTACTATTTTAAAACTAATAGAATTATGGTCACTGGCCCCAAAGTGCTCCCCCACTGACACCTCAGTCACCTGCCCTGCCTTATTTCCCAAGCGTAGGTCAAGTTTTTCAGCTTCTGTAGTAGGTACATCCACATGCTGAACCAGAAAATTTTCTTACACACTTATATTCCTCTCTATCCAAACCCTTAACACCATGGCAGTCCCAGTTTATGTTAGGAAAATTAAAATTCCCTACCGTAACCGCCCTGTCATTCTTACAGATAACTGAGGTCTCCTTACAAATTTGTTTCTCAATTTCCTGGGGGTCTATAGTACAATCCCAATAAGGGGATCATCCCCTTCTTATTTCTCAGTTCCACCCAATGACTTCCTTGGACACATTCCCAGCAACGTCCTACCTGAGTACAGCAGTAATGTTATCCTTAATCAAAAATGCCTCCCTCTCCTACCTTTCCTGGAGGTAACTTATCCAGCTGACTGAATCTCCAGTTTATCTCCCTTCCTGCAACTGCCATCCATCACACTCCCAGCTCCTGTAAATTCCTCATTGTCTCTAACTGCTGCTCTAACTGATCCATGCAATCCAATAGGGTTTGCAACCAAGCACACTTCCTGCAGACATAATCATCAGTAACATGGAAACTTTCCCTAATCTCCCACGTTTGACAGAAAGAGCTCATCACTCTACTAAAGACCCTGAAAATTGCACAGTCTTACTGTTCTAAAAACACTGCTCCAGGCTAATTTAGTACCTGTGTTTTATATTTTTAAAGTTTAATCAAGAGACATATCTCTATAAAAACATATAATCAAAAAGAACCCACTCTACTCACTCTCGTAAACTTACAAAAAAAACTAGCCACTTAGCTGCTCCCCTGCTGTGATCTCCCCACACAGGTTTCTCCAAGGTCAGCTGTGAATTTCACTGTTTATTTTTCTTAGATGAACTCCAGTGTCCAGAGGTATTTGAAATCAAACAGCAAATGCTAAACCTAACCAACGCAGGAATACGGTCATCTTTGCATGTTGGCTCATGTGTTGGAACAACACTGAATATTTGAGAGAACATAAACTATAATACTGCAACCTCCAATATTTTGTGACCCTTACTTCAACAGATTTAATACATACAGGTCATTAACTCTAAGCTACTTATACGCACTAATGTCTGCACATACATACATTACTGTGGCACTTAAGTGGGCGCCATTAAGGCTTATGGTACTGGCGTACAATTGCTACTCCATTAGAACTAGAACAGCTGAAGGCAACTTTCCTCAAATTGACTTGTCAGTTCCAATCACCTGTTCCATTTGAGCACTAAATGGCCTCAGGAACATGTTACACGGCCCGCATCTAAAATCATTTTAAAGCAAATTTAGAACTTTTTCAGTACTCTGGAAGTTAAAAACAACTAACCTGTGCTGGTGGAGACTGCAGTGGATTATTATCCATTTCTATTATTTGCAAGTGCCTCATATTCCTGTAACAGATTGGTATTGACACAACCTTATTGCAGGAAAAGTTTAACTTCACAAGTGGGAGGTCTGCTAACTCTGCAAAAATAAAAATCAAATAATTTTAGTTCTTCTATTATTTCACTGCCTGTTCTGGAATAAGTAAGATACTGAGAAATTCAAAGACAGCTTCACCCTCTGGCAAAATCTGCAGGTAATTTCGCCTTATGTTCAACTCTCTGAGTGACTGAAGTTGTCCGATCTGCTGTGGCAAACTTGTAATTTCATTGCAGCTCACATCCTGAACATTAAAAGGGAGCAAAAAGAAAGTAATCATGAGAATTCTTTCTGGAAATTATAATCTAGTTCCCGTACAGAATACACGCTACTGAATTGTACAAAAATTACAATCAAATTAACTTAAAGGGAACACGGTGCTTATCTCTCTATTACAGTAAGAATGTATCTAAGACCAAAGAGAACACGAAAGAGATGAAGAGGTTTGAGAATGTATGATGAAAAGCAGAACAGGGAAAGAATGTATGAGAATATGGAAAAGAGTAAATATTGTTATAATGTGCATTTTATTAACACCTTTCAAGGTTTATGAGCTCAGGTCCTTCCAAAGTACTTTACACACAATAAATATTTTTAAAGTGTAGTCACTGTTAAAATGCAAGAAATTGGTCCCCTAATTCGCATGTGCAAATACCCACAAACAGCAATGCAATAATGAAATTATCGCAGTTAGTGATGCTGGGTGCAGAATTCCGTTCTTTCAAATAGTGTCACAGGATCTTCAAGACCCTTGAAGCCACGGACCCAAGACAGCAGAGGAGGCATCTTATTTGAATGACCGTGTCTCACACAACATAGCAGCAGACCCTCAGTGCTGCACTACAGTGATCAAGTTTCCAGACTTTGGCTGAACGAGGACCTTCAAACTCAGCGACATGAGTCATAGTCATAGAGGTCCACAGCACAGTAAAAGGTCTTTTGGCCCATCAAACCTTTACTGGTCAAAAACAAATATCTAACCTCACTTTCCCTCTGATTCTAATGCCACTTTCCAGCAACTAGTCCAATGTCTTGTGTGCCTTGGCATTCATATGTGCACGTGTGAATACTTCTCAAATATTATGAAAGTTTCTGTCTCTGTCAACCTGACAGATGATTTCCACCATCCTTTGGCTGAAAAAAAAAGTTCCCTCCCATACCTCTTCTAAACCTCCTGCCCTTCCCTTAAATCTATGCCCCCGGTCATTGAACCCTCCACCAAGGGGAAAAGTTCCTTCTGATCTACCCTATTTATGCACCACATAATTTCATTCAACTCAATTATGTATCCTCCCTCTGACTCATCTACTTCAAGGAAAACAAACAGTCTATCCAATCTTTCTTCATAACTCCAAATCTCCAGCCCAGCAACATCCTGGTACAACTCCTCTGCTCCTCTCAAGTACAATCACATCCATTGTATGATGTGGATTCCAGAACTGCACACAATATTCCAGCTGTGGTCTAACCAACATTTCATAATGTTCCGGCATGTCCTCCCTGCATTTAAATGTTATAAATAAAGGCTAGTATCCCATATGCATTTTTAACCACTTCATCTATATGTCCCGCTATCTTAAGGGGCTGGTGGACATGTGTACTAAGATCTTCTGATCCTCTTTCCCAGTGCTACTGTTCATCATGTAGTCCCTTGCCTTGTCGTCCTGCCTAAGTACATCATCTCACTTATCCAGATTCTGTTCCCAAAAAAGCCACAAAGAGCTACAGACAGCAAGGGAGAGAAAGCAAGAAAGAAGTATGACACTGAGGAGAGAGCTTAAGCAATGGAGATAGAGAGGATTAAAAGACAAATCAGATGTTTGGACACAGAGCTAGAACAGCGAACGACAAATACATATATATGGGTTGTCCTGCAACTTCGGAAAGCATTAGTCAGTTCTCAGTTGGAAAAGAGTGCATTTCTAGTCACCTCATCTCAGAAAAGGATATCCTGGCTTTTCGAAAGAGAACAACAACAAAAATGATCCCAGGAGATAAAAAGTGGATGCATTACGAGGAGATACTTGAGAATCTTAACATTTACATTTGAAAGAGATTGGTCGTTGGTGAAGGACATGTGTAAAACCAATCCTAGGGAACACTTATTTACTCAAAAGGGTTCAGAATAATTAACCAAGTAAAGTAGTGGAATTAAATTTGACATGTGCCATTTTGCAGTACAAAAGGGGGACAATCAGTACTTCATGTTTCTGGCAGCTTTTGAAGAACTATTTAAACAATCTCAATGCCTCGACCTTTCCACATCCCTTTAAAATGCTTCTCTTTTTTTTCTAAAATTTATTCACTTCTGTTTTACGAGTAATTCTGCTTTCATTAGCCTTTGATAATCCCATCTTCACGACTCTACTAAAGAAAAGTCACATTTCCCTTAAATCTTTTGGTGAAGATTTAAAATGTATGCCTTTAAATTTCCAACTCTGTGCCTTTGGAAATAATTTCCCCTACTTACCTTCTCAATACCTCTAATTTTTAACATTAGGTTCCTTCAGAATTTCTTTATACATACAAAAATCTCAATTTCTCTCGTGCCTCCAAATATTTATAGCACGTCTTTTTTTTTCCCCTTTGCAAATCCCATATGTTTCATCTCTGGGCTTTGACGTAAAAGCAGAGTTAACAAAACAGGACACAAGTGCAGTCCAGCTAATGATATGCATGGGTTTCACAAATGTTCAGACCTGTCTCCCAGGTCTGATTTATCCCTTTCCTCTTGGGTAGAGATTGGTTGAAATATTGAGCTTAAAGCCTCTTCCAGTCCCTTACAACGTTCCTTAGCAATATACACTGATCCTGTTTGGAAAGCTTAGCAATGTATTAGATCGTAAATTTAAGTTCTTTTGTTCCTCCATTGCCACATCTACCGATTCTTCTCAGTTTATCTGGGATTATTTATTTTATTTTTTTTTATCAGCTGAGTATCCTCAACTGACTGATACCATAACTTTCCCATTTTCATATCAAATCTACCTGTGGCTGCATCCTGAACTTTTTCTTACCCATTCATTACCTACTTGCTGCATTTTACTTCTCAGAACTAAATCCCGCTACTTTCCTTTTTTGGTCAAAGTCAGAAAGCAGTCCTGGACATAGTGCTGAGAAACTCTGCATTCTCACCCCCTCCTTTCGTAATCTCCGTCTCCCACAGTTCTTTACAGCCTCCCAACATCATACTAAAGTCAAAATTTTATCGCACGAAGAAACAGGTGTACAGGTATCTCTCATGGTTACGAGTACGCTGTCCCACTGAATCTCATATTCTTTCCTTGAATGATGTTGCTTATGACATCCTGTTATATAGTACTGCTTAATACAAGTGTTACATTAAGATCATTACAATTAATTTGTGGAATGGAATATAAATGACATGAATGTAAATTTCTACAACTGCAAAAATTCAACAGACAATGATGACCATTTTGCAATGTAGATAGGGAGTAAAGAACATAATATATGGTATGATTTTGGCACACTATCTTCTCAGAGTTACTCAACCACCACGAGACCAGATAAAATAGGAACAGAAGTAGGCCATTCGACCCCTCAAGCTCGCTTCCTCATTCAACAGGGTCACAGCTGATCTGACATTCCTCATGTCCTGCTTCCTGACCTTTTCCCATAATCTTGGATTCCCCGAATGATGAAGAATCTATCTACCTCAGCCTTAAATATACAATAGGACTCTGCCCCCACAGCTGTCTGTGGCAAGCAGTTCCAAAGGCTCTCAACTCTCTGACAGAAAAAATTCCTCCTCATCTCAGTTTTAAATTGGTGCCACTTTATCCTGAGACTATGCTCTCTGATCCTGAACTCTCCCATGAGGGGAAATATCCTCTCAGCATTTACCCTGTCAAGGCCCTCAAGAATTCTGTATATTTTAATGTGATCATCTTTAAATTGAATGAGTCCCAACCTGTTTGGCCTCTGCCCATGAGACAATCGCTCCATACCAGGGATCATCCTTGTTCTCTGAACTGCCTCTTTTTCTAAATAAGGGGACCAAAACTGTCCATAGTACAACAAGTATGGTCTTACCATCACCTTGTACAGTTATAGGAAGACTTCCCTGCTCTTATTCTCCAACTGGCTTGAAATAAGGGTGAACATTCCTTTGGTCTTCCTGATTACCTGCTACTCCTGGGTACTAGCTTTGAGTGTTTCATGCAGAAATTTGCCAGGTCACTTTAGGTTGCAGCTTTCTATTGCTTTTCTCCATTTCAATAATACTCTGCTCATTGTTCTCCCTTCCAAGATGAGCAACTTCACTTTCCTCACACTATAAGTAATTTGCCAATTTCTTTTGCCAACTTACTTAACCTTATAATATCTCTCTGTAAACTGTTTGCATCCTTCTTATAATTTGCCTTTCCACTTATTTTTGTGTTCTCTGCAAATTTGGCTATAGTACATTCACTTCATCCTCCAAGTCATTAACATATATCTTCCTTTCTGGTTGCACTATATTGTCCTGTTTAGTTCAAATGTCAGCCTTGCTTCAGTCAGTAGCACCTTCACCTCTACCTCACCCCAAGGATTTCAACCCAGCATCAAAGCTGACATTTTAGCTGTCACTGAGAGCATGCTGCAGTATTGGGAGTGCTGCTGTTTAGAAAGGATATTGAACTGAAGTCCTGTCTGCACTATCATGGACATGAAAGATCCCATAGCATCCCACACTCCCAAAGTAGACTCAAGAGATTTGGCAAGTGAACAGGCAGCACTTATTCTTCAACCCTCACTAAAAAAAAAAACTGACCATTGATTGATGTTTGTGGGACCTTGCCATACACAGACTGACTGTCTTAACTCCCTATTTTCTTTTGATTTATTTATGGCCAGGACATGGGTGTCACTGGTTGGCCGGCATTTAGTGCCCGTCCCTAATTGCCCGCAAGGTGGTGGTTGTGAGCTGTCTTCTTGAACCATTGCAGCCCATGTGGTGCAGTTGGATCCATAATGCCCTTAGGGAGGGAACTCCAAGATTTTGGCCCAACAACCCTAAAGAAATGACAAAATATTTCCAAGTTAGCATAGTCAGTGGCTTGGATAGGAACTCACAGGTGGTGGTGTTCCCATGGATCTGCTGACCTTGTCCTTCCAAATGGTTGTGGGTTTGGAAAATGCTGTCTGAGGAGCCTAGGCAAATTTCTGCAGTGTATCTTGTAAATACTACACACGTGGTATAGGGAGTGGAGGCTTGTGGATATGGAGCCAATCAAGCGGGCTGCTTTGTCCTGGGTGATGTCAAGCTTCTTGAGTGTTGTTGAAGCTGCGCCTGCCCATGCTGTTTGGGGAGTATTCCATCACACTCCTGACTTGGGCCTTGTAGATGGTGGACAGGCTTTGGGGAGTCAGGAGGTGATTTACTCTCTGCAGTATTCCAAGCCTCTGACCTGCTCTTGTAGAACTGTGTTCTTATGTTACTTGTGTTCCAAAGAACTTGTATTCTGAAGAAGAGTCACACTGGACTTGAACTAGTAACTCTGTTTTTTACACTCTCTCCTCAGATGCTGCCAGACACGCTGGGTTTCTTCAGCATTTTACATTTGTTTCAGATTTCCAGCATCTGCAGTACTTTGCTTCTATTCAAATTTACATAAATAGCTGCAATGACATCTGGGATATTTTAAGATTGCAGAACTGTGGCTATGAGGCAAGCTCTTGCCCCTTTCTCTTTTTCATTCCTAAGGCTGACACCAAGAAGTTCACTTTCCTCTTTCATGTCAGATACGTTCTATCCTGCAACAACTCTAAATTTGCTGTGAAGTCCATGTTTGTGCAGGGATCAGTATTGGGGATCGTGTTCTCTAACATATCTCTGTAATCCTGGACAAAAAAAAAAAGACTAATTTCTCATCTCCAACCTCTTCTCTCTCCACTATGATGTTTTTATGTCCTTATTTTCTTAATCTTACAAAGTCAGGATCCTTCTAAGGTTTCCTCTCAAAGTTTTTCTGACGCCTTGTGCTGAAATCAAGAAGGCAGTTTGCTATATCAACATACCTTTCCTAGGAAATCAAAACTATACAATCCCCCACCTTCTTTGTTCTTTCTTTTTCACTACAATCTTATTGCTTTTAAGTACAAATCTTAAAAGTCACCTCATTATTGGTTCCTGATCTGTTACGTCCTCCTAGTTTTTTTTAAACCACGGTGATGTCACAAATATGAGTTATGGTCTTTTGCTTTGGATCCTCTATTAACATAATTCAATGAAATCTAGAAACTTAACGTCAAGCTTTAAAGAAAACAAAAACACGCAGGCATTTCAAAACAATCATGCTGCACAAAGCCTTCGGAAAACCGGAAATATTTTAGATCGGTTGACTCGGCATTTGTACTTTTGTATGTGTGTTACTTAACAACAAGAATATGGATCTCTATACAAAGTTAAAGTGTGACAATTGCTGCCCATTGGTCAACACTGTTAAAATATACTTCAATAAAGTGCAAAAGAGTTGAATGCTGACAAGGCACAAGTGAATTTGCAGCCATAAGGATCAGGCTTATTAAATGCAGGGCATAAAAAAATACATACCAGTTCCATTAAACATTTCAACTGTCCAATGTCTTCTGGAAGCGACACTAATTTATTGTTACTGGCTATCAAGACTTTAAGAGGAAGAGCACAGAGGCACAATGGTAGTGTCGAGAGTTGATTTCGACTGGAACAAAAGAAAAAAGCCACAAGCTTAGGCTGTTACACAATGACTACATCTTAAAATAACCTTCACTTCAATTGCACTCATTGTTTTCTGCAAAACTTGGTTTATATCATATTAAAAATCTGATCACTTACCTCAAGTTCATTAAATCTATTTTAGATGGAATGGTCTCTTTCTGAGGATGGGCACAAATAAATGAAAAGATTGGCTCCAAAAATAAACCCACAGATATGCGTTCAATGTCTAGACAATTTCTTAGATTTGTTTTACAGCTATTTTACCATATCTATTTGGACAATGTCTCAAAATTTAGCCACAGACATAAACATGTTGCAAAATATAGAATTACTTGTACTTTGAAATTTTTCACACTTTCATGTGGTGTATCCATTTCATGCTGCATGGCATTTTCCCAAATCTTGAGCAAAAAAAAAGCTACTGCAATTTGAAACCGTAACAAATTTATTCCTCCCTCACTTTACTATAAAAGCTTAGGTTAACCCTCATGCAGTCTTAGCCCACAACTAATTCTCACCATACAGGGTAACTCACATGTTATTGAACCATTGATTTATCATCATCCACAATGAGCCTCTTCTGGCTTCAGGCAGTAATACTTATTCATATCATGCCCCTTATTCCCTGCCCCTAACCTGTCACAAAAACCTATAGTACTACTTGGCACCACATAACTAGTGAAGCAGAGTAGGCTTTAAACTGAACAATGGGGGTAATGAGTAAGAGTTAAGGTTGGGTAGGTCTGGCAAATGAAAGGGTAGAGTCAAGGCAAGCAAACACAAAATAGTAATATGTGGAAATGAACCTCAGAGAATCATAGGAAAGAACAGAGAGCATAAGTTTAAGAATACACCAACAGTCAACACGAGATGTTATGTGGACGAATAAAGGCAAAGCTAATGGCTCTGCGTCAGAATGTGCAAAGCATTTATTACCAAGTAAACTCATTGATAATGCACACTGAAATAAATAAATATGATCTGACTGCTATTACGGAGACAAGGCCGCATAATGATAAGGTTTGGATCGTGAATATTGACATTCAAGAAGAGAAGGAAGCTAAATATAGGTGCATTGTGGCACTGTTTATCAAGTTGGATAACCTTAGTTACAGATAACCTTGGTTCTGGAGATCAGGATGTAGAATTGATTTGAGTGGAGATGAGGAATAGTAGGGGTAGAGTATAAGTTACTAAGAGTAACCACAATGAAGGACAAAGTGTATCAAAATAAATATGCAGTGCAGGAGATTTTAGTCTATGTATGAACTGAAAAAAATCAGAAAGGTAACCTGGATGAAGAGTTCACAGATGCTTTTGAGATAGTTTCTTAGAGCAGGACATTCTGGAACTGATCCAACAGGAGCTTATACCAGACTAAATATTGTATAATGTGACAGGATTAATTAATGATCTTTGATTAAAGACGGCCATAGGCAGCAATGACCACATTATGATTGAATTTTAAATTTAGTTTGAAAAGAGAAGATGAGCCTAACACTAATATTTTAAACTTAGATGGGCAATTATGTGAGCGGAAAGCAGAGCTAGCTGAAGTGAAATGGCACATTAGGCAAGGAGTAGATCAATACAGAGGCAGTGATATTTCAGAACATTGTTCCTACTATGAAGACAAATTCTCAAGGGAAGATCCATCATCCATGGTTAACTGAAGAAGTTAAACAAAACATCAAACTGAAGGAAGACACCGCACAAAAACAAATGACAGATCAGGCGAATAGACAGGATATTAAAAATTGCCACAAGATTAATCAGGAGGAAGAAATATGAGTGGAAGAGTGTTAAAAACGTAAAACAAAAAAGGATAGTGAAGGTTTCTCAGGATAACTTGATTTGAATACAAGATCCTGAACAGTCTTGACAAAGTGGACATGGCAATGATGCTTCCTCTTGTGGGTAAATCCAGAATTAGAGAGATGCTGTTTAAAAATTAGGGCTTGTCCTTTTAAGACCGAGATGAGGAGAAATTTCTTCTTTGTGAGTTGAGCAACCTTGGGACTCTGTTTCAGGAAGCGGTGGAAGTGAGGTTATTGAATGTTTTTAAAGTACAAGAGGATTGATTCTCTTCTCTAACAAGACAATAAGACTACTGGGGAGGTAGATAGAAATGTAAAATTCCAAAGACAAACAGGTCAGCCATTATTTTATTGAATGGTAGTCCAGACTCAAGGGGCTGAACAGCCAACTTCTGCCCCTAATTTTTGTTTGTGTGTACAGAGAAAGGGGAATCCTCTCACCCTCCATAACATGTATTTCATTTCTGAAATAAAAGAAGAAGTTAGGACTTAAACTGTACTGTTATTTTCTTTCACTTTTACCATCATCAATATGACATTGCTCAAGAGTTGCAGGGCAAGGTCACCAATCAAAGGTCCTGGAGCACTCTAAATCCATCTATGTACATTCATAGTTGAGCCAAAAATATCTAAGCTGGCTCAGCTACATTCATTTGATAGATGATGGCAGCATATATAAAGAATTCTCTGTGATGAGATGGACACTGAGTCACAAGTTCCTGGCTGTCGATACCTCTGCAAGTGAGGTATGAAAATGGTAAACAATGATATTGACAACTGGGGGACAGTCACTGATGGCTGTGATCCTTGGAGTCTGACTGTATTGGATAGGTGAGTATTGGAAGAGGTGAGCAGAAGCAAAAACTTGAGGTGGCTGAGAAGAAGACCAAAAAAAAAACAAAAGCCAAAGAATCCTAAGCTTTTCATCCCACTTTCTTTCTCTGCAACTAATGCAGCAGACACTGCCATGTTAGTGTGGACTCCTCAGCCACAGCAGCTGATGCTTATGGCAGACTTAACCATCACGACTCAAACCACCGTCATACAAAACAGAAAGCTGCTATCACCATAGATAATACCTTTGTTAGTAATACTATCTGGTCTTGCTTTGAAGTTAATTCTCCACAATGCCTGTGTTGTACTTCTAAACGAAAACCAAATATTGCTGGAAATTCAATCAGAATGTTGGTGTCTGAAAGGTAAAATGCAGTCAAAGAAGACCAGTCTTTACTGGTCTCAACCCAAAATACAAATCGGTCTTTTTCTGTTTTAGTGGCTGATGGGCCTCCCTAGCAATTACAGCATATTTTTGTTTCAGAGTTCCAGGATATGTACTTTTATGCTGCTCAGCAGCAGTCTGTCAGGGCATTGATCAGGAAGTAAACGATTTTGGCTCTGATTTGTAAATTTGTCATTGTTAGAAAACATGCGTCAGTATTTAAATCAACTGAATTTAACACATGACTAATGATACATCAGCATTCTTCTGAATCGTGTACAAGTTGACTCAGTATAACATGGTTTACACTTCATAATATTAATCAAAATGAATACATTTGGCATGCAATGCTAATAAACTTGGCTCAGTATATATTTTGCTGCCTAAAACAGCTTCATAAATTCCAAGAAGCAATTAATTTAACTTTACTATTTTGTGAATCTATGTTTAGCAAATTACATTCTATTTGGCATAATGGACAGAATGAAAATGCATTCAATTAGGTGAGGGTACTTCTAAAGATGGGAAAAAAAATTAAACAAATCATTAGGTAGATTCCAAAGCTCTAAGCTGTGAGTCCCGAAAGTCCCTTGCCCCAAAAAAAAATGCAAGCAGAAAACTACAGAAATAAACTCATTGCGTTTGTCTCCTTTTCATGAGAGAAATCCAAGTCAATTGCTCTCATCCCCTAAGTTATCCGATCTTCTGCTTCATGTGTTTACACGCTGACGTCTTATCTAAGTTATTATTTATGGCACAGTATTCCAAAATCTGGGAACTTTCTGTGTGAAGAAATTTCACCTTAAGCAAAATCATTAAATTAAAATCATCTCAATTTGTTGGAGCATTTCTTGCTCCTCCATTACTTGTTGTGCTGGAACAATTTAAGTTATTAGAATGTTACGGTAGCTGTTTTGGTAGCATTCTACTGTTTGAAAGTATGTCTGGATCATTGGATACCACTTCAACACTTGGCCAACTTGAAATAACTCAAACTTCAGGAATACCAAACCAAAGTTCACAAAATAGTAAAACTAAATTGATTCACAGAAAAGCTTTTACATCAAATTCGCTTTGACTCACTCCAGGGGGAATCAGGGGTAGAGAGATTAAGTGGCCACTGCCCTTTATCTTACCTGCTCCCCTTTCAGGAGGGAAGCAACCAAGCACAAGACCATAATAGAGGGAGCCTTTAGAATTTTAAATCTCTCTAACAAATGCAACAACTGCTTAAATTCCAGTTTTTAAACATTATAGGGTTACCTATAGTTATATGATTTTTGTTAAAATCTTATCTGGCTTGTTCTTTTTGGTTACTGAAGCAACTAGATTCATCGAGGCAACAGCATATTTTGAAATCAGCATATCAAATTTATTGGAAATGGTGTGTTCCCTGCCATCAATATAACTTAGCTGAAGTTGAGAAAACATGACTTAGATAGAAGTTTAGACAGAGATGTGAAATGCAGCAAGAGGGCAGGGCAGACAAAGCTGGCAATTAAGAAATGGGAGCAGGCACGTGCCGTTTAGCTGTCAAGCCTGCTCTGCCACTGAATATGAGTATGGATGATCTCCGACCCCGTTTTCCACTATATCCCCATAACCATTATAATGCAAACACCAAAGATCAAAGAGCCATAAAACACCATCATCACCAGAAGTCCAGATTGCTTGGGTATGCACGAAACAATAAAACTATTCCAAGAAAGTAATAAAATGCTGGTTGCTATCACACCATAAATTATGAAAAGTGCTATATGAATTGCTCATAAGGTTGATATTATTCCATCTCACGTCTCCAATACAAACAAGGAATATTGACCTTTCCGATCTGATCATTGTACTCACCTCAAGTTTAAGTTGGTCAGTGTTTGCAGATTGATGATCGAGTCTGGAATGACTTTGATGCAGTTGTGATACAGGTTTAACATCTCCAAGGAGACAAAGTGGCATATTTCCAGTGGAATTTCACTCAGTCTGTTCTTTGACAGATCTGCCAAGAAAACAAAATATACATGTTGGATGAAAGTTTTAAGTGACATACCAAAATCATGCTCATGATGCCTACAGCACCACACAAATAGTGGAAACTTCAGGAGCACACTTGTGTGTGAATTGTTTGAAGGTTTATCTCCAGCATTTGTATGAAGAACTGTCAGCAACTGGCAAATACTTCTCCAGAAACCTAAACTTCCATGATATGTCCCTCAAAATCAATCTTTCATTCCTGGAGAACTTCAAAATAAATCCATAGCACAATGGTTTGTTTGCAGGACTGTACATTGACCACAAACTATAATGGATTTACAAAGAAGCTGTAGTGGATCTGATGTGTACTAGGAGGAAGTTAAGCTTTTTGGAGGCTAGTAACTGGAAAATTTTATGGGAGACACTTCGGGTGGACATTTTGATGTGAATGTTACAGAATTGACAAAATTTTTAATGTATTTTTCATGAAGCAGTCAACACCTTTAAACAATAGATTAGAGCTTGCTAAAGATTCCACATTCATCATCTGGTTACCAGATGTCATGCAATAGAGAGGAAATTAGCCTAAAGTAGGGAATCAAGAAACAACATATATTTTATATAGTATCTTATTCATTTTCAAGTTATCCCAAAATACTCAAATCACTTGGAGCACAGGCATTGCTGTAAAAGTGAGAAAAACAGTACCCAACGTATATTGAGATAGAGTGTCATAGCATCAAGTGAAAAAAAGCAGACAGTGCTTATAAAAATTTTAGTTACACGTTACTAAAATAATGATTCGTATTTTGACAATTTTTTTTAAACCCCTTTCCACCCAAAGCAGATCTCCTTAATACTGAAATAACAAGGTGTCGAGCTGGATGAACAGAGCAGGCCAAGTAACATCAGAGGAGCAGGAAGACTGACGTTTCGGGCCTAGATCCTTCTTCAGAAATGAGGGAAGGGAAGGGGGTTCTGAAATAAATAGGGAGAGAGGGGGAGGCGGACAGAAGATGGATAGAGGAGAAGATAGGAGACAGACAAGTCAAAGAGGCGGAGATGGAGCTAGTAAAGGTGAGTGTAGGTGGGGAGGTAGGGAGGAGATCGGTCAGTCCAGGGAGGATGGACAGGTCAAGGGGGCGGGGTGAGGTTAGTAGGTAGGAGAGGGGGGTGGGGCTTGGGGTGGGGGAGGGGATAGGTGGGAGGAAGGACAGGATAGGGATGCGGGGACGAGCTGGGCTGGTTTTGGGATGTGGTGGGGGAGGGGAGATTTTGAAGCTTGTGAAGTCCACATTGATACCATTGGGCTGCAGGGTTCCCAAGCGGAATAGGAGTTGCTGTTCCTGCCACCTTCGGTTAGCATCGTTGTGGCACTGCAGGAGAACCAGGATGGACGTGTCGTCTGAGGGATGGGAGGGGGAGTTGAAATGATTCGCGACTGGGAGGTGCAGTTGTTTAGTTCGAACCGAGCGTAGGTGTTCTGCAAAGCGGTCCCCAAGCCTGAAACGTCAGCCTTCCTGCTCCTCTGATGCTGCTTGGCCTGCTGTGTTCATCCAGCTCTACACCTTGTTATCTCAGATTCTCTGGCATCTGCAGTTCCTGCTATCTCCTTAATACTGACTCATTCCACAAAGATGCAAATTAGAATCAAATTCTATTCAAAATACCAGTTATTATGTATTTCTCGAAGCACAATTACTTAGGAGGAAAACAGTAACCAAGCGACCCTTCATTTCCATGCCAGGCTTTGCCCTGATGCTGCAGCCCTCCCTGCTATATTTGCAAATCTTTGCCAAGTGTCAAACCTCTCCATCTGCAGTAGTGTGATTCACAAAAAAAGAAATAATTTCAACAAATGTGCACCACCTCTCCTTTCAGGTTGTGATATTATAAACTTCAGAACTTTAATGACTGTTCACGGTTTTCAAGAATCAGCCATAAATCTGTCTGGAATAAACTATTAAAGGACAAAGACAAACATATACAGGAATTGAAAGCAAATAGCCAGGCCCGGGAAAAGGAGGAGTCAAGGCTCCATAAACAAAGCTGATTATATTCGTACTCCTCACTAAGAGAAAGAGCTCAGAAGGGTGACTTTTTTTGGCCTCTGCCTATCTCTGATGAAGCCATGTGATAAAGACAAATGGAACCAACCTTCCTCCTTCCACTTGGCCACCACATCCCAACTCCATTAGAGTCAACTCCCAACTGAGTGCCTCAATTTCCACTGCAGGATTTGCAGAACCTTCAACTTATGAGAGCGAAAAGTACTGCTTATATATCGCGTCATGTAGGTATTAAGTGCCATGGGATGAAGTTGAAATCAAGGGTAGAAAGAGATGTTCATTTTTCTTAACCTCATCATGAGTAAACACGCAACATGAGATTCGTCAGGAGATTCGTTTGCAGCATTCAGCATCTGCACCAAGCACAAGAAGTTCAGCTTGTGACTCAACATCAGCAACTTTGCATGACCTATATTCTTATCAGCTTCTTGCACTTTATTCCAATAACTAACTCCACTTGTATGCTACTAAAGATCATTATTTCCTCATTTAATTTCAGTCAAAAACTTTGCTTGAAGCAAAAACCAATCTAATGAAATAATTTAAAAGCTTAATCCCAATGGTACTGAACATTTTCAGAATCCTACATATAGCATATCCAATGTTGTCTTCTCCTGGAAAAGAGTGAGGTATATTTCTTTAACATCTGGGTGAGGGGGATGAGAATTTTAAATTGCAAACACGGGGTACTAGGAATCAAAGTAGGTCAGCAAAGGCCAATGTGGATAATCACCGTTTTATATGGAATGGCACATAATCAGCAAAGTTTCACTTAAGTCACTGCTTATTGTGCACAAAAGTTGACAGGCCAGTCAAAAATGCATCGGAATAGTTGGAGATACAAAAGGCAAGGATGAGGACAGGTTAAGGAAGAATGATACAGGAAGGTGATGCTCTGGAGCTACAAGTTGACAATCTCTCTGATGAAGAGGATATGGGATTTGAGTCTCAGATCAGGGTTAGAAAAAAGCTAAAATTGCCAAGTCTGATTCAACAGGAGATAGTGGCCAGGGAGCAGGGTTTGAATTAGTTGCAATATTGGAGTTTGTGACAAAGGCTAAAAGACTACAGTTTTGGTCTTCCCGATGGCCCACAGGAGGAAACTACAGCCTATCCAAGACCAAATATCAGCCAAGTAATCTGACAAAATGACAGCAACGGTGGGATCAAGAACGAGTGGAGAAATAGATCTAGGTGTCATCAGTCTACGGGTGAAAGTTAATTCTATGGCTTTGATAACATCTCTGAGGAGTGCCATGTAAATAAGGAAGAGGAGTGAAACATGGTCAGATCCCCAAACAAGTTTGAATGTACTTGTTGCAATGGGAAGGTATCAAGAAAGGCAGGGCATAAAGAATAAATTGGAGGTTGTGCTTTGGCTAAATTGGATAGAATAAGTGAAATCAGCTAAGCTTATGTTAAACACCCATAACTGACTGAGAGAGAGAGAGGGAGAGAGAGTTTTTTTAAAGTTTTATTTTGAGTTTTGAACAATCCTGTGAAATTCTTGGATGAAGTTGACTGTATATACCAGCGCCCCTCAGAGGGGAAGGATATAGTGAAATTAGATTACTTTAGTGTAAAGAATTAGTGTTAGTACCAGACCAGACATGGGAGAAAACATTGAAGAAGTTACTCAAAGCTGAGTACATTTAAGATTGGATGCACGAATAGCTCCAGGAAGAAGTTATAGGCAGTTCAATAAAATTACAATTACAAGCAAGTTACTACCAAGGTATTAGAGACAGGGACTGTGGTGTGGTTATTCTATAAGTGGTATTTTTTGAGTACTCTACAAGGTGTGGTTTGGGTACAATACAAAATTTGTGTTTTTCAATTTATAAAGGAATGCTTTAGGATTAATGGGTTCATAGTTTTACTGTGCTTAAAAATCTCACAATTTGTGGACATTTGGTTTATTTGTTTAGCTTCATTTGTTTTGTTAATAAACTTCTGTTTTATTGTCAAAGCAAAATCTGCAGCATTGAATGATTATATTTCATCAAGAGATCATTTCATGAAAACTGAAACAAATCAAGATATGATCTATCATGGCAGTTTTCAGCCTGGAATCTGGCTCGCTCAGTGATAACATCAGCTGGGATCATAGCATTATTTCTTCACACCAGGGAACATCAGAGGAGCATCATGTAGATGCAGTAGAAGGACAGGTCTAGCTTGATTTGTCTGTCAAGCCTCAATATCCTTCCCTGTGGTATGGAGCTCATTAAGATAAATTTTAACCCAAATTTCATGATTATATATCTGCCTGTTATTCACTCTTAAATCATATTTTCTAACAGAATCTAGCTTTTATCATTTCAATTTTATGGCCTTAACCCTGAGAAGTGCAGTAACCATATAACCTCATCCATTCCATCACAAAACGCAGGCCAATTAGCCCATCGAGTTTGCTCTGCTATTCAATGAGATCATGGCCAGCCTGATAGGTGCCAACTCCAGTTTTCTGCCTTTTCCCCATAATTCTTAATTTCTTACTGGTTAAAAATCTGTCTAGGTCAGCCTTGAATGTACTTAACAACCCCATCCTCTCAGTAAAGAATTCCACCGCACTTTCCTCATTCACCATTTCTGTTAAGTCTTCAAATAATTCTGATGTCTGTTGTTTTCTTTTAATTTGTTCTTTCAATGGGTTGTGGGCGTCACTGGCAAGGACAGCACTTTTGTACTTGAACTAAATGACTTGCTGAGCCATAGCAAAGGACAGTTATAAGTAGGCCAGAATAAGTAAGAAACAGAGATTTCTTTCTCCTGTGGACATTAGTGAACCAGATGAGTTTTTTACGACAATCAACGATAGTTTCACGGTCACCACTATATACTTATACAGAAGATTTATTAATTGAAATTCCATCAGTTGCCATGGGAGGATTTGAATCTGGCTCCCCAGAATATCAATCTGTCCAGTGACATTACCACGGTGGGACTATCTCCCCTACTGTAAACACAATTCTTTTTGAAATGGATGCTGGCCATTTTAAAATATTTTTGGATTGCATTCCACAAAGGAAACAGAAATTAGCCTCTCATGCAAATTTAGCCAACGTCTGTTATTCATCCAAAATTTCTCTTACTATTTTTTGATGTGTTTCCCTTTTTTACTCTTCCTCCTTCAAGACTCAGTACACATCTCTCTGCTCTATTTCAAACTGTCTTCCTCATTGGTCTCCTTTCTTTCTCTGTCCTTCACTTCTACCTGGCTTTTCCATTTACTTTTCTTCCTACAAGACTTGGCCTTTTACACACCCGCCTCACTCCCTCTTCTGCACCATTTTCACTCTGCCACATGATTTTTTCTGCCTACGTCACACATCAGCTGTAGTCTTGTTAACCATTTCAGTTGTCTTCCCCTCAGGACTGGCATTTGCTGTTGCTGGCCAGTTTGACATTGATAGCCCAAACAAAAATTCAGCAATTTGACAGCTCAATTCTGCGCTGAATACTTACTTTTAATATTTTAGGTACTAACATAGTCATAGTTAATCAACTAGGATCCAACGCTGTGAGACACAATGATAAGAAAATGAAAAGGGAAAACAACAGAAAGAACAAGCCATGACCTAATAACACATGACTAGACATCTCTCATGACAACAAATGCTCTACATGCCCATAAAGTTCATAGGTCCTCAATCAGCCTCATTGCCTATCTCCAGACGCCTGAACACCAACGTCTTCAATACACGGAACAGCTAGTAATAATATTTCATCAACTGGACATTCTTTAGAGTTTTCAAAGACAAGTCTCTATTTCATTCAACCTGTAACTTTTGTGTAAGAGCAGCATATTTTAAAGCAATACAACAAATTCAAGGCTTTTAAATAAATCGATATATCATAAGCAAAACATCTGAATTGTATCCATTTTGCATCACCCTCAAAAACATTCTCAAAATCCCTGAAGGTTTTATTTGGCTGTCCTGGAAATCTACTTAAATCGGTCCGCCTTCCACCCCAAAAGCCAGTCGAATTATGCTAACCACTCAGTCTAAATAGAAGTGATCCTTCATTCTCTTTCCCAAACATATCCTTTCATACTTCCTTACCATCAGCACTAAATTCAAACTTCCCTTCTGAATCTATTAAAGCACATTTGGTGGACTCCAAACAATGCAAAGCTAAGGCCTCGGGTGGTGAATGGGCAAAGTCTGAATCATCCATTCAATACACCGCAAAAAATTCCACAATTTGCCAAAGAAAACTGTCTGTATGTTTTTGGTTCTGCTCGTTCAAAGAATTGCAAGATGGTCTTCTAATTTCCACATCACTGTTCAAAGAGTTTATTGTGTCTTGAAAAGACTGCTCACAATGTTATTCCTATCCTCTTGTTACAGTGACATACTCCAAACTAAGCATACAAACATGCTTACATAACGATGAAATTCTGAATTCTTTTTGCATTGAGTACTGTATTCAGTTGTTAGAGAAAGCAAAGACGACGTTTCCAAACAGTATGAGATATCCAAAATTTGCCTCAGCTTATCCGTACATAGCCAGATGTCAAGTTTAACGGCTTCCAGGTGAATAGGTAAGATTCTCTTTGACAACAATAACTGGTTTACAAGTTTCATCCCAACCTAAAAAGAAACAGTCTGTGTTTCTAGGTTGTAGGTTAAATGTAGGTTGTAGTTAAATGTAGGTTAAACCTACATTTGTTGCTAGATAAAGCCTCGATTGAACATTCTGTAAAATCTTAGGTGCTCTTCAAATTACAAACTTCTTAGAATAGTTAACATAAAAGTCGAGGTGGAAAGAACTCAGGTTGGCTGCAAAAGCATTGCTGACACCTGAAAAAGAAGCAGCTACACTGTTAATTAACAGCTCCATTTCACCTTTTATTTCCTGGCCAGGCAACTTTTGCCATACTTGGGAAAAGTCCAAAAAGCAAGCTATGCAAATCTACTTGTTTTACTTCAGTGTCACAGCTGGGCATTCGGCCTTTTTCCCGTTTAAAAAACCAATAGCAGCTGGACAGCTCACAATGGGTACTTATATTTGCCAATGAAGGCAAACCATCCCACCAACTTGTTTAGAATTCCTGAGGCAATCGCCAAGTTGGTGGGCGGTGGGAGACGTAGTACACTGTGATTTTCAAATGGACTTTTGATGAAATTCCACATGGAAGGCTGTTTAATCAAGAAGAATCCTTAGCTATGAATTCTTAGGGATTAGCTTAAGTGAATGGCTTGTATGGGTGGGTGGTTATTATTGGAAAAAACTTTGGATGGAATCTGGGCACTAGGGGAGTCCTGCATACATCCATGTTAGGTCCACTGCTCTTCAGAGTGATTGGCAGGGAGGCAACAGAAGAACAATTCTCTAGTTTGCTGATAAATGTGGGAGTTAGGACTTGAGTTGCACTAATAAACTTCAAGGCTGATCTGAACAAACCTGGTGAGATGGAGATGGAGGGGTGATCTGCCCCTTTGTAACATATATTCTTCAATGTGAATAAATTCAGCCTCATTTATTTTGAGCATATTAAAACCCATCAGGGCTGACGCTGTGGGTTCGTAGTAAAAATACTCAAGTTCCTTGAGAGATGTTGCTTAAAGGGAAGAGGGTGTACAGCTGGCATAGAGTAACACAAAATTACAAATATGATATTCACCTTATAAAAGGCTTTTGTCTAAGTATTCTAAAATACAGTGCCCAGTTTTGTTTGTCTCTCATCGTGCGGGATAGTCAGCCTTGGGCAAGTTCCAGAGCAGAGTCACCGTATCAGTCTTTAGGCTTTATAGTTGCTCCTGAACTTGGGGTTTCTTCGTTGTTGAAATGAAGACTTTGAGGAGAAATGGTTTTGTTTTTAAAGTAATGAGGGGAACACTTTTTATTCAAGTGGAAAGATTACTTGAACTGGGTAGGAAGGACAAGAGAACATCCTGTAAAACACTGAAGCATAAAATTTGAACCAACAGTGGGAAGTACTCCTCATTATGTGCGTATATATAGATATGCCACAAGCTTTCAAAACAAAGCTGGATGGACCACAAGTGGAAGTCTTTGAGTTTTAGGTACTTGATGCTAGCTATCATCAGTGATATCAGTCCGTTTTTGTTACCTTTCCCAGAGCATTGTGACACTGGGGAAAGATGATAGAGACTTAATCTCTGGTCTCTGCTGCATATCCAACTTCTTTCGTCCCATCACTAGCAATTTTGCCTCAAGTTATCTATTTCCAAAGTCCTAGAATTCCTTTCCAAAATCTCTTCACGTAAGAACATTGGAAATAGAAGCAAGAGCAGACCATTCAGCTGCTCAAGCCTGCTTTGCCATTCAACTGGATCTTTTCTTCATCTTCTACCCCAGCATGATGTTCCCGCACTATCTCCATGAGCCCTGATATGTTTAATTTCTGAAAATCAACAAATCTCTGTCTGGAATACACTCAATCACTGAACATCTACATCCTTGGGGCAGATAACTCAGGGAGTGGTGACTCTGGTATTAAGAAATTCCTGAGTTCTAAATGACTTACACCTCATTCTGATACCATGCCTCCTGCTTCTAGTCAGCCCTGTCCAGGGGAAGCATCCCTTCTACATCTGCTCTCCTGACCTCTGGAAGATATCTGCATGTGTAAAATGAGATCACCTCTCCTAAACGCTAGAAAATATCGACCCTGTTTCTCAATCTCTCGTTATACAGCAATCCTGCCATTCTAAAGCTCAGTCTAGTAAACCTTTGATGCCTATCATCTATGGCAAGTATATCTGTTATTAGGTTAGGAATAAATCACACACAATATTTCAGGTGCAGTCTCACGAAGACTCTATACAATTGCAGCAAAGCATATATATTCCTGTCCACAAATCCTCTTGCAATAAAGACCAAGATACCATTTACCTTCTGAACTGCTTGCTACACCTGCACAGGCGCTTTCGGTGACTTACAAACATGGACAATCAAGACTCTTCGGACTTCTCAATCTCTCACCATTTAAAAAATATTCCACACTTTTGTCTTCCCAACCAAAGAGGATAACTTCACATTTTTCAAGATTACATTCCATCTGCCATGTTCATACCCATTAAATTAGCTTGCTGAAGTCCCCTTGAACACTCTTTGCATCCTCATAACTCACTTGCCGACTTAGTTTCACTGTTATCGACAAAATTGGAAATATCACATATGGTTCCCGCCTCCAGACATTTTCTCATCAACCTGGTCAGAGTTATTAGACGCAAAAACAGAAGTTGCCAGAGAAATTCAGCATGTTTCCAAACAGCAAGTGAAATCCTGAAATATTATCTACAAGAGTACTGTCCCAGGGTTCACAACATCTAGTCTATTTTGTACCATCACTGGGTTCACAATAACTAATCAATTTTGTACCATTACAAGATTCACTATATCTAATTTATTTTGTACCATTGCAGGGTTTGCCATATCCAGTCAGCAAATTAATATTTTAAAAGCACGATGTCTAATTATTGGACAAATCAGGCATAACAGTAACTTACAACTGACAAAGAAACTTAAGCCAAGGCTAGTAAATAGATGCAACTTGATATGAAATCTTACTAAGTGTTGTTTCAAGGTGAGACATGAGGAAGTGAAGCATATTTTATATGGCTTCCTAGGAATTACTGGAATTAATGAAGTTGCACTACAGGTCATTCAATCTGAAAATGATTCTGCTTGTAAACAGAAATGACTGACAAGGTACAGCCAAGGAAATGTTGCCAAAGTGATACAAAAAGTATTGCTGAAACAGAAAACAAATATAACTTCACTTAGGTAACCTGAGATTAGGAACACAACACCCATTACCATTACTCAACTAAACAATAGTGAAATTATGATCAATATCTTAAGTTTCCAGTGAACACTCACACTTAACTGTTGCGGGAACAGATGGGAGAA
This sequence comes from Ginglymostoma cirratum, assembly GCA_024137785.1. Classification (NCBI taxonomy): domain Eukaryota; kingdom Metazoa; phylum Chordata; class Chondrichthyes; order Orectolobiformes; family Ginglymostomatidae; genus Ginglymostoma; species Ginglymostoma cirratum. The sequence continues at coordinate 22,899,316 of JAHRHZ010000031.1, forward strand.
GGATAAGACAACAAATCCTTACTGTACGCAATGCATGTTTAAGAGAAACAACACACTTTTTTTTAAACAGTGCTTTTCACGTCGCAAGAACAAGGCAAAACATTTAGAATCATTGGAATTTTCAGAAAGTTTTTGAAGTTTTCATAGAAACGTTCAGCCCATCCTGTCAGGTGAATGACTCGTGCCTGTACAAATGCAAGAGGCAGATACCCTTACTGCAATTTTAAATAAATCTTGGCTATGCCCTTGAAGTGCTATAACCTACAGGCATACAGTTCTAAAGTAGGGATTAAGCTGGATAGCTTTATGCAGCTGGCACAGAGCCATCCAGTCTAATCTCACTGTCCAACTCTGGGCCCATAATCCTGTATGTTACAGCACTTCAACAGCACATACAAGTTTTTACTTAAATGCACGGTCTCTGTCACTTCTATCTTTTCAAGCATGAGTTAGAGATCCCACTACCCTCTAGGTGAAAAAGAAAATTCTCAAATCCTCTCTAATCATTCCACCAAACATTTTAAAATCAATAAACTCTGGTGCTGACCACTCCACTGAAGGATACAATATTTTCCGCCCTAAAAGAACCCAGACCTTTATATAGACTTCAATTAAAAATCCAATCTTGCCTCTTGGCAAAATATTTCCATTCCTGAAAACATCCTTGCAAATCTTCAGTGTACCCCCATTCACATGCTCACTTCTTTCCTAAAATGCGTTGACCAAAACTACATACGGAGTTGTTAATAGATAACAAGGTGTGGAGCTGGATGAACACAGCAGGCCAGGCAGCATCAGAGGAGCAGGAAAGCTGACGTTT
>JAHRHZ010000031.1:22900535-22915012 GCA_024137785.1 Ginglymostoma cirratum
CAGCATCAGGGGAGCAGGAAAGCTGATGTTTTGGGTCTGGACCCTTCCAAAACGTCAGCTTTCCTGCTCCTCTGATGCTGCCTGGCCTGCTGTGTTCACCCAGCTCTACACCTTGTTATCTCAGACTCCAGCATCGGCAGTTCCTACTGTCTCTACAGAGTTGTTAAATTGTGATCTAACTAGAGTTCCACACTATACTATTCTAGCAGAACCTTCCTGCTCTTATAGTCTATGCCTTGGCTATTCAAGCCTCCAAGATACCTTCTTACTCTTTTATCTAGGTGTTCCACTGCCTTCCAGGATCTGTGACATGTTTCTTTTCTGCTCTATACTAATCAGTACTTACCATTTATTCCCTTGCTTTGCTTGTCCTTTCCAAATGCACTACCTCACTCTGGACTGAATTCCGTTTGTCACTTTACTAGTCACCTAACCATTCCATTAACATCTCTCTATAGTATACAGCTTTCTTCCTCATTACCAACCAATTTTTGCATCAAGTGCAAACTTCTTAATCATGCCTGCGATATTTAAATCTAAAATCATTGATTTGTACTACAAATAGCCGATAACCTATTCTTGAAGCACAGTGACTTTGTAAAATGAGTAAATTTGAAAATCTGTGCTTGAGTTTTTAAAGAGTAGACTTTAAATCAAGTGTCACATAGTGGATAGGATGATTTATCAGCTGAGGTTGTGCGTATATGAAAGCAATGTTGACCTAATGACCTAAATATGACGATTCAGGAAGAGGTGGAGGAGGAAACAACATTATTTTCCTTTTCACAGTATCTAATGTGATGTTAAAATGTACACTGTATGGACGGAGCAGCCAGGAAGGAGCTCTCTGAAGGATATGGGCAGTCAAGTTACATTATCTTCTTACTGCCTTTTTTTGATTTCTCCTTATAAGAGGCCCTTACAGGCAATTTTGACCAAAAAAAGGAGAATAAAAATAAAAAGCATAGAGCACATTGTTAGGTTCAGACACTTGGCTGTTGGCAAGAATTCAAAACAATAATGATTTTTTTTGCATCAGGAACTTGGAAGTGTGCCAAAGACACCAAATGTTAAAGTGTTCCCTTCACTTAGGTCAACTTCAGAATTGATATCCTGTTGGAAACCTGAAAGGTATTCTTTGGAGTCGCCATGAATGATTGTCCTGCTGAGAGTGGCTGAAATACTGACCAAGCTTCATGTGCTGAAATGCCCGAGTGGCCACTTGAAATATTCATTCCTCAGCGAAATGTTTCAACTGAGGTGCAGTTGGCAAGACAGGTACTTATCTTGTAAAGCTGAGAACTCATGTTTCTAATTATACCAACACAGTTCAAATGATTACAGGCTGGTACAGAAGATTAGTAACAGTTATTCTACTCTGAGACAATGGGAGCAGAGTAATTTAAATGGGGCTTACCCTCGGTCGCTTGGATCATCCTGGCACAGGATTCTACAAAGGTATAGCACTGATGTTAAAAGAGTCTTAGCTTTCTATGAAGACCAAAAATGGCACAAATTTCAGAATTTTATCCCTTAATTCCAATTACTTCCTGTGAGAAGCATGCAGAAATAGACAAATATTTGTTCTCAAGTCAGGCTTCGTAAAATTTCTGATGGCAGTAAACTGGGAGGGGTAATGGAATAGGAAAAATAAGTTCAGAAACTAGAGAATTAGATGGAATAGAAAAGCAGAGAAAAGACTGAGCGTGGACAATGAGTGAACTGGGCTGAAATAGTAATGTTACTAGACAAGTGATCCAGAAGCCCAAACTAACATTCTAGAAACAAATTCAAATCCCACGTGGCAGAAGGTCAAGTTTAAATTATATTAATCAACAAATGTCAAGTTGAATCCTAATGCCATTAATAATTATTGCAAAACTCCACAGGGTTTCCTTATACCCTTCAGGAGAGGAATTAGATGAGCTTACCGCTCCAGCCTATATGTGACTTCAGACCCACAGCCATGAGATTGATTCTTAACTACTTCTAAAATGGTACAGCAAGCCAGTATAAAAGAAACACTACAGACAAATTGGAAAAGAACAAAAATAGACAGACCTCTGGCATTGGCTTAAAGAGGAGAACAGCAAAAGGTACACACTGCACACTCAACTTTGCAAACTTTTCCTCACTAACACAGAGTCATAGTGATGTACAGCACAGAAACAGACCCCTCGATCCAACATGTCCATGCCAATCAGATATTCTAAATTAATCTAGTCCCATTTGCCAGCATTTGCCCCACAACCCTCTAAACCCTCCTTATTCACATACCCACCCAGATGCTTTATAAATGCTGTAATTGTACCAGCCTCCACCACTTCCTCTGGCAGTTCATTCCATACACGTACCACCCTCTGCGTAAAAACGCAAAATTAAAAAGCTGGTCCACATACTAGTCAGACAACAGACCAACCCTGTCATACATACCAAATCTTACCTTGAAGACGCTGCTGCAGAAACCACCAACATCATCCCTGGGGGTGTTTGTGGATGTTGTGCCAATCAAGCGGGCTGCTTTGCCCTGGATAGTGTAAAGCTTCTCAAGTGTTACTGGAGCTGCACCCATCCAGGCAAGTGGGGAATATTCCATCACACTCCTGACTTGTGCCTTGTAGATGGTGGCCAGGTTTGGGAGTCGGGAGGTGGGTTACTCGCTGCAGTATTCCTGCCTCTGACCTGCTCATGTAGCCACTGCGTTTATGCAGTGAGTCCAGTTTAGTTTCTAGTAAACGTTAACTCCAAGGATGTTGATAGTGGGGGATTCAGTGATAGTAACAGTACTGAATATCAAGAGCTTGTGGCTAGATCGTGCCTCATTGGAGTTGGTCATAGATTGGCATTTGTGTGATGTGAATGTCACTTGCCACTTGCCAACCCTAGCCTGAATATTATCCAGATCTTGTTGCATTTGAACATGGACTGCTTCAGTCTCTGAGAAGTTGTGAATGGTACTGAACATTGTGCAATTGTCAGCAAACATGTCATTCCGGCCTTATGATGGAGGGAAGGTCATTGATGAAGCAGGTGAAGATAGTTGGGCCTAGGTTACTCCCCTGAGGAACTCCTGCAGAGATGTCCGGGAACTGAGATGACAGAATGACAGACCTCCAACAACCACAACCATCTTCCTATGAGTCAGGTATAACTTCAACCAGTAGACAGTTTGCTGCATGACATCGATTGATTTCAGTTTTGCTAGGTCTCCTTGATGCCACACTCTGTTGAATGCATCCTTTATGTCACAGACTGTCACTGTCACCTTACCTCTGGAATTCAGCTCTTTTGTCCAAGTTCGAACCAAGGCTGTTGGAGGTGAGTGGCCCTGGCGGAACCCAAATTGGGTATCACTGAGCAGGTGCAATGTTGATAACACCTTCCATCGCTGTTGATTGAGCATCAGCCAAGGGAAGAGATTCTCGTACGTGGTGATCAGCAGGTGGCTTCCTTGCCCATATTTAATCTGATGCCATGAGACTTCACAAGGTCTGGAGTCAATGTTGAGTCCCTCCCGACTGTATACATAATGTTGCCACCTCTGCTGCGTTTGTCCTGCCGGTGGGACAGGACATATCCTGGGATGGTGACAGTGGAGTCTCAGACATGGTCATACTTACGGAATCATATCCGACAAACATTTCTGATGAAGGGTTTAGGCCCAAAAAGTCAAGTTTTCCTGCTCCTATGATGCTGCTTGACCTGCTGTGTTCATCCAGCCCCATGCTTGTTATCTCCGACAAAAAACGTCAGGCTTGACAAGACTGTGAGATTACTTTCCCAATTTTGGCACCAGCCCCCCAGATGTTAGTAAGGATGACTCAGCAACGGCTGTTTCTGCCGTTGACTTTGTTGGTGCAGCTTGATCCCAGGTGGTCCATCTGCTTTCATTGCTTTGTTGAGATTTCGTAGTGATTGATAAAACTATTTGACTCATTAGGCCATTTCAGAGGGCAGTTGCAAGTCAACCATATTGCTGTGGGTCTGGAGTCACATGTAGACCAGACCAGGTGAGGATGGCAGATTTCCTCGCTTGACAGACATTAATGAGCCAGATGGGTTTTTCTGACAGTTGACAATTGTTTCATGGTTGTCAGTAGATTCTTATTCCAGTGGCGGGATTTGAACTTTGTTTTCCAGAACATCAGTTGGATTTCTGGATTAAAAGTGTAGTGATAATATCACTAGGCCATTGCGTCCCCTGAAGAGCTGAAGTAGTACACAACATAATTCAGCGGATCCACAACCACTGGATCAGATCAGAGCCCTGTAGTCCTGTTACATTTCAATTGTGAATGGTGGTGTACAATTAAACAATTAACAGGAAAAGGCAGCTTCAAAAAGATCCTCTTCATCAGTTGTCCACAACCATTCATGACTTGATCTGGCAGTACTGCAAAGTTTAAACCTGACCAACTGGTTGTCAGATCACTTAGCTCTGTCTGCCACATGCTGTTTCTGTTGTTCCACATACAGATACTGCAGCTTCATTATCTTATTCTTAGGCATGCCTGGTGCTGCCCTTGGCATACCCGAATGCACTCCCCACTAAACTAACAAATCAGTGTCGTGTTACGTCACTGGAGAGTGCAGTGGAGCTGAAGTCATATGTGGTCAGACCAAATAAGAATGAGAGATAAAAGGTACTGCAGATGCTGGAGAATCCGAGATAACAAGCATGGGGCTGGATGAACACAGCAGGTCAAGCAGCATCATAGGAGCAGGAAAACTTGACGTTTCGGGCCTAAACCCTTCATCAGAAATGGGGGAGGGGAAGAGGGTTCTGAAATAAATAGGGAGAGAGGGGGAGGCGGATAGAGGATGGATAGAGGAGAGGATAGGTGGAGAGGAGGCAGACAAGTCGAAGAGGCGGGGATGGAGCCAGTAAAGGTGAGTGTAGGTAGGGTTTAATTCAGGATGGCATTACCAGTGGGTTTTTAAGATTATTCAACAGCTTTAACAACATAAGAAGTAGGAGCAGGAGTAGGCCATCTGACCCCTCGTTCCTGCTCCGCCATTCAATAAGATCATGGCTGATCTTTTCATGGACTCAGCTCCACTTACCCGCCCGCTCACCATAACCCTTAATTCCTTTACTGTTCAAAAATCTGTGTATCTTTGCCTTAAAAGCATTCAACGAGGTAGCCTCAACTGCCTCACAGGGCAGGGAATTCTGCAGATTCACAATCCATTGGGTGAAGAAGTTCCTCCTCAACTCAGTCCTAAACCTGTTCCCTGCTTATTTTGAGGCTATGCCCCTAGTTCTGCTTCTATCTTATTTAGTCCCTTAATAATTTTATAGGTTTCCGTAAGGTCCCCCTCATTCTTCTAAATTCCAAAGAGTATAGTCCCAATTTACACAATTTCTATTCATAAGCCAACCCTCTCAACTCTGGAATCAACCTAGTGAACGTCCTCTGAAACCCCTCCAGTGCCGGTAAACCCTTTCTCAAGTAAGGAGACCAAAACTGTGCACAGTACTCCAGGTGTGACCTTAGCAGCACCCTAAACAGCTGGAGCATAACCTTCCAGTTTTTAAAACCCTTTGTTTTTATTACTCTTAATAAAATCAACTGTCCACTTCCAAACTGTTTTAAATTGATTTTAAATTCACTTACAATCAGAGGAGGATTTGAACTTAAGTTCTCAGAATTGTTTGTCCAGCAACAAAAACACAGAAAAATAATAATGTATCAATATTACAGCATTAAACTGGGAGCATGGTAGAGGATATTAATGAGAACACCACAATGAAGCCTCTTGTGTTTCTGACCTACACAAGCCAAATTCATGGCTTCAGCTAACTAAGTAAACTGCATAAACATGTCAGCCAACCCTATTAGATTGGTATTAAATCTTTTATCACTTCATTCAGAGTATAAACAATCCTTTCCATTGTGCAATAGCAATATAAAGAAAATTAAATGAACAAACAGAGGGATGCTGGTAGGGTGGGGGTGGGTTGTGTGAAGGTTTCATGTTGGTGCCACCTTATCTTCATGAGACATCACGACAATTTGGCTTTGTTTCAGCATAGCTCCATAATAATAAATGTGATGATGCAGTGTCTTGGGGCTCTTTTCAGCTTGAATGAGACCAACAACAAAACAGTGTGTTTTGTTTTCCCTCTAAATAATACCCTTCTGGTGATGTCATCCAGTGGTTAACAAGGGTTATGATGACCGGTGGTGGAATTGCTTCCCATTGGAAAGTGGGCATAAGACCACAAGACACAGGACAGAATTAGGCCATTAGGCCCATGAGGTCTGCTCCACCATTCAAGCATGGCTGATATGTTTCTCAACCCCATTCTTCTGCCTTCTCCCTGGAACCTTTGATCCCCCGACTGTGACTGTGTGGAGCTTGTGACTGTGTGGAACATTCTCCTCTGGTCTGCATGGGTTTCTGCCAGGTGCTCCAGTTTCCTCCCACAGTGCCACAGTTAGGTGGATTGGCCTTGGGGAAATTGTCAGTAGTGATCAGGGATGTGCAGGTTAGATACATTAGCTGTGGTAAATGCAGGGTTACAGTGACAGGGTAGAGGCCTAGGTCTGGGTGGGATGCTCTTTGGAGGGTGAGTGAGACTTAATGGGTTAAGTGGCCTCTTTCCACAATTTTGGGATTATATGGTTCTATGAAAAACCGAAAGAACTGCAGATGCTGTAAATCAGGAACAAAACCAAAGTTGCTGGAAAAGCTCAGCAAGTCTGGCAGCTTCTGTGAAGGGAAAAATAGAGTTAACGTTTCAGGTCTGGTTCTGAGGAAGGGTCACCGGACCTGAAACGTTAACTCTGTTTTTCCCTTCACAGATGCTGCCAGAACTGCTGAGCTTTTCCAGCATGTATATGATTCTATGACTTGGCCTCTACAGCCTTCTGTGTCAATGAGTTCCCCAGAGTAAACACACTCTGGCTTAAGAAATTGCTCCTCATCTCAGTTCTAAAGGGACGTCCCTTCACTGTGAGGCTGTGCCCTCAGATCCTAGTCTCTCCAGCATGTGAAAACACCTTCTCCACATCCACTGTATCTAGACCTCTCAGTATTTGGTAAGTTTCAATCAGATCCCCCTCATCCTTTTAAATTCCGTCAGGCACAGACCTAGAGTCCTCAACCGGTCCTCATATGATAAGCCCTTCATTCGTGGGATCATTCTTGTAAATCTCCTATAGACCCTCTCCAATGCCAGTGCATCTATCCTTAGATATGGGACTCAACACCGTTCACCATATTCCAAACACAATCTGACCAGAGCCCGACACATTACTCAGCATACGTCCCTGCTCTTGTATTCTTGCCCTCTTAGAATGAATGCTAACATTGCATTTGCAAAATGTAAAATTCAAGGACCCAGAAATTCTTCAAAACTGCACTTACATGAAACACTGATCCTGAATTTCCATACAGTCGTGTCATAATGATACTGGGAAATTATGCTGCTCAGTAACCTAACATAACCTTCCATTTTTATTAACCTATGCAGTTTTAAAACCTGAATTTGAGCGCACAGTAGCTGGTGCAAAGATTGTAATTGATGGGCTGAGCAGGATTGTGAGATTAACTATAAATGGAGGGATGCAGCAGAACAAGTCTTAGAGCTAGGTGAGCAAAGATCGACTAGATAATTAGTGCTTAAACACTTGGGGTTCTGCTGAATACAAAAAGGTGCCAAATCTCTAAGAACTTGAATTTGCCATAATGATACCACTAGGACACAATGACCAGAATTTAGTCAGATTTGTATAAAAACTGTTTCATCTTAAAACTGGAAAGGAGAGAGAACAGTCATTGATAAACAGAGCCCATTGAAACTAATTTAAACAAATTAGAAAAGTAAGCCATAGCCGAGGCATAATGAAAATGAATACAGTTCAAAACACGGGGGAATGTTCCTAATTTTTTTTTGTTTAAACAAAGTTGCACAATTTTAATTTACAACTTGCATAGAGATTCAAAAGTTCTGATCAACACCACACACAAACACATTTAAGGGCAAGTGAAGAGGGCATTCAGCAGAGACCATTTTATTATCATTTTTCAGCTCTGCCTTAAGGCTTTTCCCAGCCTGGTTGATGCACCACTCATATAAAAGTGAAAAATAAATATTTTTATTCAGGTCTTCGTTTTCACTGACAAAATATTGGGTCAATCCATATCCAACAACCTGCTCTTAAAACTCTGTTCATATTTTGATTGTTGTGACAATTTCAACATAGCAGCTGAGACAATACAAAACATTCTAAAACAAAACAAAGATAATATTAAAAAAAATCTCAATATATCCCATCTCCCACTGTTAATATATCCTTTAAAAATTTACAGCATCCATCTGCATCTTCGCCAAATTTTAACAGCTCTTATTTAGGTCATATCCTCTCGGTGCACCAAAGTTTGTTAAAATCCATCTCAAGATATAATGTTTATAAACAAACAAAGACAAAAATGTTCCTTCTGCCACTGAAACAACACATAGGTAAAAACAAATACAGCAGCTTTTTATTAACCAGCATCTACGGAGTGTGCCAGTTGACCAAATATTCCAGATAATCAAGAGGCCCACATAATCAAAGTAAAAACACCCAACATGTAATAGAAATGTAATGCAAGGGGCATACGCATCACTGTTCTACTTTATTTACAGCATAAAATCACTTAAGCAATAATGCAACTCTGCCTTAAATAAAACTTATCAGCAGAGAGCTTTCTCACTCACATTCTCAATTGTCTACTAGGACATCGTGATAGATCATGGTATTCGAAGTGAAATTGACTCAAAATTGAATCAACTGTTGATATTTCAAGTGGCCATTCAATCAAACAAGAATATTTACACTGAGGTAAAGCAATGAAAAAACTATATTAATTGGACAGAATAATAGAGTAAACATTGCGATATTTTAGATATATAATGCTTGCCAGTTTATCAAGAATACCGGTTCAAACAAAGTTTGCTGTACTTAAAGATAGATACAAATACATTTATACATTTGGAGAAGGCAAATTCACAGAGTGAAGTGGATATTTTCTGAAGAAGGATCCAGACCCGAAATGCCACCTTTCCTGCTCCTCTGATGCTGCTTGGCCTGCTGTGTTCATCCAGCTCTACACCTTGTTACCACAGAGTGAAGGGCCTTCTTTGATCTTTTAAGTTTTTCAAAGTAAGCCCATTGTTGTACTGACAAAGGGTCATTGGACTTGAAACATTAAGTCTGTTTTTCTTTCCATAGATGCTACCAGACCTAAGTTTCTCGAGCACTTCCTCTTTTGTTTCAGATCTCCAGCATCTGCAGCTTTGTCTTATTCCATTGTATTCAATATTTGACTTGTGCAATTCTATAGTAGTACCAAAATGTACCCTGAAATTCTTCCTCTGTGCGACTGAGATTATAGCGTTAGAATAAAAACAAATGTTTCTTCTTTCATTCATGGGATCAGGACTTCGCTAGCTAGGCCAGCATTTATTGCCTACCCCTAATTGCCCAGAGGGCTGTTAAAACTCAACCACATTGCAGTGGGTCTGGAGTCACCTGTAGACCAGGCCAGGTAAGGATGGCAGATTTCCTTCCCTGAAGGGCATAAGTGATCCAGCTGGGTTTTTCTGACAATCGACAATGGATTCATGGTCATCATTAGCCTCTTAATTTCAGATTTTTTTTTTGTTGAATTCAAATTCCACTGTCTACCACAGTGGAATTTGAAACCGGGTCCCCAGAAAATTATCTGGGTCACTGGATTAATGATCCAGCGACAATACCATTAGGCCATTGCCTCCCCAGTGGTGAACATGGATGCCAGAAAAACTAAAGATCTGTTACAAATTTGCCCGAATATCTCTGTGTTACAGCTTTCTGCAGTCTTTCTCCATTTAAATAATATGCATCTCCTCTGGTCTTCCTTCCAAAGTGCATTACCTCACATTTTCTTGGGTTGTTTACTGTCTGCCAAGATTTTGCCCACTCCCTTAACCTGTTGCTATCCCTCTGTAGACTCAGTATCGCCCTCACTACTTGCCTTCCCACCTCATTTTGTGTTATTCGCAATCTTGACAATGGTACATTCATTTCTCTTATCCAAGTCATTAATACATATACTGCAAATGACAGTGACCCCACCACACCACTAACTACAAGGTCGCCATCCTGAAAATGTCCCCTTAATCCCTACTCTGTCTTCTGTTAGTCAGTCTATTCTCTATCCATGCTAATATACTATCCCCAATACTATTGGCCCTTATCTTATTAAGTAGTTTTGTGTGTGACTCTTTATCAAATGCCATTTGGAAGTCCAAATATATTACATCCTTCAGTTCTCCTTTATCTAGCCTGCTTGTGACATCATCAAAGAACTATAATAAATTTGTCCCCTTCATGAAGTCACACTGACTTTGCTTGATCTTATTATGCATTACTAAGGGCTTTGCTATTACATATTTTGTAATAATATCTTGCGTTTACCAAATGTTAGATATTAATTTAACTAGCTTATTGTATCTGTTTTTTTCTCCCTCCCTTTTGAATAAGCAGGTTATATTAGCAGTTTTCCAATCTTCTGGAATTTTTCCCAAATCTAAGGATCCCTGGAAGATTATTACCAGTGCGTCCACTTTCTCTGTAGCTACTTTCATGTCCTAGGGGGCATTTCATCAGGTCCAGGAAACTTATCAGCCTTTGGCCCCATTTGTTTGCCTAGTACTTTTGCTCTACTTCTCTGTTCATTTCCTCCTGACCTCCCCTAGCCCCCTTATACAGGGGAAGCCAGTTAAACTGAACACTACTAAACACTAAAAGAGCCAGGCTTGAACTCTCAATTAAAATAAAGCATTTAGTTAAGACAGACTTTTAAAATCATAATTTAGGACTCTAACCTTTTGCATCAACATCGATATATCAATGCCTTGTGATTAGCATTAAATGCCTTCACAATACAAGATGGATGTTTACTACCTTAATAGTTCTGTTTTTGTAAAGAATAAATATCAGATTCTTGGCAGTCATCACTTGAAGCCATTTGCCACATCCTAATGACCTGTTTGACTTGTTTTTTTTAATTCTTAACTTGCTATATTTTCAAAACAATATTCCCTGGTATTGAGAAGGGAACTGAATAATGTACCTAGATCAATTTCATTAGCCTTCTCATAATTATGCACATCATTTTGGATTACATTGATTTTATGTGGCACCAAAGAAGCTGCCACAACCTCCTGTCATTTTCCCACTGAGATCTCTGACACATCGAATCACCTCCTGGTGCTTCTGTGCCTCTTATGTAAGGCATTGAGTAAAACAGATCATCACATTGAGTCCTCGTGTGCAATGTCAGGGATTGAACAGCTTTCCTCTGTAGACCTGGGCTGAGAGATACCACAAAGTCCAACAGTGGGCCTCCCGGAATGGAATAGGCTCAGCTGTGATGCTCCCCATGGTCCAATAGTCTAGTTATACCCGTGCTTTGAATGTAATTGCGTAATATAGTAAGTCCCAAGGTGCTTCACTGGAGCATTATAAACCAAAATATGACACCATCAGAGGTTTTGTATCCTTAAAAATACACAATACTCCACAGCATATCAAACTAACCATATCTAACCACGCTTGCAATTTTAAGTGTTTTTCATGTTCTGCTGGTATGTCAAACCCTTTATACTCTTTGCAGTATTTTGAAAATGTAGTCACTTGTTGTAACACAGTTATCAATGTATGTGCAGCAAGGTCCCACAGACCTGGAAGATGATTATTAATTGGGCAGAATAAGTGGTGAGGCATGAAGAAGTCACTTGAAGTTCCCGCAGAGCCCATAGCCTTTCCAGTATCCAGTGCCTCCAGCCATTTCTTGATATCACATGGAGTGAATCGAATTGGTTGAAGAATGGTATCAGTGATACTGGAGACCACGGGAGGAGTCCAAGATGGATCATCCACTAGGCACTTTTGGCTGAAGATTGCTGCGAATGCTTCAGCCTGTTGCACTGATGTGTTGGGCTCCTCCATCAAGAACTGAACTAGGAAGGAATTCACTTGGTAGTCATCCTGAAAACATCCCCTTTATCCCAACTTTGTCTTCAATTAGTTAGGCGATTTTCTATCCATGCTAATATACAGCCAGGTATAAAACATATATTCACTGAATTCAGGCAAGTTAACATTATTAGTGGGAAAAATGATGGTGCAAAACGTCACACCATCCGAGTGGAGAGCAGACACTTTTTTTTTACATTTGTATGCAAAATCTGAACTGACTTGCATGGTTTATCATTATTTTTATTGCCTCCTTTCAAATACAAATTTGAGTATGCTGTCTGCAAGTCATTAAAATTAAGTTAAAAGCATCAAGTGCTCCTACAATGGCTGACTGCTGATAATGAAACCATATCAAAACTTTCATCAAGATTCAAACAGATGAAGGATTTTGGGAAAAAAATCAGAGGTGATATAACTAGATAACATTTAAAAAACAGTCCTGATAGAAGAACGAGAAGTCAATTTGTCTCATTCCGCGCTGCACAGCTACAATTCCTTTTTGCTTCTGTCTAAAAGTACAATCTCTGCAGAAACTCCAAGCTTTTTTGATAAATTACTGTATTATGCTGAATGAGATGCTTAGACTCCACTCACTACATCCCTCAAGATTGTTTCAAAGACTTTCCCCAGCAGAAATTAAACTCACCCATTTACTGCTTCCAGATATGTCTCAATCTTTTATAGATAATTGGGTCATGTTAATCACTTTCTGATCTTCAAGAATCCCTCTGGTCAATGATAGCACCCTCTACACTATAAATAGGGTATCTGATTTAACTGCAATCACCTTAGTAGCATCTTTCAAAAGACTCTAAATTTATGCCCAGCAAGATTCACATTGTTAAGCTGTAACAACATGAAGATAGTTGAGGTTATATCTTAAGGATCCACAGTAAATGTTACTGATGTCATCAAGTTAAGTCATCTGCAACATCTCAAACTGCTGATTGTTCTAACATTTAAGTTCAGCTGCGGTGACAAACCTGGCAATGTACCTTTACATCCAGGAATCAGGGAGAATAAGTGTGTTCGGGCAATATGATACAGAAAATGTAACGCATTTCATGACTAGTGCTGGCACTTCTATTTTCAAATTACATTAATAACCTTGGTTTAGATGTTTCATATAAAGTAGTCAAATTTACAGGCATACAAGGATAGCCAATTGAGCCTGAGAAGGGAGGTCAAGAATCACATTACAGCTTTTACCATGTACCATGAGGGGAACAGGCGACTGAATAAAAATTTATACAGCTAAATACTGCAACGTGTAAGAAACGGACAGCTGGAACATTCAACAATTGTTGTTAAAACCATCGAGAAAAATCCTGAAAGTAATCTTGTAATTGTTGAGATTCAGAACCTGCAATAATTGCAGATCAACAATCTGTATGTAGGCAGAAAGAATACTGATCTACTTAACAAAGGTAAGCACTGCAGGCAGTTCAGAGATGAGCCACAAGACTTTCTGCACTGCTTAGCATCACAAAAATGAGTGAAAAGAATCAGTTTCAACAGGAGATGACAAAGTGGTACAGGAGACAGTAAACAGCATGGACAAGTTACATCCAAATTACCACCAAAATAAATTACAGAAGTACCATGTGAGTTCAAACTGGTAAAGGGTATAATTTGGAATAAAATCTGGAAACTCTTTCTTATACAGTGACCTTCACATAGAAGGTGGTAGGATACTGCAGCAAAAGCAATTGCACCCTGGCGATGGAGAATTGCTGTTTTCTGTCAATGGTTAAGCCGAGACTTGTCAAATGACCTTCCCAAATTACTGTCTCATATTCGGATAATATGTTGCTTCTCCAGACACCATCTCTTACACAGCAATGAATGCACTATTCAAAACTTCATCATATAATTTGCAGAATAATAAAGTATTGCATTTAACAACAAGCTGGATGTATAACTGAACTACAACATTTAAGAGAAAGCCAGCCACATGCAAAGCAAATCTTCCAAGCAACAAAGATAAAAGGTACTGCAGATGCTGGAGAATCCAAGATAACAAGCATGGGGCTGGATGAACACAGCAGGTCAAGCAGCATCATAGGAGCAGGAAAACTTGACGTTTCGGGCCTAAACCCTTCATCAGAAATGGGGGAGGGGAAGAGGGTTCTGAAATAAATAGGGAGAGAGGGGGAGGCGGATAGAGGATGGATAGAGGAGAGGAGGCAGACAAGTCGAAGAGGCGGGGATGGAGCCAGTAAAGGTGAGCGTAGGTAGGGGGGTAGGGAGGAGATAGGTCAGTCCAGGGAGGACGGACAGGTCAAGGGGGCGGGATGATGTTAGTAGATAGGAGATGGGGGTGTGGCTTGAGGTGAGAGGAAAAACAGGTTAGGGAGGTGGAGATGAGCTGGGCTGGTTTTGGGATGCGGTTGGGGGAGGGGAGATTTTGAAGCTTGTGAAATCCACATTGATGCCATTGGGCTGCAGGGTTCCCAGGCT
>JAHRHZ010000031.1:22927675-22944496 GCA_024137785.1 Ginglymostoma cirratum
TCCCGCACTCCAGGACCCACCCAGAATACTCCCGCACTCCAGGACCCCCCCAGAATACTCCCGCACTCCAGGACCCACCCAGAATACTACCATTTTCCTGGTTAAACCCAGAACAGATCCACATTCCAGTATCTGCCCCAAATACACCTTGCTGTAAGATCCACCCAGAATACTCCTGCATTCCAGCGATAGTGTCCACCATCCTATAACAACAGACTTCTGGTCTCACCTCAAAACTTCCAACTACTGCTATCTCATTCTTAACCTCTCTACAATACCACTGAACCTCTCAAAAAAAAATTCTCTCTCACTGTTTCAACAATTCTGAAATCTGTACTATTTCTCCCATCATCTCCCTTTGATTCGTAGATTTTAATACATCTATAAATGATTGCAATAAACAAGTCCGTTGTCATAAAGCAGCACTATCAACAGACGTCACACCAGATAACATTGCGCACACTCATTCCCTGACTGCGTGACATGGAAAAGCAGCTAGATAATAGACTAGGAGTCTTGAATACAATGAGCACCATCATACACTTTCTTCAACACTGCTATACACCTTGTACTATTAATCTGAGCAACTGATCATTTATACCTTGAATTAAATTTATTCTCACAATAGCAAATTTCTTTTACATACCCTGACAGCTCACTGACGGTAGACATCTGACCACGTGCTGCTCTCCTAAAACAATTTGTATTTATATAGCACCTTTGATTTAATAAAGCATCCCGAAGCACCTCACAGCAACTTTTATAAAACAAACAATTAACATCCAAGCTTCACGAGGAGCTATTAGGACAGACAAGAAAAAGCCTAATCAAACAGGCAGGCTGCAAGAATTGTATGAAAGGTGGTGAAGAATTCAAGAACCAAACAGGTGTTCGGTAGGAACTTCAGAATTTGAAGCTTAGGCTATCAGATTCACGGAGTCATACAGCACGGAAACAGACCCTTCAGTCCAACAAGTCCATGCTGAACGTAATTCCAAACCGATCTAGTCCCACTTGCCTGCTCCTGGCCCATATCCCTCCAACCCTTTCCTATTCATGTACTTATCTAGGTGTCTTTTAAACATTGTAACTGTGCCCACATCTACCATCTGATTCTATTCTGAAACTGTTCTGAAGAAGAGTCACAGGACTCAAAACATTAACTTCATTTTCTCCCCACAAATGTTGCCAGACCTGCTGCGGTTCACCAGCAATTTCTGTTCATGGAAGTGGCGTCTAGGGAACAGTTTGTTTTGGTGGGGATAGAAGATAACATTTTCATTCTTCACAATATTTAGTCACAGGAAATTTCTGCTCATTCATTATTGAATACTGTACATGGCGTCTGCCTTTCTCAAAACAATGGAGGGGCTGAGAGAGATCATACTTGGTGTTTATTAGTGTATATGTGGAAAATTGATGTTATGCTCTCAGCAGAGTGTAGATGAAATATAGGACCTGGGGGAAATGCAGGTTCAGATGTTTGGGGTCATCAGAGGTACAGTAGTGGTACAGGAGCATGAAAGGATGATTTGTTTAGATTGACTCACTCTGCACCTACAATCCAGGCCATCAGGGGGAGCTCCACCTTCACTACACACAGCTCTGTTCAAGTCAGACAAGTCTATTCAGGGCAAGAGCTCACACAGCAAACTGACTGCTAAATTTTCAAGGATACGGCCAGGAAGTGAAATAAAAAGCCTTTAACTAACAATCAGACACAGAACAATGGTAGAAGAAACAAAAAAAAATCAGAATCAAGAAGGGTAATGGAGGCCCCAAAGACTGTAAAAACAGTAATGATAGGGATTCAGTAGTTTTTTTGGGGAAGCGTCAGTAGTGGGGCAAAGGCCAGAGAGGGGCAAGTGTGCGAAGGAATTTTATACAACTCCCTATTTCCACTCCAGTAGGAACTGCCAAAATAAATGGATTAAGTGTCAGTGGGGGACCATTTAGGGGCTAGTGATCATTGTTTCATTAAAGGTTAGGCTGGCTGCAGGAAAAGAGCAAATTACAGTAAAAATCATGAATGGGCAAAGTCAACTTCAGTGGTGTAAGAATGAATTTGACTCAGAGAAATTGTAATGAAAAAATGACAATAAAAGCTATATCTCTCTCATGAGATGCCTTTAAAGTGATAGCTTGGACACCATTATGGTATATTCTCACAAAACAGGGAAGGTAGGCTTAAAAATCCAAAGCTCCCTGCACATTAAAATAAAGAAAATCTAAGATGAAGATGGAGAAATGAGCTTATGATAAGCGTACATAAACTTCCAGAAGGCAACAGTACTCATCGAACAAATGGGACAGTAGCAACATATACACATACAAAATTGGCACTGACGGGAAGCAGAGGGCAGTGGTTATTTTTAGGAAACTCAAGGAAAGTTTAGAGTGATGATCCCCAGGACTTGTTGTTAGGATCCCTGCTTTTCCGAACATATATTAGTGACCTACACCTTGGCATACAGGGCAAAACTCAAAATTTGCAGGCAATGCAAAACTTGGAAAAATTGTCAATTGTGAGGAAAAAGTAGAGAACTTCAAAAGGACATATTTAGTGCGAAGAAAGTAATCTATTTTGGCAGAAAAACTAGATAGACAAAATGGAAAAAAAGGATACAATTCTACTCAGGACGTTGGAGCAGAGGGACCTGAGTGCATATATTCATAATCATTGAAAGGGGTACAGCTTCAGCTAAGTATCAAGTCCAGTTCTGGGCATCATACTTTAGGAAGTATGCTGGAATGCATTAGAGTGAGAGTGCAAAAAAGATTCACGAGGATGGTGGCAGGGATAAAGAACTTCAGTTACGTAGGTAGATTGGAGAAGCTGGAACTGTTTTCCTTGAAAAGAAAGGGAGGAGGAGATTGAATAATACGCAAAATCATAAGATGTCTGGACAAAAGTAGAAAAGAAAGAAATTATTCCCATTCTTTGAAAGACTGACAACCAGAAGGCACAGATGAAAGGTGATTGGCATATGAAGCAATGGTGGTATGGGGAAAAGGATATTTATACAAAGGAAAAATAATATTTACATATCTAGTGGTTATGATCTGGAATGCACTCCCTGAGTGTGTAAGGGAGGCAGGTTCAATTATGGAATAATTCCAAGAAGGAATGGAATTTTAATTACAAAAAGGGAGAAGGAGGGCACAAGATGAATTGTTCCTTCATATAATGGACTGAATGGCCTCTTTGCATCCTGTCATCATCCTATGATTCTCCGAATTTGGTGATTAGTTAATAGCTCCTGATTAGGGTTTCAACTGTGTATTGATACTAGTGCTCTTGTGATACAGTGGTAATGTCCCTACCCCTGGACCAAAAGGTCTGGGTTCAAGTCTCACCTGCTCCAAAGATGTGTAATAACTTCTCTGAACAGGCTGATTAGAAAAATAGGTTGAATTTTAGAAAAAAACACCATAGCACAGACACAGCCTCAAGCTGGGAGGCTGTTATACAACATTCCATGTCAAATTTCAGGCTCAGCCTAAACTTGCATTTGACTGTTGAGTTCAGACAGGTGCTGTGGTTGCTTGTAGATCAAGGTGCATTCCTGTTGTACAGGAAGGCAATGTAGAATTTTCCAAGTAACCAGCAGTGTCTCTTTCTGAACTGCAAGTTAGAACAGGACCCATCTCTTTTTGAGACCAGTTCAGCCCAAACTCAGAGGTTGCAATGTGCAGTTGGGGGAAATGAGGGGTGCCAATGGCCTGGTTCCTCATTGGAGCCAGCAATCAAGCACAAGTGTCATGACACATCAGCTAAAAATCTGGACTGCTATGTAATATTTCCTAGTGCTGCTGAACTTGGCTAAAACAAGCAGTGGGCTCTGGTACAATGTGAAGATGTAAACACAACATTCATCTCATCATAAACAGACAAACATCAGCACTAAAATAGGAGTTGTTAAATGGCTCCATTCATTCCCTCACTTCCAGTATTGCTGCTCAGAGTGAGAATCATTTACAGAAAGTCCTTCTGAAGAAATGCCAACATTCTGAGAATTAGTAAGAATACCACGGAAACGTCCAAGTACACCGCACAGCAACTGTTTCAGTCAACTGAACTGAGGAAGATATTCGGCTAAATTTAAACGCAACAAGCACATTAAAACTAACACTTGAAACAGAGATAAAATGAAAAGTAATTTTTTTAGGGTTAAAAGTAGTTAGTTAATGCTCAACTTTCAGAACACATGGTTGAACTCAAATTATCTATTAAGGATGACATTTTTTGAAGTACGTTTTGCAAAAAAATCCTGATTGCAATGAGAGAAACAATAAAGTTTCCATTCCACATGGCTGAACTTTACAAACAAAAATAAGATCAAAATTAATGTACTGCTTCCAAAAACTAAGACTCAAAATGCAGAAATGAGAGAAAACTAAAATGTTCTCAATTTCCAAGATTACAAGATGGCTAAAACAACTATAAATGGTAAAGTTGTTAGTTGTGGAAAATAATTACTGTTTGCATTTGCTATTTGCACGAAGCAGGTTAAGCCCCAAAATGTCAATCCATTCCAAATATTCCCCAAGCGACATACAAATCTCTCGGTAAGTGCATCTCTGCACCATCATATATAACTTGCTCTTCTGCCAAATTCCCATGCAGATGGTGCAGAATGCCCATTATTGAATGTTTGGTGCAGGTCTCCTTCCCCAGTATCTTGAATATTGCCAATTTACTCGTTCCGACATTGGTTACTGTGCTGACAACTGCCTGGGACCTGCCCAAAATTCTCTCCCTAAACCTCTCTACTATGTGACCACTTTGCCTCCTCTAAGATGCGTCTTAAAACTTATTTCTTTGACCAAAACGTTGACAACCTACCCTAATGTCTCCAGACGTGGTGAAATATTTTGTTTAATAAAACTCCTGCTAAAGGTGCTAGATAAGTGTAAGTTGCTGCTATTGACTTGTTGCTGATCAACAGTCACTGTGAGAAGTTACGGCAAGCATTCTTTATCACTATCCCTAAACCCAATGACCTTTTCCCCGATTCCCAAATCAAGACAAAATGACAGCTGCCAGTCATTGACGTGTTACGTGTGACACGTCTATTACTAACTGCTCGACAATAAACTGTGCCAGCAAACCCTGATTACATAGAGCACAACTTCTCTTTTCCTGGTACACTGATGACTGTATTGAAGTCATGTCCTGCTCTCACCCAGAATTGGAAAACTCCACCGCTTTTGCTTCCAATTTCCACCCTTCTGTCAGTTTTGCACAGTCCATCTCTGACTTCCCACTTCCCAGGCTTCTCAGTATTCATTTCTGCCAAAGGGCTATCAACATGTATTCATTAAAAGCTCACTAACTCCCACAGCTACCTTCATACACTACTCTGTAAAGATTTCTCTCCATTCTTCCAGCTCCTCTGTCTCTGTCAAACCTGTTCTGATGATATAACCTTGCGTGACACTATTTCTGGGATCTTGCACCTCAGGAAGATTCCCCCAACATAGTTGACAAAGCCCTGCCATTCATCATATTTCCTGCATTTTTGCTCTAACCCTTTCCCTTCTGTCCCAGAACCACAATTCAGTTCTTCCTGTCCTCCCATATCACTATCCCGTATCTTCAGCCTGATGTGACCACCCAACACATTTTCCCATCCCCTTTCACCATTTCATAGGGACTGGCCTCTATTATAGATACTATAGTCCACTCCTCTGTCACGAACAACACTCAATTCCCTTCCTACAGCATCTTGTTACACAAATGCCAGAGCAACAACACACGCCCTTTTATCTCCTCTGTCCTCACTGTCCAAGATCCCCAAAAACACCTCCAGATGAAGAGATTTAAATCTGTTCTTCTGCCATCACTGCTCACAATGTGGTGTTCTTTACACTGGAGGTCACCAAATGCAGATTGGTGATCATTTCGCTGAATACCTTCACTCAGTCCACAAGCTTAATCCTGAGCTTCTGGAGGCCTGCCATTTTAATTCTCCACCTTGCCCTCACACTGACCTCAGTCGATCACACGGTTTCATTAAGGCTCAATGAGAACTTCAGAAATAACCCACATTTTTCAACTGGGCACTTTACAGCTATCTGCAGTCAACACTGAGTTAACAATTTTAAATCATAATCCCTGATATTGCCTCCCATTTCATTTGTTTCTTTGCTTGTTTTGTTTTTCTTTTAGACAGCAGCATGCATGCTTCAGGCACATCTTACATTTCTATTCATTACCTTTTCCACTAAGCATTCCTTTTAGCCCTGGAGGACTAACTTTTCTGTCTTTAAATCTCTTCCATATTCCACCCTACTGTAGGCCTTTCTTTTGTCCTTATTCCACTACTCTTCTCAAAACCTGTCACATCTCTAACGCTGAGACAACACGGTGTGGGGCTGGATGAACACAGCAGGCCAAGCAGCATCATAGGAGCAGGAAAACTTGACGTTTCGGGCCTAGACCCCTCATCTCTGATACATCTCTAACGCTTTACAGTTCTGATAAGAAATCACAGAACTGAAACACTCCTGCCAGCATGTGTTTTTATTTCAGACATACATCTGCAGTATTATGTTTTTCAAACCCCGACTAACATTATGTAATCGCCAAATTCTGAATGGTAAAACATCATTAGTCTCTGTTCCAAAAGTTGTTTTACTTTAGTATTTGGAAAGCATTTGCAATGCAACAAATAATGCAATTTTATTTCACAATCCAGATCTAAATCTGCTTGCAACTACAGTGCACAAAGTTTATGAATTATCAGTCTGTTCCATCATCTTCAAACATTTTGTCCTTTAAGGACTTACTTCCACTGCAATTGTGAAATAGGTTGGAAGGTCAGGAGATGGGAGTTTCATGTCCAGCTCATGGAATTACATAAAAGTTACAATCTGAAACAGATTACTCAACCCAACTAGTTTATGCAGGTGTTTATGTTTCACAAGAGCAGGAGTGAGCTATTCGGCCCTTCAAGCCTGCTCCGCCATTTGACATGATCATGACTGATCATCTACCTCAGTACCCTGTTCCCGCTTTCTTCCCATACCGTTTGATTCCTTTAGTACTAATGTATCTAACTCCTTCTTTAAAACATTCAATATTTTGGCCTGTGGCAGCAAATTCCATTCGCTTAACAATCAACTCAGTCCTAACTGACGTACCTTACAACCTTAGACCACTCCCCCCAAATTCTTCTGAACTCCAATGAATTTAGTCCAAACTGACAGTCTCTCTCCATGTCTGTCCTGCCATCCCATGGAACAATTCTGGTAAACCTCCTCCTATCAAACATAGCCTTCTGTGCCTTTCTCCCTCATGTACCCGTATAGCTTCTCCTTAAATCCATCTATTACACTTGCCTCAACTACACCTTTACTCCGAGTGAAAAGGTTTCTTCTGAGTTTTCTGTCAAAGTTAACATTAATGATTAAAGGTTTTGATTGCCTCCTAACTTTGGACTTTCCCATAAGTGACAACATCTTCTCTACAGCTACCCTACTGACCCCTTTCACAGTTTTCCAGACCTGTACCAAGTTCAGTCTTTCCTCAGATCTGCTATCATACTTACCTATTTTTATTGGACCTAGTCCAGTGACTTGTATCTATTTAATAATATGGAGATGTGAACTGTGTACAATGTGTCAAATGTGGTCTAATGTGTGACACTGTTAACACTGGCACTCTATTAAGATGAGGATATTGTCTGCTGGCCTTCATATTTCTGCATCCTCAGGTGACTCAGCTGGTCAATCCTAACGCCACAGGTATTTGGGGAGAGATGCGAAGAGTTGTCCGCAGGAAGGAGATTTCTCGAGCAAGGGTTCTGCTATTTGAACAAGGATCTATTTGGCCACACATGCTTCAACATTTTCACTTTGACACACTAGACCAAAGCAGAGGGAACATTTCAACTTCTGAGGGAACAGGTTTATCATGCAGCAGCACTAAGGATAGATGTGGAAGTGGACAACATTTATAGGTTAATCCCAGAGCTCACCCAGAATGACAGTCTGTCAATGGCACAGTGTTTACTAATCTTGTGCCAATACACATGGAAGGATTTGCTAGCAGAAAACAGGGTAAACTACCAACGAGCCTCAATCCACAATGGTGGGCCCAAGCTGCGAGGGAACTGAATTCTGGAGCTGATTTATAATCTAAGTGGTTAGTATTCTTAATCCTCATTATTGAAATAAATGTCAAGAATAGATGAATGGATTTTAACCCATGTATCATTTGTTTTCTGTGGAGTCAGAAGGCCACAATTAGATTTGTCACTGTCATGAAACATGAACAAAGGATATTCTCACAACAGTACATGCCAACCGTGCTGTCATGTAATAACCATCCCACAGGGAGCTGCTAACATCTCACAGGGAGAAGGGAAGAGACAGTTTGTCTTCAGGTAATGGGAGCCCAGCAGGCTGCCAGGGTTAATTGTTACTTCATTGTCGTCTCCACTGCTCTGCTCCCACCAGCAGGACCAGCTGGGAGCAGTCTGACAGCTGGTTCACTGCAACATCTGACAAACACTTACATCTAAAACACACCAGTTAAGTGACGAGTAGAATTTACATCAGAATTTCACCACATTTAAAGCCCCATCACACACTTCATGAAAAGAAAATTGGGAGTTAAGAACCACCTTCTCTGAACATTCATGTTATTTTGCAATGCCTCTCAAAATAAACTCAGTTCAAGACTCTGATTAGAACATGAGGAACAGTTTGGTTAGAAAGTCGATTCAATTCAGAACAATCTTTCGTAAAATCAAGAGGGGAATTGCTATAATTGACTTTGTGACCTAATGAAAAAGCTACAGTCACAGCTACCCTCTATGATTTCTGCATCAGTAGTCCCAGGTCCTCTTAATTATCCCTTTGAAGGGAAGAAGCTACACTTCAAACAGAGCTCTACTTTTTGAGATCAGCAGCTGACCGAGCACAACAAGAGATTTTGTTTGTCCCACACAGATCAAGCTGGAAGCTACTAACCCAGCAGTTTTCTTTACAATTTAAGATTCAGTCTAATCTGAGTTTTAACAAACAGTTGTAGGCAGGAAGCAGGCCCTGGGAACAATCCTGATTACAGCCGTGCTAAAAATATTAACGCTCAAGGAAACGACTGCAGGATTGTAGGGCACAGCCTCTCTATAGATCATTTTAAAGCAGAACCATCAATACAAACACTTGCAAAGACTTCTAGAGAATAGAACATTTTTAATGAACAAAAATGGAACTGTGAATTCACAGTTTACTGTAGAACTAAACAAGTAAAAATAGATCTTTTCAGTCTAACAGTACAGCCTTTCATAGATGGAGAAGTTTTATAGTGAATGGACTACATTTGAGGAAAAGTACAAAATACTACAAGTGTTTTTTTTTTGGCCAAACCTGAAAAGTACTTGTGTTGGCCAAGCAGAATACAGGAAGGAATTCTTCAATGATAGAGTGAAGTCTCAACTCAACTAAACTAGAAAACGAATGCAAACCCACTTCCAGCAAGCATTCATAACATATACACCCTACATGGATTTCTTAACGAGAAACCATGATTGGCTAACCTGCTGGAGACTTTTGAAGAGGCAATGGAGAGCTGTGATGAGGGCAATGCTTTTCATGTTGTGTACATGAGCTTCCAAAAGAGAATTTGCTACGGTGTCACACAACAGATTTGTGAGAAAAAGTATAACTCAGGGAATAAAAGGGATAGTAGCAAATGGATAGAAAATTGACTGAAGGACAGGAAATAAACAGGATAAGTTAATAGATATTTTTCAGGTTTGACATAGGTTTGTAGTGGAGTTTCTGTGATTGATTTTGGGACCCTTGTTTTACCTTACACATTAAGGATTTGGATCTTGATGTGCGGGGGTACAATTCCAAATTGCAGCGGACACAAGATTTGGAAGCATTTTAAACTGTGAGCAGAACTCCAGACATTGACAAGGTGGTGGGTAGGTGGCAGATGTGGTGAAGTGTCAGGTACAAAGAACATGGAGAGACAGTACAAAACAAAGGGGCTACCTAAAAAAAATGCAATAGCATAGAAACCTATATATACAAATGCATTAATTATTAAAACTGGCAGGGCAGGTAGGCAAGCAATTAGTAAAGCATATGATACTTTCAACTTGAGACTCCAGTTAGACCTCAGTCAGAATGTTTTGTACGGTTTTGGGCGCCACTCTTTAACAAGGCCGAGAATATACTAGAGACAGGGCAAAAGTGGTTTTCAAGAATGATTCCATAGATTTGAACGCCACCATCTGCAAGTTCCCCTCCAAGATACGCACTCATCCTGACTTGGAAAATATATCACTGTTACTTCAGTGTCACTGGGTCAAACTCTGGAATTCCTTCCCTCAGGATATTGTGGGGGCCCTTGGAGAGCAGTGGTTTAAGAAGGCAGCTCACCACCACATTCTCAAGGGGCAACTAGGGACAGGCAATAAATGCTGGCCCAGCCAGCGATGCCCACATTTCATGAGTGAATAAAAAAATTTGAAACTTCAGATACGAGGACAGATTGGAGAAGTTTGCACTGTTTTCCTTGGACAGGAAAAGACTAAGAGATTTGATTAAATTTTCAGAATCATGAGGGGTTGGCAGACTAAACAGGGGGAAAGTGTTTCCATCTCAAAGGTTTTGAGAACAAGAGGTCACGGATATGACATAATTTGAAAAAGAAACAAACGTTATGGGAGAAAAACTTTCACACAGCGAGTAATTAGGGTCTGGAACATACTGCCTGAAAGTGTGGAGGAGACAGATGCAATTGAGACATTAAAGATGGCATTAGATGATTATAGATAAATAGAAATAATTTTCAGGGTTGGGGGAAAGGCAGCGGACTGACAAGTCATTATGCTTGTTTTACAGTGCTAGAGCAGACACAATGGGCCAAACGAACTCTTTCTGCACAGTAGTCATGATTGAATGTGATTCAAGCAGCATCAAGGAATTTTCTTCAGCACATAAGGCAGGATGCTACAGCTGTAGTTTACCCTTGAAAACGGATCAGGGGCTGTGCTTCTGTTTTCTTGCATGCCAATGGCTTCATGTAACGCTAGTGTTCCACAAATGAGAGATGTCATGACAGCGATAAACAGAATGACTGGCTTTACACTGGCTGTTATGATCAGTATCAGACTTATTTCCATCAGTACGGTATACATTCGGACTAGGATCCTAGGGCAATTCTAACTCAAAGTCACCAATCATTTCCCTCCATTACCTGTTTTTACTGAGATGTGGTGCTGGTGTTGGACTGGGGTGCACAAAGTCAGAAGTCACACAGCACCAGGTTATAGTCCAACAGGTTTATTTGAAATCGCAAGCTTTTGGAACGCTGCTCCTTCGTCAGGTGAAGGTACAGTTGTTTTACTGTACAGATAGTGACTAGCATAAAGCTGCTATGTCTGCAGCCATTTTGAAGAGGAGAAGGAATTTGTACAACAAGTGAAACAAAAACGGAGTTCACCACTCACTGGGAGATTTGGAAAGTCCCTGGGTCTGCTTACTGCTTCTACTAGATCAATATTGCAGTTCTAAAGCCCGAAGCACTACAGCAATACAGTCAGGTTAAAAACAAAAATCTGTCATTCCTCCTTGGTTTAAAAACAAACTTCCCTCTGTCACACGTTTGCAACAGCACGGTGCCTCTCAAAAGACAAACACCAACGAATGCATTTGCTAACTTTCTATTTTACCAACAGCATTGAACAGCTTAGTAAACAGCTCCAAAACCTTTAACTCTGCTGCTCTCACCACAGATATTTCATACGGCAGTGTCCACAATATATTTTTTTGAAACAGTCCTTTCAATAAGGACGCACCAAAGTAATTCATGGATAGGTGGGTGGAAAGGAGCTTTTTTTTTGGAGGGGGTTGGGTGGTGGTATAGCTTAGACAGTTGACCAAAGACCAAGGGATAGGTTTAGAGAAAATTTTTAAAGAAGGAGTTAGAGAACTGTTTAGGGAGGGAGTTCCACAGTGTTGGACCTATAGAGCAGAAGACTCTGCCAAAAATAGTTGGGGAGTGGGGAGTTAGGGGTTGGGGTGGGATCCAGCCTAATTATTTGGCATTAATACAACACATTTCACAACCACAAGACACCCCAAATGTCTTACAGTCTATCAAGGCATTTAAATATTCCTGATTGGACAAACTCCCCACAATTAATGAATATGCAAAGCTACAATAAAACATCACAAGATGGCAAAAGCATGGATTTTCCAGAACCTCATCAAATATGATTCAAGAATTAATTGAATTCAAGAAATATTACCGTAGCCTTTTCAATTGAACATCCCTGATTTGTCTAAACTGCTCAATTTAAAAACAAACAGATAGAGTCTGCTGAATGCCGCAGATCCCTCTGACCAAACTCCATCTGGTGCCTCTGAAACTGCACACCAAAAATGCAGCTCCAAAAGAAAGTGCCATATGCACCTGTTTGAACACATCCTTCAAAGCAGCAGCTCTCAGTGAACGCGATGAAGGGTTAGGGTAGCCAGTGGATAATACTCTCTGCAAGTGACAGGTGCACTTGTGAACTGAGGTTTATCAAAGACTCCTGAGTGTACAAAAACTGCCCAGCGAGATGCTGAGAGTTGAGTGGGGCTACGTGATTTGCCCAAGGGTGTAGTTACATGCTCTATATCACACTGATGTTAAACCTAGTGCATAAACAGTTTGAGTCTAATGACTGATCTGTCACCAGGGACTGGAAAATTGAACCCACAAATCCAACAACTGCTGTTCCAAGTTCTTTAAAAATAACCTTACAATTCCAGTTTATAAAAGGTCTAAGTGCTCGAAAACTAACTGCAGAAAGAGATCATAAGGAAGAGTTGAAACATCAAACACAAGTTAATTTTTCAAAACTACATTAAGCTGCAGTGTAAATTTTTCTCCGATGCTTTGCCAAGTAGAAGCAGTGTAAGATCCACTTGAAACTTTTCCGTTCCTCATTTTAATTTTGTTTGAACCAGTAAAAACAGCTAAGTTTCTAAACAGTTCAGTTATTACTAACTTGTCCCCTTTGACCCTGCATCTTTCTTTTTCCCCACACACTGATGTTCTAAAATGACTCCATCCAAAGGGAAAGATACTGGCCAGTATCTTTGGAACAAGAACTTGTATTTATATAACACCTCATCACATTTTGTCAACGCACACCACAGTGCTTCAGCGAATAAGTTTTGGAATGCTTTGTGCGGCAGAACTGAGAGAAGAATTAAGAAAGTTTCATCCTGTCTGGTTTATCATTGTACTGGACACAATTAGTGTTAAAAGTGCTGAAAATATTTTCCATTCTGCAAAACTCACATTCCTCAACTTAATGGGCCACTTCAAATAAAAATAATCCCTTATCTGTATATCTATTTGTATCCAAGCATATCTCTCTCTGCCTTGCTCACGGTAGGCCAAGAGTTTAGTGTTGCTGCAGAAGTAGAGAATGACCAGGTGAAATGATGTTAAAAGACATTGGCCAGAGTCAAACCCAGAGTCAGGGGAACTAATTAGTTTTTAATTGGCTTCTGAAAGATACTGGGCCGATTTTTCGGTGATTGGTAATCAAACATAGATTACCCTCCAGAAGTAGTGGTGGGTACAGATACAGTTACAAGGTTTAACAGACATTTGGATAAGTACATGTATAAGAAATGTTTGGAAGGATATGGGCCAAGTGCAGGCAGGTGGGATTAGTTTAGTTTGGGATTATGGTTGGCATGGACTGGTTGGACCAAAGGGTCTGTTTCTGCGCTGTGTGACTCTATGACTCTATAAAAGGGAGCTCTCTCTCAGGATGATGCAGTGTTCAGGACAGGTCCAGATGGGTGAGGGATGGGGGAAGTTGGATTTGGTCTGGCGAGGCGGAGGGAAGGGGCACAGAGAATCAGGTTGGATTCGGTGGTGGGGTGCAGGAGCCAGTTTGGGACCAGAGGTGGGAGAAAGGAGCTGAGGTGGGGTTAGGTCTGACATGGGGGAGGATGATGTGGAAATCATGTCAGGACTGAGTGGAAGGAGGTGGTATGGGTGGTCCAGAGGGGTGCTGTTGGGGGGTGTGCAAGGTAATAGTTACTTTTCCTGAGTAACTATTTATCTAATTTCATCAGAACTATCTGAAATCTCCAATTTAAATGAAGACTTTTGGAAAGTTCAAGGCAAAGGGGCATTGCCCAGTGGGAAATTCAAATTCTCAGGCAATTCCTTCAGAGGCTGTTACAATGGGGATTCCACAGGGTCCCCAAACATAACTCCCCTTGGTGCTGGGTTAACAGCTATCTGGCCAGTGGAAAATCGATACTTAACACAGGGGTCACTCCACAACACACCACGTAGATGTCACAAAATTCTTGTTATTAACATAAAGTGACTGCTTAGCTAAACGAAAATTATCCATATTTCACTATAGGGGTCACCGAGGTCATTGCTTCCACCACTGAGTGTGAATAGTTAAGTTCTTGAGCATGAAATGTGGAGGGAAGGCACAAAGAAATTCAGAGTGAACTCAGGGAGGGATTATTTAAACTGCAGGGCCTTTTAAAAAAGAAACAAACACCCATCTTTCACAGGCTTTTTTAATGCTTTAATCAGGCATCAAGGATTTATCTGTTCAGCCCAGCAATGAGAAAAATCTGAGGATTTAAAGGGATGCTATAGCTGCGAGCATGCGGTACAAGATCCACAGAGCCATTGCTGCCTCACAGTGCGCCCCCAGTATACTGAGGGGTGGCAGCCCACTATTTTGAAAGACCTGACGCAAGTTGTTTTTTTTTATTCATTAACGGGGATGAGGGTGTTGCTGGCTAGGCAGCATTTATTGCCCATCCCAGAGGGCAGTTCAGAGTCAACCACATTGCTGTGGGTCTGGATTCACATGTAGGCCAGACCAGGTAAGGATGGCAGTTTCCTCCCCTAAAGGACATTAGTGAAGCAGGTGGGTTTTCCAACAATTGACAATTGACAATAAGTTCATCTTAAGTCCAGATATTTTTACTGAATTCAAATTCCACCTTCTGCCGTGGCGGGATTTGAACCCGGGTCCCCAAAATTTTACCTGTGTCTCTGGATTAACAACTCAGCGATAATACCACTAGACCATCACCTCCCCATGAGTGCAGGCGCTCGGCCCACAGTGATCTGCAAATCGCAAGCATCAATGAAATTGCTTAATTTGTTTTACGGTCAGTTAATAAGGTTATGGAAAATTATCAACACAAAGCCCAAACATTCCAGAGAGGCCATACGCAGTCACGAAGCCAAACCATTCATGACATTTTCCAAGGAGAAAAAAGGATTTTCCAGTTTAATAGCATTACTGCAAAAGTCGCGTATTAAGAAATCGTATTTACAATATTTATTGTCATCTACAGTTTCACCAAAATGACCATTAAACTAAAGATTGAAAAATATATTCCTAATGATAAGTTGGAAGGTTTATCATCTTGTTTGAATTCTTCCTTTTAAATTGTTCATGAACTAAGTTCTAGTTTGTTACTCTAAAGAAAAACACTTGAGAATTTCTTGTCATACTTCAGCGTCACAAAAAATGTGGAAGTGGTGAAAATGTTTGGTAATGAGAAAAAGCTCATTTTAACCAGCTTCAAAACAGTCACCAACAGCTAACTTGCAGACCACCTTCCAGATGTGTGAAGTGACACATCAATTTACACTCAGAGACATAACTGAATAACTATGAATGCTAGAAATCTGAAATATTAAACTGCAAAACCAGGCACCCGAAAGTGGTCAATTATTATGATAAATGATTATTCCAAGTGGATAGTCTCCATTATTATTGAAAAAGCAAGAGAACGGGTAACTGTTGTAAGTACATAAAGGGCAAGTGCTTGTGAGCGTGAAATTAGCGGTGTATTAACAGGCTATGTAAAAAATGGGAAGGGTGAAAATGCCGGACAAGATAACAACAGTGCCTCAGCGCCTTGGAAAAGAATTGGAAAATATTATGTCTTCTCCTGACTACACAACACGTGTTGAAGCCACGAGCTTTTGAGGGAGTTAAAAGATCAGCAGCTACCCAGCTCTAAATGCTCACCAACCAAAAACAGGTTTTAAGCAGTCGCTAGGTGGTGGCAATGGCTGAAGAAAGAGTTTCGCATAGTGCACCACCAGTATCATGGGACCTTCAATTTTCATCTCACAACAGGCAAGTAAAGTCTCTATTTAATATCTTCTCCCAAGGTCAGTCATTCCAGCATGCAGCATATCCTCATAGGAAAAGCAACATGAGAAAAAGAACCAAAGTTCGTTGAGTTCACCTTCAACCATTATAGTATTCAGACAACACTACAATAATACTCTGACTAATCACAGTCTCTATCAATTAGTGCATAAGAAATCCAGCAGCGGCACTAAGAAAACTCCAGTGGTAAAAAGCTCCAAGAGCCATCAGATCCAAGTCAATTGCTCACCCTGAGCAAGACATATTTTCCACATGCCACAGCGCACTGCTGCCTTAACAGGTCAGGTCGATTATCAGCTCAATACTTGAAACAGGTTTTGAAATATTTGAAATATCTATAAAGTATTTTACAGTCTCTGATGAGAAAACAAGAGTAATTCAGAAATAAGAAGTGAAATGAGAGCCATAAGCATGTTGTGGGTACAAAAGGAATGGTACAGAGACACGGGTGGAAAGAGCAACTTTTTCACACAGAGGACGGTGCATATATGGAGCGAACTGCCAGAGGAAGTGGTAGAGGTGAGTATAATTACAACAAACATGGGGCTGGATGAACACAGCCGGTCAGGCAGCATCATAGGAGCAGGAAAACTTGACGTTTCGGGCCTAAACCCTTCATCAG
>JAHRHZ010000031.1:22944896-22968383 GCA_024137785.1 Ginglymostoma cirratum
CTTGACGTTTCGGGCCTAAACCCTTCATTTTTCTGATGAAGGGTTTAGGCCCGAAACGTCAAGTTTTCCTGCTCCTATGATGCTGCCTGACCGGCTGTGTTCATCCAGCCCCATGCTTGTTATCTCGGATTCTCCAGCATCTGCAGTACCTTTTATCTCGAGTATAATTACAACATTTAAAAGACATTTGGACAGGTACATGAATAGGAAAGGTTTAGAGGAATATGGGCCAAATACCGGTAAATGGGACTAGTTCAGTTTGGGAAACCTGGTTGGCTTTGACGAATTGGGATGAAGGGTCTGTTTCCAGGTTGTAGGACTCTAATAATACACATTCATTCTGCCCTCCACACAGAAGTTCGTTACACCATTCTGTCAGCACAGGAGAAAACGGTCACTCTTCCTTCACCAACAACCACTAACCACCCCACTCCCGCCCATGGCGAAAGTGCAACACCTGCCCATTTACCTCCTCCATGCCCAGTATACCCAAACATACCCTCCAGGTGAAGCAACACTTCACCTGCACTTCCCAGAATCTAGTCTACTGCATTTGCTGCTCACAATGTGATCTCCTCTACACTGGGGAAACGAAGCATAGACTGGGTCACCACTTCGCAGAATATCTACAATTTGCTCACAAAAAAAACCCTAAGTTTCCAGTTGCCTGCCACTTTAACGTACCACCCTGTTCCCTGGCCAAGATCTCAGTCTCTAGCTTGCTGCAGTCTTCCATCGAAGCTCAGTGCAAGCTGGAAGAACAACACCTTGTCTTCTGCTTCGGGGATCCTACAGCCCTCCAGACTCAATA
Source organism: Ginglymostoma cirratum (assembly GCA_024137785.1). Taxonomy (NCBI): domain Eukaryota; kingdom Metazoa; phylum Chordata; class Chondrichthyes; order Orectolobiformes; family Ginglymostomatidae; genus Ginglymostoma; species Ginglymostoma cirratum. Next base: position 22,945,708 of record JAHRHZ010000031.1, read on the forward strand.
TTGAGTTCAATAATTTTAGGGCCTAAACTCTCCCATGTCCCAGCCTCCCACCCCACACACCAGGCCTTGTCACCACATAGCCTGCCATTACACACCCCCTGTCATTAGTCACTAACAGTCCCCATTAACAGCTGTTCACCCTCCCAGCCTGATCGTTCTCAACTCCTTTGTCTATCAAACTGCTCTTCTCTCAAATCTCTTCAGGCTCTATCCTATCGTTTACTCCCCACCCCATCCCCCTCCTTATTATCTGCATATAACCTGCCATTTTCCCAGCTACCATCAGTTCTGACGAACAGTCACCAGATCTGAAACATTAAGTCTGATTTTTTCTTCACAGATGCTGCCAGACTTGCTGAGCTTCTAGCGGCTTCCGTTTTTGATCCTGATTTACAGCATTCGCAGTTCTTTCGGTTTTTATATGCTCACGTATTTGGGGCAGACCTGAGATGGGTGAGAATTTGAACACAGTTCACATTCAGCAGAAACTTCCCTGGTCTTACATTTCCTGCCACCCACTAACACTTCTGTCCAGAGCTCAGCTGCAAATGATAGCCAAGTGACTTTGCCGATGAACAAGAAACTAATATATACTGGGTCTCAGGGAGAAAAAAAGAAACAGAGGGAAGAAGAGGGCGGAGAACGTAATTGAATGGAAAGAGTTTGAAACACACAGAACAAGCAGTCATTGCGTTTACTTCGTAAAATGCTTTCTCAATCAGGCCCAGGCCGTTTGCTCCCTCACTCCTCAATATCATGGACGAAAAACCAAAACTGCAAACCTTCAAGCTGCTGAGAATTAAGGACTCAACCACCTGCATTACAATGACTGGGATTTAGAGGAAGTTCAGAAAAAAAATGTCAGCGCTGCATAACTAACTCCCTGCGAATCTGGTTCAGGAAACATGAGTGGAAGCCACAGCACAGTGCTCAGATTGGGAAGGATTACACATCCTGCAGAGAAAGAAATGAATTTGGATAACCAGAGCTTGGCCAAGGTGCCTCCAGAATGGCATCTGGAAGTGGATGTCAGCTTCCCATTGTTCTATGACTGAAAGGCAAATCATTTACAATGCAGACACAAAGGCTGAAATCTCTTCAGGGAGATTCTTCCTCCTAAGTGAACTAAAACAGCCGGCTGGCAGAACTAGGATTCTACTGATGCACAGCAGTTACTGGATGTGTGGATACACTGTACCCAGGTACAAAGCACCAGGATAAACTTACAAATTAAACACTATAATCCATCCACAGTTTGAAAGCTCCACACTGGGTCATGAAATTACAAGTTAAATTGGGCATCACAATTATATGCGACAGGAATACACAACATTGCTAATTACTGTGTAACTTCCAACTGTGACACACAGCTTTGGTAATCACATTGTTGAGGTCATTTTAATCTGCGCAATTGCACTCCTTACACCATCCGAAACCCCGTGGGCGAATCTGCTTTTCAATTCCCTATTTATATTCAATGCTGGAAATCACCTAACTTGCACAAGGACAAATTCTTCACACGACTGAACCAGTTCCAAAATACTTAGAAATAACCATGGTGCTTTCCTGAAGCAAATAAAACAACGCCAAATACAAATGTACACAGAAAGAAAAAAGTACCAGGCCAGCCCCATAACTCTTCGAGAATGATGCAGATATATTAATACGAGAGAACAGCTTAGACTGCTAGCTCAAATTGCATAGGCTGGATAAAACAGAATACACTGCTCACATTTTCAACCAGTTGAAATCATGTAATCATTTAATCACTGTAAAAGCATCATTTTGAGAGGGAATATGCACTGTCCTGTACCCTCAAAGAAACTGAGTACGTTTTTTAAGTGTGCATGGGCAGAAATACGCAGTAGAGTATCCACAACCCTGAAATCTCATTCAGAGATGCCACCAAGACATAAAAAATTCCAAACTAGTGCATTAGCATAGAGGTCAGCAGGTTCACGGGTCACAAACCTGTCTAACATGGAGCTATGGGGGCCCAGATGTATGTTCACACGTTTACTATGGTGCCACTGGACCCTTAAATATACATATGTACTATGATGCCATTTAGGTCTTACATATATGTACATATATACATGTTTACTATAGAGCTACTGGGCGCAAGTATGTGTGTGTATTAACTATGGTGTCATTGAGGTCTACATGTATACATGTTTACTATAGAACTATGGGGGGGGGTTGTGTGTGTGTACGTACTATGGAGCCACTGGCGTCCACACACACACACGTATGTGTATATATATGTATATATAAAAAACACACACACACACACACACACACACACACACACACACACACACATGCATACGTGTTTATTGCGGAGCTTCTGGGGTCCAGGTATATATAAATGTTCGTTCTAGAGCTACTGGGAGACACATGAAGATTAATTCCTTGTCAGCATTGGTTTGCAGACACCTCAAATCATGAGGTTTGATGCCTATGAAGGGTTCTTTCAAAACCCACGAATCTACAAAAATTTAAAAAGTGAAAACTAATGGAATATAAACACAATAGGAGTCCCACACCAAGGCTTTTGAGGGCTACAGCATGGACAGCTCTGGGTCAAAATGGGAGTGAAAATATGGTACTTCATCTTTAGATTCAAGCTGAGTCAAGCTTAGATGGAGTTCTCCTTCGATGTCATTACATACTAACTTGGTGTGATTATTGGGACCAGAATATGGATTTGGTCAAAGTGCTATAGGTACATCACAATAGTTTGACAAGGCAGTAGCAAAGAAAAGCTTCAAAATGTGCATGCACAGGTATTCCTACATGTGGTATTTTAATACAGCTATACACTTAGCATGATTGATAGGTGGATCAGAGCAGCTACACAAGACAATGTCTGAAATTACGCTCGCTCACTCCCTCCTCCATGTCTTAGAACACTATGTTGCCCCTATCTTTCACACATATACTGGAGACTGCAGTGGGACGGCTGCAGTTTGAACGAATCAGTAAAAATCTAAGCAATCTGATCCCAAGCAGCAAATGCACTCCACACCTTACAGTTAACCAAACAACTGTAACTTAGATCAAGCTGCTTAATTGCCATTCTGCCAGAGACGGATTTTATACTGTGCTGCCATGTTATGCCAACTCTGCTAAAGGGTTGAATGTTATCAGGCGTAGACAGAAATATGGGATCATCAGGATCAGCCACGTTGTAGAACAATTCTATACCTAAGAGTACTAATGCACGACCTACTGCAGGGCCTCTTGTATGCTCAAGGGCCTGGATGCCAGGTGTGTCTGAGAAGCTTTCATTGCCTCTTCTCAAACATTGTTCCTTCATCTGGACACAAAACAGTCAAAATCCACAGCAGTGTCAGTAACTTGTTCAAGATGGATGCTGCAGTTATAAAGCAATTGTGTATTGTTTTTGTCACCAAGTCATGTTTTTCATCAGGTTTTTGAATAAAGCAGCTCCACAACCCCACTGGGCAGGTACCAGGGCTGCCCATCAGACACGCTTAAATTTAAGGCAACTTTTAAAAATCTCAGTATATGCGATAACTGATGCAGCAGATCCTCAATCCTTACATCCCTCCTGTGTGCTACAAGTAAATTCTGTCTGTTAGCAGCTGAAGTTCAGGAAAACTGTTGGCTTTTATGCAGTGCTCATTTAAATTTAAGAAGATTTGTAGCATTAGACTGAACTTCCATATGCAGAGATAGCTTATTCACCGTTCCACAGGAGCTTGGAAATTCCTTTTAAGGACGTGGTGCATTTTCCCACTAGTTCTTGCAAAGTTTACATGTGTTCTCTAAGCAATTGCTTTAAAAGTAAAAAAGAAAAGCAGAAACAAGCGGAAACACAGTAACTAATGGAGTGCCACAGGAACAGTGTTGGGGTCACAATCATTTACAATCTGTATTAAGGGGCTTGGATTAAGGGGTGTGAATATAGTGTCGCCAAGTTTGCAAATGACATAAAAGTACGTGGGAAGGCAAGTGGTGAGAATCACACAAAGAACTTACAGAGAGATATGGATAGGTTAAGTAAGTGGGCAAAATTTTGGCAGGTGGAACATAATGTGGGAAAATGTGAAACAGTGCACTTTGGCAGGAGGGAAAAAGGAGCTATATATTACCTAAATGGAGAAACACAGCAGAAAGCTGCAGCACAAAGGGATTTGGGATTGTCGTGCATGAATTAGATAGAGCTAGCATCCAAGTTCAGCAGACTGTCCCTACAGCCCCGACACACCTGTTCCCCCGGTCACTGCTGCAGACAGCAGATCAGTCTTCCTGGGAGTCAACTCAAGGAAAGCGACAGGCCCGGACGCTGTCCCCGGCCAAGCACTCAGATCTTTTGTGGACCAAGTGGCAGAAATATTCACCGGCATTTTCAAACTCTTCCCTCCTACAAGCTGAAGTCCCCACCTGTTTCAAGAAGACCACCACCATCCCCGTACCCAAGAAAACACATGCAGTGTGCCTTAATGACTACTGCCCAGCAGCGCTGACTTGAATAATCATGAAGTGCTTTGACAGGCTGGTCATGGCCAGCATCACGTGCAGTCTCCCCGCCTGCCTACCGACATAACAGGTCCACAGAGAATGCCATATCCCTAGCCCTGCACTCATCCCTGGAACATCTGGACAACAAAGACACCTACATTAGACTCTTGCTCATTGACTACAGCTCCATCTTCAACACCATTATCCCCTCCAGACTGATCTCAAAACTGCATGACACCATTATCCCCTCCAGACTGATCTCAAAACTGCATGACCTTGGTCTTGGCACCACGCTCTGCAACTGGATCCTCAGCTTTCTGACCCACTGACCGCAGTGAGGATTGTTAACTGCAAACCCCTCCACCCACAATAATGCTCGCCCTCCAAGGATGCGTCCGCAAGCCCCCTACTGCACTCCCTGTACACCTACGACCGTGTTGCCAAATTCCGAACGAATGCCATCTACAAGTTCGCTGACAACACCACCGTAGTCAAACGGATATCTAACAACAAGTCAAACTACAGAAGGGAGATAGAGGGCTTGGTGACGTGGTGCAACAAAAACAATTTGTCTCTCAATTTGGAAAAACTAAAGAACTGATTATCAACTTCAGAAAGAAAGGAGGAGAACACGCCCCATCTACATTAACAGAACTGAGGTTGAGAGGGCGGACACCACTGAGTTTCTCGGAGCGACAATATCCAACAACCTGTCCTGGACTTCCCATGTAAATGTGACGGTCAAGAAGCTACAACAATGCCTCTTCTTCTTCAGGCAGCTCAGGAAATTTCGCACGTCCATAAGGTCCCTCACCAACTTCTACCACTGAAAGCATACTCTATGGGTGCAAAGCGGCCTGGTATGACAACAACGAAGATTCTAAGGGGCATTAGAGAGTAGATGCTGAGTGATTGATTCCCCTTGTGAGAGAATCTAGGGCTAAAGGGCATAATCTCAGAGTGAATTGTCGCACATTTAAAACAGTAATGAGGAGGAATTTCTTCTCCCAGAGAGTAGTCAATCTATGGAATTCTTTACTACAGGGGGCTGTCAAGGCTGGGTTATTAAGTATACTCAAGATTTTTAATCAACAATGGAATCAAAAGGTTATGGGGATAAGGCAGGAAGTGGAGTTGAGGATTATCAGATCAGCCATGATCTCACTGAATGGTGGAGCCAACTTGATGGACATAACAAGCTACATCTGTTCCGGCACCTGATGTGGTTCATCAGCAGCAAACACACAAACTCAGATATACATTGCTTGACTAACTAACCTTTTAAGCAGGACTAGTGATTCAATTTTTATCTCCATCACCTGCTGGTTGGTTGCTTGCTGGGAATATTGCACCATATATGAATCTTAATGGTGAGGACTGTGAGGCTATTCAGCACAAGTGGCATCACAACTGAAATGGGTTTCATTTTGACTGGATGCGTTTTTCTACTAAGAGGTGAATGAATGGTAGTGAAAGGAGGACTGCGACCACTTTGACCTCGCAGAGGTAAACAGCAGGACCCAAATACCATGCAGTGAAGTTACTAATGCAGAAGAGAAAGAGGCAATTCTCTGATACATGCAGCCTTCTGCCACTCATTGGACACACACAGTCACCCATTTCTTCATTGCCTTAAACAACAATCTAAGAAAGAAGTCTTCTGTTTGAACTCAACCCCCACCCCCAGACTCTACTCTATCTCAACTATTCTGCCTGGACTATGTCATACTGACAGCTCAATTCTCACATTACACCTTGTAATTTCAGCTGCTCCTCTTTAAACTGACCGTCCATGCTCACCAGTAATCAGTGCAAACTTTTACTGCCACACAACAATATCAGCAGCTGAGGAAAATAGCCTGTGAATACTGTCAAACTTCATTTTTAATCAGAGCTTTCCATTTTCTTCCTTTTAGAATAGGATCTGCTCAATGATGTGTTCTAAAACAGCTCCCTACCTCAGTTCTGGGCATTTTTCTCCAGCAATTTAGATAAAAAGTGCAAAGAGCAGGTCAAATCAGGGAAAAGAGAGGGGGAGAGCGAGAGCGAGGGCGAGGGAGAGAAATTAGACAAAGAACAGTTGTCCTGAACATTTCTAATACTCCAAATGCTTGATCATTTTATAAAACTAACTTCAACCCCATTTCAGTGGGAAGGTCAGCCCAAAGGTAAAAAAGAAACTTTGCAACTGCATAAATATGCTAGATCATTTCAGTGCAGTAATAAATTAGGCATGCATAACACAAATTATTCACTGTACTAAAAACCTGTACCTTTATCCTGTTATGGTGGGGTCTGTAAGTACAACGCAGCTAAGTCTAATTCTTTGGGGACCTATATCCTGACTTGCCTGTTGTCAGGAACAGCTTTAATCTGTCTAGTCAGATGGTTCCTCCCTGTAAGAGGCAAGTACTGCTGAGAACATTAAACATCCCCCACGTTTGGAAATACATTCTATTTTTATTGAAAACTGAAAAGTTAAATTAGACCTCCATAGGGATCTTGACAGGGTACATGCTGACAGGATGCTTCCTCTTGTGGGAGAATCTAGAACTTGGGATGACTATTTAAAAGTCAGGGTCACCCATTTAAAACAAAGATTAGGCCTTTTTTTCCCCTCACACAAAGGGTAGAGAATCTTAGACTCCTGAAACATTGGTGGAAGTGGAGTTCTTCAATATTTTTCAAGCAGAGGTAGGTGAATTCTTATTAAGCAAGGGGGTGAATGGTTATCAGGGGCAAGCAGGAACATGGCATTGAGGCAACAGGTCAGTCATGATCTTATTGAGTAGAGGAGCATGCTTGATTGGCTGACTCAAGTTCCTGGTTCATATGCTGTTTTGTAACTAAGGTGAACGCTTTCAATGCATGCAGTTACTTCAAAGCATACAGAGATTCCCCCTCCACCTCCCACCTTTTTACTTTTGAAAGCAAATAATATGTAATGTAAAAATATCTCAGACTGCAGATGATACCCATCCCACCATTTCACTGTTCCAGTTTCTGGTCCACTGGATCAAATGTCACCATTTTCTTGTAACTCAGTTTTGAGTCAATCAGCAGTAAAGGGAAGGTGCGGCTCTCATGATGCGAGGTTAACTGACTTCTCTTTTAAATGAAATGTAAATCAAAGAAAAATGTTGAACTTGGAACGTTGAAAGAGGAAAAAAATGGACAATTAAAAGTGACCTATAAAGGCAAACAGTATGCTTAGAAATGTGTGGCAGTCAAAGGCAAAGAGGACATATTTATTAAGGAAGTAATGATTAGCGCAAATTTAAAAGGAATGTTCAACCAGAATAGTAGAACACAAATCTGCAGAGACTTTGCTAAAGGTTTGTAGTGCATTTGAGAGACTGTATCTGGAGTACAATTTTTATTATTGACCCAATAAAAGGTCATTAATGCACAGAATATGGAATGGGGTACTGCAACAAAAATATGCCTCAATGTGATGGGGATGAGCTACAATGGAAGGTTACAGAAGCCAAGGCTCTATCCTCGAGCAGGAAGGTAGCTAAGGTGAGAGTTTGTCAAGGCATGCAATGCACTAAATGCTGTATGTAATGGAAATCTGTGCCGTTATTTCAGAGTAGGTCAGGACAGAAGGATCAGAGACTTAAAGATGGAAAGTAAATCTAATTTGATTACAGAATTTGATGCAACTCAGAGGGAAATGTTTAAAACAAATTTGCTCCCAATTTCCTCTCATCCACTGTTTTAGGAGTATTCAGAAATACATCTGGATATAGGATGGAAAAGCTAAAGTTATTGGATGGACAAGCCTCTCTAGTCTATGGGGCTTATCCCTTAGTTGACTGTTGCTACAGAATATTTTCAAAGAGCTGCTTATTCAAAAGTGATTGCAATCTGTTTTCACTGTTTCCTGCAGTTCATAGGCTCCAGAATGGCTCTCCAGCTAGTTATATACAATTGGAGATCCAGCGAGGCAGTTAAAGATTTGACCGATGCTTGCAAATAGAAATACTTTTTCAGAAGGTTGAACTTGAAATACTGAATCGAATGAAATAAAGAGTCTTCCTCCATAACATTGTTTCCTTTAAAATAACTTGAGTAAAATCTAGTTGATGCACTCCTGTCTTTTTACAGCCCACTCAAAACTGGAAAATACCAAGTACCCAACTTGGATATCCAGTCTGCATTTGGCGATACATTTGTCATCAATTATCGAATTAATGGATTGATTCAGAGATATCAAAGCCTGTCATTATACAGCAGTGAATGCTTGCACAGTGTTCAAACATAGAAATGTTGATAAGGGAAGCATCAGAAACTCGACTGGCAACCCAAAGGTCCCAATAGTGCATTAGTTTTATGGCTGGAATTAGCTAAATACTTAAGTATAGAAGGAAAAAACAGCATCATTAAGTGTTGATAACCTAAGTGGCTTCAAAAACAGAGGAGGAAGCGTTAAAGAGCTTTGAAATCATAGTTTTTATCAAGTTCTAAAGCATTTCACTCCCAACTAATGGAAAGGGAATTCAGTAAAGCACACAGCTCTACAACGCTGCATTTTATTACAACTACATAGCTCTTCCTTGAGGTTTCTCTTGCTTGGTTGATCTTCTCCAACTACAAAGCTGAAAACTTAAGTCTGTTTATTAAGATCTGAATCTGCATTCAAGAACCTGCTCTGAAAATTCTGCTCATACTTTGACAGCTGTGACAAATTCCACAAAAGCTAAGCCAAGCTTCTGAACAAAGCTCATAGGCCAATAAAGCCACCATGTTGAATCTGAAAAGTGCTTGACTGACCTCAAATTATCCTGGAAAGGTAAAGTATTTCAAAAAGTTGAACACGTTAAAGAAACCATTTCACACTGCTATTATGCAGTGCTACACAAGTGGGATTTTCCACTAACAGGGTGCCGCAGGCACTCCAAAACGTAAAGGTAGAGTTGCCACACAAGACCATGAGAGAAAGTGAGAGAGAAATGCCCAGTGGTTTAATGAGGGGGTCACCATGCCTCAGAAGAGGGTAGATGTTAAGGAGAATCCTTCATGATAACCTCTGCTCGTATGGGAATTGAACCCAAGCTGTTGGCATCACTCTAGCATTGAAAACCAGCTGTCCAGCCGACTGAGCTAAGTGACCGTCTCGGAACTATCAGACATTGAGCAATATGATTATGAATTTCAGTGCCATCGTAATACCAAATATGTAGACTGTAAGACTGAGCAACTGGCTGATCAAATTAAACATGTACCATCAGTTTTCAGGGATAGGCCAAGTACAGACCACTCTCAACCAGCCCCTGCTTGAAACTCAAAACAAACATATATTAAATCTAAATCCACAATTGTAAAGCAATGGCTGAGCAATCCTGAGTTTGCTCATAGCTACACTAGCAACCTATTTAAGATAATCAGTTGAGCTCTTAACGTGCCTCATTTGTCCTTTCTACAAGTGACATACAAGCACAGGCAGCGATCCACTGTTCTACAATCAGAAGGACTATGTTCAGGCCTTTTATCTTTGTTGAAATCTACAGCTTCTGGTCACCTTCCCTATGGAAATGCCTTAGACAATCGGCATCAACTTACCAACAATCAGCACCCTTTTCTCCTACAATATAAACTGTTGAGATCATTCGAATTTTGGCATTTTTGCATTTTTCCTGATGATTGCTAGGTACAAAGCTTCAGCAATAGTCATGCTCTGTCAAGCACTATTTAGTAATTCACAAATCCTCCAGTGACTTCAATAATTCAAAAATTAGGATGGTTGATTTTTAAAATCAATTTCAAAAGTTGGATCAAACTACAAAGCCGTGGTGAGAACTAGTTCAAATGGTGCAATTCAACTCCCTAATCGATCCCTGGCTGCAACTCCATCATCTATAGAGAGGCTATAACATAAAATAGACAGCAACAAGATTCAACTGCATTTTCATCGAACACAAATCACAACACTGCACTTCCACATCCTACCCAAGGTTAGACATTACAGTCAATGGACACCAACTACTACAGACAAAAAATGTCCCCAGACTGCAGAATTCACATTAAAATCTACATTTGCAGTATGATTTAATATCAAATTACTAAGGAAGCCCAAAAACCTGAGACATGAAAACAAAATGAGGAATCTGAGTGACTGAAGGGAACAGCTTGATTCCACATGCTGGTGTTGCGATGTTACATTCCAGCACTGTTACCACAACAGATTTGCGTTAATGTCGACGTTACGACTGTTGACCAAATAATTCTTTATTTGTTCATATGCTTCATATAGAAGTCATTGCCTGACTTTCCAAGGACATTCTGCTCTGACTCAGCTCACAGCCTGCCCCAGCCCAAGAGGGGCTTGTGTGGACTAGGCAGCAAGCTACATATGTGAAAGTAAACCCCTCAAAAGTAAACCCCTTAAAAACAATTTGAACAGAAACGGGAAGCACAACATGGTTCTCTGCTGGCTGTGAGAGTTGCAAGCATTGGCAGTAAGCCCCTTGAAAATATTACCTCTTTGAAAATTGACCCCCTAATCTCTTACAGTTTTGTCTTAAATAGTCTCATAAAGTTCAACATTTACAGGACTGTATAAAGTACGTCAGAAGAAACTCATGTTTGTGAACCTACACTATACTGAGTATCGCACTAAGGCTTAGACGTTGTAAAACATAAAATTTCTACATAATCTTTTAAGACTAGTAGACATCCTTCAGCATTGAATGGCTTAAATATAATGTAATAATTCCCTTTGACTCAGGAGAAGATTTAACATATTTCCCAAAAAAGTAGCATTGAAATGGAATAGGAGGGACCGCAACGAGCTCACCCTTGAGACACGCTGACATTGCACTGCTATAGTACAGTCATTTGCAAAAGGAGGATACGCAAGCAGTGTGTATCCTTAATCTAGCTTTCCTTTGACCGCCTCCTGACCTGCAGCTTACTGACTGTGTCCAAAGCCAACCAGAAGGGTTGACATTTCTCAGTAGGAACAGGGAATGCTCACAACACTGATTAAAGTCAAGCTGAGCATATCAACTGTAGCATCAACAAACTTCGAAATAGGTTCCCACATTACAGACAGATAAGCCATATCACATCACTTCAGGAGTCACAGCAGTGTACTCTTTCCCAAACAGCAGCTTTCCCAATCAAACATTTTTCAATGGATAAACATGTGCATTCCGAGGCTGACATTTCTTTACAGTGTAGAAAGCAGTGATGCCAACACTGGATCAGTTTAAGGCTTCATAAAAATGTCAATTTTATGATGCTCCACAGCGCTGCGAACTGAATTAAATTCCTTCTTTAAAGCATTTCATTTATCCATACATCAATGACGCATCAAACAAGGCTGCATTTTGATGATAACCAAGCAGATTCTGCAGACGTCAAAGAATCTTTTATTTGACTGGGTCAACCTGATAAATCATTAGGATGTGCTGCCAAGGTTGTAATCTGCTCAAACAGTCAGAAGTCACATGACACCAGGTTATAGGTCACCCCTTCATTCGTCATTCAGGTGTTGACGTTTTACTCACTGTCCAACACTCTTGGTCACCTGCAGAGACTTATTATCTGACACTCCACTCACACCAGCTGTATGATCTTTCGATCTCTCTGCCCATAAAATCTAGGTCTGTGTGCTCTGCTCTCTCACTGTATGTGACGAAGAAGCAGCGCTCCGAAAGCTTGTGATTTCAAATAAACCTGTTGGACTATAACCTGATGTCATGTGATATCTGACTCTGTCCACCTCAGACCAACACCAGCACCTCTGCATCCTGGCTGCTCAAACAGTAACAGTACAACAAGGGCCAGTCTACAGCAACACTGTCAGCTAAACTTGTCACAGTCCTCATCACAACCGCATTGCCAGAGGGGGACAAAAATCAAACCCTTTGGGAGATGGTTACACGTATTATACATATTCACAGGTTACAATTCTTATCAGATTATATCATTATATGACAGCCCAAGATCATAATCACTTTCTTTCCACGTGTTGATTTTCATTCATTTCTCACCAGATGGCTCTAAATAAAAAGGAGAATGGTGCAAAGTTAAACCAGAGAGACAGAGAGGAAGAGGAGAAGAAGAAGAGATAGAGACTGCACTCACAGTGACTGTTGACCCTATGCAACAAGAGGTGGACTGCTCACCAACACTGACCTCTCACAGCCTACAAGCACAAATAAACCACCCAGGAAGAAAAGAACAACTCAACAATCTGCAGTACCCTTCCTCTGGAATGTAACGTATCTGCTATTCTGTTACTATACACTTAAATTTCCATCGTTGCTATGTCATTTCATGAATCTTACTCTCTAAGTAAAGTTGTTCTCTGAAACTCAGAGATTTAACTGTTGCTCTGCTCTGTTGGATCACAGAATCCCGATTATGTGGGCCATTCAGCCCATCGAGTTCACACCAATCCTCCCACTCAGATCCACACTTTTTCCCATGGCTAACCCACCTAGCCTGTACATCTTTGGACACAGTGGGCAATTTATCACGGCCAATCCACCTAACCTGTCCATCTTTGGACTGCGAGAGGAAACCGGAGCACCTGGAGGAAACCACACAGACACGGTGAAAGAGATAAAAGGTACTGCAGATGCTGGAGAATCCGAGATAACAAGCATGGGGCTGGATGAACACAGGTCAAGCAGCATCATAGGAGCAGGAAAACTTGACGTTTCAGGCCTAGACCCTTCATCAGAAATCCGCAAACTTCACACAGTTACCTGAGGGCGGAATCAAACCCAGGTCCCTGGTGCTGTGAAACAGCCACGCCACCCCAGGGATCACTGGCACTCCCCATATCCTGATGCACACTGCGACGACAGGGACATCGGGACTTTCAGTATTCCCCACATTCGACTGGAGTGACTGAGAGACATTGGAAAATATCTCTGATTACTACGGTCAGCCTCTCCAATCACTGGTGACTTAGCTGGTGTACGTAAAATCCTTACAAACAACAGGATTGCAGTGAGAAAACTGAACTAAATCTCTTCCAGGGGAGATGTGAAAAGGGACATTTTGTCTCGTAATTAAACAGAAAAATGCTTTCAATTCAAATCTCTTTCTCTAGTGATTGGATTTATACCTGTGATTCCCCCACAGACAAGTTCTCGGTTTGAGCTTTGCTTCTTCAGAGAGATCCCAAGCAAAGACATTACTCTGCTTGACACAGCAATTTCCCTTTACGTAACATCTATAGGGTACAGCAGTGTTTCACTGAACGCATAGCTGATAAAGTTGGGCTCCAAGAAAAGGAGATACGAGGACAAGTCTGATCAATGATGAGTTTTGAGGAATGTCTTAAAGGAGGAGACAGAGAGAGAGAGAGGGGGGGAGAGAGAGAGAGAGAGAGAGAAGTTGAGATCACAGGGCCTGGACAGCTGAACACACAGCAGCAAGTGGTATAGTTTAAGAGGGAGGATGCACCAGAGATTAGAGTTTAGAGAAGCACTGTGTCCTGGGGGTGCCAGTATGGAAGGCCAAAAGAAATTACAGAGTTGAGACACTGGAACACTAGCTTCTTCAGGAAACAAAGGTTCCATTAAACAGCATCAGGCCAACAGTCAAACAGCTTTACTTATTATTTGTGTAGTCCTCAAGTCTGAGCTCTACACAACTTTTAAGTGTCAACTGGAATGTCCACACATCAACTGAGTATGTGAACTGGATATTATACACTTACAGGTGTGTACATGAACTGGATATTGTACACCTACAGCTGTGTATGAACTGGATAAGTACACTTAGAGCTGTGTGTAAGAGCTGATATTGTACCCTCAGCTGCGTGCGTAAACTAGCCATGGTGCACTTTGAACCAAACAACTGCCTCTTGTTTGTGCAACAGTAGTTTAGTAAAGACCTGAACTGGGCACTGTCGTTTAATTGGTGGCATTCCAAACACACTAATACGTGTGGAGGTGTCAACAAACAGTGAAAGACGTACATACCACTTTGATACTCCCATACAGCTGCAGCAAGTTTAAAATGAAAATTTCAAAGCAATTCTAAGTGCTTAGGATATACAAAACTTTGAGGGCTGCTACAATTCCTGTTCCGTTGATCCTTTCACTGTCTCAAAGCAGAAACCACTTTTGTAAACATATGAACAAACTCACTTCCAAGTTGACACTTGGGCCATTTAAACTAAAGCACATATCTGACTGACATCATTGCATCTTCTTTCAATCTGTTTCCAATTTAGCTTTTTTTTTAAAAAATCTGACTTGTCAAGATTAATAACCAAATTTACTTTGCATTTCAAAAATCTAATGTGCCTGAATCTTGAATTCCACGGTCCATGATCCTGGCTACAGGGATGATACAAGTGTACCCGAATCTCTCTCAGATGCGTGCAGACTTGTTCCTCAGCCTGACACAACAGTGTCAGATCCAGACAGGAAAAGCCCAGATCTGATCCATACCTGGATCAGGATGCTGTTCAATTTCTTAAGCAGCAGAAACATGTGAACAGATTCCCTTAGGAATTAAACCAGGTTAATCTACATACCCAACACACAACTTTTTCAAAACATCGGCTCCTGGCAAATTCAAGACACAATTCAACAGTCAGTCAACAGTCTGATCAGATTTTTTTTTAAATTATTCGACCTGGGATGCATGGCTAGACCAGCATTTATTGTCCATCCCTCATGGCCCTGGAGAAGCTGAGCTGTCTTCTTGAACCACTGAAATTCTTGGGGTATAAGTACACCCACAATGCTGATAGGGAGGGAGCTCCAGGATTACGACCCAGTGACACAAAGTGCAGCAAGATATTTGAAATCAAGATTGTGTGTGGCTTAGACTATCAGTTGTAGGTGGTGATGTTCTCATGTATCTGCTGCTCTTGCTGTTGCCCTTGTTAGGGATTGTGGTTTGGAAGATACTGTATGAGGCAGCAGGGTGGAAGCGAGTATTTTGTAAATGGTACACACTTCTGCTGCTGTGCATTGGTCTGGAATGGAGTGAATGCTGAAAGAGATGGATGGTGTGCCAATCAAACAGACAGCTTTTCCTTAGGTGTTACTGAGATTGAGCGCTGTTGGAGTCACGCCCACCCAGCCAAGTGGAGTTTACCCCCAAGTCCAGTGTTGGTAGGGCTCATGATGCCACGCTCTGTCAAATGCTGCCTTAGATGTCAAGGGCAGTGACTCTGACGTGAACTAACATGAGTTCCACTCTTTCATCCAAAATCTGCAAGGAGGTCAGGAGCCATGTGGCTTTGTTGGAACCCAAACAGACATTAGGTAGGTCATTGTTGAGCAAGTGCTGTTTGACATGATCAGCTCTTCCAACACTTTGCTGACTATTAAGAGTAAATTGACAGAGGATAACTGACCAGGTTGGGTTTGTCCTGCAATTTGCGGAGGGAACATACCTGAGCAATGTGCCACATTATTGGGAGATTCCAACATTATACCCTGCTGCTGTATTCCTTTGACAAAGCAGCTCTGATTATGTTGTTAAGAAGTGTGGGACCCGATAAAATGGACTGACATTTAATTCAATGTACCTAACATCAATAATTGTGATGTCTCTTTCGCAGATTCAAAATGCTCCATACAGTGCTGTGTGCAATTGCTCTGCTGGCTGCTGTGATTAGACTCTCAGCAGTGCTAGACCATCTATGGTGTACCACCCTCATTTCATCGTCATTAGCTCCAGCATTGAAGCTGTTCCTTTGTTCGCACACTCTCTTTATCCAGTGCCTGGGCTCACAGACTATAATTTGTGGGATATCTGTGAGGCAGGGTGGGAGTGAGCAGACGGCTTGAGATATTTAACAGTGCGGAATACAAGGGAACCTTTAAATATAGATTTATGATTGAGCATACAATGTGGGTCCCCAGCTGACTACTTTGATTGAAGACAGCAAGATTTCAACTGTTCTCATGAGAGAACCAGCACCAAAAAACAAGCAGCTTGCAGTAGGGTCAAACCTGGCTTCTTACAGCAAGAATCAGCACCAGCAACCAGCTACACCACACTGTGTGATAAACCCTCCTACTCCTCCGTCACAGAGGTCTACATACTGGAGATCCAGCCCCATACAGAGTGTGATGAGGTCTACCTAGCCACTATGCAAATAGTAACACGAGACGGACAAGTACCAGCAACACATCAGGGAATGGACTGGTTTGGGGTGAGTTTGCCCTGCACCTCAGGGGCAAGGGAAAGAGGGGCACCCCAAAGGCATGATGGCTAGGGGAGGCATCTCGAGAGTATCAGGAAGGGATAGGTAGCACCCTGAAGAGGTCTCACAGTCAGGAAATCCAGTGGAAGGTGCAGCCTAAGGAGCCTTGGAGAATTTCTACAGTGAATTTTGCAGATGGCACACACTGCTGCTACTGAGCATCAGTGGAGGAAGTGGATGTGGTGTCAATCAAATTTGTCCTGGATGATTTCAAGCTTCTCAAGTGTTGTTGTAGCTGCACTCATCCGGGAAAGTGGGGAGCATTCCATCACACCCCTGATTTGTGCCTTGCAGATGGTGGACAGGCTCTGGTGAGTTTCATGCTGCAGATTCTGAGGATCTGAACTGTTCTTGTAACCACTGTTGATAAGGAAAATCCAATTCAACTTCTGGTCAACATTAACCCCCAGGATACTGTCAGTGGGAGATTCAGCAGTGGTAATGTCACTGAATTTCAAGGGCTACTGGTCAATTTCTGTTGTCTTGGAACTGACCAATGCCTGTCAGTTGTATGGTGCAAAAGTTACTTGCCACTTGTCGGCCCAAACCTGGATATTGTCCAGATCTTGTTGCATTTGAACACAGATTGCTTCAGTATCTGAGGAATTGCAAACGGTGTTGAACATTGTGCAATCATCAACCGGCCTTTTGATGGAGGGCAGATCACTGAAGTCGCTGAAGATGGTTGGGCCTAGGACACAAGGATTTCTGCAGAGATATCCTGGAGCTGAGATGACTGATGTCCAACAACCACAGCCAGTTCTTATGTGGCAGTGGAGTGCTTCCCCCAATACCCAGTGACTCCAGTTTTTAGACGGTTCCTTGATACAACATACTATGTGTAAGTTTGGAAGAGGCAGTGACCTCAGATTTCATGAAGTGATATTGAGCAGTTTATGTGTATACACTCCAGAGTCTAGAAAAACAAGAGTAGATCTAAATGTAGTATATAAGATGATAAAGGATATTAAGTGTGTCTAAGATGGCAGCAGAGTAGGACAGTCTGGTCGGAGCTCCTCTACTCACCAGGTCCTTTACTCCTGGGTGGCTGAGTGGGCCGAGACCCACGATGGACCGGAGCGAGAAACATGGCCTTGCACTTGGGGGCCTGCAGGTGTGCCCTGTGAGCCCCAGAACACCGCGAAGCACCGATCCCTGGAGCAGCTAGTCCTGGACGTAGACCGGTGTGAGGGGATAATCCTTACCCTGGAACACTGTAATGTTAACTCCTTAATATATTCCTATTTTTAAACTTATTTTCAACTCTGTAATTAAGCAACTACTTTCATTCCTCTGCTGTATCCAAGAACTGTACCCAGGTACTTGTACCTAAGATGTCACCAAAAGAAGGCAGACTTTGTGAAAGTTTTTCACTGTACTCCTAGAATGGGCACACTTGACAATAAAAGGATATTGCAGCATTGAAAGGTACACATAGAAAGGATGTTTTAGGCAAGCTAGAATGACAGGTTACAGTTTTAGGATAAGGGGAGACAGATTTAAAACAGAGATGAGGAGAAACGATTTCTCTCAAAGGGTCATGAATCTGTGGAATTCACTACACCAGAGTGTGGTGGATGCTGGGACATTGAGTGAATTTAAGGAGGAGATAGATTTTTAAGCAATTTTTAATAGTAATATGTTGAAGGATTGCGGGGAGGGAGCAGCAAAGTGGAGTTGAGACTGAGATGAGATCGGTGATGATTGTATCAAATGGCAGAGCAGGCTAGAGGAACAGAACTGTCCAAGTCCTTATGTTAAGAAGTATTTGGATATACATTTGCGATGACAAGGCATACCAGGACACGGGCCAAATGCTGGAAAATGGGATTTGAATAGTTAGGTGCTCATTTTTGACCATGGGGCCATAGGGCCTTTTTCTGTGCTATAGATCTCTATGACTGTGGAGCTCATATACTGTCCCAATGGGGAAAAGCAATACCCAACACTGAATTGGAACTGGCTGCCCGTTTGGGTGGAAGATGGAAATAAGTTTTTGGAAAACGAATTTGAATCAATCTTCTCAGACATGCGCTGACACATCACCAGGGTAGGTGGGACCTTCTGGCCACTGTGCCACAAGAGTCCTACCACCGTCCTGTAAATTCAGAGAGTTAATTCAATATCAGATCAAGGCTCACAATTTTGTTTTTAGTTGGCTATTTCAGAGCCCACTTGGCAGGAGTTTTGCTTTTCAGGAAACAGTGAGCCTAGGGCTAGATTTGTAGCCTCCTCGGAGCCAGAAGCCAGTCAGGTCAAGTGCTGCAACAGGCAGCAATTCACCTTGGTATCAGCCATAGCCACATCCGTTCCCAGGCCTGAAACTTATGGGTTCAAGGCCCAATCTGGAATTTCAGTATATAATCTAGACCAACACCTCAGGCGAGTCTTAACACAGCACTGCATTTTCCTTCACGTGACATGTTTAAAACAAGGGTCAATTTGCCCTAAAGGTAAAAGACTGTGGTACCGTAATTATAAGGAGTTTCCCGGTATCCTGACACTGACATTCCTTTCATAGAATCCCTACAATGTGGAAGCAGGCCATTTGGCCCGTCGAATCCACACTGACCCTCCAAAGAGCATCCCATTCAGGGGGGCCCCCCACCCTATCCCTGGAACCCTGCTATTTCCATGACTAACCCACCTAGTTTGCACATCCCTGGACTGTGGGAGGAAACCCACGCAGTCTCTGGGAGAATGTACAAACTCCAAATGGACGGTCACCCGAGGGTGGAATAAAACCCGCGTCCCTGGCGCCGTCAGCCACAGTGCTGTGTCTAATCGAGAAAAGTCACCAAAAAGACAATATAACTGGTCACATCTCTCCTTGCTGCATTTGCCTTCATACAGGGAAGGTTCTACAGGGTAATTCATTGAAACACTCTGAGAGCGCTGATTAAGAGCTAACTGAAAGTCATGTCCCTGTAAAACAGCTGCTATGGGAACGTCCCAAAGTGCTACTGCTATTTTAAGAACAGTTGGCCACTTTCGTTCAGCCAGGTGCAAACAGGAAGGATCTGAACTTGCTGGGATTGGCCAAAACACAACCAGGAAATTCTAATCAAAGGCTGTTGGTGGTTTCAATCTTGATCCTTGGACAGGAATCCTTTTTGATGGAAGTCCCCTCAAAGCGACTGTCATTTACAGTTTCATTTCAAGTCGGCCTTTTGTGCAAATGCAACCAAATGACTCCAGCTGCAAAAATCAACAAGCTTCAGTCACAGCAGCTGTCTGAGCAGCTCAGAGCACCTTCTGAACACTCCAGCTGCTCTTTAGTATCACTGCCCAACTTCATCATATTACACATTCGATTCACTCATGGGTCAGGTTCTGTTTGTGCTCCTGTTCAAACTCTGCTGCTTTCTGACACAGGGGTACTGTTGCCTGATCAAGTTAGCCTGCAGGTCCACTCGGCTGATGGGAATACGATCAACATCATTCTCAACCTGATTACAGACAGCATTTCCTGCCACGGACATACTGGATATGGTCAGGGCAGTCAGAACTTGCTCACAAGAGAGAAAAGCTTGCGTCAGCAACTTGGATTTATATTAACATAATCCCTTTTACATAAAATAATGCCCAATGAGGTATTACTCTTTTCACTGAGAGCTGCTCTCAAGGGCCACTTTTCAGTTTTCAGATGCTCCTTTTCCTTCTCATTAACTCTGTTATTAGGCCATGCAGCCACATCGTAACATTACCTTCTGCATTTGTGTTGATGTATTTGGACTCGCACAGAAGAAATAATTACCAACCTCTCCATACTTAAAGCAACAAAACTTTTATTTCCTAGATACCACATTCTCTTTAAACTGGTACAAGAAACAGGGATAAGATAGCAAAATAACTGATACATACGTCTACAGACAAAAGGCTGTCACCCTAAACACACCTGCGGCAGCCTGGTGAGACGATAGATAATGCAGTCAGCACTTATTCAGAGGTCTGGAATATCTTGACCAGACAGCTTCTACCCTTTTTACTCCAACTCAGATCTCAAACTCACACTTAAATCTAACATTTAATACAGCGTTCATTACAATATCATCCATAACAATTTTCATCAGAGTAGCTCCTAAATATACACAGCCATAACTCTCCCTGGTATACCCCAGGTCAGTCTTATCCCTTTCTGCTACATCCTGGCAATCTCTGGCTGAGTTTGTATTCCTGATAATATGAGTGGGGAATTTCTCTGCTCGATGGAGAAGCCACAGGCCTCAATAAGCAAAGTTGACATCACTGCTATTTCCCTATACAAAGTACAGTAGCAGTCACAGAATGAAACAGTGATAATGTAAAGGTTTATTACAGTCATTTAGTGAATGCAAATGAATTGCGCCTCTCACCCTGCAACTCTGTGCAGACTCTCAGATTACACTTAGGCAGCACTGTGGCTCAGTGGTTAGCACGGCTGCCTCAGCATCAGGGACCCAGGTTCGATTCCACCCTCAGGCGACTGTCTGTGTGGAGTTTGCACATTCTCCCCGTGTCTGTGTGGGTTTCCTCCAGGTGCTCTGGTATCGTCCCACAGTCCAAAGATGTACAGGTTAGGTGGATTAACCATGCTAAATTGCCCTTGAGTCCAGGGATGTACAGGCTAGGTGGGTTAGCCAATAGGAACGCAGGGTTGCAGGGATAGGGCAGGGGGTGGGTCTGGTTGGATGCTCTTCAGAGAGTCAGTGTGGACTCGATGGACCAAATAGCCTCCTTCCACGCTTTGGGATTCTAATGTTATTATGTTCTTTTGTTTCTAAGACTTCCACAGCCAGCAACTAAATTGGGGTCTACTTATAATGAAATAAAATTAAATGAAATAAGCTGAACCTGGTCTCAGCATCACATCCTTCATCACTGTCTAGGCACCCACTCTCAAGATGTGAACCTTCTCCATGTTAACTGCAGAGAAGATATAGCTGCTCTCTGACACTACAGATCCTCCTTATTTTAAAAATATACAGTTTCTATAACAACACTCTAGGACAGCATTCCTGAGTACAATTGTCATGTTACTCTGCATGGTTTCTCTGATAAATCACACACACAGAAAGTTTCTGTTGTGCCAAAAAACATCCCAAGTGAATTTGTACAATCCAACCCCGAGAAATTTGTTTCATCACAGCCTGATGGGACAGGAAGTCCCTTAATGAATCTCACCTCAGGAAACTACCCAACAGGCCAAGCATCATCATATGTCACACAGGTATTCAAAGGAACATCCCTGTCCTCACACCTGTCGCTGCGGACGGGAGGGAAGAGGGGAGTGTCAGAGGTGAATCAGGAGATCTATTTTCTACATACCCAGGAGTTAGATCAGGATTTAATGCCTCTAACCTTCCCTGACTATCTATCACATGAAGTCAATTATAACCACATGTAGTCTCTGACCCAGCTTGGACTTGGGGACTTTTTCCGAGGTTTCCACACATTGGGTGGTTACCCAATGGAAGTTTCATCTTAGGAGATAATTCCCAGAGAATCAGGGGCATGAGGAACTCTGCATGGTCCCAGTGTGCATCTCCTGTCTGCACTGTGGTACAGTTGGCTACCTGTCAGAAGATCTGACGTTGTGACCAGATAACTTGGCTTTTAGCTGTGATACTGGGGAGAATGCATCTGTTCTATTTCAAAAAGATGCCATGAGGTCATTTAATATTCCATCATGAAAGGCCACACTGCGCCATACTGTCAAGCCACATTTTGCAGTTACTGTCTCTGGGAGGGATTTCAATGCTCATTACTTACTAACAACACAGAACAATCACCAAGTGAGCAGGAAACCTCAGCTACATTTACTGTATATTGGAGAGCTGCAACTTTAACTGTATTTTACACAGTGTAACGAAAGCCAGCTGATGCTAGCACTGGCCAAGACAGATCACCGAGTGAAACCTGGCCTTTTATGTTCTAATTTGATTTTAAAAGCGTGAAGATCAGGTACTGAACACATTCACAAGAAGGTGCCAATGTACTCCTAACACAAATAATA
>JAHRHZ010000031.1:22968783-23023516 GCA_024137785.1 Ginglymostoma cirratum
CCATTTCTGAAGAAGGGTCGAGACCCAAAACGTCAGCTTTCCTGCTCTTCTGATGCTGCTTGGCCTGCTGTGTTCATCCAGCTCTACACCTTTCCTAAATCTCACTGTCTTGCCTCCAATTTGTGGCACACAGATTGATGTGTTGTCCCGTGTCACTGGACTCTTGCTGCTAGGTAACAAGACAATATTTCAAGTACACAGAACTGTTAACCTCCCAGCTTTTCAGGTCAAATTGTAATACCTCATTAAAATGCACGTAGACGAAACAGACACCCCAACCCTCAGCACCAGGATCCCAAATAGAAAGATAACAAACCACGTCTTCTCCTTCTAAACATACGAAATACAAAACTGAGCCATGGCACTGTGGTAGTGTCCCTGCCTATGAAGCAGAAGGTCCAGGTTCAAGTCCCACCGACTTCAGATATGTGTCATACCATCTCTGAACAAATTATAGAGCCATAGAGTCATATAACATGAAAACTTTAGTCCAACTCGTCCATGCTGACCAAGTTTTACAAATGAAACTAGTCCCAATTGTCTGCATTTAGCCCATATCTCTCTCAACCTTTCCTATTCACGTACCTGTCCAAATGTCTTTTAAACGTTGTAATCGTATCTGCATCTACCACTTCCTCTGGTAGTTCATTCCACATATGAACCACCCTCCGTGTAAAACAGTTGTCCCTCAGTTCCCTTTTAAATCTCTCTCCTCTCACCTTAAACCTATGCCCTCTAGTTTTGGACTCTCCCCCCCCACCACAGGGAAAAGACCTTGTCTATCTATAATGCACAAAATGTAAATTAAGCCTAATATTTTAAATTGCTGTTAAAACACTGGCAACAATATACACTCATGTTGTACACAAGAAACCTCATCTTTACTGTACATGGGCCAGCGTGGACCTCACCCATTGCACACAGGACAGCATGGACCTCACCCACACTGCACACCGGACATTTTGGACCTCACCCACACTGCACACACGAAAGCATGACCCTCACTGTACACAAAACAGCAGGAATCTAATATGCACACTAATATGAGTCATTCTGAGAGATAAATACTTTTACATGACAAGCAACTTTTAGGACATAGATTATAGTTTATTCAGCAGCCTGTACATTACCAGGCAGTGATGGTACACAAGATCTGGTGACCAAACAGCCTGGCAGTGGTTCTCTCATCCTGAGACTGAACAGTTGTCTCCAAGTTCATCCCTGTTCCTAGTAACTGGGTGACAATGAGGGGCACGCAACATCAGCATCTCCCCCATATGAGATCACAACGTTAAAGTGGCCAGCTTTACTGACTTGTCAAAGCCTCACCAACTCCATCAGATCTTCTACTTCCATTTGTGTTGTGTCAGAAGTAAACTTGTAAAGTTTTGCGGCAGTCGGGCAGCAGTTCCCAATGACTCCGGCAGGCTAGTTAAAGGTGAAGTGTCAGAGTGAATGAAAACCTCTGACTTTTCATCCATTTAATGCAATCCAAGATACATTGTTATATTAGTTACTGCCTATATATACTAGCTATGTCCACTGTTACATTTTAACTAAGCTGATAGTTATATCAGTAACCAGATATTGCTGGTGCACTCACTCCTGGTTAGACTAGTTGTACTACTAGTTATACTAGTTGGACAGTTACATTAATAGTTAATAAGTCCAACTAGTCACACTAACTTTCCACTCCTCAGGGAGCCACAGGTTGTGACAGAGCCTGGCACGGCTGGTTATGCTGGTTATGTCAGTTAAGTTAGTTAGCGGCTAGTTAAGCGCTTGCCCACCTGCCTCCACCGTGTCGCTGAGGTCCAGCGCGGCCGCGCTCCTCGGGAACTCCTTCAGTTTGCGGCCGCTCAGGGCGAGGATCCCGGAGCCCGCCGCCTCCACCAGGGCCCGCTCCAGGGAGCGGGGAAGAAGCGGCGCTGCTCCCGGCCCAGAACCCGGCCCGGCCCCCACCACCGCAATCCCGGGGCCCGGGACCATGGCCAGGCCCGGAGCCGGCCCCTCCGCCTCCGCCATGCTGACCCCCCGCTCCGCTCCGCTCCTCCTCACTCAGTCCGCTCCCGCCGATCCGCCGCTGCTCATTTCCCGCTGCGTACCGCCCGCCCGAGGGACAACGGCAGATTGAGGCGGAAACCCAACGGCCGGCGGAGCGCCGGCGCAGCCTGGAGGCAGCGGGAGGAATTGCAGGCAGACCGGGGGTTGGGAAGACTGACACCTCCTGGGGGGGGGGTGGTACTGCAGGCAGCGCGGGGAAGAGACTGACATCCCCTGGGGGGAGGTGGTACTGCAGGCAGAGCAAGGGAGAGAGACTGACACTCCTTGGGGAGAGGGTGTACTGCAGGCAGAGCGGGGGAGAGGCTGACACCCCCTGGAGGGAAGAGGTACTGCAGGCAGAACGGTGGAGAGACTGACACCCCCTTGGGGGAGGGGCACTGCAGGCGGAGCGGTGGAGAGGCTGACACCCCCTGGGGGGAGGAGTCACTGCAGGCGGAGCAGGGGTGAGACTGACATCCCCTGGTGGGAGGAGGTACTGTAGGCGGAGTTGGGGTGAGACTGACACCCCCTGGGGAGAGGAGGAACTGCAGGTAGTGCAGTGGAGAGACTGACACCCCCTGGGGGAAGGAGGAACTGCAAGTGGTGCAGGGGAGAGACTGACACCCCCTGGGGGCAGGAGGAACTGCAGGGGAGAGATTGACACCAACTGTGATGTGGAGGTGCCAGAGCTGGACTGGGGTGGACAAGGTCAAAAATTACACGACAGCAGTTTACGGTCCAACAGGCTTATTTGAAAACACAAGTTTTCAGAGTCTCGCTCCTTCTTCAGGTGTCAGTGAGAAAGGTGGCATCAGCTTGGAGTCAGACACTCTCTCTTTCCCCCCACCCCGCTCTCTCAAACACACGCACACAGACACCCTCTCTCTCTCTCACACACACACACCTTCGCGCACACACACATAAATAAATTTGTGGGTGAATTACATTTGCAGATTTGTAATTGCAGATTCATTCTGTTTTGTTCCAAAAGCACACAATTTGCAGACAGTCAATGTGGCATTTTATAAATTCCTACTTTGGAAATAAAACTGCTCTGACTCCAAGTTGATACACAGTGAGATTCTAAACAAGACCTCGCACCTAAAATGCATTGTCTGTCCTGGGATGTCACCTCTGACATACTGAAGGAACTGATAGAACTTTCAGTTATCTCCCGGTAGTGGCTTGAAAGAAATTCTTGAATTTGCGGATTAATCTTTTCATCCTGATTAAAGATTTAACAGCCAGCATGGGTTTGTTCAACACAGTTGCATCAATTCTATGACCCTTTGATCTTTTGCTTATAAATTCTGTGTCTGATGCCACCTCTCTCACTGACACCTGCAGGAGCAAGACTCCAAAAGCTTGTGATAACAAGCTGTGGAGCTGGATGAACACAGCAGGCCAAGCAGCATCAGAGGAGCAGGAAAGCTGACGTTTCGGGCCGAGACCCTTCTTCAGAAATTCTGCCTCTACCAATCGCCCAGATAGTGCATTCCGGATACCCTATTCCTCTGGGTGAAAAATAATTTCCTTGAATTCTCTGTAATGCCTTTCACCTTAAAATTATACCCCCACATGTTGCTGTTGACCCTTCTACTAAGGAGAACAGCAGCTTTCTATTCATTCTGTGCATGCCCCTCATAATCTTATACACGCAAATTAAGTTCCCTCTCAGCCTTCCCAGCTCAAAGAAACAACCTAAGCTTATCTAGCCTCTTTTCATCTCTGAAATGCTTCATTGCAGGCAGCATCCTGGTCAATCTCCTCTGCATCCCCTTCAGTGCAATCAAGTTCCTCCTACAGTGCAGTGACCAGAACTGTACACGTACTTCAGCTGTGGTCTAACCAAAGTTCTATACAGCTCCAACATGACCTCTTTGCTCTTATAACCTATGCCACAACTGAAAAGGGCAAGCATCCCATATGCCTTCTTAATTACCCTATTAACCTGTCCTGCACTTTTAAGGATCTATGGACAAACTCCCCAAGATCCCTCCAAGCTTCCTAGGTTTCTTCCCATTCATTGAGCACTTCCTCGTCTTGTTGTTACTTCCAAGGTGCACCACCTCACATTTATCAGGGTTAAAATTCCACCTGCTACTGAGCTGCCATCTGATAAATCCATTTATACTTCCTAACGCCTAACACTTTCCTCCTCACTGTCAACCACCCGGCCAATCTTCATGTCATCTGGAAACCTACTTATGTCTCTCCACATTTATGAATATTACAAACAATAAGAGACCCAGCGCTAATTCCTGTAGCACACCACTGTGCATCGGGCTCCAGTCACACAAACAGCCTTCTAACATCACCCTCTGTCTCCCAACACTAAGCCAGGGTTTGGACCCATCTTGCAAAATTATCCTGGATCCCATGAGTTTTACCTTCTTTATCAGTTATCCATGTGGGACATTGTCAAAAGCCTTGCTGAACTCCATATAATCTACATCCACTGACTTACTCTCATCTAAACACTTGGTCACCTTCTCAAGAAATTCCATCAGATTTGTTACACATGACCTTCCTTGACAAAGCCATGCTGACTACCCTGATCAACTCATGCCTCACTAAATGGAGATTCGGAATATTTTCCAATCGTTTCCCTACCACTGATATGGGACACAATGGTCCATCACCCTTCTTGTAAAGAGGAACCATAATAGCTGTCCTCTAGTCCTCTAGCAACTCTCCTTTGGCCAAAGATGTTTTAAAACTTTGGAACAAGGCCCCCTGTTATTTCCTCCCTCATCTCCCATAGCAGCCTGGGATGTAACTCATCAAGATCAGGGGATTCTATCTACTTTAAAACCCACCAAAACTTCCAACGTCCTGGTTTCTTATATCAACCTGTTCAAGGACACAGTCCACCTTTCCAAATCTGTACTTAGATCCTTCACCTTCCAAGTAAAGATAGATGCAAAGCACTCATTTATTACTCTACCGATGTCCTTTGGCTTCATGCACAGATTTCCTCTTTGGTCCTTATTCAGCCCCACTCTTTCCCTGGTTACTCTCTTCCCCGATATATCCTACAAATATCTTGGGATTCTTCCTAATCTTGCTTGACAGATTGTTTTTCATACCCCCCAACTTTGTTCTCCCAAATACTTTCAGGTGATTTGCCACCTGAACTTTGTACACTCCCCTAGGTCCTGCGTTGTTTTACCCCCTTAGTATCTGCTGTTATATTTGTCTCTTTTTCAGTACTGAATGTTCCTAAACAGACTGTTCTCTGGGCTTGTTGCTCCTACGCTTCACTCTAAAGGGAATATGTTGGGCCTGTACTCTTCCCCCGTACCTTTCTGAAACCCTCCCACTGTTCTCTAGATTTACCTACTCTGTCTATTCTGGCCAGATTTTAATAAAATCTGCCTTACCCCAATACAAAATTCTTTTCTGCAGAACATGTTTCTCCTTTTTCACAACAAACTTCAAACATATGGTGTTGTGGTCACTACCACTAAAGTGCTTTCCCCATCACGACCTCAAACACCTGTCCAGCTTCATTCCCTAGAATTAGGTCCAGTGCTGCAATGTCCCTTGTGGGGCCATCTACATGCTGATGTGAAAAGCTCTCCTTTACATATTCAAGAATGAGATCATGGCTGATCTGATAATCCTCAACTCCACTTTCCTGCCCTTTCCCCATAACCCTCAATTCCCTTCCTGATTAAAAATTTGTCTAACTCAGCCTTGAATACAGTTAATGACCCAGCTCTATAGTCCTCTGCAGTAGAGAATTCCACACCCTCTGAGAGAAAAAAGTGCTCTTCAGCCTTGTCTCAGTTGTGCGAGCCCTTATTCTGAAGCTATGTCCTCTGAACCTAGGCTCTCCATAAGGGGCAACGATCTTTCCACATCTACACATCAAGTCCATTAAGAATCTTTTGTGTTTCAATAAGATTATCTTGCTTTCTTCTCAACTCGAACAAATACAGGCCCAACCTACTCAACCTCCCTTCATTGGACTGTCGCTTCATTCCCAGGATCATTCAGTCAAACTTCTCTGGACTGACAGTAATCAGGTAAGGAACAAAAACAGAAGTTGCTGGAAAAGCTCGGCAGGTCTGGCAGCATCTGTGAAGTAAAAAAAAAATCACAGAGTTAACATTTCAGGTCCGCTGACCCTTCCTCAGAACAGTTCGGTTTCTAATCAGGTGAATTTTGCAAGATCTTCACTAACGTCTCCACACTCTCTGCAACTACTTCCAGTGTCCCAGCTGCCTTAAGCCTCCTTAGTTTGTCAACTGTAAGGGTAAATGGAGAGACTGTGACACTTAATGAGGGGACTGGATCTTCAGGGAAAGCAGGGAAGAGGCTGACACTGTTGGGAAGCTGTATATTCAGGGAAAGCAGGGATTCTCCAGTGGGTGAGGTTGTATCTACAAGGGAAGAGGGGGAGCAGGAAGAGACTGACACCGTCTGGGATTGCTCATTCAATATTTGAATCAATGCAACAGGCAGTGTGCATAAATCTCCACCAAGCTAATCCTTTGCATATGAGAGGGTCTACAGATCATGCACCAGCCATTTCAGAACCCATCACACTGGGATTGAAGCAAATAATCATAGATCCCAACAGACTGCCTAAGACCAGAAGACTGAGAACATTGAAGGCAGCCACAACAAGATTTTGCAGAACTGGTCGATCATTACAGAGTTCTGAGTATCAGAAAGGGGAAATACTTAAGGGTCAGCAGTACAGAATTGACACCTGCAAACACTGTTGAGGGTGAGAGTTATGTGCTGCACAAAGAGGAACTATGTTACTTTTGACCAGCAAATTGCAAGCACAGAGCAGCACAGCACCTCTTCTTGGACACCATCAGTACACTATTTTACACACCCTGTGCTCTGATCCCTTTGTGTTCATGCTTAGTCTCACACACTGTGGCCTGAATATTTGTGCATGCGGAGGGACTGTCTGAGTGAAAATGGCACAGGGGCACCTGAATCAGGAAATCCCAGGCCAGAACTCAACACCCACCATTTTCACAGGGAGTGGGAGGCTGGAGTGAGGGTGGTCAGAATGCAAGTGTTGTGTCATTCCCGGAGGTGGGTGGATAAGTTCAATTCCGCCTTCCTTCTGTCAAATCTGTTTTTTGTTGGATACAAAGTACCTCTTGTGCACTTGTTTGGAGTAAGTCTAAATTTATAGAAGTTCTTTGTACGAGCGCAGAAATAAGATAATACGTGGGCTATCATATGATCATCATAGAATTCCTACAGTGTGGAATAGGCCACTTGGCCCATCGAGGCTACAGCTCAGTAGAGCACCCCATCCAGACCTAATCCCCTACCCTATGCCTGTATTTCCCATGGCTAATCCATCTAGCCAGCACATCCCTGGACACTAGAGGAAATTTGGCATGGCCAATCCACCTAATCTGCACATTTTTGGATCGTGGGAGGAAACTGGAGCACCCGGAGGAAACCCACACAGACACGGGGAGAATGTACAAACTCCACACAGACAGTCACCCGAGGGAGGAATCAAACCCGTGTCCCTGGCGCTGAGGCAACAGTGCTAACCATTGAATCTCAGTACCATCCATATAGACATAGGACACCTCTGAGAAACATCAGGACCCCTTTGTCTGCAGGAATTGCTATTGTGAGGTGCAAGTAGGCCTTAGGAAGAGTTTATGCACGCTTTGAGATTGACAAATGTAGGCATGAACGTGCATAAAAAAGTGCATGAACCAAGTGGAACTGGGAAACTGTCGAAGGGAATTTTCATTTAGACCTGTAAGGTATTTATCTCTCCTACCTTTAAATATTTGAAATAAAACCTTTTCTTTTTAAAATAAAAAGCCTGTTGACAAACCCTAAGGCTTGTCATTCCTAGATTAGTGCTGCATAACAGATTTCATAATCTGTTATTGTCGCAGTGGGGTGCCTATCAATTCACTGTTTGATTGACAGCTCCAAGTGTTTATAAAGTTTTGAAGTGGGACTATGAACACAAATACTTGTTTTTATAAAGGATTAAAGGAAGTTAAATGTAATGAATGTATTTTGTAATCAGTGAGAGTGTGGGAAATCTTAAATCAACACTGAGAACTTCAATTAATGTTGGCATGGGCCCTGAGGTCTGCCCACAGTGTATAAGGGGTGGGTTGTAAGGGCAAAGGATGGTCAATGGGAAGACTGGTTTGCAATGGGTCTAGAAATGGCTGTGGGGTTCAGACTGATGGACACATATTGACATGAAGCGTATGAGGGAGAGTGGTGTGGTGTGGGCAGAACCAAAATGGATTCCACCCTCCAAACATCCTCTTTAACTTGCAGACCTCAGTTTCCTGAGGCCATGTTCAGACTGACCCCAATGGATCCAGCACGACAAGGACTAATTCCCACAGAATGGGAACTGGCCATTCAGCCCAATAAGTTAGCAACTCTCTGAAGAACATCCCACACAGACTTCACATCCCCTACTCGATCCCTGCATTTCCCATGGCTAATCCACTTAACCTACACATCCCTGCCACTCTGGGGCAGTTTTGCCTGGCCAATCCACCCAAACTACACATCTTTGGACTGTGGGAGGAAACCCACACAGACAGTCATCCAAGGCTGGGATCGAACCTGAGCCCCTGGCTCTGTGAGGCAGCAATGCTAACTACTGAGCCACCATGATGTCCCTTGGTTTCTCTAGACCTGACTGGGAACACCAGCCTGGCATTTCCGAGAGAAATCCACTACAGCCACGTCCACACCTCCACCAGAGGCATCACTGGACTCACACCATTGGCACATTGAAAATCTGCTTCTGCTGTTTGATAGGTCTAGAATATTCACCACACACGGTTTGACAGAAAGACATGGTGTGTCGGACATTCTACTTTGTGACCATGCCATGCAGCGATTTCTTGAATCAGGTTGATGGAGGAGCAGCATCGCTCCTCAGATGAAGAGAAATGGGATGAGCCTAAGGAAGTGGACAAGGATGTCCATGAGCATCTGCAGGATGTCAAGGGCGTGGGGAGACGTCCCAGGGAGTCCAGGGACACTCTCAGATGCATATATTTCACTCACAATCGAGGGAAGAACATGACCACTGTCCCATTGTCACAGCAGCTTTTCCCTCCTGGGATGTCTACCAACCCAAGCAAGCCTCCCTGCCTGGATCTGTCAATCCAGATCCAAGCCTGTTGATGAAATAGAAAGCAAGACACTTTTCCCTTGCAGGTAGAGTTTGCTGACTACTCAGTCACTGATATTTTCTCACCAGCTTGTTGCAGATGCTACGACACCCCCTGGAGCAGGTGGGACTTGAACCAGGGCTTCCTAGCTCTGAGGTAGGAACGTCACCAACTGCACCACAAGAGCCCTTGAATTTGTTTGTCATATCCTTGCTCAGCGATCACACCAATCTTTTCTGTAACATTGTAGTTGTTATTCACGTGTTGCCAAAGGGGAGCATTGTTCATTCTGTATCCAGTCCCATCTGTATCTTCTTTTTATTTACGCAACTATGTAATTAGTTTCCATCAACAGCTCAGCTCTTGCCAAACTGAAAGATTCCCCACTTCCACTTACAGGCAAACAATAACCACTAAATAGAAACGCAATAAAAATAATCTAGGTTCATGTTCTACGTCTTATCTTACAATGTACAACCTCCCATATTCCCTATTTTCTCTTTATGTAAAAAGGTAGCGACACGTTCAATCAAAGAAAAATAAATGTTTCCCTTCATGTTCTTATAACTCTTCACACCATCAGATGTACCTCCAAAGATTTATTTTTCCTGTGAGACAATCTGACGACAGGCGACTTACATCGACCCATTTTATCTGGAAATCTATTTCTCTCTAATATTTTCTTCCTGCATTATCAATCCCTAAACACCGTTTGTCGAATTGACCAGAGAACTGTTATCCACATAAAATTAGAAAGGCAAATTTTTCTGAGATTGCCACTTGTATAGGGTTCTTTTCTGAATATTAGACAAGGATAGGAGTTGGGAAGTCATGTTGAGATTGTGCAAGACATTGGTGAGTCTCTTTCTGGAATTCCAGTTCTGATCACCCAGTTATAAGAATGATATTATTAAGCTGGAGAGGTTCAGGAGAGATTTACCAGGATGTTAGTAGGTATGGAAGGTTTGAGTTAAAAAGAAAGGCTGGATAGACTGGGATTTTTTTCACTGGAGCATATGAGGTTGAGAGGCGACTTGATAGAAGTTTGTAAAATTATGAGGGGTATTGATAGAGTTAATGGCAGCTGTCTTTTCCCTAAGATGGGGGATTTCAAGACTAGGGGGTACAGTTTTAAGGTGAAAGGAGATGGATTTTTAAAAGACTTGAGGGGCAATTTTTTTACACAGAGGGCGATTTGCATGTGGAATGAATGT
Organism: Ginglymostoma cirratum; assembly: GCA_024137785.1. Classification (NCBI taxonomy): domain Eukaryota; kingdom Metazoa; phylum Chordata; class Chondrichthyes; order Orectolobiformes; family Ginglymostomatidae; genus Ginglymostoma; species Ginglymostoma cirratum. The sequence continues at coordinate 22,979,192 of JAHRHZ010000031.1, forward strand.
CCTGAGGAAGTGGTGGATGTGGGTACAATCACAACGTCGAAAGGACATTTGGACAAGTACATGAAGAGGAAAAGTTCGGAGAGATATGGACCAGGAGCAGGCAGATGGGACTAGTTTAGTTTGGGATTATGGTCAGCATGGACTAGTTAGGCCGAAGGGCCTGTTTCCGTGCTGTATGACTCTCTGACTTTATGATAACCCCATTGCTTCCACGAGTGCCAGTGTTTCAGCAGCTAAGACATTTCAAACTACCTCTTTAGGTTTTCTTGGTTTCTCAAGCCTATAGACAACATTTATTATTCTTTCCCACCAATGATATGATAAACCCTGCGATACTAGATATCCAACTGAAAGATTGGCATGTGAAGCATTGCTAAAAAGCATTAGCTTCGTAATTTCTGGGTCGCACAAGGCTGGATGTGGGGTTTTTTTCTGGACTTAATTTCTTTAATGTTTTATTTGCCCTCAAGACATCCTCAACTGCAGAATGTTAATTATGGTCTTCCAACTTCGAAGTTTATTGTCAGGTGTCCTAAAGTATAAAAGTACAGGAGTTTCTTTGGGTGGCTCGGCGGCTCGGCGGTTAGCACTGCTACCTCACAGCTCTCAGGACCCAGGTTCAATTCCAGCCTCAGGTGACTGTCTGTGTGGAGTTTGCATGTTCTCCCGGTGTCTGTGTGTGTTTCCTCCCACAGTCCAAAGATGTGCTGGCCAGGCTAAATTGGCTGTAGCATTCAGGGATGTGTAGATTAGATGGGTTATAGGGGGATGGATCTGGATGGGATGCTCCAAGGGTCAGTGTGGACTTGTTGGGCTGAAGGGCCTCTTTCCACACTGTAGAGATTCTATGATCTGCAGTAAAAAGTGTATAATGGCATCATTCTAGGTACAGAATCTTAAGAACAAAATTAAACATTATAGTCATTCTTAGTATTGAGTAGAAAAAAAAAGCAAAAAGTTCAAACATTGTGGTCTTTCTTAAGTGTTTAGCCACACTGGGACTGTACTTTCTAGAAGGGCTCAATCTCCTCCTTTTTGCCATGCTTTCCTCACACAGTCCATTCCAGGAGTCCCCACGCCAAGCCTACTGCACCATCGCCAATGTAACCGCAGCTGATAGAGGACGGAGCACAGCGACAGGCACCTCTGTGGTGTCCCAAGCTGAGGGGCCTGCATGCTTGTGGTTCCTCCTCCATTAGGTATCTCCTGGCACAGCCCCATCTCCTTGCAAGGAAGGGGCATCTGGATGGCTCCTCAATCCCCAGATGCCCACTGGACACCACCGGCTGAGGCAATGGAGTGTGGGTGTTTGCCCCTCTCAACGGATCCTCACGTTACTGGGTCAATGCCAATATATTAATGGAAGTAGACAGAAGGTAGCTTGCTGCACCAAAGCACCTCCTGGGCTATGAGAGCTATGGTCTCCCACATAACCGGCCGCTGCTCCTGCTCCCCCTCCTTGCACACTTGTAAGATTTCCCCCTGATTCCTAACTCCATGGGGTCCTCTCCAGCCTAGGCCTGAGCAGTGCCCAGTCTCTGCCAGTCCTCCAAGTCCCAGCAGCCTGGGGCATGGTTTACCCAGCAGGACATACCCACCAGCACGAGTGCCCTCACAGACACGTCCCTGTCTGTATCAATGTTGCTGACGTGCAGGTGATTGAGAGCATCAAGTTCCTAGGAGTAAATATCACCAACAATCTGTCCTAGTCCGTCCTCACGACAGTCAAGAAAGCACACCAATAACTCTACATGCTCAGAAGGCTAAGGAAATTTGGCATATCCACATGACTCTTACCAATTTTTATAGATGCACCATAGAAAGCATTCTACCTGGATGCATCACAGCCCAGTATGGCAACTGCTCTTCCCAAAACCACAAGAAACTACAGAGAGATGTGAACACATCCCAGTCCATCACACAAACCAACCTTCCATTCATTGATACTTCCCATTGCCTTGGGTAAGCAGCCAACACAATTAAAGACCCCCCTCCTGCCCTGGTTATACCCCCTTCTACTTTCTTCCATTGGGCAGAAGATACAAAAGTTTGAAAACACATGCCAACAGATTCAAGAAAAGCTTCTTCTCCGTTGTTTTCAGACTTATGGAGAGACGTCTCTTGTGTCAGGGTTGACCTTTCTCTGCACCTTGTCTGTAGCTGTAACACTATATTCTGCGATAACAAGGCGTAGAGCTGGATGCATTCTGTTCTATTACCCTGATGTACTTATGGAGGGTATCATTTGCCTGGAAAGCATGCTAAAAAATACATTTCACTGTATCTCGGTACATCTGACGATAATAAACCAAAGCTTAAAAAAAAGACAGAGTGTATGTGAAGCAGGAGATAGACAAGTGCGTTGCACTTAACTTGGAGGATCAGAGAAATTCATTGATGCAGCCTCACAGCCTTTTAAGGGGAGGCTGGAGAGAAGGAGTAGACGCAGAGAAATGGGAAAGTAAAACAAAAGAGGATGAGAAAGAGAAAGTAGAATGTATTAGGCTGCAAGCTAATGGTGACAGGAAATAACTGCGTAACTATATTCATCCAGGAGTCGATAAAGAAGAGATATAGAGAGACAGAGAAAAGCGCACAAACAACTTGATGAAATTTTCATTTAATCCATGCGGAATTTCAAAGATGCGGAGTACCGATCGGGAAGATACAGTATCAAAAGGCTCAGAGTGTGAAATTTAGTTACAGTTTACCACTGTGTTGGGACTCCCCAAATGCAGAGTCGACGAAGAAAAATTGTACCACAGTCAGCTGAGAGGCCTTTGTGAACCTCAATGAAAATCCTATCTTCCGTAATAGCTTTGGATTGTCCGGCCACGGAACCAAGATCATGCTTACTGCAACATTCGTCACTCTGGGATTAGGCACATGTGCACTTGACATGGAGTCATAGTGTCATACAGCACGGGAACAGACCCTTTGGTCCAACCAGTCCATGCTGACCCTAATCCCAAACTAAACTAGTCCCACCTGCCTGCTCCTGGCCCATATCCCTCCAAATCTTTCCTATTCATGTAATTGTGCCCACATCCACCACCTCCTCGGAAAGGTTATTCCACAAACTACCCTATGTGTTTAATTTTTTTTAAAATTGCCCCTCGCTTCTTTTATAAATATCTCTCCTCTCACCATAAAAATGTGCCTGTTCACTTTGAAATCCCTCATTCTAATGAAAAGTTACTTACCATTAACCCTATCTATACCCCTGATGACTATAAACCTCTATAAAGTCATCTCTCAACCTCCTACAGTCCAATGAAAAACCTCCCAGCCTACCCAGCCTTTCTTTCTAACTCAAACCTTCCATATCTGCCAACATCCTGGTAAATCTCTTCTGAACATTGATAAAATCCTTCTTAGACCTACTTGGTCAGTAAATCAAATTAACATTTGTCATACAATTGGTGAGCTTTCAGGACCCTGCTGCACTGAAATATATCTGTGTACTGTAGTCCATAAGAATACTTTAATTTCAGTAGACTAAATGAACCCAATGCACTTTATTTACTTTGTATATTTCCTGTGTACCAATACTTCTGCAGTTTCTCAATCTAACTGACGCAGCAAGGGGTGAGAAAGTGACAGAAGGAGATGCAATGGAGCAATTAATGTCTTTTTCAGAACCACTAAATGTTCCAAAGGGTAATACAGCCAGCCAGACTCTTTGTGCTAGTTCGTAGCTGTTGTAATGCAGGAAGCCCGGAAGCTAATTTGTGCAAGTTCCCAGAAACAGTGATGTGATAATGACCAGATTGTCTGCATTTGAGACGTGTGAGGGGTAAATATTGGCCAGGATCCTGGAAATACTCCTCCTGTCCTACCTGTATCGTCCATTGCGCATATCAAAGGTGGTCTGGGCAAAGCTAATTGGTATTTAGCGCAATGGCATTTCTTGCAGCGATTCCACATGCCTGAGAGAATTCTGAAAAAGGTACATGTAGCGATTGTAAAGAGGTCAGCCAGGTAGAACTCATAGAATATGTGTTCGCTGACTGGGGCTGTTAATCTGGTTCAATCAGGGAGCCCTGGCTGACAGATATAAACAGGAGTGTCAGGGGTTCTGCTCACTCTATGAGCCAGCTCTGAGCTACCAGGATCAGTGTCATGTACCGTGCGCGTGTAAATAAAGGGTGACTTGGTGATGTTACGCCGGCCTCCACAGAGTCAGTTCAGTGATGACGAGAGAAAAACACACCCCTGAAGAGATTTGCTCGCAACAGTCGACTGGGATTTGGGGGCAAGCATTTCTGGCATCCTGTCACTATTTGGGAAGCTTCGATCCTGCCGTCGAAGACTGGGTCCAGTATGTGGGAAGAATGCATGATTTTTTTTTTCCCCAGGCAAATGACATCAGAGCAGACAATAAACCAACAAGAGATTGTGGACCTGCAGTTTTTTCAGTTACTTGGAGCCTAACTTACCCAGAAGCACCAAATACTAAAAGCTTTCAAGAGTTGATGGATTTAGTAAAGGAATATTACGACCCCAAGCTTCCTCTAATTCTGAGATACTACTGGTTTTATTTGACAGTTCAAGAACCAGGGGAATCAATGTCAGGATTTTTGCCTAGGTTGAAACAACTCACGCATGTGAATGCTGAGAGACCAATTGGTGTGTGCAATTAATGATGTGACCATGCAAAAGCTCCTACTAGTTGAAGCCCAACTGGACTTCATACAGGCACCGCAACTGGCTTTATCAATGGAAAATGCTGCAAGTGGAGCGTTCCAATGGAAATGGACACCCTTGCCAGTCCAACTGAGATTGGGCAACACCACTTGAGCAATTGCATAGCCTCGCTCAGGACACATCCTGCCCCACTAGGCCTGAATTGAGTAAGAGAACTCATAGGCCGGTATCCAGGCACACCCTGGAAAGTCCACTTACAGCTGGTTTGGAACAGTTAAATTGCTTAGCAATGTCCAAATCAGAACCAATCAAAATAAACGTCTGATTAAACAGTCACCTAGTTCTAATGGAGGTCAACACTAGTGACTGTGGAACCAGTCATTATCAAAATTCACTTTGGACTCCAGCACTTAAGTTTGTGTAAGATCTTGGCCAGGCTGAGAACTTATACCAGGGTACGACTTCGGTTCTGGTCTCTTGTGAGAAGCAGCTGGATCAGTTACCACTGATCGTAGCAAAAGGCTAGATGGGGGTGAAATTGACTGAGAAAGATTTACCTAGACTGGCTCCATATTTTTCGATTAGAAAATGGCTGCCTAAATAAATACCTGGAAGTTCTTCAGAAAGGTTTGCGGACTATCAAAGGGGCCATCTTACATGTCGAGCAGGAAGCAATTCCTCAATCCTGTAAGGCCCACTCACTACCATTTGCCTTATGGGCAAAAGTAGAGGCAGAAGTCAGGAGGCTGGAGATTGAAAGAATCATCAAACCAGCCCAGTTGCTGGAATGGGCAGCACCGGTCGTACTGATTGTGAAGCCTGATGGGTCCGCTCGCCTTTGTCGGGATTTTAAACAAACGGTAAACAGCTGGATAAATACCCAATTGCTTGCATAGAGGACTTATATACAAAACAGGCCTGGGGGGGTGGTGGACATGAGCCAGGCATACCTGGAACTGCGAGTAGATGAGTATTCTTAGGAGTATGCTACCATTAAAACCTGTAAGGGTTGGTGCCAAAATACAAGACTGCCCTGGGGGGTATCGTCAGCCTGTGCCATTTTCCAGCAGATGGTGGAGAACATTTTACAAAGTCTGCCCCAGGTCGCCATTTGTCTGGATGATGTGCTAATAATCAGGAAAGGCCAATAAAGTGCGTTTAGAGAACTTGGACATTGAGTTTAAACATTTCTGCAAGGTGGGGGTACATCTCAGGAGGTATGCCTTGGGCTACAGCATTGACAAGAATGAGTTATACCTGTTGGAAGATAAAGCGAGGGCAATCAAAGGAGCCCTGGACCGAAGTCTGTACCTGAGCTCAAGTCTTTTCTTGGGCTGGTGAATTATTACAGAAAGTTCATACTTAACCTGGCCTCCTTCCTGGCACCCTTACATTTGCTATTGAAAAAGGGTCAGCCTTGGAAATGGTCTTGTAGCCAAGATGTAGCCTTTAGGGAAGCGAAGAAGCAGCTATAGTCATCTAAGGCATTGGCAATTTACGATCCCAAGCAAGGCTGGGGCTGACATGTAATGCCTCCCCATGCAGTGTTGGGGTAGGGTTGGCTCACTGTTGACGCAATGGAGAGTAACGCCCAGTGGTGTATATTTCCTGGACTTTGATTGATGCCGAATGTAGATATGCCCAGGTGGAGAAGGAAGGTTTGGCGGTCATCTTTGGAGTGAGAAAGTTCCACCAGAATCTTCAGGGACGTAAATTTGTAGTAGTAACGGATCAGAAACCCCTGCTAGGGCTACTTAAAGAGGACAGGGCCGTGCCCCCCACCCGCAACCCTGCCCCCAACCTATCCCCCTCACTCCCACCCCGCAATAACTTCAGGTTGAATTCAGCAGTGGGCTCTTATTCTGAGTGCCCACAATTACAAATTGGAACACCGTCCGGGAGGCCAAGTGGAAAATGCAGAAGCCTTGAGCTGCCTCCCACAGGCGGATACACCACTAACACTGCTCCCCCTGGTTTTAAACTTCCTGGACACTCTTCCAGTCATCACTGACACAGGCTGCAGACACAGAAAGATCCCATCCTGGCAAGGCTGAAACAGCTGGTGGTGATGGGGGTAATGGAAGGGCCATCACAACCAGGATTGAAACCTTTCTGGACCCAGTGGGACCAGATCACCGTAGAAAAAGGTATATTACTGCGGGGAGCCAAGGCTGATTGTCCGGAGTAAAGGTCATCCAGGGGTTTCCAAATGAAGATGTTGGTGAGAAGTTACGTCTGGTGGCCAGGATTGGGTGCAGACAAAGCTGCATTGGAGGGGCAGTGCCCAGAGTGCCAACAAGGACCTAAATTACTGCCAGCAGCTCCCCCACATGCATGGGAATGACTGGACTCAGTTACACATTGACTATGCCAGTCCTTTCACGGGCTCAATGTCTTTAGTCATTGTGAACACCCATTCAAAGTGGTTGGACATGCACAGAGTTCATTTGCCAAACACGGGGACAACGATTGAAAGTTGTGAGCACCTTTTACAGTACAGAGACCCCTGGAGGTGTTGGTCACAGACAACAGGCCATCATTTTCCAACAAGGAATTCGAGTATTTCCTCAAGTCAACTGGCATTCGGCATGTAAGGACAGCTTCAGACCATCCATCATCCAATGAAAGAGAAGCCCAAACTTTGATGGCAGGCTGAAAGAAACAGCCTGCAGCTTCACTCGATAACAAACTGTCCCAGTTCCTGTTTGATTATAGGACCATCCCTCACGCAACTACAGGGACAGCTCCTGCAGAATTGCTGCTGGGGAGAAGATTCTGCACCAGGTTAGATCTGACCTTCCTGGACTCTGGGTGGGTGGGGAGTGACTCAGCATCAGGAACGCCAATGCCAGGCACAAGAGTCCCCTAACTCAGGGAGACAGTTTACTTCAGGGGATGAAGTTTGGTATTGAAACCACGGGAATGGTCCTACAATGGGGACGAGGCGAGGTCAATGTGAGGTCAGGTCCAGCTGCATACAAAGTCTGGGTGAAAGAGACGGCCCTGGACAAGCTTGTGGACCATACGAAACCTCGTAAATAGGGCAGGAGCAAAACATACCAGGACCCTCGGAGCATCCGGCAAGGCTGTCAGAACACGTGGGTTCTCCACCTCCGCCTCGCGCCGAGGAAATCTCTGTGGCAGCCTTGACACCTCTATGACCTGAAGTAGATGAGTTTTGGCTGAGACACTTTGGGTGCAAATGGCAGGCTATGGTCTGGTACATGCTGCCAGTATCCGAGGCAGAGTCTGAGGAACCAGAACCGATGTGAAGGTGCCTTGGGAGAATCTACAGGAGAAAGAATGGGCCTACATCCCAGGACTTGGAGGGGGAGGGATGTTGAGATTGGAGCGAAGTCAGCCAGATGGACCTCATAGAATGTGACTTCCCTCACTGGGGCTGTTAACCTGGTTCAATCAGGGAGTCCTGGCTGACAGATATAAACAGGAGTGTCAGGGGTTCTATTCACCCTCAGAGCCAGATCTGTGCTGGCTGGGCCAGTATCATGTCCTACGCACATGTAAATAAACAGTGACTTGGTGATGGGATACCGGCCTCTATGGAGTTATTTCAGTGTGAGTGAAGATCGAGTACAATTGGACTTGGCTTAATGTCTCATGTCTGAAAGAAGGCACCTCTTACAGTTCTCTCAGTGGCACTGAACTATCAGCAGAATCTCTATTTTCGTTGTACCTGCTGTGGGGATGAGAAACACGAGTTGTCTATCTTTAAAAGAAATTGAGAAAACACTTTCCTCACTCCAGGAGGGGGAAACAAAAAAATCACTTCCACAAATTTAGTTATAAATTCTTTCAGTTTCACCTCCCAAGAGCAAACATCCTCTTGACTTTAAAGAACTATACTGATTGCCTGTGTTGTTTTAAACAGTGTTGTATGTAACTTGATCGCTTAAATGGTGTTATATGCACCTTGCTGACAGTGCTCAGTGCAAAAAAAAGATTTTCTTTTGGTGGGAGTTGAATGCGGGTAATTTTCTTTAACAAAAACCTACTTGAAAAATAGGTCAGAGTTTCAGGAGCAGATCTTCAGAGGTCAGACGGAAACCGCTGTAAAATGATCATGAATATTTAAATTACCCACTTGCATGCAATGAGGAATCAGCATTCAGGAAGTACGAGGTTTAACTGAAAACTCCAGTTGGCCGATAATCTCTCGGTGATGTAATGTTCTCAAGTTGCAGCAACACACACTGACTGCAATACTGAGGCTGGAGTGAAGTTCTACACGTAAAGCCGGTCATTTCTTGCAACTGAGGCCACTCCAAATCCTCTTTATGGCATGAAAGGAGATAGTCTGGACGAGCAACTCAAGAAGTAAGGCGTCGGTTCCTCCTTATATGTTGAATGGATTCAGCAAATTTATACTGTCGCCGCTGTTCCTGTTTACAAATACTAAATTGCTGTGGAGACATTGTGGGCCAACGATTCTACGTGAGTATGAGTCCTGGATGCACTGATGATGGAGGCTAGGTGATGAGAGAGATCGCACTTGTTTCATGGTTAGTCGGTCAAGGTCGCAGGTCAATGGCATTTCGCAGAGAAAATATATTTGGTCGTTTCTGTGTGTCAATAGGTTGACTCCACATGGGACCTGAAGAACCCTGCAAACCCAGCTTGAGTACTTTCAAAACAAAATGCTCAGGGAAGGTAACTTTCTCTGTACGTCAAGCTGGCTCTTACCTGCGACATGATGGCCATGGTTTCGTCTTCAAGTCCGAAGACTGTGTTATAACCCACTCTGTGTACTTTGAGAACAAAGTCTCGGCTTTCGCTCTACCGCAGTGCAGACAGAGTAAGGGGCATTCTTTCACTGATCTCAGTGTCAGGTAGACATGGTGCAATTGAGAAGAGTAGGGGACTTCTATCTTGTGTCCCAGCTGTCCGCCCTTGTTCACTGTTACCAGATGCCTCATCACCAGTGCAACATAACTCATGACATAACCCAAAGGCACAGTGATCATGACTCTACCTCTGAGCCAGGGGTTCAAGTCCCACCTGCTCCAGAGGACATCCCTGAACAGGTTGGTTAGAAACTATGATCCAACCATATTGCAGGTTACAGGTCCTCCTCAATTTTTTTTTCAAGACATCTTCTCCAGAGCACTGGTGCTGAGATGGATCTAGATGAAAGGGTCGTGTAGAGATTGGTAACTAGCAGTTGACAGCCATCATTAACGTGAAGCTATGTCACTCTACCACTCTCAGAGGCTCATGAACTGGTGTTGGGAACAGAACCGTGATTTAGCAAGACCGGGGCCAGAGATTTGCTAATTCCTAGTACTTGCTCCTGTAGTGATAGCCTGGTCTGTTCCTAATCCTTACCCTTTGTGTCATGCACTGGTTTGACCTGCAGTCAGAGATGTAGCCTGCATCGTCCCCATGAGGAGCATTGTGTGCAGCACCTGTTTCTTGTACAGTTGCTGAAGGGGAGAAGTGATGAGATTCAGGACAGTGGGAGAAGACTTTGAGAGGGCAGCTTGGTTTTGAACAAGATAAAATCTTATTCAACATATCATGAGGAAAGAGCTACAAGTGAAGTCAAAACCAAACGAACTGCGGGTGCTGTAAATCAGGAACAGAAACAAAGTTGCTGGAAAAGCTCAGCAGGTCTGGCAGCATCTGTGGAGGAGAAAACACAGTTAACGTTTCGGGTCCGGTGACCCTTCCTCAGATCTCGGTTCTGAGGAAGGGTCACCGGACCCCGAAACGTTAACTCTATTTTCTCCCGCACAGATGTGGCCAGACCTGCTGAGCTTTTCTACAAGTGAGGTCAATGGCTCCATGCAGAACAAGCACCCTTCATTATGTCTTATGTGACTTCTGCGATCAGATCTCTGGATGTGCCAGCTATTTTGAAAGCACAGCGCATAGCCACCAGGAAATATTAAATTGCTAAAGATTCAAGGAGCATCATTGTTGTGGCAACCATTGTAATCTAACCCTGTGCATTTATCTGCAACAATACAAAGTTGGACAATAAACAGTGTCACATTTTTTACGGTCTTTGGGCTGGTGTACGACTAAAATATCTCCATCGGTATTACTGACACCTCATTGGCTGTGGGATCTCGCTGTGCGCATGTTCGATGCTGTGCTTGGCTAAATAAAGTGCTTTGGGATTCAGAGAACAGGGTGAGGGCACCCTAAAATATCAAGTTTCTTCTTTCACTTATTGCCAAAAGCGAGGTGCATATGAACTTTATTAAGGTTGGAATTATCCATGCGGTAAGTTCGCCGCATCTCCAGCTTTCTCAGCCTGGCATCTCCGAACCCCTCTTTCTCCTGGCTCAAGCCCTCCTCACTCTGTTCCTTCTCTCCTCAGTCAGGGCATTTGTTACAGCCGTGTGACTTCTAACCCATCCTTCCAATCGTGCCTTGATACAAAGTGCCATAAGCAAACTCAAAAAGTTTTCCATCCACACACCCACAAGGGCGGTAAATATCTGGACTATATTGTAAAATGTGCAAACGCTTCGCTTTTTGGTGTTTTTTTAAAATCATTGAATCCCTACAGCATAGATTTGGCCCGACCCTCTGAAGAGCATCCCACCCAGGCCCATCCCCCTACCCTATCCCTGTAACCTTGCATTTTCCACGGCTAATTCACCTAACTCGTACATCCCTGGACACTATAGGCAATTGAGCATGGCCAATCCACTTAACTTGCACATCTTCAGGGAGGAAACCCACACAGACACAGGGAGAATGTGCAAACTGCACACAGACAGTCACCCAAAGGTGGAAGCAAACCTACATCCCTGGCGCTTTGAAGCAGCAGTGCTAACCACTGAGCCACCGTACCACTCCATGTTATGATCACCAGGCAGGAGCCAAGAGATGAGTGAGCACTGGGGATGGCAAGTGTAGGGACTGTCCCAGATTTCACTAGGACCAAGCTCCCCAGTAATTCTGAAGTTCTGAAGAAGGGTCACCGGACTCGAAATTGTCAAATCTGCTTTCTCTCTCGGCAGATGCTGCCACGATTGCTGAGTTTCTCCAGCATGTTCTGTTTTTGCTCCCCAGTAATCTGTTTGCATTTGGCCATGCGCAGGGCACCCACACAGTGACTGCCACCTCTTGGCCAGTGGGCTAAGACTCAACTACTCCTGACCAGTTAACTCCGCGGCTGTTGCTGAGGAGCGTCCGTGTTAAGGGAGGGCAGCTACAGACTCCAGTGGGTGTCATTGGCTGTGCTCACCCTTAAACGGGTGCCTCTTGGATGCAGTTCCTGTTCAACATCCTTTGAACTCAATATCTTTGAGGTAGGCCAAGCTGGGAGGAGGGATTCCTAACTGACACTGTAATGGCCCCCCTCACCACACACCTCACCTCCCCTCCACAAGATGAGGCGCCATTGACAATCCTAGATCTGATCTTGTGCAATCTTTTACAGCCACACAAGATGCCTTGGTCTAACGTCTTACCTGAAGGCTGGCACACCCCCACCTACACCCCTCACCCTCTCCACCCATCAGTATGTACTGTGCATGTGCCAATCTGGAGTTCATCTCCAACTTAGGGCAAAACGTAGTGATTAACTAACTCAAGAACATGACCAAGCACCAAGACACCAAGTGTGAGCTTCAACTCCATTCCTGCGGGATTGCCGGCCTATGAGGACCTCGGCTTTGGCTATTTTCAGGTTTTTAAGAAGTAGGATGGCGCACTGATGCTCTGCAGGCCAATTCCTGTTGCCAGGTTTTCAGTAACAATCCCACCTGGCTTCCAGTCACCTCCCACAAGAAACCTGTACCATCTCAATAAGATGTTTCTCTATTCTGCCTTCCAATGATCGGGGTCTTGTCCTGGGAATTATCAGGATATTGGTTGGGCTCTACATACTGCTATGGATAACCTGGTGGGTATTTCCCCGTTCGTCATTGCTCCTCTGTGATGTTTGTAATCGGCCATGGCGGGGCAGGCCCGATGGGCCAAAAGGCCTAACTCTGCTCCTGTATCTTCTGGTCTCACGGTAATTTAAAGACTTTTGGTGAAGCCAAGAGCTAGTTTTCTATCTCTTACTCTCTTTAGATTCCAGAGGCAATTGTTCTCACACCTTCGCTAGTACCTGTCCCCATCGCCTTGAATTGCCACAGCCCGAGTGGTGTCAGGCCTAGCCAATGGCCCCCACATCTTGGCAGGTGAATTCCTGTGTGTCATGTTTCCAGCTCATCGTCATCCAGTCCTAACATTATCCGCCTTATTTTAACTCAATCCTGAGTCATGGGTGTTATTGTCAATTGCTCGGTTTGGGTTCAGCCCAGTTTGTAAACATCACTGCCTTTCATCTTGTGAAAAAGACTGCGCTGATGGCACGTCAGGAACAGACGTATCAAACCAAGCAACTCACATGCCCTCTGGACTGTGCACTGGTAGAACACATTTTGCTTGGATTTAGTCGGCGTTATCTGAGCGGCCTGTTGTGACAGCTGTTTTGGCTCTCTCCTGCTTCCAGGCTGATGAGGTTCTGTGGTCTCTCGCTGTGGGGCAACAGCAGCCCAGGGTGGTGAGAACAGGCAGGCTCCTGAGGGTGAGCATTAGCACGACATCCTCTCTCACATTCGGTGACTCAATCTGTAAACAACCAGAAAGCGCGAAGTGTTTTTCGAATGCCATACCAAATGTAATTACCAGTCTGTCGGATTGCGCTGTTGAAAATTAGCGGCCAATTTAAAAACAGCATTCCTTTATTTAAGGAACACTTTTCTGACTTAGGAAGGGAACGTGTCAGGGAATCTGTCCAACGCCAGTGCACACAATAGGGGCTGTTTGTATCAGTATCACATCATGTGTTTCCAAATAAATAACTTGACAATTCAAATAAATGCCGGCCTAACTCAGCAGGTCAGGCAACAGCTGTGGAGACAGAAGTAAAGTTAACGTTGCGGCTCCAGTATGATTCTACTCCAGAAGGGTCTTCCATTCTGAGGGAGGGTCACTGGACTTGAAACGTTAACTCTGCCTTCTCTCTCTCCACAGATGCTGCGGAGCTTTTCACGCGTTTTCCGATCCGCGGCTCTTTGCTTTTGAGTCGAGCCACCCCTGCGTCAAACGTCATGCTGGGGGGACTGGGGGCAGCGTTTCCGACGGTGGTGTCGAGGTCCTCGCTGTGGTCAGGTTGAAGGAAGCGTCGACAGGACTACCATCTTGGTAGTGCCCATTTGATAACATCCACACCATACCCTAGTGGGGCAAACTATGTCAGACTCGAAATTGGTAAGGTTGGTACGCTAGGGTGAACAGACCCTAATATAGCGTGAACGGGTAGATCATGAAGTCACTGTTCAAAGCTAATTTGGTACCAGTAGCAGCAGCTTGACGCTAATGCCCTCTCTTAACCTCCCATAGGTGAACACCTTTAACAAAAAGAAGGACTCCTCTTACAGCTGTCTAAAGGGATCACCAAATACTTTCAGGTTAGTTACTAATGGATTTCTTCTGCCTATTGCCTTGGTTCTCCAGCGTTAGCTGCTTTAAGTGCTTAAAGTTGGGAAAGCCTACCAGGGGTTGTACTGAATGAGTTTGGCCGAATTCAAGGCCTTTTGCACGAAAGTATGAAGGCAAAATTGTGCAGACGCTGGAAATCTGAAATTAAAAACAGAAAGTGCTGGAGAAACTCAGCAGGTCTGGCAGCATCTGCGGAGAGAGAGGAACAGAGATAGCGTTTCGAGTCAGGTGTGAATCCTCTTTAGAACTAAAATGATGCTTTATTTATGCTGTAGACAGAGGGGGAAGGAGGAAGTGGAACAGCTAGTCGGAGTTCCTCATTCACTGACAGACCCACTTTGCCGATGTTACTATCACAACACATAAAATGTAAGCCTTTGCAAAATATACATTCCGTAACGAACCAGTGATCCATGTTGCCACCCTGTTCCCCTTGTGCATTCCCTTAGCGCCTGCCTCCCAGCACTTTCGCCTGCACTAGGACTGCTATGTCTCAGTCAGTTAGTTCATTTGGGTGGTTTGTGGTGCAGAGTGAGGCTAACAGTATGGGTTCAATTCCCGTGCCAACTGAGGTCACCATGAAGGTCCCGCCTGTGCCCTTGCCCGAGGCCTGTGGTGGCCCCTAGGTTATCAGTCGTCTCTCTGAGCAGCCCTATGCTCCTTTGGGTCTACCTTTACACAGAGTCACTGTAGCTTGGCTGGTGGAGGTCTGCAGCGAGGGAGATCCCAGACATCCTTATAGAATGACCACGGCCATCTCTGAGCCTTGAGGACGCTGTTGTGGACTGGACCATCTTGCCACACGTGCCAGCAATCTGTAGTCAATAGCAACAGCATTTGGCTGGGATGTTAGTTCATTACATTTAGAACATTAACAGATAACTCCCTAAAAGTCCTTTATAATGGGGTCAACAGAAACAGTGGAGGGGGAGATTTTTGGTGGTCAATGTTTAAGAGAGTGTCCCTCTGTAAATAAAGGCATTTAAAGGTAAGTATTGGAGGCTTGTTCTTTCCTTCAATTGGACTGGAGGCCTGCGACCAGCCGTGTTCCACAGGGATCGGTCCTCTTTTGTTTGTCATTTACATAAATGATTTGGATAAGAATGTAGAAGGCGTGGTTAGTAAGTTTGTGGATGACACCAAAATTAGACAGTAGACAGTGAAGAAAGTTTTCTGCGAGTACAAAGGGATCTTGATCAAATGGGTCAAGGGGCTGAAAAATGGTAACTGGAGTTCAATCTGGATCACTGTGAGGTACAACAAACATGGGTAGGACATATACAATTAATAATAGGGTCCTGGATAGTGCTGTAGAACAGAGGGACCAAGGGGTTCAGGTACATAATTCTTTGAAATTTGTGTCACATGTAGACAGGGTGGTTAAAAAGGTACTTAGCACTCTTGCCTTCATTGCTCAAACCTTTAAGCATTGGAGTTGGGACGTCATGCTGAGGTTGTTCAGGACTTTGGTGAGGCCTCTTCTGGAATTATGTGTCCAGTTCTGATTGCCCAGTTATAGGAAGGATATTATTAAGCTGGAGAGGGCTTGGAATAGATTTACCAGGATGTTGCTGGGTATGGAACGTTTGGGTTACAAAGAAAGGCTGGATAGGCTGAGACTTTTTTCTCTGGAGCGTAGGAGGGTGAGGGGTGATCTTACGGAAGTTGACAAAATCGTGAGGGGTACAGATAAAGTTAATGATTGGTGTCTTTTCCCTAGCGTGAGGGATTTCAAGACGAGGGGGCATATTTTTCAGGTGGGAGGACAGAGATTTAAAAAAGACATGAAGGGCAAATCTTTTACACGGAGGGTGGATCGCGTGTGGAATGAGCTTCCTGAGGAGGTGGTAGATGTCGGCACCAATTACAACATTTAAAAGACATTTGGAGAAGTACATAACGGGAAAGGTTTGGAGGAATATGGGCCAGGAGCAAGCAGGTGGGACTAATTTAGTTTGGTATCATGTTCGGCACGGACTGGTTGGACTGAAGGGTCTGTTTCCATGCTGTGTGACACTGTAACACTTGGATATTTGGGATGTGAGGGTGATTACTCTCTACTTGAGGTTTAAGTCATTGTCACTCTCCTCAGCAATCACAGTAACGTGTGAGAGGGAAGATTACTACACTGTTGGGAAACCCAGTGAGCCCATTTTCACACTAGAATTCACAGCTATGAGGACAACAGTCTGGACTTGCTTGGTCGCAAAGTGCGCTTGGTTCTATTTGTAAATCAGGGAGACAGGGAACGGGTCTGTGAGCAGCAACCCCGAGCAAACCTTCAGACTGGTGTTATTCCAAAGACATGCATTTACGTAGCGCCTTTCACAGCCACAGCACAGCTCAAACTGTTCTATGGCCGCTCAAGTATTTTTGAAGTATAGTCCCTGTTGCAGTCAGAATATGATAAGGGCTTGTTTCTGTGATGTTGATAGAGAGATAAATACTGGCCAGGGCACGCAGGAAACCATCTTGTCCTTCTTCAAAAAATAAATAGCGCCATGTGGTGGTTTACACATACTTGAGGGCAGACGGGGCTTCAGCTTCATCTTAGCCAAAAAGGACAGGACTGGAAGTTTTGAGATATGAGGAGAGGTTGGATAGACTGGGACTATTCTCCCCCACAGTGTAGGAGACCTTATAGAGGTATATAAAATCATGAGAGGCATAGATAAGGTCGAAAGCGAACATCTTTTCCCCATGATAATGGAGTCTAAAGCTAGAGGGCATAGGTTTAAGAACAGAGGGGAGAGACACAAAAGGGTCCAGGGGGCAGTTTTTAACCACACAGGAATTGGTGAGTGTCTGGAACAGGCTGCCAGAGGTAGTGATGGAAGTGAGTACAATTTCATCATTTAAGAAACGTTTCGACAGGGAGATGGATGGAATAGGTTTGGAGAGAAATGGACCAAACGCAGGCACATGGGACTAGTTTAATTGTGTAAACTGGACAGCTTGGGCAAGTTGGGCCAAAGGGCCTGTTTCCACGCTGCAGACTTCTTTGACTCGATGACAGTGTTACAGTCCTTCATCACTGCACTGGTATCACAGCTTTGGTTATATTCTTGATCTTTGGAGTGAGGTTTGAAATTCTGTGACTCACAAGGAAAGTGTTATCACTGAGCCGTGGCTTCCAATAAAGGAGTCCTAATTGTTTCTTTTGTTCCATCAAGTCTCATCAGCAAGCACGGTGCATCACAAATTTTAACCTGTTCGAGAGGAACTGAGGACTTTGTTTCTATTCTGTACTGAATAAAAAATAAAGGCATGTAGTTGAGATTTTTCAATCTGTGCTCAAATGCCAGAATGCCACATTTCAAAGAAACAATTTATATCACATGAGAAAAGGCAGTTAGTTGTTTGATGAGTTAAACTTGTTTATGAGAACTTTATGAGGCGAATGTACTATAAAATTTCCTAAACATCATATCCCGCAGACAACAGGTCCTTGCATATGAATATAATGTAGATTCTAGCAAGCATGAGTGAGCAATTAGCAATTGGAATTGATAATCTTCAATCGGTTATCAATGTAATTATTAGCGCACTTGGGATTGTTCAGAAAGCGCCATTCAACCACAGAATCTAACATTAGACATTATGGCCCAAATCTTGGGTCAAAATCCTTATCCCTGACATGGATCAGACTAACAATTGCTGTTGGTTCGGTTTCTCAGGTGAATGCATGGACCAGAAACTTTCCTGGTTGAAATAGCTCAGCTGGGTGCAGAAATCCTCACACCCAAATCCGCACTGAAATCACACCCTCTTCTTCAGCCTGAAATAGAACATAGAACATAGAACATTACAGCGCAGTACAGGCCCTTTGGCCCTCGATGTTGCACCGACCTGTGAAACCAATCTGAAGCCCACCTAACCTACACTATTCCATTATCATCCATATGTTTATCCAACGACCATTTAAATGCCCTTAAAGTTGGCGAGTCTACTACTGTCGCAGGCAGGGCATTCCACGCCTTTGCTACTCTCTGAGTAAAGAACCTACCTCTGACATCTGTCCTATATCTATCACCCCTCAATTTAGAGCTATGTCCCCTCGTGCTAGCCATCACCATCTGAGGAAAAAGGCTCTCACTGTCCACCCTGTCTAATTCTCTGTCCTACCATTTAACCTATCCTTAATCCACCCTGGCAGTTACTGAGAGAAGGTAAAAGTGTACAAAAACACTCCAGCTTCATGTAAATCTCAACATTTGTCCCATCCCAGTGCTGTGAGAATGTTTGTTTAGGAGGCCTAGGTTAAAATTACATCTTGCTGCTTCTAAGTGTCCTGGTTAATGGTGACAATGTGACTTTGCTACATATTTAGGGCAGCACTGTGGCTCAGTGGTTAGCACTGCTGCCTCACAGCGCTTGGAATCTGGGTTCGATTCCAGCCTCAGGCAGCTGTCTGTGTGGAGTTTGCACATTCTCCCTGTGTCTGTGTGGGTTTCCTCCGGGTGCTCTGGTTTCCTCCCACAGTCCAAAGATGTGCAGGTTAGGTGGGTTGGCTGTGCTAAATTGCCAGTAGTGTTCAGGGAGGTGTGGGTCTGGGTGGGATGCTCTGAGGTTCGGTGTGGACTTGTTGGGCCAAAAGGCCTGTTTCCACACTGTAGGGATTCTATGATTTAGGACCATTTTAACTCCTTCAATCGCTTATGGAACAACCAAATATCTGAAGGTGGATTATTCATATTTCAACAGGACATGTGCATGAAGATGAGGAGACATCCTGAGTACTAATGAAGGTAATAATTTAAAACCACCACTATCTTACAGACAACGATGTTCAAAATAAATACAGATGAAGAAGGAACAAGAGTAGAGTTATAGAATCCCAGAGTCATACAGCATCGAAACAGACCCTTCGGTCCAACTCGGTCATTCCTACAATAATGCCAATCTGACCTAGTCCCATTTGCCAGCATTTGACCCATATCCTTCTAAATCCTTCCTATTCAGGTGACCAACAGAAGCCTTTTAAATGTTGTAATTGTACCAGCCTCTACCACATCCTCTGGCAGTCCATTCGGTCCCTTAAACCTGCTCTGTCATTAAATAAGATCATGGCCGATCTGATTTTAACCTCAACTCTATGTTCCTGCGTGCTACCGAATAATCTTTCATTGGTAATCAAGAATCTATCTACCTCAGCATTAAAGATATTTCAAGGTTAACATTCACTGCTTTATTAAAGAAGGGAATTCCAAAGATTCACAACCCTCTGTGAGAAAATAATATTTCCTCATCTCTGCCCTAAATGGACGCCCCCTTATTTTTAAATTATGACCCCTAGTTCTAGGTTCCCCTCAAGAGGAAACATCCTTTCAACATCCACCCAGTCAAATCCCCTCAGAATCTTATATGTTTCTTTTGAGTCACCTCTGACTCCTCGAAACTCCAGAGGATGCAGGCCCAGTCTGTCTAATCTTTCCTTATAAGGTAGTCCAATCATTCGAGGTATCAGCCCAGGAAACCTTCTCTGAACTACTTCCAAATCATTAACATCCTTCCATAAGTCCAGTGATCAGTATCGTGCAGAATATTCCAGATGCATCTCACCAATGCCTTGTATAACAGAAGTATAACGTTCCTGCTCCTGCACAGAAGGTGCTGAATGTCTTAAAATGCATAAAGGGGTAATCATTAGACACTCTCTTGTTGGAGTTGGCCATTGCCCAGCGCTTATGTAGCACAATTGTTACTAATAGCCACGTATTAGCCCAAGCCTGAATGTTTTCCAGGTCTTGCTATACTCAGACACAGACAATATTCATATTTGGTATCAAGGGTAGCAAACTCAATTGAACACCGTGCAATCATTTGTGAACGGTTTGTCTCCATTATAAGCTCAGAGATGAATGTCATTGATGAAGCAGCTGAAAATGGTTGGACCTGAGGAAATTCCATATTGTATCCTGAATGTGAGAAGGTCGATTTACAACAACCATGACCTTTGTACTGGGTACATCTCTGCCAGGGAAGAACTTTACCCAGTTCCTACTCACCTCCTTGATACCACATTCAGTCAAATGCTACCTTGATTCAAACGCAGTCATTCTTACCTTACCTCTGAATTCTATTGTCCATGTTCAGGTCAAGGCTTTAATGAGGTTTGGAGTAAAGCAGTGCTGGCAAAATCCAAACCTGTATGTTGGTGAGCAAGTTATGATAATGGATAACATAATCGATATAATAAATCTGGGTTTTCAGAAGGTCTTCAATCTGATAACACAATAATAGATTCACGATTAAGCTCTGAGCTTATGGCGTTAAGGGACATGTAGCAAAACAATGAGGGTAAAATAAATAAAAATGGGAAATGTCAGAAATATGTAGCAGGTCAGGCAGCAACCAAGGAGGGAAAAACAGAGCTAGTACTTCAGTTTAACAATTTTGACCTAACAGAGTTATAGGTGTTTACTCAGACTGATAGAAGCTGAAAAGTGGTGGTCCACAAGATTGAGAACAGAACCTGATAGCTGCTCACCATTTAATTGAACGATTTGTACTCAAATATGGGAAGGACAATTTCAAACTCCAAGGTATCGGAGGTTATAAATGAAGATTGTAGCAAAATTGAAAGTTTTTTAATTACTTTTGGGATGTGGGCATCCCTGGTTGGGCTAGCATTTATTGCCCGTCCCTAGTTGCCCCTTGAGAAGGTGGTGGTGAGCTGCCTTCTTGAACCGCTGCAGTCTGTGTGCTGTAGGTAGACCCATAATGCCCTGAGGGAGGGAATTCCAGGATCTTGAACCAGTAACTGTGGAGGAACGGCGATATATTTCCAAGTCAGGATGGTAAGTGACTTGGCGGGGAACTTGCAGGGGGTGGTGTTCCCATATATCTGCTGCCCTTGTTCTTCTAGATGGAAGTGGGATTTCGTCTCCACAAGAACCGTGCAATAATCACTCTCACTGATACTGTCAAAGACAGATCCTTCTGCAGCTGGCAGATTGGGAAGGATGAGGTTAAGTATGATTTTCCCTCTTGTTGGTTCCCTCACCACCTGCCGCACAGCCAGTCTAGCAGCTATGTCCTTTAGGACCTGACCAGCTCGATCAGTGGTACATCTGCTGAGTCACTGTTGGTGGTGGACATTGAAATCCCCCACCCAGAGTACATTTTGTACCCTTTCCACCCTCAAATCAACTTGTTGAATGAGAGTTCACCTGGCAGGTTACTTTTTAATGTAGATGAGAGGGAGTTGATACAATTACGTTGGTGGAATGATAGAGCTATATGAAAAGCAAGAGTCCAAATTGGGTAGAACTGCCAAGGGAGATAGGGATACACATTCACAAATCATTAAAGATAGCGACACAAGTTGGCAAACCCATAAAGGTGGAAACAAAGCCCCAGGCTTACTTCTAGAGGAATAGAATGGAAAGTGGGGAATTTATGTGTAACTTGAAAAGTAACTTGGTTGCACCACTTTTGGAGAACTGATCTGGTCTCAAAATACAAAGCATAGACTGAGATGTCTGAGAAATTGCAAACCAGGATGAAACCAGAATGGAGAAGAAATGCTGAACAAGTTTGGGCATTTTCACTGAAGGAAAGAAGGCTGAGAGCAGACCTAATGAAGAGGTTTTGATAGGATAGAAAGACAAGGGCAGCAGACACATGGGAACACACCAATCCCTGCGAGTTCCCTTCCACACCAACCACCATCCTGACTTGGAAATATACCAAAGTTCCTTCACTGTCGCTGGGTCAAAGTCCTGGAATTGTGGGTCTACTCACAGCACATGCGCTGCAGTGATTCAACAAGGCATAATGTAGAGGTGCTGGAGTTGGACTGTTGCGGGGGAAGGGCTGGAGGGGGAGGGGGAACAAGGTCAGAAGTCACATGACTCCAAGTTATGGTCCAACAGGTCCAAGGTCTGAAGGAGTAACGCTCCAAAAGCTTGTGATTTCACGGTCACTTCTGACCGTGGTTCAAGAAGGCAGCTCACAACCACCTTCTGCAGTGCAATAAGCCTGGCTCAAACTAGTATATAAAACGTAGAGAAAATGTTTCCAATTGTGAGGAAGGGGAAAATTATACATCAAAAAAATGTAAGATTATTATTAAGAATCCTGCAAAACAAATCAATTAAAAGTTTCAAGGTAAACTTCGTTGTCCATGAGGACAACACTCTACCACACGGAGCATTTGAAGCAACTAATGTTGATGGCTTTAAGGGGAAGCTGAACAATCACACGAGCTAAAAAGGAATATAAAGATTTTTTGACTGTGTGAGATACAGGAAGGTGGGACGAGACCCAGACGGAGTATAACGACTGACTCAGATCAGTCAAACCTGTTTCTGTCAAGCCTGAGTCATTCTGTTAAGTATGAGTAAGATAATCTTACTGCCACATGGTATAAAACTTGCCCTGAAAAGAGCCGCTGCGACCTTAAAAGAGATCCTCAGAAGAACTGGTGGAACTCAATATTTCAGGCAGAGTTCTCTGCCCATCGTCTGGAAGGAGCAGCGAATGTCAATGAAAGGGGTGGTACTGGAGAACGAGAATATGAGAATGTAGGAACAAGGGGCAGAAGGATGCCATTCAGCCAGTGGAGAGTGCTCTGCCAATTAGATCATAGAAACATTGGAATAAGGAGTTGAGTAGGCCATTCAGCCCTTCAAAACCGCTGTGCTGTTCAGTTAGATAACAACTGCTCATCTACCATCCCCATAACATGGAATATTGTCCTTTATTGCTGGAGGGATGGAGTTTAAAAACATGGGAGGTTAAACTGGCCCTCGTACTAAAGGGCATACAGCCCAGTGATCAGGAAATGCTCTGTCATCCAGGAAAGTCAATAGATAGTTGATTCTGCTCATACCATTTCTGTTTCCTGACCCCGACAATCCCCCACAAAAGACCAGAATAACGATGCTATGGATGTGTTCACATCCAATGCTAATCATGCACGTTCATCAATTGGTCCAGGAGACATTGTCAAAACAAAAGGGCCTTATTCCCAACAAAGACATGGCACTGGTAATGAAAGCTCATTCTGCCAGTCTGCTGACTGGTCTATAATTAGACTAAGTACACACACTTGGCTCTGAGATCATGACAAAATGGGGTTGAAACGGTGCTTACCGATTATGTTTTGAGAGCCTGACTTCCTCTGTCCAGTGGGAAGGGCTGAGGGAGAAAAAAAAAATACATTTAAGGCTGAAACGGAGGAAGGGAAGGGAATTTTACTCATGGCGTCGTTTTAAAAATGAATCTGCACAACCGTCAAAAAGTATGGATGAATTACAAGAAGTCTTGCATTTTTGGGGAAGCTCAGAGTTTACTTTGTAACAATAAGATTTACAGCATGTAATCAAGCAATATGAATGTCATTTTAATCTGTCCTTTATGGCTGGCCTCAGCGTGATTGCATTACGGGAAATTTAGAAGTATTCACAATGAGTCAGAAAGTCTTCACTGCTTATGCCTTTTAAAAACAGTTACACACTTTTCACCAACCTGGTCAAACGCATATCTAAAACAAAATAAAACTTGAAGTTAGACCATCTGGCCTGGGGGTAGAGACATTACGCTTAAGCCACAAAATCCATTGGATCAAACATTGTTACCCAACATGTTGTTCAAATCTAGGCTCTTGCTCCCTGAATTTACCAGGCACTTATTCATGGTTTAAAAAAACTTTACTGAAAATAAAATTATATTGGTTACATAATGATACAAAAGCCAATTTTTGAAACAGGGTGAAGTTAACACATGTTTTTAATTTCCAGAGAACTCAGCTACCCTGCTAGAATAATAAATTGGGGAGTAAGTGGAAATCTCATTTTCTTAATCCCACACTCTCTTAAAGGCTCACTCTTTGCATTGAAATGTTTTATTGCAGAAATAAGAATGAGAAGAACCGACAGATCACTAAAGACGTTGTACCCAAGAGATTGGAAGAAACATATTCACTTTTTGTGTGTTGGCAAACAAACAACGGATAATTAGCAAACACTTTTATTTTCGGATAGACAGCGTCTCTTTAAAAACCCCAAGCCTGTTTCTTTCAGGGCAATTAGTCAAGGTCAGATGGTGGGTTAATGGCTGTTTCTACCTTGTTTTCCACCAATCGTGCTGTTTTAATTCCACACAGTGAGTGTCTTCAACTATGTTAAGCTAAAAATCTTTTTAACCCTAGTTTGTGCCTTGTTGCGCTGTTCATCTGGTGCCTTTTCCATTGGATGATTGACCCTGTTGTCAGTTTTAGCCTGTTTTTCTGCTTTGCCAACACAGCAGGCAAGGGAGAGCAATTTAGCACCTGCGTCCAAGGCAAAGAGTGTGTCTGCCTCAGGATTCCACCTGAACACCTTGTGTTTGCCACTACAGTCACCACCTACCTCAGTACAATCAGGTAACTTGGTTTTATTTTGTCCTCTGTTTGATTTGAGCTCTGAGGGAGTGTTAAGATGTAAAGCTTGAGTCACATTCTATTCCCCCTCTCCAAATTTCAGTCAGGTTTGTGGTGTGATGCATTGTAGAATCTACATGTGTAAGGCTCAGGACTTTGTACACACACTACAACTCTTTTGTGGGAAGAAAGGGGCTCCTGAAAATTGGCAAATGGCTGTATTCCCATGGCAACACCCTGACCAATCAGAGCCCACCTGCCTGGTTTGAGAATTAAGATTGACACTTACCTGCTCTCGATGGCAAATGATGGCTAAACCAATCAGAACATTCATCTCATTGCTGTTTTAACTGGTAAGCCTTCTGAGGGCCCTTGTGTGGTAGTCTCCCTATTTCTGGACAGGTGAGGCCTGGGATCAAGTCCACCTGCTCTAGAGGTGTGTAATAATAGCTGAACAAGTTGATTAGAAAAGTAGGTGGACAGTGAACACAAGTGCTTCTATTTGGGGCTATCATGGTGCGGTGAAAGTATTCCTACATCTGAACCAAGGGTTCAAATCCCACCTGCTCCAGAGGTGTGTGCTAACACCTTTTGAACAGGTTGATTAGATAATATCTACAAACTTGCTTCTTTCTTCATGGTCTTGAAGTCTTAAAAACTGAACTTTGATTTCTTCTTCCTTTTCTCCTTGGAGTGTTTAATCTCCTTTCTACCATTCCTGTGTAGGATTTTTTTTTTTTTTGAAAAGCTGCCTTTATTTGGACAACATTTTATTTGCCTCTGATTCAATGACAGAAAGATAAAACCACGGCAGCTCTTTCAGTCTGGGAGGTGGGATTTATTTTGTGGTTAACTAGTTACTTAAATTGGGACTTGCTGTTTAATGGAAATGTATAAGTTTTCTTTTAAATAAAAAACAGATTTCTTATGGCATAGTGGTAGTTATCTCACCTCTAGACTAGAAGGCCTGGGGTTCAAATGCCACCTGACCAAGAAGTGTGTTGTAATATGTTTGGCTTAGATTTAGACCAGTTCCCAAAATTTATGGAAATAGGCTTTTTTAAAAACTTCATTCACTGGATGAGGGCATTGCTGGCCAGGCCAGCATTTATTACTCATCTCTTTATTAACTGGAGGATAGTTTAAGAGTCAGCCATATTTCTGTGGGTCTGGAGTCACATGTAGGCCAGACCTGGCAAAGATAGCAGTTTCCTTTCCTAAAGGACATAGTAAACCAGATTTGTGGTTACCTAAATAGTATGTTGGCCCAGGTTTTCACTGATCTAGATTATTGTCAGACAGAGTGTCATTGCCCTATGTTTTCTGACTGCTTTTTGGTAATTATGATACAAGAGCTGGTGGTGTTGGCTGGTTCTGACTTGTTTATCTGCACTGTATGTACTCCCAGTGAATTCTGGGTGAAGTTTACTTGCCACCCCAGGGGCACATGGACTGAATTGTAGAGTATGCCTGCACTACTGTGAACCCCCGCCTCAGAGGGAAATAGTGCTACAACTATCAGCAAATATCATTGTTTCCAGGTGCTTGTTCAAGGGATTATTGAAATGCCTTTGGTGGATGATTATATTTGTAGAACTTGTTACTTTGAAATTATGAAGTTCACTCAACCCAGGTGGTCAAGTAACTCTATGGTTGTAACACTCTTGTGAACTGCACTAAAAGGGAAAACGAATCAAGGTAGCTCTCCAGCTCCACATTTCTGTGATTTTCTTACTTAGTGTCTCTAACTGTAATGCCTTGTGTATTTTAATTGCTGATCTAATGAGGTTAGATAAAAGTTGTTCAAACTGCAGCTGCTGACTCCTAGCCACACCATGCGCTCTCAAAACTGACTTGCAACTCAAGCTCTGTGCTTGTGCGTTGAGATGGTTGGAATGGCTGCTTTCAGAATTGATCCAACAGACAACACCTACTTTGGACAAGCAATAGTTTGTCGAAAGTTGTAACGCGAGACCATGATTTCAATGGAAATGTGGCCAGTCGAGGCTTCCCCCATGCACATCTCACACATACATGCACACACCTTGGACAGCCTTCTGTTCAGGCTGTAATCATTTAGAAACGGCTGCCTGTGGTGATTAAGAGCTCTCACTTGAACTGGTCATTGTATACAGGCTGTGTGTTCTTGACGGGTTTATTTCTTCCCAACAGTTTGGGTTCAGTTCAATGATTTATGAAAAGGAAATGTTTGAGAAATATCCAGGACTTCCTACTACTCTGTATCCACAGCTTAATGAATCGATCTATTTATAGAATTTAAACTTATACGTATCACTTAATATTTTGGCATGTGGATTATATGGTACATCACCACTACTCTTTCAGTCAATGAACCGATATGTTCATTCACCTTATTTTGTAAAATTGCTGGTGGGGGGGGAGGGTTAAAAGGCCTCAAGACAGGATCAGCTCGTGCACACACGATGAACATGAACAGTTGAGCCTAGTGCCTATGGAATTCCTCCAGTGGAACGTTGCTGCTCCCCATTTACTTTACCCCATCTAAACATAGTCACATGACTGGGCACAGGGGCTCTCTTATCGAGTGCTTTGATGCCCACACTGAGTTTGGAATCTTTACAGATTGGTTGACCATCTACTTACGGACTTCATAGCAACACTATTTACTTACACAGGCAGTTCCCACATTGTGAACAGGCTCCATATTGGAGTCTGTACGCAAGTCAGAACACAATGCAGGACAATATAAAACTGGCTTTCCTAAGTACAGGAAATGTTCATATGTTGGCTCTTTAAAATTACAATCCCGTTAAGTGACTGATTCTAGTAAATCGTCAGCTATTCATAAATTGGGGGCCCCATGTACATTAATAGCTAGTACTGCTGTACTTGCTAATCATAGATACAGCAGGGTGTGACTTCCTTAGAGGTAAAGACTCATCTGTCTGTCTCTGTGTGTTCATGGCCATGTACTCTGTCTTTCCAATACAACATTACAGTCTGCTTCCAGAGTGTCTACACTTCTGCTGGGTAGAGTTGTAGTTGTCTTTGAGAATGTTCAAACTCTGTCTATTCTGTGGTCATTATATTCTTCAGTGTAACTCTGTGACACGATTGCAAAGTTTAAAGATCACTGGAATCAATGTTAACTCTGTTTCTCTCCTCCCAGATGCTGCTAGACCTGCTGAGTTTCTCCAGCACGTTTGTATGTTTTGTTTGTTTCTCTCTCTGTAAGGTCTCCTTGCCCTTGCACAACAAAATTCTCCTTGGAAATGTTTTTCTGGATGTCTTGCAAACACACAGCAGTCTGCTTGTTATCTCAGATTCTCCAGCATCGGAAGTTCCTACTATCTCTGACTTTGTTTCCTTTTATTTAACTTATTATTGTGTCAGATGAATATTCCACACCAGCAGTGATGGGCCAGTCTGCGGTGCATCCAGGACGACCATCAAACAATCCAGAAGCCATCAAAGAGCTCCTGATCTCAGCACTAGGCACCTTTGACGGCTTCAAACCTCCTTCCACAGAGAACTGTGCGGCTGTTACAAGGCTTTCTTCACTGACCGAGCTTCAAGATGGAGCTTCGAAGTGTCTTTCAGACAACCGTCATGATAAAGGTGGTGAAGAACAGCGGCACAGCGTTGAGATTGCTATGACGACCTCCCAAGATGGCTCGTACAGCTGTAGTTCATCGAGTGTCTCTCCTGAAAAGTCCTCGAGTCGTGTTATATTCAACCCCCTCAGCAAACTCCTAACCTCTGTACAGGCTACAGCTTCCAGATACAGGAGCTTCTCGGGAGCTCCACCTGCAGTGTGTAAGGCTGAGGTATCCTATTACCAATGCCCTCAGTCTGACTCCAGCATCCATCCAGGTAAAAGATGTTCATGTGACAATACCGCTGTGGGGTTGGTACTGAATAATGGGGTTGCAATTCAGACAAAGCAAGTGCAAACTTAGTGTCAGGAGATATGTGAAGAGTAATGTAACCCAGTTGGTCATCTGAAATTTGATGAATTAAAGTTGTTTTTTTTTAGAAAAAAATAAATATTTAGCATTTTTAAGGTGGCTTCAGGCAAGGAATTTGCTCCATCCGTTTTAAATTTCTTCCCCTTTTGTCCCCCCCTTTAAATCTAAAATGTCACTCTTTCCACAGAGAAAGCACAATACTGGCCAAATAACAGACCTGAGACCATCGTGTACACGAGTTATCTCTCCAGTCCCAGTTTCAGCGCAAGTAGGGCTCAGGAAAGGGTAAGAATTTATTCACAAAGCTGTGATATAAGTTTTTGTTCCACCTTTTTTTACAAGGTTTAACCTTTTTTTTTCTTCCTTTTTTATTCACTGCCTGTCTTTTTTTTTTTTATTTATTTGGAATTCCTGTGTCAGTAATGTTCAGGATTGTTGATGATTATCTATATTCAATGTATAAAAAATCTTTATTAATATAAAGAGTTCACAACTTACTAGTTTGTTTTAAAATAGTAGATTGTGTATTTCAGTATCGCTTGATCTGTGCTGGAACTTCCTTTTTTTTTTGTTTCAAACTGCAGATGTTCACTAACAGGGAATTGTCATGGACTCACAGATGTACAGCATAGAAATAGACCCTTTGATCCAACTCAACCACGGTGACTAGATATCCTAAATTAATCTAGTGCCATTTGCCAGCATTTGACCCATGTCCCTCTAAATCCTTCCTATTCATGTATCCATCAAGATGCCTCTTTAAACATTGTACCAACCTCCTTCACCTTCCTCTGGCAGTTCATTCCATACATGCACCATCCTCTTCATGGAAAAAGTTGTTCCTTGGGTCTTCCCCCCCCCCCCCCTCACCTTGAGCAAAAGAAGCTCGATGGAAACATATGAAGTACATATTTGCTTCTCACCAACAATGACATGTGACACCTCCAAATTGACTAACAGGGCCATCTGAAACACTGACATGACTTTTCCACCCCATTGCAAAAAGATATGTGTAAAACTGAGAACGCCCCTGTTTGTTTTATCAGGAATTTAATACAAATGTCAGCAGATATTTTTAAATTTGTTGAATGCCCCAGCTGCACTTGCATTGAAGTTCTGTGCAAATAAAATGCTTCCTTTTTACTGTGACAGAAACTATACAAAGCAGTGGATAGAGGATCAAAAATATTATTCTCTCTTTTTTTTGAGATGAGGAGAAAAGAGTCCAATTTAAATTTGTAGAGCCAGAAATGGGCCCTTCAGTCCAACTAGTCCATTGCCAACCATAATCCCAAACTGAACTAGTCCTATTGGCCTGCACTTGCCCCTTATTCCCCCAAATGTTTCTTACTCGTGAATTTATCCAAATATCTTTTAAATGTTGTTACTCTACCTGTGTCCACCACTTCCTCTGGAAGTTCATTCCACATCCTGTTGAAATGAGTAATTCACTTTCAGGCATCTGGTCATGCAATAAATGCTTTGAAGAAGTTAAAATGGTCCTAAATGTGTATCAGAGTCACATTGTCACCATTAACCAGGACACTTAGAAGCAGCAAGATGTAATTTTAACCTAGGCCTCCTGAACAAACATTCACACAGCACTGGATGGGACAACTATTGAGATTATGTGAAGCTTGGAGGGTTTTGTACACACTTGGTGAGAGAAGGCAACTGTTAAGGTTAATTTTAAATGACAGGACACACCATTTCATGCTGAAGAAGAGGATGTGATTTCAGTGTGGATTTCTGCACTCAGCTGAGCTATTTCAACCGGGAAGGCTTCCGGTCCATGCATTCACCTGAGAAAAACCACACCAAAAGTAATTGTTAGTCTGGTCTATGTCAGGGGTAAGGATTCTGACCCAAGGTTTGGGCCATAATGCCTAATGCTGGATTCTGTGATTGGATGGCCCTTTTTGAACAATCCCAAATGCACTAATAATTACATTGATAACCAATTGAAAATTATCGATTCCAATTGCTAAGTGCCTCAGTTATGTTTGCAAGAATCTACATGATATTCATATGCAAGGACCTATTCTCCGCAAGATATTCCGTTTTTAAAATTCTATAGTATCTAATGATGACCGTGAATCCATTGTCAATTGTCAGGAAAAACCCAGCTGGTTCACTAATGTCTTTTAGGGAAGGAAACTGCCATCCTTACACTGTCTGGCATTCACGTGGCTCCAGTTTCTGGTCAATGGTAACCCCCCCAGGATGTTGATAGTGGAGGATATTTGGGATGTGAGGGTGATTACTCTCTACTTGAGGTTTAAGTCACTGTCACTCTTCTCAGCAATCACAGTAACGTGTGAGAGGGAAGATTACTGCACTGTTGGGAAACCCAGTGAGCCCATTTTCACACTAGAATTCACAGCTATGAGGACAACGGTCTGGACTTGCTTGATCGCAAAGTGTGCTTGGTTCTATTTGTAAATCGGGGAGACAGGGAACGTATCTGTGAGCAGCAACCCCATATGTGAAGGATCGTATCATCACCCAAGTGACATTTTTAGCACTTGTTGTGAAGTTCTGGTGATGAGGCATTCTGCCAAACGACTTTGGCAGTCTGCTCGAGGAGCCACGTGACAGAACCCACCCTCTCCTTTTTTCCTGCAGGATCTTGAGGACACTTCATGCTGACCACTCCTTGATGGACTTGTTGTCCAAAGTGTGTGTGCGCACGCGCGCGTGCACGAGAGAGAGAGAGAGAGATCCTGCCCGATTGTGCCATAGCTGCCCAGCTACCCATGTCAGCTGTTTAAAAATGGACATTTTCCCGCTCTAGACATATAGGCAAGTCCCAGAGGACTGGGGCTGTTCTTCCTCTTGTGCTTGTTCTCATGTCCCATCTTTCACATTGTGGTAGAAGATGGAACAATTCCTGACATTACAAATTGGCAGATGCCCCTTTGCTGTGATAGGGTATACCTCACATCCACAGAGCTTCCTTTCCTAGAAAAGCTTCCATTTGTCAGCTCTCAACTCTACCGTCCCTTTCTGTTTGACCATCATTAAGAATGTTTAGCTTATGGTTTCATTTTGCATGGGTGAGTTAGGGGACAAAGAGGTGACTGGTTGGCAGGGTTAAAGATGGAGGAGTGCACCTGATCATTCTTATCATTTTGACTCGGCCTCACATGAATTTAATAAAGTGAGAACAAATTTGTGTTAACAGGAGAACACTCACCTGGTTGTTGCTGACATGGTGATCGCTGCACTGGAGAATGTGAAAAGTAATATGTACGAACAGGCAGAGCTGCTGGAAGACTGTAGCTTGGCAAATGCACAGACCCCAGTAGATGAGATAAGCTCTTATATTAAGAAGGCAGTCCATTCCAACTCCGTGAACTCTGTGGATAGCGGTTATGAATGTAAGTATTGAGTATTTTGAGCTTGTAGCTTAGTGAAATTCATTAGAATCAAAAAAAATAGTTCTTGTCCAACCTGATTTACTTTCTATGATTTGCAATGAAAGTATGAAATTACTTCTTAATGCATAGGGTGAAGAAACCAAGCATGACTTAAATTTAGAGAAAAATTGTCTTGGAACCCTAACTGAGATATAACTTTCCAGAAAAAGTTTGAAACTTTTGAGATCTCTTGTACAACATGTAAATATTTTAAGATTTGTTGTGCCTGTAGAAACAGTTTTTTGTTTTCTGTAAGGTGTAAAGACTACAACGTTATTTAGCCAATTTCCTGCTTTCCCCTTCTCCCCCCCCCCCCCTCCACTGGACAATGTCTCTGCGCTGAAATATATTAGGTTTAGCACATTCAGTTTATCTTAACTTTCAAACTGAGACTTTAAGTTCCATCCAATGTACCTTTCACAAAGTCTCTCTATCCCCTAATGAGGAGACCAAAATTGGATATGGTCTTTTTAACATGGTCCCTGAGTAAAGTCTTGTTCAGCTTCTTAATTGATTCTCAGGATTTTATTTAGAGTCCCCAGAACTGAGTCTAGTCTATTCTCGAGCAGAATTTTTGTCAAAAGCATTCTGAGACTTGGGGGTTTTAGCCATGATATTAGGGCTTGCCAGAAGCTATTTAAATTGCTACGTCTGATTGTTCAATCCTTCACTTCATTCTGAAGAGTTCTGCTTAACTTCCGCTCGGGTGGTGGTGGACAACTTCTTTTTCAGCTCTCTTTTTGTTTAAGTCCTCTTTTAATGACAATACCGTTTTTAGTATCTGCAGACAACCCAGCCTTTGTGACAGCTTTGACTTTTTTCAATAATCCTGCCTACACCATATACGTTTTTCTACCTCTTATCAAATCCATTTTTATACCTTTAATCTGTGTCCAAACAGCACCTTTTTTTAATTGCTTCTCACACTTGTTTGACAGTTTGGTTCAGCTTTCTATTCTTAGTTTCTGATTCATCAAGCTCAGTTCTGTCTTTTAGAATTAGCTTTTATTGTCACTTATTCAAATGAGTACAGTGAAGAGCGTATAAGTCTTTGCTTACTGTACCATATTAGGGCCGAGGTCTCTAGGTGCAGCTTCTTCAGCTGTAGTTTTTTTAGAAAAACAGAAGTAAAAAGTCCAGCATTGCAAGTTTTAGTATTAAATTACAAGATGGAGAAAAAAGTTCAGTACCACAGTCTTCTGGCTGTGTTCGTGCTGGCACCTAGCCTCCCATCGTCACATCTGAGTCGAGGCTGGAGGCTGCGAGTTCAAGAAGAGCAGATTAAAAAATGACAAAAGAAGGGGGAGGAAGAAGGAAAAAAGAAAAAATCAACCTGTTGACTGCATTCCCCCTACTCACTGTTGTCCCCATTCTATTTCCTCCATCATTGCTCAGTTGAAATAACAACATTTTTGTTTCGTTGCTGCCAGGGCCCCTTGCTTGTTGAGCGTGTTTTTTGTGCTGGAAAAGGGCTCGATACAATAATGCACGATCCCTTCAGAAATGAGGTATCTCACATCTGGGACAACAGGTTTTAGTTTATGACATATTAAATGGAGGTTGGGGAGTGGAGGTGGTGGTGGGTATAGAGGAGGTTGATCAGAATATTTTCCCTGACCTGTTGGAGTAGGGTAAAGGTCATTTGTCCAAACCAATTAAAAGATCTTTTAACCAGTGAGAAATCAAAATATGGAAGGGACTTCCAGCACATTGAAGGTGAACATTTGGTTTTTATTTATTTATTCATTCGCTGGATGTGGATGTCGCTGGCTGGGCCCAGCATTTCTTGCTCGTCCCGAGTTGCCCCCTTGAGAAGGTGGTGGTGAGCTGCCTTCTTGAACTGCTGTAGTCCACCTGCTGTGGGTTGACCCGCAATGCCCTTAGGGAGGGAAATCCAAGATCCTTGACCCAGCGGTAGCGAAGGAACAGTGATATGTTTCCAAGTCAGGATGGTGAGTGGCTTGGAGGGTAACTTGCAGGGGATGGTGTTCCCTTGTATCTGGTGGCCTTGTCCTTCCAGACGGAAGTGGTCATGGGTTTGGAAGGTGCAGCTGGAGAAGGTTTAGTGAGTTGCCGTTGCGTAACTTTGTAGATGGTACGCTCTGCAATGACTTTGTCAATAATGGTGGAGCAATTGAATGTTTAAAGTGGGCTGCTTTGTCCTGGATGGTGTCAAGCCTCTTGAGTGTTGTTGGGGCCGCACCCATCCAAGCAAGTGGGGACTATTCCATCACACTCCTGACTTGTGCCTTGTTGATAGTGGACAGTCTTTGAGGAGTCGGGACACATTACAGAATTCCTAGTCTGTGACCTTCTCTTGTAGTCACTGAGTTTATATAGCAAGTCCAGCTGAGTTTTTGGTTAATGAAAACCTCAAGTGGAATTCCATGATAATAATTCCATTAAAGGTCAAGAGGACATGGTTAGATTGCTTGGCTCTGTCTGCTTAGCTGTCCAAGCCCTGATGTTCTCCTAGTCTTGCTGCATGTGAACATGGACTGGTTCAGGAGCTGAAGAGTCACAAATAGTGCTGAAATGTTTGAGATTGTCCGTGAAAATCCTCACTTCATCCTGCACCAAGGTCAGCTGAAGATGATTGGACCTAGGACGGTACCCTGAGGAACTCCGGTAGAGATGGGATGACTGACCTCCCAACGTCCACGACCATTTCCCTATCTGCCAGGTATGACTCTAACCGATGGAGAATTTGTTCCGTGATACCCATTGATACCAGTTTTGCGAGGGCTCCTTGAAGCCACACTTGGTTGAATGTGACCTTATATCATGGACTGTCTCTGTCACCTCACCTCTGGAATTCAGCTCTTAAACATGAACAAAAGCTGTAGTGAAATCAGGAGCTGAGTGGCCCTAATGGAACCCAAACTGAGCAGGTTATGGCTGTCAGATATAACTGACACTGCCGGTCATCTTTTGATGTTGTCAGGGCCAGTAAGCCTTTGCAGTATCCAATGCCTCCAAGCCTTTTTTGACATCATGTGGAGTGAATCAACCTGGCTGAATACTGGTATCTATAATCCTGGGCACCACTGGAGGATAGGGAGATGGCTCATCCATTTGGCACTTCGGGTTGAAGATATGTTGTGAATGTTTCAGCCTTTATCTTTTGTGCTGATGAGCTGGGGATATTTACAGACCCACCTCTGACTAGCTGTGTAATTATCCCACAAAGCGTGACTGGTTAAGCTATGGAGCTTGGATCTCATCGAAAGCCCTGGCTATTTCACTCGAGTGACCAGTGCTATATCCTCAACGTATTAACAGCTCACTTTTTTTTAGGTATGCTTGGTACTGCTCCTGTCATGCCATCCTGCATTCTTCATTGAACCAGGATTGATCCCTTAGCTTGATCGGAATGGTAGAGTGGGAGATACATAGGTCAGATGGCATTTGAGCAATTTTGCAGCCACTGGTGAACCACAGTATGGATGCTTGGATTGCGTTGCTGGATCGATTGGAATCTATTCCATCCACGGCAACTTGAGACAACTTGAAGGGTATTTGTTGTGTGAATACAGGACTTCATCCCCACTGTACCGTGATCGCTCCTACCAGTACCACCTTGCTGCATCCATAATGGACCGGTGAGAATGAGGTCAAGTTGGTTCCCTCTTGAACTGCTACAGACCTCACCAAGCAATTTATAGTTCGGGCTCAGCAGTTGTGGGGCTACCGAGATGTAATGTTCTTGATTATTCTGAGTGGACAGACTTCATTCTGTGCACTTGCCAATGCTTCTTCCAAATGATGCTATCGGGGAATGCAGACTCATCAGCTGAGTGGGGGGAAGGGGCTATTGATGATAATCTGATATCCTCGTCTATGTTTAACCTGGTGTTGTGAGAATTTGTGGAGTCCTGACGTCATGTCGTGGACAAAGTCCTTCCTGATGGTGTACCACTGTCCCACTACTTGTAGGTCTTCCCTCCCTGTGGGACAGGACACACCCCAGGGACAGTGCTGCCACAGACATTATAGAAACATAAAATATGGGCACTTTACTTGTCTGTGAGGCAGCTCTTCCTTTTAGAGTAAGGAGGCCTTTCCTAAGGTAGACTCTGCTGATTTGAGCTGGTGTCAATCCAATGCCTTCAGAGATAATTAAACCCTGTGATGAAGGAAGTGGAAGGTGTTTACACATAGATCTGTTGTGCCAAATGCTCTTGGTCGCCTATTTCCAAGCTTCCTGACAGCGCAATATTGCTAGTGAACCATTGCTCCCGGCGTTGTTTTAAGGAGACTGGAGAAATGTTACAGTTTACCCAGATTCCATTTCTACTTTTATATATACAGGTGGATCTGCTACCCAGTTGGATGATTGCTCTGATGCCGGCTCCAAGTCTCTGCTTGAAGACAAACAAAATGGTGATGCTGTTGGTGCTGAGGACGATGATTATGATGATTTTGTGATAATAGGTACCGGGGTCAGAACAGATCCAAGTTCTAAATCCTTTACCTCCGTTAACTGAATAGGGGATAGTGTAGGGGAAATGATGTTCTCATCCTATAATCCCAGTTGTTGGTACTGGTCAACGAAGATCCCAGAATTGAATCTGGCTTAATCAATGATAAGGGCTCTCTCTCCCCACGACTCCCTTGTCCGCTCCACACTCCCCTCCAGCCCCACCACGCCCGGCACTTTTCCCTGCAACCGCAGGAAGTGCTACACCTGCCCCCACACCTCCTCCCTCACCCCAATCCCAGGCCCCAAGAAGACTTTCCACATCAGGCAGATGTTCACCTGCACATCTGCCAATGTGGTATATTGTATCCACTGTTCCCGATGCGCCTCCTCTACATCAGGGAAACCAAATGTAGGCTTGGAGACCACCTTTGCAGAACACCTACGCTCGGTTCACGACAAACAACTGCACCTCCCAGTCGTGAACCGTTTCAACTCCCCCTCCCACTCCTTGGACGACATGCCCATCCTGGGCGCCTCCAGTGCCACAACGATGCCACCCGAAGGTTGCAGGAACAGCACCTCACATTCCGCCTGGGAACCCTGCAGCCCAATGGTATCAATGTGGACTTCACAAGCTTCAAAATCTCCCCTCCCCCCTACCGCATCCCAAAACCAGCCCAGCTCGTCCCCACCTCTCTAACCTGTCCATCCTCTCTCCCACCTAGCCACTCCTCCCACCTCAAGCCCTACCCCCACCACCTACCTACCAGCCTCATCCCGCCTCCTTGACCTGTCCATCCTCCCTGGACCGACCTAACCCCACCCTAACTCCCCACCTACACTCACCTTTACTGGCTCCATCCCCGCCTCTTTGACCTGTCTGTCTCCTCTCCACCTATCCTCTCCTCAATCCATCTTCCATCTGTGCCCCCCTCTTTCTCTCTCTTTATTTCAGAACCCCCTTCCCCTCCCCCATTTCTGA
The DNA here is from genome assembly GCA_024137785.1 of Ginglymostoma cirratum. NCBI lineage: Eukaryota > Metazoa > Chordata > Chondrichthyes > Orectolobiformes > Ginglymostomatidae > Ginglymostoma > Ginglymostoma cirratum. The sequence goes on from JAHRHZ010000031.1 coordinate 23,016,447, forward strand.
AGAAGGATCCAGACCCAAAACATCAGCTTTCCTGCTCCTGTGCTGCCTGACCTGCTGTGTTTATCCAGCTCCAAACCTTGTTATCTTATAATCAATGATAAGTTGTTTTTGATCGTGGTTAGCACTGTTCAGTCGTTGAGAGATGGCCACAAAAAGAATTTTCTTTTTCGTGCAGAATAGAACTCTATTACACAAAAAAAGCTATCTCGATCTAGACCACAATCAAAAGTTTCAAAACGAAGCAAAATGACGTTTCAATCTGTTCTTTGACACTATTAGATTCAAATCCAGAGAAATTATCCCTCTCTATCAAATCTTCCAAATTCAACTGACCTGGTTCTCCCTGGTTCTGTCATGTGGACCCTTAAGTGAATATACTCAAACTGAAAGCTCAGACGTTCCCAGCTTCCAGTAGCCTGTGAATTTCTGGCCATACAACCCTTGTTTGGAAGTTCCATAAACCAAACATTTCTTACAGCGAGATAGCAAGAACTGCCGATGCTGGAGTCAGAGATAAGTGGGGAGCTGGAGGAACACAGCAGGCCAGGCAGCATCAAAGGAGCAGGAAAGCTGACATTTCGTGTTGGGACTCCCTGACCCGAAACGTCAGCTTTCCTGCTCCTCTCACGCTGCCTGGTCTGCTGTACTCCTCCAGGTCCACACTTTGTCATCTCTGACTCCAAACTGCTTCCTGACACCCTCATTGTCTCTCAAAAAAAAAACATCCTTGATCTTGCTTCTGGCCCCAGTTAGGCCTCCAAATTACCCGAAAATTTTCTAAACTAAATCTTTGGTTATTCTGAATAAAGATAAACCAATGGCCTTCCATGTGCACTCCACTTGTGATAAACACCACAGCGTAAACATCTTTAGACATGGTGGCTCAGTGGTTAGCACTGCTGCCTCTCAGCACTAGGGGCCCAGGCTTAATTCCAGCCTTGAGTGACTGTGCAAACTCCACACATATGTTTGGTGTGTGTCTGCGTGGGTTTCCTCCAAGTGCTCAGGTTTTCTCCCACAGTCCAAAGGTGTGCGGGTTAGGTGGATGGGCCATGCTAAATTTTTCGCTCCATTGAGTCCAGGGATGTGTGGGCTGGGTGGATTAGTCATGGGAAATGCGGGGTTACAGGGATAGAGCATGGGCATGGGTCTGGTAAGGTGCTCTTCAGAGGGCCAGTGAAATTTGATGGGCCAAATGGTCTGCTATGATCTTATTCCATTAACAGATCGGGGATTTACAGTCACCTGGTGTCTGACAATACTAGAACGGATCGCTCTTTCAAAAGGACTATCTGACTTAGTGCTTTTAAAATAAAAAGAAACCTCCTCAAAAGTGGCCAACTGGTTTGACATTCAGTCTCAAAAATATGTAAATCAAACACCTTTCACTGCAATCTGTGCTTCACTTTTTAAGAGGAAAAAGTGAAAATGCAGCTCAGGCAACTTTCTACTCTGACTGTAGAGGTGGTCTCTGGATTCCATTAATATACAAAAACACACTTCTTGACCAAATCCATATTAGCAATTTAAAAACATTTATTCTGTAAAAGTAATCAACGAGTGGATATACACTATAATAATGAATATTCTAAAATTAATTATTGAATCTACAATGCTTCTAGCTTTGGAGTGTGACGTTAATCATTCTGCGAAAGGACACCACGGGTCTGCAATTAGCTGCCCCTTTTTTTTTTTTAAACGTAAAAGCATCCAATTCGCCAGTCACTTTCATTTGACCAACTGTTGAGTAATCGCAGTTTGCTAAAGTTGTCTAAAGGTCTCTTTACTTTTTGACAGATGTAACTGTTCTGAATTTATTTTGTTTGCGAACTCAAATGTTTGTGATGCAAATGGTGTTTTGCGGATCTTTTGGTGTTATGTAGAGTTTGAATCACTGACACACCCACTCAGTCCTGATAATAACTCCAGAGACTGACCATGTGAATCATTGGTTTTAATTTTGAAATAAACTGGGGAGTTCCCAGTAAAATACATCTTGGTTTCATTTTAAATTTTGTGTTGCAAATGAACTTTAGCGAACTGTTTAAATTTTTGTTTTAACGCGACAGTCCATCTTTCTAGTATGCACCTTTGAGGGTTTAACACTTTTTCTAAAATGTGCACCTGTTTGTTGAACATTTTCTTCACTTGACGAGGGATTTTAATTTTTTTAAAACTGCCTACTTGCTGTTTACTTCTGGACAATTTGTCTGTTTACAGAATTTGATGACCTTATTTTTGGTTCTGATGGCCCCTTAAAATCGATAGAAAGGTAAGGTTTTCTTAGTTGTACTGTTTGCCTTTGTCCATTGCCCTTTTCTGACTAGTTCCATGTTTATAAACCATTTGTATTAAATGAGAACAGCTACCCTTTCACACATTTTTAAGCCTGCTCTCTGGACAGTGCGACGTTGAGAATTCTAAACTTAGATTGCATTCTGGCATTGGAGAATTAGGGTGAAAGAGCATTGGCGGCGATTGGAAAATGAAAGTTTCCTATGTGGAGAGGGCAAAATAGTCTGTGCCCCTGAGGCTGCTATTCCATTTTTTTTTTGAGCATAGTTGAGATCCATGTTAAAGACTGGTTGGTTGAGTTGAATACATATGCTCTTATTGGCGTGCAATTCCTCCAACAAAATGCAGTGACAAAGACCAACTTTGTGAATTACAAAAGAAATTGTTAGGCTTTAATGGATTTAATGCATTAACTATCCAATAAACTCTGCTCAAAGTTAGGACAGGAATATGTGCCCTATTCAGAGCAGCACAGTGGTTCAGTGGTTAGCAATGCAGCCTCTCCGCACCAGGTACCTGGGTTCAGTTCCACCCTTGCGTGACTGTCTGGGTGGAGTTTGCACGTTCTCCTTGTGTCTGTGTGGGTTTCCTCTGCATGCGCTGGTTTGCTCCACAGTCCAAGAATGTGCAGGTTAGATGAGTTGGCCATGCTAAATTGCCCATAGTGTCCAGGGATATGTAGGTTAGGTGGGTTAGCCACAGGAAATGCAAGGGTTACAGGGCTGGGGCGAAAAGATTGAGGAGCGAAAAGATACAGGGATAGTGCAATGCTCTTCAGAGTGTTGGTGTGGACTCAATGGGCTGAAAGGCCTGCTTCCACATTGTGAGGATTCTATGATTGAGTGTGTCAATCTCTCCAGCCATGTGGGAAACTGTGTTTAAGTGGAATCTTGTTCCTGCAAATAGCAAGTAATTCATGGAGATTTTCAACTCTTTAAACCTTTTTTCCCCTCTCCTTTTGAATTGTTGGGGGTAATATTTTCTTGTTTCGCATTCTGCATCCAATCTCTTGGATCCAATTGTCTTTATTTTTTTTCTCCAAGTTCAGCCTCTTTTTCTTCCTTCTTGACTCCCATCAGTTAAGAGGATAGACTTGCAATGTCTTAGGCACTTGTGTACCCCTGTGCCTATGTTTTAGATGCCACATTACAGAAAATTTAGAATTATTTATGTCCTTGAGCCAACACGAGGGTGCCATAGCAGATTTGATCGTTTGGCTAGATCTCTCTTGTCTGGTGTGGAGCCCAACACAAGAGGGCGTAGCTGAACAGTGAGGTCAATCAGCAATCATTTCAGGAAACTAATCTTTTTGTTTGAGAGAGTGAAATCTAGAACTTTCCTCTTTTTTAAAAAAAGGTGGGGACCAATTGAAAATATCCAGCCTCTGAGAAATGTGTGCTGTGGCAACATGTACGTTGACATGTTGTCATTGAGAGCTATGGATAATGGTGGTGGCAGCTCCAATTTTCTTTCCATCACCACAGCTGACCAGGAATCTCTCTCTCGTATTGTCTGTCACTGATTTGTGTTCGAAGGACTTGTCACTTGATCTGTAACTTGTTTGTGGTATGAGGTATGTTGTTGTGCTAAAGAGGCATGGCATGGTACACATCACAGGAAGTGATGTGATGTCACGTGGCCTTGCTGCCTGGCAGCCTCATGGCAAGATGAAGCCACAGTAAAATGTTTCTGAAAGCTAGTGTTTACCTTACCTTGGCAGACTCTACCAAGTTTCTTCAGTAGTGCAGCAGGTCCATAATGCACCCAAATGTTATAATCTTGAATGCATTTTCCTTGGGAGTGGGACAAGGCCAGAGCCTCTCGCTCAGAGACGTGGATGCGACCTCTGCAGCAGAGGGAGATGTTAGGTTTTTAACATGGTGAGGATATGGGATCTGGAACTAAGGCAGGCAAATAGAGTTGAGATGCAGTTCAGTTATGATCCAACTGAATGGGGAGGGGGCCTGAATGGATTCTTCCAAATCTATGTAATCTTGTACAATAGGAAACTAATTGAGGAGATCTTTGCTTCCTTGGGAATCTGACTTCTTTTGGTGCCGTGGCTGGTCAACCAGTAACCTTTTGATATTCTCTGCATTTTATTAAGAATCATTAAAGTGTGTTGGTGGACAGACAGTTCAGGGAAGAAGTGAGTATGATGCGATACAAAAATATATGTGCTTTTTTAAAACTGGGGCCTGATCTGAAATTTTTAGAACTTCCCCTCTGTTGCATATCTCAAGTTTCTCCTCTTGGTCAGGACAGTAGGCTGACTAAGTGTTACTTTTTCTGACGGGAAGGAGCAAATAGAGAATTTCTAGAGCAGTTTGTCACGTTTTGGAAATCCCTGCCTCACCCACCCATGTAAATCAAAAAAAATCTGCAAGCAGCCTCTGGTGTATTTTCAAATGATTTCCTATGACCTTGCTTGTAATTCACCTAATCATTATTCTGTATGAGACAATTGGTTTTAAAGCACAGATACATTTTTTTTTATTTTTGTTTGGTTTCAGGCACTGTTTATCTGCTGAATATTTGGCTCGCCGACTGTTTAAATCTTTCAGAATGACCTGGGTGCCCCCAGAGACTGAAATGCATCACTTTGAGACAGTGGAGAAAGTGCTGGATGAAGTAGGTAGCGAGTCTGCCCTTGGGGCACCTCCATTGGGTGTTCCAACCCATATATGTAATTTTCAATGAGATTTTTGTTTTCAAACCCCAAAGAGGTTTTATTCTTTTTTTTAAAAAAAAGCTTGCATTTGTGTTGCATTGTTCTTGACCCCTGTCGATGTAGCAACTGTGTAGTATCTTTTCAAAAAGAAAATGTTGCTCTTGTGTTTTTGGAACTAGAGCGATCCATTGATGCCTAGTTACATTCCACAAGGAGCAATGGAAAAGCAACTAAAGTCTCTTGTCGACGGGTTGAACTTAACCCGGAGAAGGGGAGAGCTCAAAGTGATGTGGGTCTTTTTATGCCAACTTGCATTTTTAGTGTCTCGCCTCTGACTGTGTGTTAGACTGCCCCCAAAATGGCACTGGAAGGTCTGTCTGGATTGGAAATTGACCCTGTTTGAAGTAAAACTAATTGCATTTATCTCCAATAAAACTTGTCTCCGCTGGAATCTGTTCACAAATCTTTCTCTCCATCCCAAACGGCCTCAGCCTATTCTGTACAACCTGCTGAGCTGTAAAGTCTTTCTATTTTTTTTGACCTCACTAATTTCACACCCCCCACCACCGCTCCACCCCTGCCCCCTCCACACCACCTTTTTTGGCTTTCTCTCTAACTTCTTTGCAGGAATTGTCCACCTCCACAAATGCAGGGTAAACTGGAATTGTATGCTCCCAAATGATGGGATACCAGCTGAGCTACTGCCCTTAGTTTTGCAAATGAAGTGATGGACATGCGACGAAGTGCATAGCAATGGAAGGAACGGGGAAGCATGCTGTCACGGAAGAAAATATCTCCGTCCTTCCATTGTTTAACTTTCCAGGGAATTAAATCAATAACATTTTGGAATTTGGTCAGTTCCTTCTAATCCCTACTGCTATAATCCCTTGATCGCCTCGAATGTGAACTTTATGCTCTTCTGGAGAGCAACAAAAGCCCAACATTTACCATTTTATCTAAAGAAGATGACACTTCCAGCAATGTAGCACTCCCTCAATGCTGTATGATAGTACAAGTCTGTGGACAGGGACTTGGGCCCATAAGCAGCTGACAATCTAACACAGTTGATCCTTTTCGAGATATGAATGAAAGACCAATGGATTGCAAATGTTGGAAACTGAGGGTAGGAGCTGATTGGTACAATGTTAATAATCTCCGAAAGATACAATACCTTTAAGATGGCTAGATGACATCATAGCATGTGGTGGTATAGTACGAAATGTCTCCGTTCTACTTTAAGCGTCTTTCCATCTATATGTGTCTGTCTGTTAGCCAGGTGTCTATGAATACAATGTGATAGCATCAAAAGGGCTCTTGTGGCACAGTGGTAGTGTCCCTACCTCTAAGCCAAAAATCCAGATACAAGCACCCCCTGCCTCAGAGATCACTGAACAGGTTGCTTATAGAAAATATCTATCATATAACAATGACCTAAGCAGGAAACCCAGCCTAAATGTAAGTCTAGGATATTGTATCAATGTTCATAGTTGGAGTTCTTCATAAACTTAAAGATATCTGTCTCAACAATACCCCATATTTCTTGGTCTATGCTGCACGGACTGACTAGGAGAAACTGCAATACAGGATTAATATCCCACACCACCTACTACACCCCCAAAAAAAAGTCAGTCAGTCAGCCCTGTGGTAAGGATTAAGATGAAGACCCTTTCCTTGCTTTCTGTCTAACTGACTCTGCCACTTCCAGCATTCTGTTTGATAAACTTTGCAGTCCTATTTCTCTGTACTGTAGTCGGCTATCCTTTTTTGTTAAAGGTAAGATTTCCGTACCCAATAAAGCCTTTATTTACTTAAATCCTATTGGGATTGCTGTGTATTGGAGTGTTAATTCAAACATACTAGGGTTGTTTTTTTGGTTTTTTTTTTTGGCCCAGTGGGCATATTTTTAAATCCATTTCTTTGTAACTCGTATTCTGCAGATTTTAAAGTTTCCAGTTGTCTAACTTTCTACTGCCTTCAAATTATTACTCGAGTAGAATCTATGAAATTGGCTCAGTTTCTATAGATTTCTGGTCAGACTTGTACTCTCCAGAAACTGCTGTTTGGAGTTTTTCAAATCCAACTGGTCACGGATGGGTTTTTTTTT